>CAKASE010000054.1:225000-1425000 GCA_916720795.1 Danaus chrysippus
CAGCTGTGGCAGGAGCTTGAAGAGGCATACTCCTCTGTGTCACCAGCGGCGGAGGAGCGCGCGGCCCGGCTGGAGGCGGCGCTCAAGGCCCAGCAGTTCCTGCATGACGCAGCGGAAGTCGACTCCTGTCTGGCTGACGAGGCCGCCGCACTGGCTTCCGGTGACGTCGGCAATGATATGCATAGAGCGACGCAACTACTCACACGGCAAAAGGTAATATACACATATATACATAGCTAAGAATTAGATTTTCGTCATATCACACAATTTTTGTATGAAATGTGTAGAAATGTATGATAAATCACTATATATATATATATATATAGTATCTCTCACCTGCACACACTCTCCATGAGCGCGGCCGGCCTGCTCGCTGCCAGTCTCTGCAGCCTAGCCAGACTGCCAGCCAGCTGGTCATGTCTGGTGACCAGCGCAGCTCCCTCAGGATGACCACCGGAAGCCATGGATTGCGCCACGTGACCCATTTCCGCTATGATCGCCGCGTATGTGTCCGACGAATATGATATGTATATATATATATATATATATATATATATATATATACATATCATATTCGTCGCACTACTTATAGTCAAGAAGGGCTATAAGAATTTGTAAATTTATTTCGAGGTAGTTTAGAAACAGGAGACTGACGTAGCATACTTTCCATTAAGCGAGGTAGAAATTTAAATAAATAACAACTTAACAAAGACTTGTTATTTACTGCTTCTTAAGCGTTACACAGTAACCCCTTTCTATTCCTGAAGTTGATTATGAAGAAGTTGCTGACAAAGACTAGTATATGTGTCTTATAGGAATATATAAATAGGATATCCTCTAAAAATATGTGTGTCTATCCTTAGACATGAATATCTGGCTGAGAGCGCTGAGTTGGAGGAATGGGTTGCGGAGCAGCAAGCAGCCGCCTCCAGTGAAGACTACGGACAGTACTATGAACACTTACTGGTGAGTAACGATATGTAGATGATGATGATGATGATGATGAGAGGGTACTCCAGCCATCACACTTGGTGATGGAGACATTATTCAGTTATATCTTCAAATATTAAGCTTTGAAACTTCACGGAAATCCGTTCAGCAATCCTATTTTTAGAAACTAACGAATGAATGCTAAATTTTGTTGAAATTTAAGTCATTTTGAGCATTTAGTACGTAATTTAGTGTTTTTTTTATTTCTTGTATCTCACAAGGATGTGCAAAGATTAGCATGTCATAGTATTAAATATACCTAAAGTTTTACAGCTTCATTAAAATATCCTCCAAAACCATTTAATTATATCTATAATCTAAGACATAATATTTCCCCAACCACAGATCCTTAGGTCCAAGTTTGAAGAGCTCTGTCACCGTGTAGAGAGTGGGGCGGAGAGGTTCAACTAGTGTGAGGAGCTGGCCAAGAAGCTGGTCGCCTCAGACAGCCCCTACATCGCTGGCATTGAAAAGAGACAGGAAGTGCTCGAATGAGGAGAACTTGGAAAATGGCCCTTAATAACATAGATATAGGATCTAATATAGATACTCAACATGTTCGAATCAAATTTATACCAAAGAATATTGAGACTTAATGACATGTATACAGGTATAGAATCTAAATAAGACATTCCACAAATGCAAATAAATTTGTACAAGTTAAAATAAGACTTAATAACTAGATATGGAATTCAATTTAGACAAAGAAAAATGAAACTTAATAACATACACATAAGATCTAATTCAAAAATTCCACATGTCATTTAAAACAAGGCAAAATGAATTTTAATTACATATTTATAACATCTAATTTACATAATCCACAACTCAAATACAATTCATATATTCCAGGGAGTCCTGGGAGCGTCTGGTAGAACAGATCCAGTCCCGCAGCCAGCGCCTGGCTGCTGCTGGCGAGATCCACCGCTTCCACCGCGACGCCGGGGACCTGCTGGCGCGGGCCCGGAAGCGCCGGGCACGCCTCGCCCCGCCCCCCGCGCCCCGCGACCTGCGCGCCGCCACTGCCCTCTTGAGGAACCACGACGCAGCCGAGAACGATATGGTCGCTATAGACGCGCAGACTTGAGAAAATTATGACTTTAAACATATTATGTATTTTAAACTAAAACCTCGACAATCATAATAAATGTATCACTAGGTAGTTTAACATATTCTTACAATAAATTAAAAATAATTGTGTACAAAACAGTGATAAGAAATGCAAACTCATAGACACTGAGTAACTATTAAGATTGACTTATAATGAAATCTAAGATTTTCGCGAGTATTCATTTAAATGAAACTAATATTTCTTGGATTAACGTTTTGATAAAAAAATACATATTTCCGACGTTTCGTTTACTTTACAGTATCATGATCACGGACAGACAATATGATAAATATTAGTTTCATTTAAATGAATACTTGTCAAAATCTATTTCATAATATCATAGCTCCTCACTTAATGTAGCCTAATTGTGCCTAAATAAGATTTTAACTGATTTTTGCAGTATTTTATAGTTGTAGTAATATACACCCTGGCCCGGGCAAGTACCATTGTGATTGTTCCGAGTCATATGTACTTTCTAAGAATATTTAGACATCACTGATTAATGCATTCCCAAAGAGGGTTGATGTCAGGCAGGCGGCCGGTCGTAAAAACAATTAGCCAAAACTATTCACAACATGTAAGGTAGACCCTGGCTAAAGCTGGGAAGTTGCCAGGTAGATGTGATAGTTGTAGTGATATTAAATCTATTTCCAGGTGCTCCAGGAGGAAGTAACTCCCAGCAGATAGCGCTGAGACAGCAGGCGCTCAGTGAGGCGTGGCGGTCACTGCGAGGTGCTGCAGACCTTAGGAGGAAACTGTTGCACCAACACCTGGAATTACAGACCTTCCTATCCGAGGTATTACTGTGGGATTTCACTATTATACAAAACCTTTATGATCTGATAGTGTTTTAATATATTGCTACATTTGATTAATCTATCTAATTTATATATATTTTCTTTATATACTAATTAATTATTAACGATTTTACGCTTATAAATAATGGATCCTTTATGATATTTTATTTCCATTAAGACATTATTATCACTTATATGAGAATTACACTTATAACAAAAACATTTATGAATATACAGTTCGACATCGCACTTGTAACTAATATTAAATGAAATAAAGTTTAATTAAGAGATATTTTTCTATATTAAGCACTAATTTAATGGTTGTCTTAGTTTTGATTATTTATTATTTAATATATACTATCTGCCCCGCAAACGTTGTTTTGTCATATCAAAAGTAGGGGTTGGTGATAAAAAAATTAATATTTAGGATTTTATGTATTTTCTTATGACACTTGATAAAAAAATAAAAACAAAACCTTTCGTCCAAATCATAACAAAATTTTGGGGTGAACAGCCCCTATTACTTAGGGTATGAAAAATAGGTGTTGGCCGATTCTCAGAGCCTCAGACCTACTCAATATGCTTACAAAATTTCATGAGAATCGGTCAAGCCGTTTTGGAGGAGTACGGAAACGAACATTGTGACACGAGAATTTTATATATAAGTTATATATATATATCATGAATATCGTTCCCCAGCTCCGTGACGTCATCTCGTGGTCGTCATCCCTCCGCAGCGAGATGTCATCCCCAGCTGCCGCAGGCTCAGCAGCAGCTGAGGGCGGAGAAAGAGGCGCGCGACGACTGGTTCAAGGACGTACTGGCCAGGGGGCAGAGGTTACTGGATGAGGAACGTCCCAGCTCAGCGGTTAGTACACACTGGAACAATATTATAATATGAAAGACATGTTAGCAATAGTACCTTCTTCTACCATGCAATTTCCCAGCTTTAGCCAGGGTCTGCCTTCCATGATGTGAATAGTGTTGGCAAACTGTTTTTATGACCGGCAGCCTGCCTGACATCAACCCTCTTTGGGAAGAAAAGTAATATTTTTGTATTTACTTTACTAAGTGTTTATAGTTATTTTTTTATAACGTACTATCGATATTTCACGTGCATCACGAGTAGATTAGAGTAAAAAAAAATATTAGTTACATTTCAATGACAACCCGCGAAAGTATATCTCATGAGATAAATATGTTCTGATATATATAACCACAGGTAATTCTGGTTCATTAATCTCACTATTTAATACTAATTATTTCCAGGAGATCGAAGAGCGTTGCCGCGCGGCAGGTGGCGTTGGAGCAGCTGATCGACTGGCGCTGCTTCCTGAGAGACGATAAAAGTGAAAAGAATATTAAAAAAAAACCGTAATGGAGTAGATCTTCATTTAAATCCACTTATACAATTTCACCAAGGATAAAAAAATATCCAAATACACTAGGAAATGTAAAAATTAAAACATAAAATAAAAAGGTTAAAACATGAAAGAAAATTAATCGAAATTAACATTTGTATATTTGTAATTTTATTTTAATATTTGAAAAGGTTAATTTTCTTCTAAAAATAATCAGAATAATCAAAAATATTTATCGAAAAGTTATTACAAAACTATTGTTCCTATCTTAAGATAAAGTTGTTTAAAAACCTTTGTTTCATATAATTTTATATCGTTAATTGACGATCCAGTTAAAAAGTTGTATGTCTGCTTTGATCTGTATATAATTTATAAAATGAAATTAAGTTGTTATTTGGTGGAACAAAATATTTAAAATAAAATTTTTGAAAATTTGGAATAAAATAGTATTGAAAATATGTAATAGGTATGAACATAATGTAACAAAACTTTCTAAATGACTGCAAACAAAACACAAAAAGATTTTAACAAAATATGGGTGTTTCATACTTTCGGATTATCTCAATAATGAGCTTTATTTGTAACAGTAAAATGTTGAGAAAGAGAGTATTTAAAAATTATTGATATTAATTAGTAGACAAAGGCTGTTTGAATACTATTTAATGTAAACCGAAACACCTAGCTTTCTATTAATCTATTACCTAACAAGTCTATTAATCTACCATTATATATATCGGCGCTATCAACTTTAATAACGGATGCGAAATGAAAATTATTTGAGGCTGTCATCTATTCTTATTAAAACTCATTAGTATTTATGATTATTGTTAAAAGTAAAACGAAATCAAAGATTGTTTAAAAAGAGAACAGAACTATGTTTAAATATTGGTATAAATATGACGTCTGGACGCACGACGGCAGAATTAAGAGTTCAGTGAGTGCGTATCATTGAAGTATGTAATTATGAAGAACCTTCGAGAAATACAAGAGCATTGAGAATAATTGAAGTTTCATTTTATAATATCATGGAACGTACAAGAAGAAGTAACATTAGTAACGTCAGCGAGGCTCTCTTTAAAAACAACAAATTTGTAATAAATCCGATATAGGTATGTATAAAATTATTCAACTTGTATATCTAATCAACTTCTTTTTCCGTCTTATCATCATAGAGATTTTTTTTGCTTTTAGTAATTTCAAGTCATGTATTTTTTAAATATGTAAGTACATTTTATTTGGATTATTTTTAACTTTACCTTTTCCATTTCAATCATACTTGGTATCTTATTGCTTAACCGAACAAGTTACTTTAACGTTTTACATAAAGTAATCCTCAAATGGACAAAAATTTCATTGTTTACATTTATTAATAATAGTAGAATATCCATGGACATGATCAACCTGCTACTCTATAATAAATAAACACTTGATCAGTTGTCTATAAAGGGCACAGTAGATTATCAATTAATATGGAAATAAGAAACCTTTTTGAATTCACCAACCTATTAAGTTAAGAATTATGTTGATTAAATATAATTCACATTGACATCTCATCTGCACTTGATCACGGTTGCTGCAAAGTAACCGGAACGTCGGGAGTATGTAGATATAAAATAATAAAAAACGAGAAGTAATCCGAATAATATTAATTTCATTTAAATGAATACTCGCGAAAGTCTTAGATGTCATTAAGCAACATAATTGTTATTATACCAATATACCTAAATTCTGCATCAGCTTTTAAATTAAATATATGGATTATTTTATTAAAAACTTTCATTATTTCTACTTTAATTTTTTTATTGATGCAGACGGTTGATGAATAAGGCGTTTTACAGAGCAGCGAAGGACAAAGTGCTACATAAATTCTGGCAGACTTTAAATAAATTTTGTGCTGGATTTTTAACTTGTTTCTGATGCACCCGTAAAGCAAAGAGTATCAATTTAGTGTTCATTGTTTTAAATTCTTAACTTCGTTATTCTGCCATTTTCACATCAACATATGGTAAAATATTTGCCCTGCAAATAACAACATTACAATGGTTAGTTTCGTGTAAAATTATCTTTCTAACTATTCCTATAACTATCTTCTTCTACCTACCAATTTTCCCAGCTATAGCCAGGGTCTGCCTTACATGTTGTGAATGGTTTTGGCTATTTGTTTTTACGACCGGCCGCCTGCCTGACATCAACCCTCTTTTGGGAATCAACATTAATCAGTGATGTCTAAATATTCTTAGAAAGTGCATATGATTCGGAAAAACCACATTGGTACTTGCCCGGGCCAGGATCAAACCCGCGCCCTCGGCAACGAAAGGTGGGTCCTTTGACCACTGGGCAACCACTGACCAACTATTCCTATAACTATGTTATTATATAATATTTGAGGGATATTATTTTGACTAAACTATAAGAAATGAAATCATAATTTAAGTCAGAAATATTTCGTCACACTTTTAAAGAGTAAGAAATGTGATTGGAGACAGTATTCGATAATTTATTTAACAGCCACTTGTTGCAACAAATGCACTATCAATACCCATTCAGGGAAAAGAAAAATATTATCGTGATTTATCCTAAATGAAATGTGTATGACATTTTTATCTAATTATTAACTTTAATATAAATTCTGAAATCACATTTAAAAAAATAACAATTTAAATACTGATCAGGTCGATCGGAAAGTAAAATAATTTTTGTCGCTTTCTTTCTTAATCGCTTTATATGTAGTAACTAAAAGTAATTAATAGTAACTCACATGATTAAACTCTTGGTACAATAATCTATAATTGTTATTTCGTCATATAAAGTTTATCATTAGAAGCAAAAAGAAAAGCACGCTCTAATCATTCCCATCATGAAAATAATAATAAAATAGTCTGAAAGTTCAGTCAGTTTGTTAACAGAATGTAAAGTTATCTGCGCCGTCTGTGTCCGTGAGTGCGCAGCGAGGAGCAGTGAGAGGAGCCACGAGGGACGCGACAGTTAACATACAGACGGTGGAGAGAAGAGACGTGAACAGACATTCTCTGAACACACACGGAACAAGTTAGGACTTGAAGTGTGACTGTGGATACAGTGAGTGTAGCGTGCACGGGAATGAACCGGGGACCGCGTTGATGGAATTTCAGTTATACGTGTAGTGAAATGTGGTTTGATTTATTTAGTTATTATATTTATTGAGTTATTTTGTTAAGTCTAAATATGGAATCAAAAATTATCCTTAAGTTAAGAGGCTAAAGATTTGGAAATTGAGTGAATTTGGTAATTCTACTGGAGAAGCTTGCTGTCTAAGAAAATAAACAGTGCTTTTAAACAACAAACATTTTTATCAAAATGTATACATTGTAATAAATACGTGTATGAGTTCTGTATATGATTAACTAACAGTCAGTAGTGAGGAATGATGAGATGAACATGTTTGTTATATTAAGATAATTATTACTTCACATTCAAGATGTAAACAGATGAACTTTCCTGATTCGTTATTAATAACCTTACACTTACTTATGATTAGTTTTTTGTTACACACAATCTACTTAACAAGTTCTTATATATCTTTGTAGTAATGTAACTAAGACATGTAAATAATACTTATTATAGTATTCCATGTAATTCCCCCGCAGGGTCAGGTAGAACAGTTTTATAACATATGAAGTCTACATACATATGTCGCTAAATATTTAACCACCCAACCAACCTTATTCATTTGTTACCATATCTATTGTTCTAATGTTAATATCTCCATTGGAGCTTCACACATAAATTCACGCGGACAAAGCTTTTTTATTACTCTTTTTTTTATTAGTCGCTTCGCTCGTCCGCTCAACTTCGCTGTCGTGGGCAATCGACAACTTCTCGCACTAGTTGCACAATATAATATTATCCTCGTGAATTTCCCTGTTAAGCTTCGTTGGAGATATTTAAATTTGCACAATATACTATTTAAGGTTACATGCACGAACACTTGTGACACATTGTACATTGTAACGCTTCGCCTGAGACCGGAGTGCACGAGAGACTGTGGAAAGGAACAGAGATGTATTATGGACCCGGAGTTTTATATATTGATCTTAGTTTATTCAGTCATTAATAATGAAACAAACTTTTTGACCATAATTGGAAATTAAATTTTTTATACCTTTTTGTATGTTTAAAAAATAAATATTAAAATGGTAATTTAAAAATTAAGATGACATAATATTTTGTAATTTTTAAATATTTTGAATTGGTGGTTCAGCGCACGGGCGCACTTAAGGTACAGCCGCCACTGGTCATTATAATATCAGTACAACTCATTTTGTACATGCATGCAGTTTATCAAAAAAAAAACTGACATTGATTTTTTTAACCCACATTCATCTCTTTGAAGAAAACTTTGAAGAAGAATTTGAGAGACTACAAATAACCGTGACAATGTTAAAATGTATAGTAAAAATATTTAAAGACTCGATTTTTTAAATTTTTTCTTCTTATATGTATATTAATATCACAAAGGAAATCATTATTTTTATCATCAGGATAATAAAAAAGCGTGTGATAATGAACTCAAACTAAAACAAGTACCTACTTTAAGGGAGTTATATTTTTTACGGATTATTTATTTTTTTGTTCGGTGGAGTCTCACTTCCATATTGATATGAAAAAATCGAACATCGAAAGTGTTCGAGTAATAGTTTTGATAACAAAATGATCATAATCATAACATCATTAGCCATTTATATATTTATATATATTTTGTCTCCTCTCTGTACTAAGACACAGCTTCCCGAAACACCTCATATTTCCAGGTCAATGAACAGTTATTGGTTCTTATTTAGTCTCATGAAAACGGCCTTATGTTTTGATTAACTTTCAAATAAGAATTGGTTATTTTATGTTAAGTATTTATTGGTACTTACTTAAGAATGTTATCGAGGTTTTTTTTTTATGTCAGTGGTGGCAAACGAGCAGACGACCTTCTTGATAGGCAGTAGTGAACGTTACGGATCCGTTGTCAACCTTGATTGTCGAGGAAACGGGATCGGTGGGAATAGGGACATAGCAGGAAAGGGAAGGAATAGGGAAAAGGCAACCGGTTCTCTCACTTATCGGACGAAACGCAGCCACTAAAAGCTAAATCACGCCGATCTTGTTGAAATCCTTTCAGGAAAAAAGACTAATTTATTTAGTATTAAATTGTTCTGAATATATAAAAGAACATTGTAGGTGCATAAAGTTACGAATAAATAGATCGTTTATAATATATTTTTAGGAGACAATATGCCCAAACACACAAATATATGTACATATTATATCAGGTTAATAAAATCTTATTATGAATATAGTTGTAACATTTCAGATCTAGTCTACTGAAGCTATAAGAACACTGTCAAGGGAGGTGAAGTAATCTTTTCATTTCACTCTCTCTATTAACGTGATACAAATAAAACTAAAGCAACATTCATATTACTACTCGTACTGCCGACACAGGATATTGTGAGCTCACCTCAGGATACGTAACATTTGTTTGAGTAAATACTCGTAGTTTAACACAGTTTTATATAAACACGAACCAGACCGTTGTCGCGAGGCCTCCTTCTACATATTCAATATAAACATTGAACGTAGTTATGTTTAAATTCATCTTGAACTGTGTTTATTGACCATAACTCTGTTTGTTATTCGTGAAATTTATAAATAATGATTAAATAATGACTTCATCCATGTCTTGTGGAATGTTAGTTTTCCCTTCACTCAAGATATTTGACACTCCGTCTTGATAAATGTAACTATTTGGCATATAATAACCAAATCACTAGTTTATTTTCATTCAATTATCATTACTATAATGTGCATATAAATGATATAAACATAAGTCAGTGAATGTTCCTCATTAAATCACATTATGTATGTCTAATACAAATATCAAATATATTAAATCGTTTCAAACAGCGACTCTCGGAGTGAGTTTTTAAAGTAAATCACTTTGCCTATCATCATCTGTGTGTGTTTCAACATTAACAAACAGTAAGCTAGATACATTAAAACATTGAACTTCTGTTATGTGAACATTTCGTCAGCATTTTATTGAGGTCTTTAAGTATTAAGAAGCAAGTGCAAACATTTTATCTAACAAGTTAAAATAAATTTTACGTTAGAAATATACATATTTTAAAATGTATATATAAAACTTTATATTTATCCTAATAAATAACTTCATATTTGTTTTCTGTAATGACTAAACATTTGATATGTAGACTGTAAAGTAGATGATAGTTTGAGTTCGTAAACAGTGTTCACCATCAGTGGCGGCTGTACCTTAAGTGCACTCGTGCGCTGAACCACCAATTCAAAAGATTTAAAAAATACAAAATATTACTTCATCTTTATTTTAAATTACCATTTTAATATTTATTTTTTAAACATATAAAACCGTATACAAAATTAAATTTCCTTATTATGGTCAAAAAGTTTGAGCGCTTTACTAAACTCATATCGTGCGCTTCGGCGAGTGCACGAGGACTCCTAATACATCTTGTATGACATACGCATTAATACGCCTGGCGCGTGAAACAAAAGATAGAAATGTACCGAGTAATGAGTCGATTTACATTTCGTTATGTTTTGTTGCATTTTCTAATTTTAATATTTTAGTAAAGTGCACCACCGGTTCGATTACCCACCAGCCGCCACTGTTCACCATGATCGATAGGTAGTAGGTAACAAGTATGTATTCACAATTAGTAACTGAGGATTATTAAATAAGGAATACGGAATAATACTGCATGACTGAATACGGAATATCGCCTAATGTATAATGTATAATCAATCCATCATTTAAACAACATTATGAACTTAATGATTAAATGGTTTGGAAAAGTTGTTGTATAGTTGGAGGATGTAGTGATATTAATACGTGAAAAAGAATTTCTTACAGTTGTCTTTTCTTATTATACATAAGGAAATGACTTTCTCCGATTTTCTCGTAAACAAGAGCGGTGTACGGAGAGGTTTAAATCTAAATTAAATGTTAATCCAGATTTTAACTTTTTAAACAGAGAATCAATTTCTTAAAATAGTATATAATTGATTATATATTACTTGATTTATAATTTGATAGAAAATAAAGATTGAAATATTTAAGTAGTAAATGAACAAAACTACTTCTTCATACGGTTTGGGAATTTATAGAAAATTTAATAACATATCAAGTGATATATAAAAATGAACCTTATACAAAAGTGTTCTAGGAGTTAATTTCCCGTGAAATAAGTATCCGTTTTCAACCGACTACATTTCCAGTACTTCAAATAGAAGATAATGTTATAGTCCATACAGAATTTCCTACATTCCCGGCTCGTTTCTGTTTTCAGAAATCAAAGCCTTCAGCCAGTTAGTAAAGAAATTAACTGTGAAGTTGTACTTCATGACGACTTCATTTAAAATTTAATCTTGACTCTCAGGTCTGTTATGAACATCGAGATTCTTTCACAAAAGTCCTCAACCAACACTATGAGAGAAGTTTGATAAATTTTTATAACACCATCTTGTTTTAATTAATTTTTTGTTGTCAATCGATCTCTGTAATTGTGAACAGACCATATACTATGTAAACCACTGACTGTGAAGTAGATTGTTTGATTATAGGGACGGAATGATTGCACCGTCAGTTACTATTACTCAAGTTTTATAGACCCTGTGCAGAGACAAGTAATTGATTAAAATAATTGTCAGTTTGAAGAGGCCACAAGAACAATTTGCTTTCAACGACAGTGTAAAAATGTTATAGTTTTGTTTGTGTAAATACAGTAAAGCTTTGATAATAGTCAAAAGACTTGTTATTACAGTTGTGTGTGGTCGTTATTTCTTCTGAAACTCATAAACTCACTTTAAATCTACCTCCAGCAACATATACTCGTACATATATCAAAATTCATTTACATTCTAATGTATGTTAGTATTTTAACATTCCAATACATTTATGTTATTGATGTACAACTTTCGATATTTTTAAATTTTCTTATAATGTCAACTGATGATACTTTAGGTGTTAAAAATCACAAAATGAAAAACAACTCAAAATAATTTAAAATTCTCAAATGATTCATGAGCTTCGAGCCTCGTGTATTGATATATGTAGATTGTATAGTATCGGATCGTTCACGATAACTTTACACACTCACCAACGGTCCATCTAATACGACATGCATGGTGTGTCTACAGGTTGAGGGAATGTTCACAGAAATACAGAATATTATAAATTGTATTTTATAAAATAAAATGGATGTAAAGAGCCCTTTATAAATCAAGTTTATTTTAAAACTATACTTATTTAAAATAATCGTATGAATTAGTAATTGATTTCGTTGTTATCATTATCAACTTCTCTTTTCTAGTTGTAATTAATAAACGTAGTAAAACGGATTCGTTAATATAATTAGGAGCTTCAGAATGTCCCTCTGGAATATATTATTATACTCTCGGAGCAATCTCGTAGTACTCCAGTTTAAAGTGCATTAACTTAATTTCATAACTGTTACCTTAAGTCTCATTCTCTTTATGACCCACAGTAATCCTTATGGTATTTTTATAATAAACATCATTTGTTGTGGGCTTTGTAAAGCGCGTTAAGATAATTATTAAATATTATTTTGATTCCAATCAAAGCGACCCTCGTCAACGTCATGTTGTTAACAACCAAGATTGTTTCCTTAGGAGCTTTCATTTTCAGGAAATGTAAATATTTCATAACATAAATGTGAGTTACTGTTCCCGTCTGTAATGTTGTATCATTTTAGAAATTAACAGGTCACGAGAAATTGACATAGAGAAAATACATTGAAAAAAGGGAGTAAGTATCTGTCTCGTAGACCGTAGTGGACACTATGGAGCCTAATTCTCGTTGAAATTAAACCCAAATATGTTATACTGCTTCAATTATTATAAACGTGTACAAAGGTTCGAGTGCAAAGTTAGAAGTGATACAGCAAAATTGAAATGAATAAAATATGTAATAATAACATGTAGTCGGTAGATTTAAAACTGGTGATGAATTGAATATAGAAATATGAAGCGCCTGATTATAAACTCTTTATAGCGGAAACGTTATTGCTCTTAGATGGCTGTAGGCGCGAACAGTATCTTTAATATTAAGAAAAACAATATTTTCTTTGAGCAAATGTTGTATATACAAATATGAAGCGCCTGATTATAAACTATTTATAGCGGAAACGTTATTGCTCTTAGATGGCTGTAGGCGCGAACAGTATCTTTAATATTAAGAAAAACAATATTTTCTTTGAGCAAATATTGTATATACAAATATGAAGCGCCTGATTATAAACTATTTATAGCGGAAACGTTATTGCTCTTAGATGGCTGTAGGCGCGAACAGTATCTTTAATATTAAGAAAAACAATATTTTCTTTGAGCAAATGTTGTATATACAAATATGAAGCGCCTGATTATAAACTATTTATAGCGGAAACGTTATTGCTCTTAGATGGCTGTAGGCGCGAACAGTATCTTTAATATTAAGAAAAACAATATTTTCTTTGAGCAAATGTTGTATATACAAATATGAAGCGCCTGATTATAAACTATTTATAGCGGAAACGTTATTGCTCTTAGATGGCTGTAGGCGCGAACAGTATCTTTAATATTAAGAAAAACAATATTTTCTTTGAGCAAATGTTGTATATACAAATATGAAGCGCCTGATTATAAACTCTTTATAGCGGAAACGTAATTGCTCTTAGATGGCTGTAGGCGCGAACAGTATCTTTAATATTAAGAAAAACAATATTTTCTTTGAGCAAATGTTGTATATACAAATATGAAGCGCCTGATTATAAACTATTTATAGCGGAAACGTTATTGCTCTTAGATGGCTGTAGGCGCGAACAGTATCTTTAATATTAAGAAAAACAATATTTTCTTTGAGCAAATGTTGTATATACAAATATGAAGCGCCTGATTATAAACTATTTATAGCGGAAACGTTATTGCTCTTAGATGGCTGTAGGCGCGAACAGTATCTTTAATATTAAGAAAAACAATATTTTCTTTGAGCAAATGTTGTATATACAAATATGAAGCGCCTGATTATAAACTATTTATAGCGGAAACGTTATTGCTCTTAGATGGCTGTAGGCGCGAACAGTATCTTTAATATTAAGAAAAACAATATTTTCTTTGAGCAAATGTTGTATATACAAATATGAAGCGCCTGATTATAAACTATTTATAGCGGAAACGTTATTGCTCTTAGATGGCTGTAGGCGCGAACAGTATCTTTAATATTAAGAAAAACAATATTTTCTTTGAGCAAATGTTGTATATACAAATATGAAGCGCCTGATTATAAACTATTTATAGCGGAAACGTTATTGCTCTTAGATGGCTGTAGAAGCGAACAGTATCTTTAATATTAAGAAAAACAATATTTTCTTTGAGCAAATGTTGTATATACAAATATGAAGCGCCTGATTATAAACTATTTATAGCGGAAACGTTATTGCTCTTAGATGGCTGTAGGCGCGAACAGTATCTTTAATATTAAGAAAAACAATATTTTCTTTGAGCAAATGTTGTATATACAAATATGAAGCGCCTGATTATAAACTCGTTATAGCGGAAACGTTATTGCTCTTAGATGGCTGTAGGCGCGAACAGTATCTTTAATATTAAGAAAAACAATATTTTCTTTGAGCAAATGTTGTATATACAAATATGAAGCGCCTGATTATAAACTATTTATAGCGGAAACGTTATTGCTCTTAGATGGCTGTAGGCGCGAACAGTATCTTTAATATTAAGAAAAACAATATTTTCTTTGAGCAAATGTTGTATATACAAATATGAAGCGCCTGATTATAAACTATTTATAGCGGAAACGTTATTGCTCTTAGATGGCTGTAGGCGCGAACAGTATCTTTAATATTAAGAAAAACAATATTTTCTTTGAGCAAATGTTGTATATACAAATATGAAGCGCCTGATTATAAACTCTTTATAGCGGAAACGTTATTGCTCTTAGATGGCTGTAGGCGCGAACAGTATCTTTAATATTAAGAAAAACAATATTTTCTTTGAGCAAATGTTGTATATACAAATATGAAGCGCCTGATTATAAACTCGTTATAGCGGAAACGTTATTGCTCTTAGATGGCTGTAGGCGCGAACAGTATCTTTAATATTAAGAAAAACAATATTTTCTTTGAGCAAATGTTGTATATACAAATATGAAGCGCCTGATTATAAACTCGTTATAGCGGAAACGTTATTGCTCTTAGATGGCTGTAGGCGCGAACAGTATCTTTAATATTAAGAAAAACAATATTTTCTTTGAGCAAATGTTGTATATACAAATATGAAGCGCCTGATTATAAACTCGTTATAGCGGAAACGTTATTGCTCTTAGATGGCTGTAGGCGCGAACAGTATCTTTAATATTAAGAAAAACAATATTTTCTTTGAGCAAATGTTGTATATACAAATATGAAGCGCCTGATTATAAACTATTTATAGCGGAAACGTTATTGCTCTTAGATGGCTGTAGGCGCGAACAGTATCTTTAATATTAAGAAAAACAATATTTTCTTTGAGCAAATGTTGTATATACAAATATGAAGCGCCTGATTATAAACTATTTATAGCGGAAACGTTATTGCTCTTAGATGGCTGTAGGCGCGAACAGTATCTTTAATATTAAGAAAAACGATATTTTCTTTGAGCAAATTATATTATTATAAACAATATTTTCTTTGTATATACAAATATGAAGCGCCTGATTATAAACTATTTATAGCGGAAACGTTATTGCTCTTAGATGGCTGTAGGCGCGAACAGTATCTTTAATATTAAGAAAAACAATATTTTCTTTGAGCAAATATTGTATATACAAATATGAAGCGCCTGATTATAAACTATTTATAGCGGAAACGTTATTGCTCTTAGATGGCTGTAGGCGCGAACAGTATCTTTAATATTAAGAAAAACAATATTTTCTTTGAGCAAATGTTGTATATACAAATATGAAGCGCCTGATTATAAACTATTTATAGCGGAAACGTTATTGCTCTTAGATGGCTGTAGGCGCGAACAGTATCTTTAATATTAAGAAAAACAATATTTTCTTTGAGCAAATGTTGTATATACAAATATGAAGCGCCTGATTATAAACTATTTATAGCGGAAACGTTATTGCTCTTAGATGGCTGTAGGCGCGAACAGTATCTTTAATATTAAGAAAAAAACAATATTTTCTTTGAGCAAATGTTGTATATACAAATATGAAGCGCCTGATTATAAACTCTTTATAGCGGAAACGTTATTGCTCTTAGATGGCTGTAGGCGCGAACAGTATCTTTAATATTAAGAAAAACAATATTTTCTTTGAGCAAATGTTGTATATACAAATATGAAGCGCCTGATTATAAACTCGTTATAGCGGAAACGTTATTGCTCTTAGATGGCTGTAGGCGCGAACAGTATCTTTAATATTAAGAAAAACAATATTTTCTTTGAGCAAATGTTGTATATACAAATATGAAGCGCCTGATTATAAACTATTTATAGCGGAAACGTTATTGCTCTTAGATGGCTGTAGGCGCGAACAGTATCTTTAATATTAAGAAAAACAATATTTTCTTTGAGCAAATGTTGTATATACAAATATGAAGCGCCTGATTATAAACTATTTATAGCGGAAACGTTATTGCTCTTAGATGGCTGTAGGCGCGAACAGTATCTTTAATATTAAGAAAAACAATATTTTCTTTGAGCAAATGTTGTATATACAAATATGAAGCGCCTGATTATAAACTATTTATAGCGGAAACGTTATTGCTCTTAGATGGCTGTAGGCGCGAACAGTATCTTTAATATTAAGAAAAACGATATTTTCTTTGAGCAAATTATATTATTATAAACAATATTTTCTTTGTATATACAAATATGAAGCGCCTGATTATAAACTATTTATAGCGGAAACGTTATTGCTCTTAGATGGCTGTAGGCGCGAACAGTATCTTTAATATTAAGAAAAACAATATTTTCTTTGAGCAAATGTTGTATATACAAATATGAAGCGCCTGATTATAAACTATTTATAGCGGAAACGTTATTGCTCTTAGATGGCTGTAGGCGCGAACAGTATCTTTAATATTAAGAAAAACAATATTTTCTTTGAGCAAATGTTGTATATACAAATATGAAGCGCCTGATTATAAACTATTTATAGCGGAAACGTTATTGCTCTTAGATGGCTGTAGGCGCGAACAGTATCTTTAATATTAAGAAAAACAATATTTTCTTTGAGCAAATGTTGTATATACAAATATGAAGCGCCTGATTATAAACTATTTATAGCGGAAACGTTATTGCTCTTAGATGGCTGTAGGCGCGAACAGTATCTTTAATATTAAGAAAAACAATATTTTCTTTGAGCAAATGTTGTATATACAAATATGAAGCGCCTGATTATAAACTATTTATAGCGGAAACGTTATTGCTCTTAGATGGCTGTAGGCGCGAACAGTATCTTTAATATTAAGAAAAACAATATTTTCTTTGAGCAAATGTTGTATATACAAATATGAAGCGCCTGATTATAAACTATTTATAGCGGAAACGTTATTGCTCTTAGATGGCTGTAGGCGCGAACAGTATCTTTAATATTAAGAAAAACAATATTTTCTTTGAGCAAATGTTGTATATACAAATATGAAGCGCCTGATTATAAACTATTTATAGCGGAAACGTTATTGCTCTTAGATGGCTGTAGGCGCGAACAGTATCTTTAATATTAAGAAAAACAATATTTTCTTTGAGCAAATGTTGTATATACAAATATGAAGCGCCTGATTATAAACTATTTATAGCGGAAACGTTATTGCTCTTAGATGGCTGTAGGCGCGAACAGTATCTTTAATATTAAGAAAAACAATATTTTCTTTGAGCAAATATTGTATATACAAATATGAAGCGCCTGATTATAAACTATTTATAGCGGAAACGTTATTGCTCTTAGATGGCTGTAGGCGCGAACAGTATCTTTAATATTAAGAAAAACAATATTTTCTTTGAGCAAATATTGTATATACAAATATGAAGCGCCTGATTATAAACTATTTATAGCGGAAACGTTATTGCTCTTAGATGGCTGTAGGCGCGAACAGTATCTTTAATATTAAGAAAAACAATATTTTCTTTGAGCAAATATTGTATATACAAATATGAAGCGCCTGATTATAAACTATTTATAGCGGAAACGTTATTGCTCTTAGATGGCTGTAGGCGCGAACAGTATCTTTAATATTAAGAAAAACAATATTTTCTTTGAGCAAATGTTGTATATACAAATATGAAGCGCCTGATTATAAACTATTTATAGCGGAAACGTTATTGCTCTTAGATGGCTGTAGGCGCGAACAGTATCTTTAATATTAAGAAAAACAATATTTTCTTTGAGCAAATGTTGTATATACAAATATGAAGCGCCTGATTATAAACTATTTATAGCGGAAACGTTATTGCTCTTAGATGGCTGTAGGCGCGAACAGTATCTTTAATATTAAGAAAAACAATATTTTCTTTGAGCAAATGTTGTATATACAAATATGAAGCGCCTGATTATAAACTATTTATAGCGGAAACGTTATTGCTCTTAGATGGCTGTAGGCGCGAACAGTATCTTTAATATTAAGAAAAACAATATTTTCTTTGAGCAAATGTTGTATATACAAATATGAAGCGCCTGATTATAAACTATTTATAGCGGAAACGTTATTGCTCTTAGATGGCTGTAGGCGCGAACAGTATCTTTAATATTAAGAAAAACAATATTTTCTTTGAGCAAATGTTGTATATACAAATATGAAGCGCCTGATTATAAACTCTTTATAGCGGAAACGTTATTGCTCTTAGATGGCTGTAGGCGCGAACAGTATCTTTAATATTAAGAAAAACAATATTTTCTTTGAGCAAATGTTGTATATACAAATATGAAGCGCCTGATTATAAACTCGTTATAGCGGAAACGTTATTGCTCTTAGATGGCTGTAGGCGCGAACAGTATCTTTAATATTAAGAAAAACAATATTTTCTTTGAGCAAATGTTGTATATACAAATATGAAGCGCCTGATTATAAACTATTTATAGCGGAAACGTTATTGCTCTTAGATGGCTGTAGGCGCGAACAGTATCTTTAATATTAAGAAAAACAATATTTTCTTTGAGCAAATGTTGTATATACAAATATGAAGCGCCTGATTATAAACTATTTATAGCGGAAACGTTATTGCTCTTAGATGGCTGTAGGCGCGAAAAGTATCTTTAATATTAAGAAAAACAATATTTTCTTTGAGCAAATGTTGTATATACAAATATGAAGCGCCTGATTATAAACTCTTTATAGCGGAAACGTTATTGCTCTTAGATGGCTGTAGGCGCGAACAGTATCTTTAATATTAAGAAAAACAATATTTTCTTTGAGCAAATGTTGTATATACAAATATGAAGCGCCTGATTATAAACTCGTTATAGCGGAAACGTTATTGCTCTTAGATGGCTGTAGGCGCGAACAGTATCTTTAATATTAAGAAAAACAATATTTTCTTTGAGCAAATGTTGTATATACAAATATGAAGCGCCTGATTATAAACTATTTATAGCGGAAACGTTATTGCTCTTAGATGGCTGTAGGCGCGAACAGTATCTTTAATATTAAGAAAAACAATATTTTCTTTGAGCAAATGTTGTATATACAAATATGAAGCGCCTGATTATAAACTATTTATAGCGGAAACGTTATTGCTCTTAGATGGCTGTAGGCGCGAACAGTATCTTTAATATTAAGAAAAACAATATTTTCTTTGAGCAAATGTTGTATATACAAATATGAAGCGCCTGATTATAAACTATTTATAGCGGAAACGTTATTGCTCTTAGATGGCTGTAGGCGCGAACAGTATCTTTAATATTAAGAAAAAACAATATTTTCTTTGAGCAAATGTTGTATATACAAATATGAAGCGCCTGATTATAAACTATTTATAGCGGAAACGTTATTGCTCTTAGATGGCTGTAGGCGCGAACAGTATCTTTAATATTAAGAAAAACAATATTTTCTTTGAGCAAATGTTGTATATACAAATATGAAGCGCCTGATTATAAACTATTTATAGCGGAAACGTTATTGCTCTTAGATGGCTGTAGGCGCGAACAGTATCTTTAATATTAAGAAAAACAATATTTTCTTTGAGCAAATGTTGTATATACAAATATGAAGCGCCTGATTATAAATTATTTATAGCGGAAACGTTATTGCTCTTAGATGGCTGTAGGCGCGAACAGTATCTTTAATATTAAGAAAAACAATATTTTCTTTGAGCAAATGTTGTATATACAAATATGAAGCGCCTGATTATAAACTATTTATAGCGGAAACGTTATTGCTCTTAGATGGCTGTAGGCGCGAACAGTATCTTTAATATTAAGAAAAACAATATTTTCTTTGAGCAAATGTTGTATATACAAATATGAAGCGCCTGATTATAAACTATTTATAGCGGAAACGTTATTGCTCTTAGATGGCTGTAGGCGCGAACAGTATCTTTAATATTAAGAAAAACAATATTTTCTTTGAGCAAATGTTGTATATACAAATATGAAGCGCCTGATTATAAACTATTTATAGCGGAAACGTTATTGCTCTTATATGGCTGTAGGCGCGAACAGTATCTTTAATATTAAGAAAAACAATATTTTCTTTGAGCAAATGTTGTATATACAAATATGAAGCGCCTGATTATAAACTATTTATAGCGGAAACGTTATTGCTCTTAGATGGCTGTAGAAGCGAACAGTATCTTTAATATTAAGAAAAACAATATTTTCTTTGAGCAAATGTTGTATATACAAATATGAAGCGCCTGATTATAAACTATTTATAGCGGAAACGTTATTGCTCTTAGATGGCTGTAGGCGTGAACAGTATCTTTAATATTAAGAAAAACAATATTTTCTTTGAGCAAATGTTGTATATACAAATATGAAGCGCCTGATTATAAACTATTTATAGCGGAAACGTTATTGCTCTTAGATGGCTGTAGGCGCGAACAGTATCTTTAATATTAAGAAAAACAATATTTTCTTTGAGCAAATGTTGTATATACAAATATGAAGCGCCTGATTATAAACTATTTATAGCGGAAACGTTATTGCTCTTAGATGGCTGTAGGCGCGAACAGTATCTTTAATATTAAGAAAAACAATATTTTCTTTGAGCAAATTATATTATTATAAACAATATTTTCTTTGTATATACAAATATGAAGCGCCTGATTATAAACTATTTATAGCGGAAACGTTATTGCTCTTAGATGGCTGTAGGCGCGAACAGTATCTTTAATATTAAGAAAAACAATATTTTCTTTGAGCAAATGTTGTATATACAAATATGAAGCGCCTGATTATAAACTATTTATAGCGGAAACGTTATTGCTCTTAGATGGCTGTAGGCGCGAACAGTATCTTTAATATTAAGAAAAACAATATTTTCTTTGAGCAAATGTTGTATATACAAATATGAAGCGCCTGATTATAAACTATTTATAGCGGAAACGTTATTGCTCTTAGATGGCTGTAGGCGCGAACAGTATCTTTAATATTAAGAAAAACAATATTTTCTTTGAGCAAATGTTGTATATACAAATATGAAGCGCCTGATTATAAACTCTTTATAGCGGAAACGTTATTGCTCTTAGATGGCTGTAGGCGCGAACAGTATCTTTAATATTAAGAAAAACAATATTTTCTTTGAGCAAATGTTGTATATACAAATATGAAGCGCCTGATTATAAACTCGTTATAGCGGAAACGTTATTGCTCTTAGATGGCTGTAGGCGCGAACAGTATCTTTAATATTAAGAAAAACAATATTTTCTTTGAGCAAATGTTGTATATACAAATATGAAGCGCCTGATTATAAACTATTTATAGCGGAAACGTTATTGCTCTTAGATGGCTGTAGGCGCGAACAGTATCTTTAATATTAAGAAAAACAATATTTTCTTTGAGCAAATGTTGTATATACAAATATGAAGCGCCTGATTATAAACTATTTATAGCGGAAACGTTATTGCTCTTAGATGGCTGTAGGCGCGAACAGTATCTTTAATATTAAGAAAAACAATATTTTCTTTGAGCAAATGTTGTATATACAAATATGAAGCGCCTGATTATAAACTATTTATAGCGGAAACGTTATTGCTCTTATATGGCTGTAGGCGCGAACAGTATCTTTAATATTAAGAAAAACAATATTTTCTTTGAGCAAATGTTGTATATACAAATATGAAGCGCCTGATTATAAACTATTTATAGCGGAAACGTTATTGCTCTTAGATGGCTATAGGCGCGAACAGTATCTTTAATATTAAGAAAAACAATATTTTCTTTGAGCAAATGTTGTATATACAAATATGAAGCGCCTGATTATAAACTATTTATAGCGGAAACGTTATTGCTCTTAGATGGCTGTAGGCGCGAACAGTATCTTTAATATTAAGAAAAACAATATTTTCTTTGAGCAAATGTTGTATATACAAATATGAAGCGCCTGATTATAAACTATTTATAGCGGAAACGTTATTGCTCTTAGATGGCTGTAGGCGCGAACAGTATCTTTAATATTAAGAAAAACAATATTTTCTTTGAGCAAATGTTGTATATACAAATATGAAGCGCCTGATTATAAACTATTTATAGCGGAAACGTTATTGCTCTTAGATGGCTGTAGGCGCGAACAGTATCTTTAATATTAAGAAAAACAATATTTTCTGTGAGCAAATATTGTATATACAAATATGAAGCGCCTGATTATAAACTATTTATAGCGGAAACGTTATTGCTCTTAGATGGCTGTAGGCGCGAACAGTATCTTTAATATTAAGAAAAACAATATTTTCTTTGAGCAAATGTTGTATATACAAATATGAAGCGCCTGATTATAAACTATTTATAGCGGAAACGTTATTGCTCTTAGATGGCTGTAGGCGCGAACAGTATCTTTAATATTAAGAAAAACAATATTTTCTGTGAGCAAATGTTGTATATACAAATATGAAGCGCCTGATTATAAACTATTTATAGCGGAAACGTTATTGCTCTTAGATGGCTGTAGGCGCGAACAGTATCTTTAATATTAAGAAAAACAATATTTTCTTTGAGCAAATGTTGTATATACAAATATGAAGCGCCTGATTATAAACTATTTATAGCGGAAACGTTATTGCTCTTAGATGGCTGTAGGCGCGAACAGTATCTTTAATATTAAGAAAAACAATATTTTCTGTGAGCAAATATTGTATATACAAATATGAAGCGCCTGATTATAAACTATTTATAGCGGAAACGTTATTGCTCTTAGATGGCTGTAGGCGCGAACAGTATCTTTAATATTAAGAAAAACAATATTTTCTTTGAGCAAATGTTGTATATACAAATATGAAGCGCCTGATTATAAACTATTTATAGCGGAAACGTTATTGCTCTTAGATGGCTGTAGGCGCGAACAGTATCTTTAATATTAAGAAAAACAATATTTTCTTTGAGCAAATGTTGTATATACAAATATGAAGCGCCTGATTATAAACTCTTTATAGCGGAAACGTTATTGCTCTTAGATGGCTGTAGGCGCGAACAGTATCTTTAATATTAAGAAAAACAATATTTTCTTTGAGCAAATGTTGTATATACAAATATGAAGCGCCTGATTATAAACTCGTTATAGCGGAAACGTTATTGCTCTTAGATGGCTGTAGGCGCGAACAGTATCTTTAATATTAAGAAAAACAATATTTTCTTTGAGCAAATGTTGTATATACAAATATGAAGCGCCTGATTATAAACTATTTATAGCGGAAACGTTATTGCTCTTAGATGGCTGTAGGCGCGAACAGTATCTTTAATATTAAGAAAAACAATATTTTCTTTGAGCAAATGTTGTATATACAAATATGAAGCGCCTGATTATAAACTATTTATAGCGGAAACGTTATTGCTCTTAGATGGCTGTAGGCGCGAACAGTATCTTTAATATTAAGAAAAACAATATTTTCTTTGAGCAAATGTTGTATATACAAATATGAAGCGCCTGATTATAAACTATTTATAGCGGAAACGTTATTGCTCTTATATGGCTGTAGGCGCGAACAGTATCTTTAATATTAAGAAAAACAATATTTTCTTTGAGCAAATGTTGTATATACAAATATGAAGCGCCTGATTATAAACTATTTATAGCGGAAACGTTATTGCTCTTAGATGGCTATAGGCGCGAACAGTATCTTTAATATTAAGAAAAACAATATTTTCTTTGAGCAAATGTTGTATATACAAATATGAAGCGCCTGATTATAAACTATTTATAGCGGAAACGTTATTGCTCTTAGATGGCTGTAGGCGCGAACAGTATCTTTAATATTAAGAAAAACAATATTTTCTTTGAGCAAATGTTGTATATACAAATATGAAGCGCCTGATTATAAACTATTTATAGCGGAAACGTTATTGCTCTTAGATGGCTGTAGGCGCGAACAGTATCTTTAATATTAAGAAAAACAATATTTTCTTTGAGCAAATGTTGTATATACAAATATGAAGAACCTGATTATAAACTATTTATAGCGGAAACGTTATTGCTCTTAGATGGCTGTAGGCGCGAACAGTATCTTTAATATTAAGAAAAACAATATTTTCTGTGAGCAAATGTTGTATATACAAATATGAAGCGCCTGATTATAAACTATTTATAGCGGAAACGTTATTGCTCTTAGATGGCTGTAGGCGCGAACAGTATCTTTAATATTAAGAAAAACAATATTTTCTTTGAGCAAATGTTGTATATACAAATATGAAGCGCCTGATTATAAACTATTTATAGCGGAAACGTTATTGCTCTTAGATGGCTGTAGGCGCGAACAGTATCTTTAATATTAAGAAAAACAATATTTTCTTTGAGCAAATGTTGTATATACAAATATGAAGCGCCTGATTATAAACTATTTATAGCGGAAACGTTATTGCTCTTAGATGGCTGTAGGCGCGAACAGTATCTTTAATATTAAGAAAAACAATATTTTCTTTGAGCAAATGTTGTATATACAAATATGAAGCGCCTGATTATAAACTATTTATAGCGGAAACGTTATTGCTCTTAGATGGCTGTAGGCGCGAACAGTATCTTTAATATTAAGAAAAACAATATTTTCTTTGAGCAAATGTTGTATATACAAATATGAAGCGCCTGATTATAAACTATTTATAGCGGAAACGTTATTGCTCTTAGATGGCTGTAGGCGCGAAAAGTATCTTTACTAATAAGAAAAACAATATTTTCTTTGAGCAAATTATATTATTATAAACAATATTTTCTTTGTATATACAAATATGAAGCGCCTGATTATAAACTATTTATAGCGGAAACGTTATTGCTCTTAGATGGCTGTAGGCGCGAACAGTATCTTTAATATTAAGAAAAACAATATTTTCTTTGAGCAAATATTGTATATACAAATATGAAGCGCCTGATTATAAACTATTTATAGCGGAAACGTTATTGCTCTTAGATGGCTGTAGGCGCGAACAGTATCTTTAATATTAAGAAAAACAATATTTTCTTTGAGCAAATGTTGTATATACAAATATGAAGCGCCTGATTATAAACTATTTATAGCGGAAACGTTATTGCTCTTAGATGGCTGTAGGCGCGAACAGTATCTTTAATATTAAGAAAAACAATATTTTCTTTGAGCAAATGTTGTATATACAAATATGAAGCGCCTGATTATAAACTATTTATAGCGGAAACGTTATTGCTCTTAGATGGCTGTAGGCGCGAACAGTATCTTTAATATTAAGAAAAACAATATTTTCTTTGAGCAAATGTTGTATATACAAATATGAAGCGCCTGATTATAAACTCTTTATAGCGGAAACGTTATTGCTCTTAGATGGCTGTAGGCGCGAACAGTATCTTTAATATTAAGAAAAACAATATTTTCTTTGAGCAAATGTTGTATATACAAATATGAAGCGCCTGATTATAAACTCGTTATAGCGGAAACGTTATTGCTCTTAGATGGCTGTAGGCGCGAACAGTATCTTTAATATTAAGAAAAACAATATTTTCTTTGAGCAAATGTTGTATATACAAATATGAAGCGCCTGATTATAAACTATTTATAGCGGAAACGTTATTGCTCTTAGATGGCTGTAGGCGCGAACAGTATCTTTAATATTAAGAAAAACAATATTTTCTTTGAGCAAATGTTGTATATACAAATATGAAGCGCCTGATTATAAACTATTTATAGCGGAAACGTTATTGCTCTTAGATGGCTGTAGGCGCGAACAGTATCTTTAATATTAAGAAAAACAATATTTTCTTTGAGCAAATGTTGTATATACAAATATGAAGCGCCTGATTATAAACTATTTATAGCGGAAACGTTATTGCTCTTAGATGGCTGTAGGCGCGAACAGTATCTTTAATATTAAGAAAAACAATATTTTCTTTGAGCAAATGTTGTATATACAAATATGAAGCGCCTGATTATAAACTATTTATAGCGGAAACGTTATTGCTCTTAGATGGCTGTAGGCGCGAACAGTATCTTTAATATTAAGAAAAACAATATTTTCTTTGAGCAAATGTTCTATATACAAATATGAAGCGCCTGATTATAAACTATTTATAGCGGAAACGTTATTGCTCTTAGATGGCTGTAGGCGCGAACAGTATCTTTAATATTAAGAAAAACAATATTTTCTTTGAGCAAATATTGTATATACAAATATGAAGCGCCTGATTATAAACTATTTATAGCGGAAACGTTATTGCTCTTAGATGGCTGTAGGCGCGAACAGTATCTTTAATATTAAGAAAAACAATATTTTCTTTGAGCAAATGTTGTATATACAAATATGAAGCGCCTGATTATAAACTATTTATAGCGGAAACGTTATTGCTCTTAGATGGCTGTAGGCGCGAACAGTATCTTTAATATTAAGAAAAACAATATTTTCTTTGAGCAAATGTTGTATATACAAATATGAAGCGCCTGATTATAAACTATTTATAGCGGAAACGTTATTGCTCTTAGATGGCTGTAGGCGCGAACAGTATCTTTAATATTAAGAAAAACAATATTTTCTTTGAGCAAATGTTGTATATACAAATATGAAGCGCCTGATTATAAACTCTTTATAGCGGAAACGTTATTGCTCTTAGATGGCTGTAGGCGCGAACAGTATCTTTAATATTAAGAAAAACAATATTTTCTTTGAGCAAATGTTGTATATACAAATATGAAGCGCCTGATTATAAACTCGTTATAGCGGAAACGTTATTGCTCTTAGATGGCTGTAGGCGCGAACAGTATCTTTAATATTAAGAAAAACAATATTTTCTTTGAGCAAATGTTGTATATACAAATATGAAGCGCCTGATTATAAACTATTTATAGCGGAAACGTTATTGCTCTTAGATGGCTGTAGGCGCGAACAGTATCTTTAATATTAAGAAAAACAATATTTTCTTTGAGCAAATGTTGTATATACAAATATGAAGCGCCTGATTATAAACTATTTATAGCGGAAACGTTATTGCTCTTAGATGGCTGTAGGCGCGAACAGTATCTTTAATATTAAGAAAAACAATATTTTCTTTGAGCAAATGTTGTATATACAAATATGAAGCGCCTGATTATAAACTATTTATAGCGGAAACGTTATTGCTCTTAGATGGCTGTAGGCGCGAACAGTATCTTTAATATTAAGAAAAACAATATTTTCTTTGAGCAAATGTTGTATATACAAATATGAAGCGCCTGATTATAAACTATTTATAGCGGAAACGTTATTGCTCTTAGATGGCTGTAGGCGCGAACAGTATCTTTAATATTAAGAAAAACAATATTTTCTTTGAGCAAATGTTCTATATACAAATATGAAGCGCCTGATTATAAACTATTTATAGCGGAAACGTTATTGCTCTTAGATGGCTGTAGGCGCGAACAGTATCTTTAATATTAAGAAAAACAATATTTTCTTTGAGCAAATATTGTATATACAAATATGAAGCGCCTGATTATAAACTATTTATAGCGGAAACGTTATTGCTCTTAGATGGCTGTAGGCGCGAACAGTATCTTTAATATTAAGAAAAACAATATTTTCTTTGAGCAAATATTGTATATACAAATATGAAGCGCCTGATTATAAACTATTTATAGCGGAAACGTTATTGCTCTTAGATGGCTGTAGGCGCGAACAGTATCTTTAATATTAAGAAAAACAATATTTTCTTTGAGCAAATGTTGTATATACAAATATGAAGCGCCTGATTATAAACTATTTATAGCGGAAACGTTATTGCTCTTAGATGGCTGTAGGCGCGAACAGTATCTTTAATATTAAGAAAAACAATATTTTCTTTGAGCAAATGTTCTATATACAAATATGAAGCGCCTGATTATAAACTATTTATAGCGGAAACGTTATTGCTCTTAGATGGCTGTAGGCGCGAACAGTATCTTTAATATTAAGAAAAACAATATTTTCTTTGAGCAAATGTTCTATATACAAATATGAAGCGCCTGATTATAAACTATTTATAGCGGAAACGTTATTGCTCTTAGATGGCTGTAGGCGCGAACAGTATCTTTAATATTAAGAAAAACAATATTTTCTTTGAGCAAATGTTGTATATACAAATATGAAGCGCCTGATTATAAACTCTTTATAGCGGAAACGTTATTGCTCTTAGATGGCTGTAGGCGCGAACAGTATCTTTAATATTAAGAAAAAACAATATTTTCTTTGAGCAAATGTTGTATATACAAATATGAAGCGCCTGATTATAAACTCGTTATAGCGGAAACGTTATTGCTCTTAGATGGCTGTAGGCGCGAACAGTATCTTTAATATTAAGAAAAACAATATTTTCTTTGAGCAAATGTTGTATATACAAATATGAAGCGCCTGATTATAAACTATTTATAGCGGAAACGTTATTGCTCTTAGATGGCTGTAGGCGCGAACAGTATCTTTAATATTAAGAAAAACAATATTTTCTTTGAGCAAATGTTGTATATACAAATATGAAGCGCCTGATTATAAACTATTTATAGCGGAAACGTTATTGCTCTTAGATGGCTGTAGGCGCGAACAGTATCTTTAATATTAAGAAAAACAATATTTTCTTTGAGAAAATGTTGTATATACAAATATGAAGCGCCTGATTATGAACTATTTATAGCGGAAACGTTATTGCTCTTAGATGGCTGTAGGCGCGAACAGTATCTTTAATATTAAGAAAAACAATATTTTCTTTGAGCAAATGTTGTATATACAAATATGAAGCGCCTGATTATAAACTATTTATAGCGGAAACGTTATTGCTCTTAGATGGCTGTAGGCGCGAACAGTATCTTTAATATTAAGAAAAAAAAATATTTCTTTGAGAAAATGTTGTATATACAAATATGAAGCGCCTGATTTATAAACTCTTTATAGCGGAAACGTTATTGCTCTTAGATGGCTGGAGGCGCGAACAGTATCTTTAATATTAAGAAAAACAATATTTTCTTTGAGCAAATGTTGTATATACAAATATGAAGCGCCTGATTATAAACTCGTTTATAGCGGAAACGTTTTGCTCTTAGATGGCTGTAGGCGCGAACAGTATCTTTAATATTAAGAAAAACAATATTTTCTTTGAGCAAATTATATTATTATAAACAATATTTTCTTTGTATATACAAATATGAAGCGCCTGATTATAAACTATTTATAGCGGAAACGTTATTGCTCTTAGATGGCTGTAGGCGCGAACAGTATCTTAATATTAAGAAAAACAATATTTTCTTTGAGCAAATGTTGTATATACAAATATGAAGCGCCTGATTATAAACTATTTATAGCGGAAACGTTATTGCTCTTAGATGGCTGTAGGCGCGAACAGTATCTTTAATATTAAGAAAAACAATATTTTCTTTGAGCAAATGTTGTATATACAAATATGAAGCGCCTGATTATAAACTATTTATAGCGGAAACGTTATTGCTCTTAGATGGCTGTAGGCGCGAACAGTATCTTTAATATTAAGAAAAACAATATTTTCTTTGAGCAAATTATATTATTATAAACAATATTTTCTTTGTATATACAAATATGAAGCGCCTGATTATAAACTATTTATAGCGGAAACGTTATTGCTCTTAGATGGCTGTAGGTGCGAACAGTATCTTTAATATTAAGAAAAACAATATTTTCTTTGAGCAAATTATATTATTATAAACAATATTTTCTTTGTATATACAAATATGAAGCGCCTGATTATAAACTATTTATAGCGGAAACGTTATTGCTCTTAGATGGCTGTAGGCGCGAACAGTATCTTTAATATTAAGAAAAACGATATTTTCTTTGAGCAAATTATATTATTATAAACAATATTTTCTTTGTATATACAAATATGAAGCGCCTGATTATAAACTATTTATAGCGGAAACGTTATTGCTCTTAGATGGCTGTAGGCGCGAACAGTATCTTTAATATTAAGAAAAACAATATTTTCTTTGAGCAAATATTGTATATACAAATATGAAGCGCCTGATTATAAACTATTTATAGCGGAAACGTTATTGCTCTTAGATGGCTGTAGGCGCGAACAGTATCTTTAATATTAAGAAAAACAATATTTTCTTTGAGCAAATGTTGTATATACAAATATGAAGCGCCTGATTATAAACTATTTATAGCGGAAACGTTATTGCTCTTAGATGGCTGTAGGCGCGAACAGTATCTTTAATATTAAGAAAAACAATATTTTCTTTGAGCAAATGTTGTATATACAAATATGAAGCGCCTGATTATAAACTATTTATAGCGGAAACGTTATTGCTCTTAGATGGCTGTAGGCGCGAACAGTATCTTTAATATTAAGAAAAACAATATTTTCTTTGAGCAAATGTTGTATATACAAATATGAAGCGCCTGATTATAAACTATTTATAGCGGAAACGTTATTGCTCTTAGATGGCTGTAGGCGCGAACAGTATCTTTAATATTAAGAAAAACAATATTTTCTTTGAGCAAATGTTCTATATACAAATATGAAGCGCCTGATTATAAACTATTTATAGCGGAAACGTTATTGCTCTTAGATGGCTGTAGGCGCGAACAGTATCTTTAATATTAAGAAAAACAATATTTTCTTTGAGCAAATATTGTATATACAAATATGAAGCGCCTGATTATAAACTATTTATAGCGGAAACGTTATTGCTCTTAGATGGCTGTAGGCGCGAACAGTATCTTTAATATTAAGAAAAACAATATTTTCTTTGAGCAAATATTGTATATACAAATATGAAGCGCCTGATTATAAACTATTTATAGCGGAAACGTTATTGCTCTTAGATGGCTGTAGGCGCGAACAGTATCTTTAATATTAAGAAAAACAATATTTTCTTTGAGCAAATGTTGTATATACAAATATGAAGCGCCTGATTATAAACTATTTATAGCGGAAACGTTATTGCTCTTAGATGGCTGTAGGCGCGAACAGTATCTTTAATATTAAGAAAAACAATATTTTCTTTGAGCAAATGTTCTATATACAAATATGAAGCGCCTGATTATAAACTATTTATAGCGGAAACGTTATTGCTCTTAGATGGCTGTAGGCGCGAACAGTATCTTTAATATTAAGAAAAACAATATTTTCTTTGAGCAAATGTTCTATATACAAATATGAAGCGCCTGATTATAAACTATTTATAGCGGAAACGTTATTGCTCTTAGATGGCTGTAGGCGCGAACAGTATCTTTAATATTAAGAAAAACAATATTTTCTTTGAGCAAATGTTGTATATACAAATATGAAGCGCCTGATTATAAACTCTTTATAGCGGAAACGTTATTGCTCTTAGATGGCTGTAGGCGCGAACAGTATCTTTAATATTAAGAAAAACAATATTTTCTTTGAGCAAATGTTGTATATACAAATATGAAGCGCCTGATTATAAACTATTTATAGCGGAAACGTTATTGCTCTTAGATGGCTGTAGGCGCGAACAGTATCTTTAATATTAAGAAAAACAATATTTTCTTTGAGCAAATGTTGTATATACAAATATGAAGCGCCTGATTATAAACTATTTATAGCGGAAACGTTATTGCTCTTAGATGGCTGTAGGCGCGAACAGTATCTTTAATATTAAGAAAAACAATATTTTCTTTGAGAAAATGTTGTATATACAAATATGAAGCGCCTGATTATGAACTATTTATAGCGGAAACGTTATTGCTCTTAGATGGCTGTAGGCGCGAACAGTATCTTTAATATTAAGAAAAACAATATTTTCTTTGAGCAAATGTTGTATATACAAATATGAAGCGCCTGATTATAAACTATTTATAGCGGAAACGTTATTGCTCTTAGATGGCTGTAGGCGCGAACAGTATCTTTAATATTAAGAAAAACAATATTTTCTTTGAGAAAATGTTGTATATACAAATATGAAGCGCCTGATTATAAACTCTTTATAGCGGAAACGTTATTGCTCTTAGATGGCTGTAGGCGCGAACAGTATCTTTAATATTAAGAAAAACAATATTTTCTTTGAGCAAATGTTGTATATACAAATATGAAGCGCCTGATTATAAACTCGTTATAGCGGAAACGTTATTGCTCTTAGATGGCTGTAGGCGCGAACAGTATCTTTAATATTAAGAAAAACAATATTTTCTTTGAGCAAATTATATTATTATAAACAATATTTTCTTTGTATATACAAATATGAAGCGCCTGATTATAAACTATTTATAGCGGAAACGTTATTGCTCTTAGATGGCTGTAGGCGCGAACAGTATCTTTAATATTAAGAAAAACAATATTTTCTTTGAGCAAATGTTGTATATACAAATATGAAGCGCCTGATTATAAACTATTTATAGCGGAAACGTTATTGCTCTTAGATGGCTGTAGGCGCGAACAGTATCTTTAATATTAAGAAAAACAATATTTTCTTTGAGCAAATGTTGTATATACAAATATGAAGCGCCTGATTATAAACTATTTATAGCGGAAACGTTATTGCTCTTAGATGGCTGTAGGCGCGAACAGTATCTTTAATATTAAGAAAAACAATATTTTCTTTGAGCAAATTATATTATTATAAACAATATTTTCTTTGTATATACAAATATGAAGCGCCTGATTATAAACTATTTATAGCGGAAACGTTATTGCTCTTAGATGGCTGTAGGTGCGAACAGTATCTTTAATATTAAGAAAAACAATATTTTCTTTGAGCAAATTATATTATTATAAACAATATTTTCTTTGTATATACAAATATGAAGCGCCTGATTATAAACTATTTATAGCGGAAACGTTATTGCTCTTAGATGGCTGTAGGCGCGAACAGTATCTTTAATATTAAGAAAAACAATATTTTCTTTGAGCAAATGTTGTATATACAAATATGAAGCGCCTGATTATAAACTATTTATAGCGGAAACGTTATTGCTCTTAGATGGCTGTAGGCGCGAACAGTATCTTTAATATTAAGAAAAACAATATTTTCTTTGAGCAAATATTGTATATACAAATATGAAGCGCCTGATTATAAACTCTTTATAGCGGAAACGTTATTGCTCTTAGATGGCTGTAGGCGCGAACAGTATCTTTAATATTAAGAAAAACAATATTTTCTTTGAGCAAATGTTGTATATACAAATATGAAGCGCCTGATTATAAACTATTTATAGCGGAAACGTTATTGCTCTTAGATGGCTGTAGGCGCGAACAGTATCTTTAATATTAAGAAAAAACAATATTTTCTTTGAGCAAATGTTGTATATACAAATATGAAGCGCCTGATTATAAACTCTTTATAGCGGAAACGTTATTGCTCTTAGATGGCTGTAGGCGCGAACAGTATCTTTAATATTAAGAAAAACAATATTTTCTTTGAGCAAATGTTGTATATACAAATATGAAGCGCCTGATTATAAACTCGTTATAGCGGAAACGTTATTGCTCTTAGATGGCTGTAGGCGCGAACAGTATCTTTAATATTAAGAAAAACAATATTTTCTTTGAGCAAATGTTGTATATACAAATATGAAGCGCCTGATTATAAACTCGTTATAGCGGAAACGTTATTGCTCTTAGATGGCTGTAGGCGCGAACAGTATCTTTAATATTAAGAAAAAAACAATATTTTCTTTGAGCAAATGTTGTATATACAAATATGAAGCGCCTGATTATAAACTATTTATAGCGGAAACGTTATTGCTCTTAGATGGCTGTAGGCGCGAACAGTATCTTTAATATTAAGAAAAACAATATTTTCTTTGAGCAAATGTTGTATATACAAATATGAAGCGCCTGATTATAAACTATTTATAGCGGAAACGTTATTGCTCTTAGATGGCTGTAGGCGCGAACAGTATCTTTAATATTAAGAAAAACAATATTTTCTTTGAGAAAATGTTGTATATACAAATATGAAGCGCCTGATTATAAACTCTTTATAGCGGAAACGTTATTGCTCTTAGATGGCTGTAGGCGCGAACAGTATCTTTAATATTAAGAAAAACAATATTTTCTTTGAGAAAATGTTGTATATACAAATATGAAGCGCCTGATTATAAACTCTTTATAGCGGAAACGTTATTGCTCTTAGATGGCTGTAGGCGCGAACAGTATCTTTAATATTAAGAAAAACAATATTTTCTTTGAGCAAATGTTGTATATACAAATATGAAGCGCCTGATTATAAACTCGTTATAGCGGAAACGTTATTGCTCTTAGATGGCTGTAGGCGCGAACAGTATCTTTAATATTAAGAAAAACAATATTTTCTTTGAGCAAATTATATTATTATAAACAATATTTTCTTTGTATATACAAATATGAAGCGCCTGATTATAAACTATTTATAGCGGAAACGTTATTGCTCTTAGATGGCTGTAGGCGCGAACAGTATCTTTAATATTAAGAAAAACAATATTTTCTTTGAGCAAATTATATTATTATAAACAATATTTTCTTTGTATATACAAATATGAAGCGCCTGATTATAAACTATTTATAGCGGAAACGTTATTGCTCTTAGATGGCTGTAGGCGCGAACAGTATCTTTAATATTAAGAAAAACAATATTTTCTTTGAGCAAATTATATTATTATAAACAATATTTTCTTTGTATATACAAATATGAAGCGCCTGATTATAAACTATTTATAGCGGAAACGTTATTGCTCTTAGATGGCTGTAGGCGCGAACAGTATCTTTAATATTAAGAAAAACAATATTTTCTTTGAGCAAATATTGTATATACAAATATGAAGCGCCTGATTATAAACTATTTATAGCGGAAACGTTATTGCTCTTAGATGGCTGTAGGCGCGAACAGTATCTTTAATATTAAGAAAAACAATATTTTCTTTGTATATACAAATATGAAGCGCCTGATTATAAACTATTTATAGCGGAAACGTTATTGCTCTTAGATGGCTGTAGGCGCGAACAGTATCTTTAATATTAAGAAAAACAATATTTTCTTTGAGCAAATTATATTATTATAAACAATATTTTCTTTGTATATACAAATATGAAGCGCCTGATTATAAACTATTTATAGCGGAAACGTTATTGCTCTTAGATGGCTGTAGGCGCGAACAGTATCTTTAATATTAAGAAAAACAATATTTTCTTTGAGAAAATGTTGTATATACAAATATGAAGCGCCTGATTATAAACTCTTTATAGCGGAAACGTTATTGCTCTTAGATGGCTGTAGGCGCGAACAGTATCTTTAATATTAAGAAAAACAATATTTTCTTTGAGCAAATGTTGTATATACAAATATGAAGCGCCTGATTATAAACTCGTTATAGCGGAAACGTTATTGCTCTTAGATGGCTGTAGGCGCGAACAGTATCTTTAATATTAAGAAAAACAATATTTTCTTTGAGCAAATTATATTATTATAAACAATATTTTCTTTGTATATACAAATATGAAGCGCCTGATTATAAACTATTTATAGCGGAAACGTTATTGCTCTTAGATGGCTGTAGGCGCGAACAGTATCTTTAATATTAAGAAAAACAATATTTTCTTTGAGCAAATTATATTATTATAAACAATATTTTCTTTGTATATACAAATATGAAGCGCCTGATTATAAACTATTTATAGCGGAAACGTTATTGCTCTTAGATGGCTGTAGGCGCGAACAGTATCTTTAATATTAAGAAAAACAATATTTTCTTTGAGCAAATTATATTATTATAAACAATATTTTCTTTGTATATACAAATATGAAGCGCCTGATTATAAACTATTTATAGCGGAAACGTTATTGCTCTTAGATGGCTGTAGGCGCGAACAGTATCTTTAATATTAAGAAAAACAATATTTTCTTTGAGCAAATATTGTATATACAAATATGAAGCGCCTGATTATAAACTATTTATAGCGGAAACGTTATTGCTCTTAGATGGCTGTAGGCGCGAACAGTATCTTTAATATTAAGAAAAACAATATTTTCTTTGTATATACAAATATGAAGCGCCTGATTATAAACTATTTATAGCGGAAACGTTATTGCTCTTAGATGGCTGTAGGCGCGAACAGTATCTTTAATATTAAGAAAAACAATATTTTCTTTGAGCAAATTATATTATTATAAACAATATTTTCTTTGTATATACAAATATGAAGCGCCTGATTATAAACTATTTATAGCGGAAACGTTATTGCTCTTAGATGGCTGTAGGCGCGAACAGTATCTTTAATATTAAGAAAAACAATATTTTCTTTGAGCAAATTATATTATTATAAACAATATTTTCTTTGTATATACAAATATGAAGCGCCTGATTATAAACTATTTATAGCGGAAACGTTATTGCTCTTAGATGGCTGTAGGCGCGAACAGTATCTTTAATATTAAGAAAAACAATATTTTCTTTGAGCAAATATTGTATATACAAATATGAAGCGCCTGATTATAAACTATTTATAGCGGAAACGTTATTGCTCTTAGATGGCTGTAGGCGCGAACAGTATCTTTAATATTAAGAAAAACAATATTTTCTTTGTATATACAAATATGAAGCGCCTGATTATAAACTATTTATAGCGGAAACGTTATTGCTCTTAGATGGCTGTAGGCGCGAACAGTATCTTTAATATTAAGAAAAACAATATTTTCTTTGAGCAAATTATATTATTATAAACAATATTTTCTTTGTATATACAAATATGAAGCGCCTGATTATAAACTATTTATAGCGGAAACGTTATTGCTCTTAGATGGCTGTAGGCGCGAACAGTATCTTTAATATTAAGAAAAACAATATTTTCTTTGAGCAAATTATATTATTAAAACAATATTTTCTTTGTATATACAAATATGAAGCGCCTGATTATAAACTATTTATAGCGGAAACGTTATTGCTCTTAGATGGCTGTAGGCGCGAACAGTATCTTTAATATTAAGAAAAACAATATTTTCTTTGAGCAAATTATATTATTATAAACAATATTTTCTTTGTATATACAAATATGAAGCGCCTGATTATAAACTCTTTATAGCGGAAACGTTATTGCTCTTAGATGGCTGTAGGCGCGAACAGTATCTTTAATATTATGAAAAACAATATTTTCTTTGAGCAAATTATATTATTATAAACAATATTTTCTTTGTATATACAAATATGAAGCGCCTGATTATAAACTCTTTATAGCGGAAACGTTATTGCTCTTAGATGGCTGTAGGCGCGAACAGTATCTTTAATATTAAGAAAAACAATATTTTCTTTGAGCAAATTATATTATTATAAACAATATTTTCTTTGTATATACAAATATGAAGCGCCTGATTATAAACTATTTATAGCGGAAACGTTATTGCTCTTAGATGGCTGTAGGCGCGAACAGTATCTTTAATATTAAGAAAAACAATATTTTCTTTGAGCAAATTATATTATTATAAACAATATTTTCTTTGTATATACAAATATGAAGCGCCTGATTATAAACTATTTATAGCGGAAACGTTATTGCTCTTAGATGGCTGTAGGCGCGAACAGTATCTTTAATATTAAGAAAAACAATATTTTCTTTGAGCAAATATTGTATATACAAATATGAAGCGCCTGATTATAAACTATTTATAGCGGAAACGTTATTGCTCTTAGATGGCTGTAGGCGCGAACAAAATCTTTAATATTAAGAAAAACAATATTTTCTTTGAGCAAATTATATTATTATAAACAATATTTTCTTTGTATATACAAATATGAAGCGCCTGATTATAAACTCTTTATAGCGGAAACGTTATTGCTCTTAGATGGCTGTAGGCGCGAACAGTATCTTTAATATTAAGAAAAACAATATTTTCTTTGAGCAAATTATATTATTATAAACAATATTTTCTTTGTATATACAAATATGAAGCGCCTGATTATAAACTATTTATAGCGGAAACGTTATTGCTCTTAGATGGCTGTAGGCGCGAACAGTATCTTTAATATTAAGAAAAACAATATTTTCTTTGAGCAAATAATATTATTATAAACAATATTTTCTTTGTATATACAAATATGAAGCGTCTGATTATAAACTATTTATAGCGGAAACGTTATTGCTCTTAGATGGCTGTAGGCGCGAACAGTATCTTTTATATTAAGAAAAACAATATTTTCTTTGAGCAAATATTGTATATACAAATATGAAGCGCCTGATTATAAACTATTTATAGCGGAAACGTTATTGCTCTTAGATGGCTGTAGGCGCGAACAGTATCTTTAATATTAAGAAAAACAATATTTTCTTTGAGCAAATATTGTATATACAAATATGAAGCGCCTGATTATAAACTATTTATAGCGGAAACGTTATTGCTCTTAGATGGCTGTAGGCGCGAACAGTATCTTTAATATTAAGAAAAACAATATTTTCTTTGAGCAAATGTTGTAGATACAAATATGAAGCGCCTGATTATAAACTATTTAAAGCGGAAACGTTATTGCTCTTAGATGGCTGTAGGCGCGAACAGTATCTTTAAAATTAAGAAAAACAATATTTTCTTTGAGCAAATATTGTATATACAAATATGAAGCGCCTGATTATAAACTATTTATAGCGGAAACGTTATTGCTCTTAGATGGCTGTAGGCGCGAACAGTATCTTTAATATTAAGAAAAACAATATTTTCTTTGAGCAAATTATATTATTATAAACAATATTTTCTTTGTATATACAAATATGAAGCGCCTGATTATAAACTATTTATAGCGGAAACGTTATTGCTCTTAGATGGCTGTAGGCGCGAACAGTATCTTTAATATTAAGAAAAACAATATTTTCTTTGAGCAAATTATATTATTATAAACAATATTTTCTTTGTATATACAAATATGAAGCGCCTGATTATAAACTCTTTATAGCGGAAACGTTATTGCTCTTAGATGGCTGTAGGCGCGAACAGTATCTTTAATATTAAGAAAAACAATATTTTCTTTGAGCAAATTATATTATTATAAACAATATTTTCTTTGTATATACAAATATGAAGCGCCTGATTATAAACTATTTATAGCGGAAACGTTATTGCTCTTAGATGGCTGTAGGCGCGAACAGTATCTTTAATATTAAGAAAAACAATAATTTCTTTGAGCAAATAATATTATTATAAACAATATTTTCTTTGTATATACAAATATGAAGCGCCTGATTATAAACTATTTATAGCGGAAACGTTATTGCTCTTAGATGGCTGTAGGCGCGAACAGTATCTTTTATATTAAGAAAAACAATATTTTCTTTGAGCAAATGTTGTATATACAAATATGAAGCGCCTGATTATAAACTATTTATAGCGGAAACGTTATTGCTCTTAGATGGCTGTAGGCGCGAACAGTATCTTTAATATTAAGAAAAACAATATTTTCTTTGAGCAAATATTGTATATACAAATATGAAGCGCCTGATTATAAACTATTTATAGCGGAAAACGTTATTGCTCTTAGATGGCTGTAGGCGCGAACAGTATCTTTAATATTAAGAAAAACAATATTTTCTTTGAGCAAATGTTGTATATACAAATATGAAGCGCCTGATTATAAACTATTTATAGCGGAAACGTTATTGCTCTTAGATGGCTGTAGGCGCGAACAGTATCTTTAATATTAAGAAAAACAATATTTTCTTTGAGCAAATGTTGTATATACAAATATGAAGCGCCTGATTATAAACTATTTATAGCGGAAACGTTATTGCTCTTAGATGGCTGTAGGCGCGAACAGTATCTTTAATATTAAGAAAAACAATATTTTCTTTGAGCAAATAATATTATTATAAACAATATTTTCTTTGTATATACAAATATGAAGCGCCTGATTATAAACTATTTATAGCGGAAACGTAATTGCTCTTAGATGGCTGTAGGCGCGAACAGTATCTTTAATATTAAGAAAAACAATATTTTCTTTGAGCAAATGTTGTAGATACAAATATGAAGCGCCTGATTATAAACTATTTAAAGCGGAAACGTTATTGCTCTTAGATGGCTGTAGGCGCGAACAGTATCTTTAATATTAAGAAAAACAATATTTTCTTTGAGCAAATATTGTATATACAAATATGAAGCGCCTGATTATAAACTATTTATAGCGGAAACGTTATTGCTCTTAGATGGCTGTAGGCGCGAACAGTATCTTTAATATTAAGAAAAACAATATTTTCTTTGAGCAAATTATATTATTATAAACAATATTTTCTTTGTATATACAAATATGAAGCGCCTGATTATAAACTATTTATAGCGGAAACGTTATTGCTCTTAGATGGCTGTAGGCGCGAACAGTATCTTTAATATTAAGAAAAACAATATTTTCTTTGAGCAAATTATATTATTATAAACAATATTTTCTTTGTATATACAAATATGAAGCGCCTGATTATAAACTCTTTATAGCGGAAACGTTATTGCTCTTAGATGGCTGTAGGCGCGAACAGTATCTTTAATATTAAGAAAAACAATATTTTCTTTGAGCAAATTATATTATTATAAACAATATTTTCTTTGTATATACAAATATGAAGCGCCTGATTATAAACTATTTATAGCGGAAACGTTATTGCTCTTAGATGGCTGTAGGCGCGAACAGTATCTTTAATATTAAGAAAAACAATATTTTCTTTGAGCAAATTATATTATTATAAACAATATTTTCTTTGTATATACAAATATGAAGCGCCTGATTATAAACTATTTATAGCGGAAACGTTATTGCTCTTAGATGGCTGTAGGCGCGAACAGTATCTTTAATATTAAGAAAAACAATATTTTCTTTGAGCAAATTATATTATTATAAACAATATTTTCTTTGTATATACAAATATGAAGCGCCTGATTATAAACTCTTTATAGCGGAAACGTTATTGCTCTTAGATGGCTGTAGGCGCGAACAGTATCTTTAATATTAAGAAAAACAATATTTTCTTTGATCAAATTATATTATTATAAACAATATTTTCTTTGTATATACAAATATGAAGCGCCTGATTATAAACTATTTATAGCGGAAACGTTATTGCTCTTAGATGGCTGTAGGCGCGAACAGTATCTTTAATATTAAGAAAAACAATATTTTCTTTGAGCAAATAATATTATTATAAACAATATTTTCTTTGTATATACAAATATGAAGCGCCTGATTATAAACTATTTATAGCGGAAACGTTATTGCTCTTAGATGGCTGTAGGCGCGAACAGTATCTTTTATATTAAGAAAAACAATATTTTCTTTGAGCAAATGTTGTATATACAAATATGAAGCGCCTGATTATAAACTATTTATAGCGGAAACGTTATTGCTCTTAGATGGCTGTAGGCGCGAACAGTATCTTTAATATTAAGAAAAACAATATTTTCTTTGAGCAAATGTTCTATATACAAATATGAAGCGCCTGATTATAAACTATTTATAGCGGAAACGTTATTGCTCTTAGATGGCTGTAGGCGCGAACAGTATCTTTAATATTAAGAAAAACAATATTTTCTTTGAGCAAATTATATTATTATAAACAATATTTTCTTTGTATATACAAATATGAAGCGCCTGATTATAAACTATTTATAGCGGAAACGTTATTGCTCTTAGATGGCTGTAGGCGCGAACAGTATCTTTAATATTAAGAAAAACAATATTTTCTTTGAGCAAATTATATTATTATAAACAATATTTTCTTTGTATATACAAATATGAAGCGCCTGATTATAAACTCTTTATAGCGGAAACGTTATTGCTCTTAGATGGCTGTAGGCGCGAACAGTATCTTTAATATTAAGAAAAACAATATTTTCTTTGAGCAAATTATATTATTATAAACAATATTTTCTTTGTATATACAAATATGAAGCGCCTGATTATAAACTATTTATAGCGGAAACGTTATTGCTCTTAGATGGCTGTAGGCGCGAACAGTATCTTTAATATTAAGAAAAACAATATTTTCTTTGAGCAAATAATATTATTATAAACAATATTTTCTTTGTATATACAAATATGAAGCGCCTGATTATAAACTATTTATAGCGGAAACGTTATTGCTCTTAGATGGCTGTAGGCGCGAACAGTATCTTTTATATTAAGAAAAACAATATTTTCTTTGAGCAAATGTTGTATATACAAATATGAAGCGCCTGATTATAAACTATTTATAGCGGAAACGTTATTGCTCTTAGATGGCTGTAGGCGCGACCAGTATCTTTAATATTAAGAAAAACAATATTTTCTTTGAGCAAATATTGTATATACAAATATGAAGCGAATGATTATAAACTATTTATAGCGGAAACGTTATTGCTCTTAGATGGCTGTAGGCGCGAACAGTATCTTTAATATTAAGAAAAACAATATTTTCTTTGAGCAAATGTTGTATATACAAATATGAAGCGCCTGATTATAAACTATTTATAGCGGAAACGTTATTGCTCTTAGATGGCTGTAGGCGCGAACAGTATCTTTAATATTAAGAAAAACAATATTTTCTTTGAGCAAATATTGTATATACAAATATGAAGCGCCTGATTATAAACTATTTATAGCGGAAACGTTATTGCTCTTAGATGGCTGTAGGCGCGAACAGTATCTTTAATATTTAGAAAAACAATATTTTCTTTGAGCAAATGTTGTATATACAAATATGAAGCGCCTGAATATAAACTATTTATAGCGGAAACGTTATTGCTCTTAGATGGCTGTAGGCGCGAACAGTATCTTTAATATTAAGAAAAACAATATTTTCTTTGAGCAAATTATATTATTATAAACAATATTTTCTTTGTATATACAAATATGAAGCGCCTGATTATAAACTATTTATAGCGGAAACGTTATTGCTCTTAGATGGCTGTAGGCGCGAACAGTATCTTTAATATTAAGAAAAACAATATTTTCTTTGAGCAAATTATATTATTATAAACAATATTTTCTTTGTATATACAAATATGAAGCGCCTGATTATAAACTCTTTATAGCGGAAACGTTATTGCTCTTAGATGGCTGTAGGCGCGAACAGTATCTTTAATATTAAGAAAAACAATATTTTCTTTGAGCAAATTATATTATTATAAACAATATTTTCTTTGTATATACAAATATGAAGCGCCTGATTATAAACTATTTATAGCGGAAACGTTATTGCTCTTAGATGGCTGTAGGCGCGAACAGTATCTTTAATATTAAGAAAAACAATATTTTCTTTGAGCAAATAATATTATTATAAACAATATTTTCTTTGTATATACAAATATGAAGCGCCTGATTATAATCTATTTATAGCGGAAACGTTATTGCTCTTAGATGGCTGTAGGCGCGAACAGTATCTTTTATATTAAGAAAAACAATATTTTCTTTGAGCAAATGTTGTATATACAAATATGAAGCGCCTGATTATAAACTATTTATAGCGGAAACGTTATTGCTCTTAGATGGCTGTAGGCGCGACCAGTATCTTTAATATTAAGAAAAACAATATTTTCTTTGAGCAAATATTGTATATACAAATATGAAGCGCCTGATTATAAACTATTTATAGCGGAAACGTTATTGCTCTTAGATGGCTGTAGGCGCGAACAGTATCTTTAATATTAAGAAAAACAATATTTTCTTTGAGCAAATGTTGTATATACAAATATGAAGCGCCTGATTATAAACTATTTATAGCGGAAACGTTATTGCTCTTAGATGGCTGTAGGCGCGAACAGTATCTTTAATATTAAGAAAAACAATATTGTCTTTGAGCAAATGTTGTATATACAAATATGAAGCGCCTGATTATAAACTATTTATAGCGGAAACGTTATTGCTCTTAGATGGCTGTAGGCGCGAACAGTATCTTTAATATTAAGAAAAACAATATTTTCTTTGAGCAAATGTTGTATATACAAATATGAAGCGCCTGATTATAAACTATTTATAGCGGAAACGTTATTGCTCTTAGATGGCTGTAGGCGCGAACAGTATCTTTAATATTAAGAAAAACAATATTTTCTTTGAGCAAATTATATTATTATAAACAATATTTTCTTTGTATATACAAATATGAAGCGCCTGATTATAAACTATTTATAGCGGAAACGTTATTGCTCTTAGATGGCTGTAGGCGCGAACAGTATCTTTAATATTAAGAAAAACAATATTTTCTTTGAGCAAATTATATTTATTATAAACAATATTTTCTTTGTATATACAAATATGAAGCGCCTGATTATAAACTATTTATAGCGGAAACGTTATTGCTCTTAGATGGCTGTAGGCGCGAACAGTATCTTTAATATTAAGAAAAACAATATTTTCTTTGAGCAAATTATATTATTATAAACAATATTTTCTTTGTATATACAAATATGAAGCGCCTGATTATAAACTCTTTATAGCGGAAACGTTATTGCTCTTAGATGGCTGTAGGCGCGAACAGTATCTTTAATATTAAGAAAAACAATATTTTCTTTGAGCAAATTATATTATTATAAACAATATTTTCTTTGTATATACAAATATGAAGCGCCTGATTATAAACTATTTATAGCGGAAACGTTATTGCTCTTAGATGGCTGTAGGCGCGAACAGTATCTTTAATGTTAAGAAAAACAATATTTTCTTTGAGCAAATAATATTATTATAAACAATATTTTCTTTGTATATACAAATATGAAGCGCCTGATTATAAACTATTTATAGCGGAAACGTTATTGCTCTTAGATGGCTGTAGGCGCGAACAGTATCTTTAATATTAAGAAAAACAATATTTTCTTTGAGCAAATAATATTATTATAAACAATATTTTCTTTGTATATACAAATATGAAGCGCCTGATTATAAACTATTTATAGCGGAAACGTTATTGCTCTTAGATGGCTGTAGGCGCGAACAGTATCTTTTATATTAAGAAAAACAATATTTTCTTTGAGCAAATGTTGTATATACAAATATGAAGCGCCTGATTATAAACTATTTATAGCGGAAACGTTATTGCTCTTAGATGGCTGTAGGCGCGAACAGTATCTTTATTATTAAGAAAAACAATATTTTCTTTGAGCAAATATTGTATATACAAATATGAAGCGCCTGATTATAAACTATTTATAGCGGAAACGTTATTGCTCTTAGATGGCTGTAGGCGCGAACAGTATCTTTAATATTAAGAAAAACAATATTTTCTTTGAGCAAATTATATTATTATAAACAATATTTTCTTTGTATATACAAATATGAAGCGCCTGATTATAAACTATTTATAGCGGAAACGTTATTGCTCTTAGATGGCTGTAGGCGCGAACAGTATCTTTAATATTAAGAAAAACAATATTTTCTTTGAGCAAATTATATTATTATAAACAATATTTTCTTTGTATATACAAATATGAAGCGCCTGATTATAAACTATTTATAGCGGAAACGTTATTGCTCTTAGATGGCTGTAGGCGCGAACAGTATCTTTAATATTAAAAAAACAATATTTTCTTTGTATATACAAATATGAAGCGCCTGATTATAAACTATTTATAGCGGAAACGTAATTGCTCTTAGATGGCTGTAGGCGCGAACAGTATCTTTTATATTAAGAAAAACAATATTTTCTTTGAGCAAATGTTGTATATACAAATATGAAGCGCCTGATTATAAACTATTTATAGCGGAAACGTTATTGCTCTTAGATGGCTGTAGGCGCGAACAGTATCTTTATTATTAAGAAAAACAATATTTTCTTTGAGCAAATATTGTATATACAAATATGAAGCGCCTGATTATAAACTATTTATAGCGGAAACGTTATTGCTCTTAGATGGCTGTAGGCGCGAACAGTATCTTTAATATTAAGAAAAACAATATTTTCTTTGAGCAAATGTTGTATATACAAGTATGAAGCGCCTGATTATAAACTATTTATAGCGGAAACGTTATTGCTCTTAGATGGCTGTAGGCGCGAACAGTATCTTTAATATTAAGAAAAACAATATTTTCTTTGAGCAAATGTTGTATATACAAATATGAAGCGCCTGATTATAAACTATTTATAGCGGAAACGTTATTGCTCTTAGATGGCTGTAGGCGCGAACAGTATCTTTTATATTAAGAAAAACAATATTTTCTTTGAGCAAATGTTGTATATACAAATATGAAGCGCCTGATTATAAACTATTTATAGCGGAAACGTTATTGCTCTTAGATGGCTGTGGGCGCGAACAGTATCTTTAATATTAAGAAAAACAATATTTTCTTTGAGCAAATGTTGTATATACAAATATGAAGCGCCTGATTATAAACTATTTATAGCGGAAACGTTATTGCTCTTAGATGGCTGTAGGCGCGAACAGTATCTTTAATATTAAGAAAAACAATATTTTCTTTGAGCAAATGTTGTATATACAAATATGAAGCGCCTGATTATAAACTATTTATAGCGGAAACGTTATTGCTCTTAGATGGCTGTAGGCGCGAACATTATCTTTAATATTAAGAAAAACAATATTTTCTTTGAGCAAATTATATTATTATAAACAATATTTTCTTTGTATATACAAATATGAAGCGCCTGATTATAAACTATTTATAGCGGAAACGTTATTGCTCTTAGATGGCTGTAGGCGCGAACAGTATCTTTAATATTAAGAAAAACAATATTTTCTTTGAGCAAATTATATTATTATAAACAATATTTTCTTTGTATATACAAATATGAAGCGCCTGATTATAAACTCTTTATAGCGGAAACGTTATTGCTCTTAGATGGCTGTAGGCGCGAACAGTATCTTTTATATTAAGAAAAACAATATTTTCTTTGAGCAAATTATATTATTATAAACAATATTTTCTTTGTATATACAAATATGAAGCGCCTGATTATAAACTATTTATAGCGGAAACGTTATTGCTCTTAGATGGCTGTAGGCGCGAACAGTATCTTTAATATTAAGAAAAACAATATTTTCTTTGAGCAAATAATATTATTATAAACAATATTTTCTTTGTATATACAAATATGAAGCGCCTGATTATAAACTATTTATAGCGGAAACGTTATTGCTCTTAGATGGCTGTAGGCGCGAACATTATCTTTAATATTAAGAAAAACAATATTTTCTTTGAGCAAATTATATTATTATAAACAATATTTTCTTTGTATATACAAATATGAAGCGCCTGATTATAAACTATTTATAGCGGAAACGTTATTGCTCTTAGATGGCTGTAGGCGCGAACAGTATCTTTAATATTAAGAAAAACAATATTTTCTTTGAGCAAATTATATTATTATAAACAATATTTTCTTTGTATATACAAATATGAAGCGCCTGATTATAAACTCTTTATAGCGGAAACGTTATTGCTCTTAGATGGCTGTAGGCGCGAACAGTATCTTTTATATTAAGAAAAACAATATTTTCTTTGAGCAAATTATATTATTATAAACAATATTTTCTTTGTATATACAAATATGAAGCGCCTGATTATAAACTATTTATAGCGGAAACGTTATTGCTCTTAGATGGCTGTAGGCGCGAACAGTATCTTTAATATTAAGAAAAACAATATTTTCTTTGAGCAAATAATATTATTATAAACAATATTTTCTTTGTATATACAAATATGAAGCGCCTGATTATAAACTATTTATAGCGGAAACGTAATTGCTCTTAGATGGCTGTAGGCGCGAACAGTATCTTTTATATTAAGAAAAACAATATTTTCTTTGAGCAAATGTTGTATATACAAATATGAAGCGCCTGATTATAAACTATTTATAGCGGAAACGTTATTGCTCTTAGATGGCTGTAGGCGCGAACAGTATCTTTAATATTAAGAAAAACAATATTTTCTTTGAGCAAATTATATTATTATAAACAATATTTTCTTTGTATATACAAATATGAAGCGCCTGATTATAAACTATTTATAGCGGAAACGTTATTGCTCTTAGATGGCTGTAGGCGCGAACAGTATCTTTAATATTAAGAAAAACAATATTTTCTTTGAGCAAATATTGTATATACAAATATTTTCTTTGTATATACAAATATGAAGCGCCTGATTATAAACTATTTATAGCGGAAACGTTATTGCTCTTAGATGGCTGTAGGCGCGAACAGTATCTTTAATATTAAGAAAAACAATATTTTCTTTGAGCAAATAATATTATTATAAACAATATTTTCTTTGTATATACAAATATGAAGCGCCTGATTATAAACTATTTATAGCGGAAACGTTATTGCTCTTAGATGGCTGTAGGTGCGAACAGTATCTTTAATATTAAGAAAAACAATATTTTCTTTGAGCAAATGTTGTATATACAAATATGAAGCGCCTGATTATAAACTATTTATAGCGGAAACGTTATTGCTCTTAGATGGCTGTAGGTGCGAACAGTATCTTTAATATTAAGAAAAACAATATTTTCTTTGAGCAAATATTGTATATACAAATATGAAGCGCCTGATTATAAACTATTTATAGCGGAAACGTTATTGCTCTTAGATGGCTGTAGGCGCGAACAGTATCTTTAATATTAAGAAAAACAATATTTTCTTTGAGCAAATGTTGTATATACAAATATGAAGCGCCTGATTATAAACTATTTATAGCGGAAACGTTATTGCTCTTAGATGGCTGTAGGCGCGAACAGTATCTTTAATATTAAGAAAAACAATATTTTCTTTGAGCAAATGTTGTATATACAAATATGAAGCGCCTGATTATAAACTATTTATAGCGGAAACGTTATTGCTCTTAGATGGCTGTAGGCGCGAACAGTATCTTTAATATTAAGAAAAACAATATTTTCTTTGAGCAAATGTTGTATATACAAATATGAAGCGCCTGATTATAAACTATTTATAGCGGAAACGTTATTGCTCTTAGATGGCTGTAGGCGCGAACAGTATCTTTAATATTAAGAAAAACAATATTTTCTTTGAGCAAATTATATTATTATAAACAATATTTTCTTTGTATATACAAATATGAAGCGCCTGATTATAAACTATTTATAGCGGAAACGTTATTGCTCTTAGATGGCTGTAGGTGCGAACAGTATCTTTAATATTAAGAAAAACAATATTTTCTTTGAGCAAATGTTGTATATACAAATATGAAGCGCCTGATTATAAACTATTTATAGCGGAAACGTTATTGCTCTTAGATGGCTGTAGGTGCGAACAGTATCTTTAATATTAAGAAAAACAATATTTTCTTTGAGCAAATATTGTATATACAAATATGAAGCGCCTGATTATAAACTATTTATAGCGGAAACGTTATTGCTCTTAGATGGCTGTAGGCGCGAACAGTATCTTTAATATTAAGAAAAACAATATTTTCTTTGAGCAAATGTTGTATATACAAATATGAAGCGCCTGATTATAAACTATTTATAGCGGAAACGTTATTGCTCTTAGATGGCTGTAGGCGCGAACAGTATCTTTAATATTAAGAAAAACAATATTTTCTTTGAGCAAATGTTGTATATACAAATATGAAGCGCCTGATTATAAACTATTTATAGCGGAAACGTTATTGCTCTTAGATGGCTGTAGGCGCGAACAGTATCTTTAATATTAAGAAAAACAATATTTTCTTTGAGCAAATTATATTATTATAAACAATATTTTCTTTGTATATACAAATATGAAGCGCCTGATTATAAACTATTTATAGCGGAAACGTTATTGCTCTTAGATGGCTGTAGGCGCGAACAGTATCTTTAATATTAAGAAAAACAATATTTTCTTTGAGCAAATAATATTATTATAAACAATATTTTCTTTGTATATACAAATATGAAGCGCCTGATTATAAACTATTTATAGCGGAAACGTTATTGCTCTTAGATGGCTGTAGGCGCGAACAGTATCTTTAATATTAAGAAAAACAATATTTTCTTTGAGCAAATGTTGTATATACAAATATGAAGCGCCTGATTATAAACTATTTATAGCGGAAACGTTATTGCTCTTAGATGGCTGTAGGTGCGAACAGTATCTTTAATATTAAGAAAAACAATATTTTCTTTGAGCAAATATTGTATATACAAATATGAAGCGCCTGATTATAAACTATTTATAGCGGAAACGTTATTGCTCTTAGATGGCTGTAGGCGCGAACAGTATCTTTAATATTAAGAAAAACAATATTTTCTTTGAGCAAATGTTGTATATACAAATATGAAGCGACTGATTATAAACTATTTATAGCGGAAACGTTATTGCTCTTAGATGGCTGTAGGCGCGAACAGTATCTTTAATATTAAGAAAAACAATATTTTCTTTGAGCAAATGTTGTATATACAAATATGAAGCGCCTGATTATAAACTATTTATAGCGGAAACGTTATTGCTCTTAGATGGCTGTAGGCGCGAACAGTATCTTTAATATTAAGAAAAACAATATTTTCTTTGAGCAAATGTTGTATATACAAATATGAAGCGCCTGATTATAAACTATTTATAGCGGAAACGTTATTGCTCTTAGATGGCTGTAGGCGCGAACAGTATCTTTAATATTAAGAAAAACAATATTTTCTTTGAGCAAATTATATTATTATAAACAATATTTTCTTTGTATATACAAATATGAAGCGCCTGATTATAAACTATTTATAGCGGAAACGTTATTGCTCTTAGATGGCTGTAGGCGCGAACAGTATCTTTAATATTAAGAAAAACAATATTTTCTTTGTATATACAAATATGAAGCGCCTGATTATAAACTATTTATAGCGGAAACGTTATTGCTCTTAGATGGCTGTAGGCGCGAACAGTATCTTTAATATTAAGAAAAACAATATTTTCTTTGAGCAAATGTTGTATATACAAATATGAAGCGCCTGATTATAAACTATTTATAGCGGAAACGTTATTGCTCTTAGATGGCTGTAGGCGCGAACAGTATCTTTAATATTAAGAAAAACAATATTTTCTTTGAGCAAATGTTGTATATACAAATATGAAGCGCCTGATTATAAACTATTTATAGCGGAAACGTTATTGCTCTTAGATGGCTGTAGGCGCGAACAGTATCTTTTATATTAAGAAAAACAATATTTTCTTTGAGCAAATGTTGTATATACAAATATGAAGCGCCTGATTATAAACTATTTATAGCGGAAACGTTATTGCTCTTAGATGGCTGTGGGCGCGAACAGTATCTTTAATATTAAGAAAAACAATATTTTCTTTGAGCAAATGTTGTATATACAAATATGAAGCGCCTGATTATAAACTATTTATAGCGGAAACGTTATTGCTCTTAGATGGCTGTAGGCGCGAACAGTATCTTTAATATTAAGAAAAACAATATTTTCTTTGAGCAAATGTTGTATATACAAATATGAAGCGCCTGATTATAAACTATTTATAGCGGAAACGTTATTGCTCTTAGATGGCTGTAGGCGCGAACATTATCTTTAATATTAAGAAAAACAATATTTTCTTTGAGCAAATTATATTATTATAAACAATATTTTCTTTGTATATACAAATATGAAGCGCCTGATTATAAACTATTTATAGCGGAAACGTTATTGCTCTTAGATGGCTGTAGGCGCGAACAGTATCTTTAATATTAAGAAAAACAATATTTTCTTTGAGCAAATTATATTATTATAAACAATATTTTCTTTGTATATACAAATATGAAGCGCCTGATTATAAACTCTTTATAGCGGAAACGTTATTGCTCTTAGATGGCTGTAGGCGCGAACAGTATCTTTTATATTAAGAAAAACAATATTTTCTTTGAGCAAATTATATTATTATAAACAATATTTTCTTTGTATATACAAATATGAAGCGCCTGATTATAAACTATTTATAGCGGAAACGTTATTGCTCTTAGATGGCTGTAGGCGCGAACAGTATCTTTAATATTAAGAAAAAAAACAATATTTTCTTTGAGCAAATAATATTATTATAAACAATATTTTCTTTGTATATACAAATATGAAGCGCCTGATTATAAACTATTTATAGCGGAAACGTTATTGCTCTTAGATGGCTGTAGGCGCGAACATTATCTTTAATATTAAGAAAAACAATATTTTCTTTGAGCAAATTATATTATTATAAACAATATTTTCTTTGTATATACAAATATGAAGCGCCTGATTATAAACTATTTATAGCGGAAACGTTATTGCTCTTAGATGGCTGTAGGCGCGAACAGTATCTTTAATATTAAGAAAAACAATATTTTCTTTGAGCAAATTATATTATTATAAACAATATTTTCTTTGTATATACAAATATGAAGCGCCTGATTATAAACTCTTTATAGCGGAAACGTTATTGCTCTTAGATGGCTGTAGGCGCGAACAGTATCTTTTATATTAAGAAAAAACAATATTTTCTTTGAGCAAATTATATTATTATAAACAATATTTTCTTTGTATATACAAATATGAAGCGCCTGATTATAAACTATTTATAGCGGAAACGTTATTGCTCTTAGATGGCTGTAGGCGCGAACAGTATCTTTAATATTAAGAAAAACAATATTTTCTTTGAGCAAATAATATTATTATAAACAATATTTTCTTTGTATATACAAATATGAAGCGCCTGATTATAAACTATTTATAGCGGAAACGTAATTGCTCTTAGATGGCTGTAGGCGCGAACAGTATCTTTTATATTAAGAAAAACAATATTTTCTTTGAGCAAATGTTGTATATACAAATATGAAGCGCCTGATTTTATAAACTATTTATAGCGGAAACGTTATTGCTCTTAGATGGCTGTAGGCGCGAACAGTATCTTTAATATTAAGAAAAACAATATTTTCTTTGAGCAAATTATATTATTATAAACAATATTTTCTTTGTATATACAAATATGAAGCGCCTGATTATAAACTATTTATAGCGGAAACGTTATTGCTCTTAGATGGCTGTAGGCGCGAACAGTATCTTTAATATTAAGAAAAACAATATTTTCTTTGAGCAAATATTGTATATACAAATATTTTCTTTGTATATACAAATATGAAGCGCCTGATTATAAACTATTTATAGCGGAAACGTTATTGCTCTTAGATGGCTGTAGGCGCGAACAGTATCTTTAATATTAAGAAAAACAATATTTTCTTTGAGCAAATAATATTATTATAAACAATATTTTCTTTGTATATACAAATATGAAGCGCCTGATTATAAACTATTTATAGCGGAAACGTTATTGCTCTTAGATGGCTGTAGGTGCGAACAGTATCTTTAATATTAAGAAAAAAACAATATTTTCTTTGAGCAAATGTTGTATATACAAATATGAAGCGCCTGATTATAAACTATTTATAGCGGAAACGTTATTGCTCTTAGATGGCTGTAGGTGCGAACAGTATCTTTAATATTAAGAAAAACAATATTTTCTTTGAGCAAATATTGTATATACAAATATGAAGCGCCTGATTATAAACTATTTATAGCGGAAACGTTATTGCTCTTAGATGGCTGTAGGCGCGAACAGTATCTTTAATATTAAGAAAAACAATATTTTCTTTGAGCAAATGTTGTATATACAAATATGAAGCGCCTGATTATAAACTATTTATAGCGGAAACGTTATTGCTCTTAGATGGCTGTAGGCGCGAACAGTATCTTTAATATTAAGAAAAACAATATTTTCTTTGAGCAAATGTTGTATATACAAATATGAAGCGCCTGATTATAAACTATTTATAGCGGAAACGTTATTGCTCTTAGATGGCTGTAGGCGCGAACAGTATCTTTAATATTAAGAAAAACAATATTTTCTTTGAGCAAATGTTGTATATACAAATATGAAGCGCCTGATTATAAACTATTTATAGCGGAAACGTTATTGCTCTTAGATGGCTGTAGGCGCGAACAGTATCTTTAATATTAAGAAAAACAATATTTTCTTTGAGCAAATTATATTATTATAAACAATATTTTCTTTGTATATACAAATATGAAGCGCCTGATTATAAACTATTTATAGCGGAAACGTTATTGCTCTTAGATGGCTGTAGGTGCGAACAGTATCTTTAATATTAAGAAAAACAATATTTTCTTTGAGCAAATGTTGTATATACAAATATGAAGCGCCTGATTATAAACTATTTATAGCGGAAACGTTATTGCTCTTAGATGGCTGTAGGTGCGAACAGTATCTTTAATATTAAGAAAAAACAATATTTTCTTTGAGCAAATATTGTATATACAAATATGAAGCGCCTGATTATAAACTATTTATAGCGGAAACGTTATTGCTCTTAGATGGCTGTAGGCGCGAACAGTATCTTTAATATTAAGAAAAACAATATTTTCTTTGAGCAAATGTTGTATATACAAATATGAAGCGCCTGATTATAAACTATTTATAGCGGAAACGTTATTGCTCTTAGATGGCTGTAGGCGCGAACAGTATCTTTAATATTAAGAAAAACAATATTTTCTTTGAGCAAATGTTGTATATACAAATATGAAGCGCCTGATTATAAACTATTTATAGCGGAAACGTTATTGCTCTTAGATGGCTGTAGGCGCGAACAGTATCTTTAATATTAAGAAAAACAATATTTTCTTTGAGCAAATTATATTATTATAAACAATATTTTCTTTGTATATACAAATATGAAGCGCCTGATTATAAACTATTTATAGCGGAAACGTTATTGCTCTTAGATGGCTGTAGGCGCGAACAGTATCTTTTATATTAAGAAAAACAATATTTTCTTTGAGCAAATTATATTATTATAAACAATATTTTCTTTGTATATACAAATATGAAGCGCCTGATTATAAACTATTTATAGCGGAAACGTTATTGCTCTTAGATGGCTGTAGGCGCGAACAGTATCTTTAATATTAAGAAAAACAATATTTTCTTTGAGCAAATAATATTATTATAAACAATATTTTCTTTGTATATACAAATATGAAGCGCCTGATTATAAACTATTTATAGCGGAAACGTTATTGCTCTTAGATGGCTGTAGGCGCGAACATTATCTTTAATATTAAGAAAAACAATATTTTCTTTGAGCAAATTATATTATTATAAACAATATTTTCTTTGTATATACAAATATGAAGCGCCTGATTATAAACTATTTATAGCGGAAACGTTATTGCTCTTAGATGGCTGTAGGCGCGAACAGTATCTTTAATATTAAGAAAAACAATATTTTCTTTGAGCAAATTATATTATTATAAACAATATTTTCTTTGTATATACAAATATGAAGCGCCTGATTATAAACTCTTTATAGCGGAAACGTTATTGCTCTTAGATGGCTGTAGGCGCGAACAGTATCTTTTATATTAAGAAAAACAATATTTTCTTTGAGCAAATTATATTATTATAAACAATATTTTCTTTGTATATACAAATATGAAGCGCCTGATTATAAACTATTTATAGCGGAAACGTTATTGCTCTTAGATGGCTGTAGGCGCGAACAGTATCTTTAATATTAAGAAAAACAATATTTTCTTTGAGCAAATAATATTATTATAAACAATATTTTCTTTGTATATACAAATATGAAGCGCCTGATTATAAACTATTTATAGCGGAAACGTAATTGCTCTTAGATGGCTGTAGGCGCGAACAGTATCTTTTATATTAAGAAAAACAATATTTTCTTTGAGCAAATGTTGTATATACAAATATGAAGCGCCTGATTATAAACTATTTATAGCGGAAACGTTATTGCTCTTAGATGGCTGTAGGCGCGAACAGTATCTTTAATATTAAGAAAAACAATATTTTCTTTGAGCAAATTATATTATTATAAACAATATTTTCTTTGTATATACAAATATGAAGCGCCTGATTATAAACTATTTATAGCGGAAACGTTATTGCTCTTAGATGGCTGTAGGCGCGAACAGTATCTTTAATATTAAGAAAAACAATATTTTCTTTGAGCAAATATTGTATATACAAATATTTTCTTTGTATATACAAATATGAAGCGCCTGATTATAAACTATTTATAGCGGAAACGTTATTGCTCTTAGATGGCTGTAGGCGCGAACAGTATCTTTAATATTAAGAAAAACAATATTTTCTTTGAGCAAATAATATTATTATAAACAATATTTTCTTTGTATATACAAATATGAAGCGCCTGATTATAAACTATTTATAGCGGAAACGTTATTGCTCTTAGATGGCTGTAGGTGCGAACAGTATCTTTAATATTAAGAAAAACAATATTTTCTTTGAGCAAATGTTGTATATACAAATATGAAGCGCCTGATTATAAACTATTTATAGCGGAAACGTTATTGCTCTTAGATGGCTGTAGGTGCGAACAGTATCTTTAATATTAAGAAAAACAATATTTTCTTTGAGCAAATATTGTATATACAAATATGAAGCGCCTGATTATAAACTATTTATAGCGGAAACGTTATTGCTCTTAGATGGCTGTAGGCGCGAACAGTATCTTTAATATTAAGAAAAACAATATTTTCTTTGAGCAAATGTTGTATATACAAATATGAAGCGCCTGATTATAAACTATTTATAGCGGAAACGTTATTGCTCTTAGATGGCTGTAGGCGCGAACAGTATCTTTAATATTAAGAAAAACAATATTTTCTTTGAGCAAATGTTGTATATACAAATATGAAGCGCCTGATTATAAACTATTTATAGCGGAAACGTTATTGCTCTTAGATGGCTGTAGGCGCGAACAGTATCTTTAATATTAAGAAAAACAATATTTTCTTTGAGCAAATGTTGTATATACAAATATGAAGCGCCTGATTATAAACTATTTATAGCGGAAACGTTATTGCTCTTAGATGGCTGTAGGCGCGAACAGTATCTTTAATATTAAGAAAAACAATATTTTCTTTGAGCAAATTATATTATTATAAACAATATTTTCTTTGTATATACAAATATGAAGCGCCTGATTATAAACTATTTATAGCGGAAACGTTATTGCTCTTAGATGGCTGTAGGTGCGAACAGTATCTTTAATATTAAGAAAAACAATATTTTCTTTGAGCAAATGTTGTATATACAAATATGAAGCGCCTGATTATAAACTATTTATAGCGGAAACGTTATTGCTCTTAGATGGCTGTAGGTGCGAACAGTATCTTTAATATTAAGAAAAACAATATTTTCTTTGAGCAAATATTGTATATACAAATATGAAGCGCCTGATTATAAACTATTTATAGCGGAAACGTTATTGCTCTTAGATGGCTGTAGGCGCGAACAGTATCTTTAATATTAAGAAAAACAATATTTTCTTTGAGCAAATGTTGTATATACAAATATGAAGCGCCTGATTATAAACTATTTATAGCGGAAACGTTATTGCTCTTAGATGGCTGTAGGCGCGAACAGTATCTTTAATATTAAGAAAAACAATATTTTCTTTGAGCAAATGTTGTATATACAAATATGAAGCGCCTGATTATAAACTATTTATAGCGGAAACGTTATTGCTCTTAGATGGCTGTAGGCGCGAACAGTATCTTTAATATTAAGAAAAACAATATTTTCTTTGAGCAAATTATATTATTATAAACAATATTTTCTTTGTATATACAAATATGAAGCGCCTGATTATAAACTATTTATAGCGGAAACGTTATTGCTCTTAGATGGCTGTAGGCGCGAACAGTATCTTTAATATTAAGAAAAACAATATTTTCTTTGAGCAAATAATATTATTATAAACAATATTTTCTTTGTATATACAAATATGAAGCGCCTGATTATAAACTATTTATAGCGGAAACGTTATTGCTCTTAGATGGCTGTAGGCGCGAACAGTATCTTTAATATTAAGAAAAACAATATTTTCTTTGAGCAAATGTTGTATATACAAATATGAAGCGCCTGATTATAAACTATTTATAGCGGAAACGTTATTGCTCTTAGATGGCTGTAGGTGCGAACAGTATCTTTAATATTAAGAAAAACAATATTTTCTTTGAGCAAATATTGTATATACAAATATGAAGCGCCTGATTATAAACTATTTATAGCGGAAACGTTATTGCTCTTAGATGGCTGTAGGCGCGAACAGTATCTTTAATATTAAGAAAAACAATATTTTCTTTGAGCAAATGTTGTATATACAAATATGAAGCGACTGATTATAAACTATTTATAGCGGAAACGTTATTGCTCTTAGATGGCTGTAGGCGCGAACAGTATCTTTAATATTAAGAAAAACAATATTTTCTTTGAGCAAATGTTGTATATACAAATATGAAGCGCCTGATTATAAACTATTTATAGCGGAAACGTTATTGCTCTTAGATGGCTGTAGGCGCGAACAGTATCTTTAATATTAAGAAAAACAATATTTTCTTTGAGCAAATGTTGTATATACAAATATGAAGCGCCTGATTATAAACTATTTATAGCGGAAACGTTATTGCTCTTAGATGGCTGTAGGCGCGAACAGTATCTTTAATATTAAGAAAAACAATATTTTCTTTGAGCAAATTATATTATTATAAACAATATTTTCTTTGTATATACAAATATGAAGCGCCTGATTATAAACTATTTATAGCGGAAACGTTATTGCTCTTAGATGGCTGTAGGCGCGAACAGTATCTTTAATATTAAGAAAAACAATATTTTCTTTGTATATACAAATATGAAGCGCCTGATTATAAACTATTTATAGCGGAAACGTTATTGCTCTTAGATGGCTGTAGGCGCGAACAGTATCTTTAATATTAAGAAAAACAATATTTTCTTTGAGCAAATGTTGTATATACAAATATGAAGCGCCTGATTATAAACTATTTATAGCGGAAACGTTATTGCTCTTAGATGGCTGTAGGCGCGAACAGTATCTTTAATATTAAGAAAAACAATATTTTCTTTGTATATACAAATATGAAGCGCCTGATTATAAACTATTTATCGCGGAAACGTTATTGCTCTTAGATGGCTGTAGGCGCGAACAGTATCTTTAATATTAAGAAAAACAATATTTTCTTTGTATATACAAATATGAAGCGCCTGATTATAAACTATTTATAGCGGAAACGTTATTGCTCTTAGATGGCTGTAGGCGCGAACAGTATCTTTAATATTAAGAAAAACAATATTTTCTTTGAGCAAATGTTGTATATACAAATATGAAGCGCCTGATTATAAACTCTTTATAGCGGAAACGTTATTGCTCTTAGATGGCTGTAGGCGCGAACAGTATCTTTAATATTAAGAAAAACAATATTTTCTCTGAGCAAATGTTGTATATACAAATATGAAGCGCCTGATTATAAAAACTATTTATAGCGGAAACGTTATTGCTCTTAGATGGCTGTAGGCGCGAACAGTATCTTTAATATTAAGAAAAACAATATTTTCTCTGAGCAAATGTTGTATATACAAATATGAAGCGCCTGATTATAAACTATTTATAGCGGAAACGTTATTGCTCTTAGATGGCTGTAGGCGCGAACAGTATCTTTAATATTAAGAAAAACAATATTTTCTTTGTATATACAAATATGAAGCGCCTGATTATAAACTCTTTATAGCGGAAACGTTATTGCTCTTAGATGGCTGTAGGCGCGAACAGTATCTTTAATATTAAGAAAAACAATATTTTCTCTGAGCAAATGTTGTATATACAAATATGAAGCGCCTGATTATAAACTATTTATAGCGGAAACGTTATTGCTCTTAGATGGCTGTAGGCGCGAACAGTATCTTTAATATTAAGAAAAACAATATTTTCTTTGTATATACAAATATGAAGCGCCTGATTATAAACTATTTATAGCGGAAACGTTATTGCTCTTAGATGGCTGTAGGCGCGAACAGTATCTTTAATATTAAGAAAAACAATATTTTCTTTGTATATACAAATATGAAGCGCCTGATTATAAACTATTTATAGCGGAAACGTTATTGCTCTTAGATGGCTGTAGGCGCGAACAGTATCTTTAATATTAAGAAAAACAATATTTTCTTTGTATATACAAATATGAAGCGCCTGATTATAAACTATTTATAGCGGAAACGTTATTGCTCTTAGATGGCTGTAGGCGCGAACAGTATCTTTAATATTAAGAAAAACAATATTTTCTTTGTATATACAAATATGAAGCGCCTGATTATAAACTATTTATAGCGGAAACGTTATTGCTCTTAGATGGCTGTAGGCGCGAACAGTATCTTTTATATTAAGAAAAACAATATTTTCTTTGAGCAAATGTTGTATATACAAATATGAAGCGCCTGATTATAAACTATTTATAGCGGAAACGTTATTGCTCTTAGATGGCTGTAGGCGCGAACAGTATCTTTTATATTAAGAAAAACAATATTTTCTTTGAACAAATATTGTATATACAAATATGAAGCGCCTGATTATAAACTATTTATAGCGGAAACGTTATTGCTCTTAGATGGCTGTAGGCGCGAACAGTATCTTTAATATTAAGAAAAACAATATTTTCTTTGAGCAAATGTTGTATATACAAATATGAAGCGCCTGATTATAAACTATTTATAGCGGAAACGTTATTGCTCTTAGATGGCTGTAGGCGCGAACAGTATCTTTAATATTAAGAAAAACAATATTTTCTCTGAGCAAATGTTGTATATACAAATATGAAGCGCCTGATTATAAACTATTTATAGCGGAAACGTTATTGCTCTTAGATGGCTGTAGGCGCGAACAGTATCTTTAATATTAAGAAAAACAATATTTTCTCTGAGCAAATGTTGTATATACAAATATGAAGCGCCTGATTATAAACTATTTATAGCGGAAACGTTATTGCTCTTAGATGGCTGTAGGCGCGAACAGTATCTTTAATATTAAGAAAAACAATATTTTCTTTGTATATACAAATATGAAGCGCCTGATTATAAACTATTTATCGCGGAAACGTTATTGCTCTTAGATGGCTGTAGGCGCGAACAGTATCTTTAATATTAAGAAAAACAATATTTTCTTTGTATATACAAATATGAAGCGCCTGATTATAAACTATTTATAGCGGAAACGTTATTGCTCTTAGATGGCTGTAGGCGCGAACAGTATCTTTAATATTTAAGAAAAACAATATTTTCTTTGAGCAAATGTTGTATATACAAATATGAAGCGCCTGATTATAAACTATTTATAGCGGAAACGTTATTGCTCTTAGATGGCTGTAGGCGCGAACAGTATCTTTAATATTAAGAAAAACAATATTTTCTCTGAGCAAATGTTGTATATACAAATATGAAGCGCCTGATTATAAACTATTTATAGCGGAAACGTTATTGCTCTTAGATGGCTGTAGGCGCGAACAGTATCTTTAATATTAAGAAAAACAATATTTTCTTTGAGCAAATGTTGTATATACAAATATGAAGCGCCTGATTATAAACTATTTATAGCGGAAACGTTATTACTCTTAGATGGCTGTAGGCGCGAACAGTATCTTTAATATTAAGAAAAACAATATTTTCTTTGAGCAAATTATATTATTATAAACAATATTTTCTTTGTATATACAAATATGAAGCGCCTGATTATAAACTATTTATAGCGGAAACGTTATTGCTCTTAGATGGCTGTAGGCGCGAACAGTATCTTTAATATTAAGAAAAACAATATTTTCTTTGAGCAAATTATATTATTATAAACAATATTTTCTTTGTATATACAAATATGAAGCGCCTGATTATAAACTATTTATAGCGGAAACGTTATTGCTCTTAGATGGCTGTAGGCGCGAACAGTATCTTTAATATTAAGAAAAACAATATTTTCTTTGTATATACAAATATGAAGCGCCTGATTATAAACTCGTTATAGCGGAAACGTTATTGCTCTTAGATGGCTGTAGGCGCGAACAGTATCTTTAATATTAAGAAAAACAATATTTTCTTTGAGCAAATTATATTATTATAAACAATATTTTCTTTGTATATACAAATATGAAGCGCCTGATTATAAACTATTTATAGCGGAAACGTTATTGCTCTTAGATGGCTGTAGGCGCGAACAGTATCTTTAATATTAAGAAAAACAATATTTTCTTTGAGCAAATAATATTATTATAAACAATATTTTCTTTGTATATACAAATACGAAGCGCCTGATTATAAACTATTTATAGCGGAAACGTTATTGCTCTTAGATGGCTGTAGGCGCGAACAGTATCTTTAATATTAAGAAAAACAATATTTTCATGAGCAAATATTGTATATACAAATATGAAGCGCCTGATTATAAACTATTTATAGCGGAAACGTTATTGCTCTTAGATGGCTGTAGGCGCGAACAGTATCTTTAATATTAAGAAAAACAATATTTTCATGAGCAAATATTGTATATACAAATATGAAGCGCCTGATTATAAACTATTTATAGCGGAAACGTTATTGCTCTTAGATGGCTGTAGGCGCGAACAGTATCTTTAATATTAAGAAAAACAATATTTTCTTTGAGCAAATAATATTATTATAAACAATATTTTCTTTGTATATACAAATACGAAGCGCCTGATTATAAACTATTTATAGCGGAAACGTTATTGCTCTTAGATGGCTGTAGGCGCGAACAGTATCTTTAATATTAAGAAAAACAATATTTTCATGAGCAAATATTGTATATACAAATATGAAGCGCCTGATTATAAACTATTTATAGCGGAAACGTTATTGCTCTTAGATGGCTGTAGGCGCGAACAGTATCTTTAATATTAAGAAAAAACAATATTTTCATGAGCAAATATTGTATATACAAATATGAAGCGCCTGATTATAAACTATTTATAGCGGAAACGTTATTGCTCTTAGATGGCTGTAGGCGCGAACAGTATCTTTAATATTAAGAAAAACAATATTTTCATGAGCAAATATTGTATATACAAATATGAAGCGCCTGATTATAAACTATTTATAGCGGAAACGTTATTGCTCTTAGATGGCTGTAGGCGCGAACAGTATCTTTAATATTAAGAAAAACAATATTTTCTTTGAGCAAATGTTGTATATACAAATATGAAGCGCCTGATTATAAACTATTTATAGCGGAAACGTTATTGCTCTTAGATGGCTGTAGGCGCGAACAGTATCTTTAATATTAAGAAAAACAATATTTTCTTTGAGCAAATGTTGTATATACAAATATGAAGCGCCTGATTATAAACTATTTATAGCGGAAACGTTATTGCTCTTAGATGGCTGTAGGCGCGAACAGTATCTTTAATATTAAGAAAAACAATATTTTCATGAGCAAATATTGTATATACAAATATGAAGCGCCTGATTATAAACTATTTATAGCGGAAACGTTATTGCTCTTAGATGGCTGTAGGCGCGAACAGTATCTTTAATATTAAGAAAAACAATATTTTCTTTGAGCAAATGTTGTATATACAAATATGAAGCGCCTGATTATAAACTATTTATAGCGGAAACGTTATTGCTCTTAGATGGCTGTAGGCGCGAACAGTATCTTTAATATTAAGAAAAACAATATTTTCTTTGAGCAAATGTTGTATATACAAATATGAAGCGCCTGATTATAAACTATTTATAGCGGAAACGTTATTGCTCTTAGATGGCTGTAGGCGCGAACAGTATCTTTAATATTAAGAAAAACAATATTTTCTTTGAGCAAATTATATTATTATAAACAATATTTTCTTTGTATATACAAATATGAAGCGCCTGATTATAAACTATTTATAGCGGAAACGTTATTGCTCTTAGATGGCTGTAGGCGCGAACAGTATCTTTAATATTAAGAAAAACAATATTTTCTTTGAGCAAATTATATTATAATAAACAATATTTTCTTTGTATATACAAATATGAAGCGCCTGATTATAAACTATTTATAGCGGAAACGTTATTGCTCTTAGATGGCTGTAGGCGCGAACAGTATCTTTAATATTAAGAAAAACAATATTTTCTTTGAGCAAATTATATTATTATAAACAATATTTTCTTTGTATATACAAATATGAAGCGCCTGATTATAAACTATTTATAGCGGAAACGTTATTGCTCTTAGATGGCTGTAGGCGCGAACAGTATCTTTAATATTATGAAAAACAATATTTTCTTTGAGCAAATTATATTATTATAAACTTTATTTTCTTTGTATATACAAATATGAAGCGCCTGATTATAAACTATTTATAGCGGAAACGTTATTGCTCTTAGATGGCTGTAGGCGCGAACAGTATCTTTAATATTAAGAAAAACAATATTTTCTTTGAGCAAATAATATTATTATAAACAATATTTTCTTTGTATATACAAATATGAAGCGCCTGATTATAAACTATTTATAGCGGAAACGTTATTGCTCTTAGATGGCTGTAGGCGCGAACAGTATCTTTTATATTAAGAAAAACAATATTTTCTTTGAGCAAATGTTGTATATACAAATATGAAGCGCCTGATTATAAACTCTTTATAGCGGAAACGTTATTGCTCTTAGATGGCTGTAGGCGCGAACAGTATCTTTAATATTAAGAAAAACAATATTTTCTTTGAGCAAATGTTGTATATACAAATATGAAGCGCCTGATTATAAACTCTTTATAGCGGAAACGTTATTGCTCTTAGATGGCTGTAGGCGCGAACAGTATCTTTAATATTAAGAAAAACAATATTTTCTTTGAGCAAATTATATTATTATAAACAATATTTTCTTTGTATATACAAATATGAAGCGCCTGATTATAAACTATTTATAGCGGAAACGTTATTGCTCTTAGATGGCTGTAGGCGCGAACAGTATCTTTAATATTATGAAAAACAATATTTTCTTTGAGCAAATTATATTATTATAAACAATATTTTCTTTGTATATACAAATATGAAGCGCCTGATTATAAACTATTTATAGCGGAAACGTTATTGCTCTTAGATGGCTGTAGGCGCGAACAGTATCTTTAATATTAAGAAAAACTATATTTTCTTTGAGCAAATAATATTATTATAAACAATATTTTCTTTGTATATACAAATATGAAGCGCCTGATTATAAACTATTTATAGCGGAAACGTTATTGCTCTTAGATGGCTGTAGGCGCGAACAGTATCTTTAATATTAAGAAAAACAATATTTTCTTTGAGCAAATAATATTATTATAAACAATATTTTCTTTGTATATACAAATATGAAGCGCCTGATTATAAACTATTTATAGCGGAAACGTTATTGCTCTTAGATGGCTGTAGGCGCGAACAGTATCTTTAATATTAAGAAAAACAATATTTTCTTTGAGCAAATATTGTATATACAAATATGAAGCGCCTGATTATAAACTATTTATAGCGGAAACGTTATTACTCTTAGATGGCTGTAGGCGCGAACAGTATCTTTAATATTAAGAAAAACAATATTTTCTTTGAGCAAATTATATTATTATAAACAATATTTTCTTTGTATATACAAATATGAAGCGCCTGATTATAAACTATTTATAGCGGAAACGTTATTGCTCTTAGATGGCTGTAGGCGCGAACAGTATCTTTAATATTAAGAAAAACAATATTTTCTTTGAGCAAATTATATTATTATAAACAATATTTTCTTTGTATATACAAATATGAAGCGCCTGATTATAAACTATTTATAGCGGAAACGTTATTGCTCTTAGATGGCTGTAGGCGCGAACAGTATCTTTAATATTAAGAAAAACAATATTTTCTTTGTATATACAAATATGAAGCGCCTGATTATAAACTCGTTATAGCGGAAACGTTATTGCTCTTAGATGGCTGTAGGCGCGAACAGTATCTTTAATATTAAGAAAAACAATATTTTCTTTGAGCAAATTATATTATTATAAACAATATTTTCTTTGTATATACAAATATGAAGCGCCTGATTATAAACTATTTATAGCGGAAACGTTATTGCTCTTAGATGGCTGTAGGCGCGAACAGTATCTTTAATATTAAGAAAAACAATATTTTCTTTGAGCAAATAATATTATTATAAACAATATTTTCTTTGTATATACAAATACGAAGCGCCTGATTATAAACTATTTATAGCGGAAACGTTATTGCTCTTAGATGGCTGTAGGCGCGAACAGTATCTTTAATATTAAGAAAAACAATATTTTCATGAGCAAATATTGTATATACAAATATGAAGCGCCTGATTATAAACTATTTATAGCGGAAACGTTATTGCTCTTAGATGGCTGTAGGCGCGAACAGTATCTTTAATATTAAGAAAAACAATATTTTCATGAGCAAATATTGTATATACAAATATGAAGCGCCTGATTATAAACTATTTATAGCGGAAACGTTATTGCTCTTAGATGGCTGTAGGCGCGAACAGTATCTTTAATATTAAGAAAAACAATATTTTCTTTGAGCAAATAATATTATTATAAACAATATTTTCTTTGTATATACAAATACGAAGCGCCTGATTATAAACTATTTATAGCGGAAACGTTATTGCTCTTAGATGGCTGTAGGCGCGAACAGTATCTTTAATATTAAGAAAAACAATATTTTCATGAGCAAATATTGTATATACAAATATGAAGCGCCTGATTATAAACTATTTATAGCGGAAACGTTATTGCTCTTAGATGGCTGTAGGCGCGAACAGTATCTTTAATATTAAGAAAAACAATATTTTCATGAGCAAATATTGTATATACAAATATGAAGCGCCTGATTATAAACTATTTATAGCGGAAACGTTATTGCTCTTAGATGGCTGTAGGCGCGAACAGTATCTTTAATATTAAGAAAAACAATATTTTCATGAGCAAATATTGTATATACAAATATGAAGCGCCTGATTATAAACTATTTATAGCGGAAACGTTATTGCTCTTAGATGGCTGTAGGCGCGAACAGTATCTTTAATATTAAGAAAAACAATATTTTCTTTGAGCAAATGTTGTATATACAAATATGAAGCGCCTGATTATAAACTATTTATAGCGGAAACGTTATTGCTCTTAGATGGCTGTAGGCGCGAACAGTATCTTTAATATTAAGAAAAACAATATTTTCTTTGAGCAAATGTTGTATATACAAATATGAAGCGCCTGATTATAAACTATTTATAGCGGAAACGTTATTGCTCTTAGATGGCTGTAGGCGCGAACAGTATCTTTAATATTAAGAAAAACAATATTTTCATGAGCAAATATTGTATATACAAATATGAAGCGCCTGATTATAAACTATTTATAGCGGAAACGTTATTGCTCTTAGATGGCTGTAGGCGCGAACAGTATCTTTAATATTAAGAAAAACAATATTTTCTTTGAGCAAATGTTGTATATACAAATATGAAGCGCCTGATTATAAACTATTTATAGCGGAAACGTTATTGCTCTTAGATGGCTGTAGGCGCGAACAGTATCTTTAATATTAAGAAAAACAATATTTTCTTTGAGCAAATGTTGTATATACAAATATGAAGCGCCTGATTATAAACTATTTATAGCGGAAACGTTATTGCTCTTAGATGGCTGTAGGCGCGAACAGTATCTTTAATATTAAGAAAAACAATATTTTCTTTGAGCAAATTATATTATTATAAACAATATTTTCTTTGTATATACAAATATGAAGCGCCTGATTATAAACTATTTATAGCGGAAACGTTATTGCTCTTAGATGGCTGTAGGCGCGAACAGTATCTTTAATATTAAGAAAAACAATATTTTCTTTGAGCAAATTATATTATAATAAACAATATTTTCTTTGTATATACAAATATGAAGCGCCTGATTATAAACTATTTATAGCGGAAACGTTATTGCTCTTAGATGGCTGTAGGCGCGAACAGTATCTTTAATATTAAGAAAAACAATATTTTCTTTGAGCAAATTATATTATTATAAACAATATTTTCTTTGTATATACAAATATGAAGCGCCTGATTATAAACTATTTATAGCGGAAACGTTATTGCTCTTAGATGGCTGTAGGCGCGAACAGTATCTTTAATATTATGAAAAACAATATTTTCTTTGAGCAAATTATATTATTATAAACTTTATTTTCTTTGTATATACAAATATGAAGCGCCTGATTATAAACTATTTATAGCGGAAACGTTATTGCTCTTAGATGGCTGTAGGCGCGAACAGTATCTTTAATATTAAGAAAAACAATATTTTCTTTGAGCAAATAATATTATTATAAACAATATTTTCTTTGTATATACAAATATGAAGCGCCTGATTATAAACTATTTATAGCGGAAACGTTATTGCTCTTAGATGGCTGTAGGCGCGAACAGTATCTTTTATATTAAGAAAAACAATATTTTCTTTGAGCAAATGTTGTATATACAAATATGAAGCGCCTGATTATAAACTCTTTATAGCGGAAACGTTATTGCTCTTAGATGGCTGTAGGCGCGAACAGTATCTTTAATATTAAGAAAAACAATATTTTCTTTGAGCAAATGTTGTATATACAAATATGAAGCGCCTGATTATAAACTCTTTATAGCGGAAACGTTATTGCTCTTAGATGGCTGTAGGCGCGAACAGTATCTTTAATATTAAGAAAAACAATATTTTCTTTGAGCAAATTATATTATTATAAACAATATTTTCTTTGTATATACAAATATGAAGCGCCTGATTATAAACTATTTATAGCGGAAACGTTATTGCTCTTAGATGGCTGTAGGCGCGAACAGTATCTTTAATATTATGAAAAACAATATTTTCTTTGAGCAAATTATATTATTATAAACAATATTTTCTTTGTATATACAAATATGAAGCGCCTGATTATAAACTATTTATAGCGGAAACGTTATTGCTCTTAGATGGCTGTAGGCGCGAACAGTATCTTTAATATTAAGAAAAACTATATTTTCTTTGAGCAAATAATATTATTATAAACAATATTTTCTTTGTATATACAAATATGAAGCGCCTGATTATAAACTATTTATAGCGGAAACGTTATTGCTCTTAGATGGCTGTAGGCGCGAACAGTATCTTTAATATTAAGAAAAACAATATTTTCTTTGAGCAAATAATATTATTATAAACAATATTTTCTTTGTATATACAAATATGAAGCGCCTGATTATAAACTATTTATAGCGGAAACGTTATTGCTCTTAGATGGCTGTAGGCGCGAACAGTATCTTTAATATTAAGAAAAACAATATTTTCTTTGAGCAAATATTGTATATACAAATATGAAGCGCCTGATTATAAACTATTTATAGCGGAAACGTTATTGCTCTTAGATGGCTGTAGGCGCGAACAGTATCTTTAATATTAAGAAAAACAATATTTTCTTTGAGCAAATTATATTATTATAAACAATATTTTCTTTGTATATACAAATATGAAGCGCCTGATTATAAACTCGTTATAGCGGAAACGTTATTGCTCTTAGATGGCTGTAGGCGCGAACAGTATCTTTAATATTAAGAAAAACAATATTTTCTTTGAGCAAATTATATTATTATAAACAATATTTTCTTTGTATATACAAATATGAAGCGCCTGATTATAAACTATTTATAGCGGAAACGTTATTGCTCTTAGATGGCTGTAGGCGCGAACAGTATCTTTAATATTAAGAAAAACAATATTTTCTTTGAGCAAATAATATTATTATAAACAATATTTTCTTTGTATATACAAATATGAAGCGCCTGATTATAAACTATTTATAGCGGAAACGTTATTGCTCTTAGATGGCTGTAGGCGCGAACAGTATCTTTTATATTAAGAAAAACAATATTTTCTTTGAGCAAATGTTGTATATACAAATATGAAGCGCCTGATTATAAACTATTTATAGCGGAAACGTTATTGCTCTTAGATGGCTGTAGGCGCGAACAGTATCTTTAATATTAAGAAAAACAATATTTTCTTTGAGCAAATATTGTATATACAAATATGAAGCGCCTGATTATAAACTATTTATAGCGGAAACGTTATTGCTCTTAGAGGGCTGTAGGCGCGAACAGTATCTTTAATATTAAGAAAAACAATATTTTCTTTGAGCAAATGTTGTATATACAAATATGAAGCGCCTGATTATAAACTATTTATAGCGGAAACGTTATTGCTCTTAGATGGCTGTAGGCGCGAACAGTATCTTTAATATTAAGAAAAACAATATTTTCTTTGAGCAAATTACAGGCAGTCCTCGTACTTACGGCATGTTAGGTTCTTGAAATACGCGACGTAAATCGAAACGACGTAAGTCGAGACATATTTTTTCATATGTTTACATGTAAAACTCAAGGGTTAGGTTCCACACGGACTCGAAATAATAAAAAAACTGCATTTATAACAAAGGACGTACTTTATTATTAAAAGTAAGTTCTTAAAATAATTATATATTATGCACTTATGAAATTGCTAGTTATTTTAGGTATTTGTGTGTTATTAATTTTAATAATTATTATAAAACTTATAGGTACATATGTAATGATAAATAATAAATTAAACTTTTGGCTTAAAGAAACTATCAATTCTAGATTGCTTGGCTTCTTTCTTCTTGCTATCATACAGATCTTGGTAACAGTGATAGGCTGCAAAAATTTTGTTATTAACGTTAAAACTTCTCTCAAAATTAGGATCATTTTCTTCAAAAATTTTCATGGCATTCTTCAAATTTGCAAAGGCTACGGAAAGTTTTTTTAGTGTAAGTTCTTTTTCAAAGTCACTAATAGAAGAAGCTATTTCTTGTGACTCGAGTGCTTCCTTTTGTACTTGTGCCTCCAATTCAATAAGATCTTCATCAGTCAGTTCTTGCGAATGTGAGCTTAACAGATCATCAATATCATCAGCAGTAACTGCAATGTCAGGCAAACGGTTAGCGCCCCTCACGGACATTGACCTTGCGACAAGTGAATTCTCCGATATGCCGGAAATCGAAACAAATGACGTATGCTTGAGGAATAGTGTCAAAACATTGTTCGACGTAACTTGAAACGACGTAAATCGAAACGACGTAAGTCGAGGACCGCCTGTATATTATTATAAACAATATTTTCTTTGTATATACAAATATGAAGCGCCTGATTATAAACTATTTATAGCGGAAACGTTATTGCTCTTAGATGGCTGTAGGCGCGAACAGTATCTTTAATATTAAGAAAAACAATATTTTCTTTGAGCAAATGTTGTATATACAAATATGAAGCGCCTGATTATAAACTATTTATAGCGGAAACGTTATTGCTCTTAGATGGCTGTAGGCGCGAACAGTATCTTTAATATTAAGAAAAACAATATTTTCTTTGAGCAAATGTTGTATATACAAATATGAAGCGCCTGATTATAAACTATTTATAGCGGAAACGTTATTGCTCTTAGATGGCTGTAGGCGCGAACAGTATCTTTAATATTAAGAAAAACAATATTTTCTTTGAGCAAATGTTGTATATACAAATATGAAGCGCCTGATTATAAACTCGTTATAGCGGAAACGTTATTGCTCTTAGATGGCTGTAGGCGCGAACAGTATCTTTAATATTAAGAAAAACAATATTTTCTTTGAGCAAATGTTGTATATACAAATATGAAGCGCCTGATTATAAACTATTTATAGCGGAAACGTTATTGCTCTTAGATGGCTGTAGGCGCGAACAGTATCTTTAATATTAAGAAAAACAATATTTTCTTTGAGCAAATGTTGTATATGCAAATATGAAGCGCCTGATTATAAACTCGTTATAGCGGAAACGTTATTGCTCTTAGATGGCTGTAGGCGCGAACAGTATCTTTAATATTAAGAAAAACAATATTTTCTTTGAGCAAATGTTGTATATACAAATATGAAGCGCCTGATTATAAACTATTTATAGCGGAAACGTTATTGCTCTTAGATGGCTGTAGGCGCGAACAGTATCTTTAATATTAAGAAAAACAATATTTTCTTTGAGCAAATTATATTATTATAAACAATATTTTCTTTGTATATACAAATATGAAGCGCCTGATTATAAACTATTTATAGCGGAAACGTTATTGCTCTTAGATGGCTGTAGGCGCGAACAGTATCTTTAATATTAAGAAAAACAATATTTTCTTTGAGCAAATGTTGTATATACAAATATGAAGCGCCTGATTATAAACTATTTATAGCGGAAACGTTATTGCTCTTAGATGGCTGTAGGCGCGAACAGTATCTTTAATATTAAGAAAAACAATATTTTCTTTGAGCAAATTATATTATTATAAACAATATTTTCTTTGTATATACAAATATGAAGCGCCTGATTATAAACTATTTATAGCGGAAACGTTATTGCTCTTAGATGGCTGTAGGCGCGAACAGTATCTTTAATATTAAGAAAAACAATATTTTCTTTGAGCAAATGTTGTATATACAAATATGAAGCGCCTGATTATAAACTATTTATAGCGGAAACGTTATTGCTCTTAGATGGCTGTAGGCGCGAACAGTATCTTTAATATTAAGAAAAACAATATTTTCTTTGAGCAAATGTTGTATATACAAATATGAAGCGCCTGATTATAAACTCGTTATAGCGGAAACGTTATTGCTCTTAGATGGCTGTAGGCGCGAACAGTATCTTTAATATTAAGAAAAACAATATTATCTTTGAGCAAATGTTGTATATACAAATATGAAGCGCCTGATTATAAACTATTTATAGCGGAAACGTTATTGCTCTTAGATGGCTGTAGGCGCGAACAGTATCTTTAATATTAAGAAAAACAATATTTTCTTTGAGCAAATGTTGTATATACAAATATGAAGCGCCTGATTATAAACTCGTTATAGCGGAAACGTTATTGCTCTTAGATGGCTGTAGGCGCGAACAGTATCTTTAATATTAAGAAAAACAATATTTTCTTTGAGCAAATGTTGTATATACAAATATGAAGCGCCTGATTATAAACTATTTATAGCGGAAACGTTATTGCTCTTAGATGGCTGTAGGCGCGAACAGTATCTTTAATATTAAGAAAAACAATATTTTCTTTGAGCAAATGTTGTATATACAAATATGAAGCGCCTGATTATAAACTCGTTATAGCGGAAACGTTATTGCTCTTAGATGGCTGTAGGCGCGAACAGTATCTTTAATATTAAGAAAAACAATATTTTCTTTGAGCAAATGTTGTATATACAAATATGAAGCGCCTGATTATAAACTATTTATAGCGGAAACGTTATTGCTCTTAGATGGCTGTAGGCGCGAACAGTATCTTTAATATTAAGAAAAACAATATTTTCTTTGAGCAAATGTTGTATATACAAATATGAAGCGCCTGATTATAAACTATTTATAGCGGAAACGTTATTGCTCTTAGATGGCTGTAGGCGCGAACAGTATCTTTAATATTAAGAAAAACAATATTTTCTTTGAGCAAATGTTGTATATACAAATATGAAGCGCCTGATTATAAACTCGTTATAGCGGAAACGTTATTGCTCTTAGATGGCTGTAGGCGCGAACAGTATCTTTAATATTAAGAAAAACAATATTTTCTTTGAGCAAATGTTGTATATCCAAATATGAAGCGCCTGATTATAAACTATTTATAGCGGAAACGTTATTGCTCTTAGATGGCTGTAGGCGCGAACAGTATCTTTAATATTAAGAAAAACAATATTTTCTTTGAGCAAATTATATTATTATAAACAATATTTTCTTTGTATATACAAATATGAAGCGCCTGATTATAAACTATTTATAGCGGAAACGTTATTGCTCTTAGATGGCTGTAGGCGCGAACAGTATCTTTAATATTAAGAAAAACAATATTTTCTTTGAGCAAATGTTGTATATACAAATATGAAGCGCCTGATTATAAACTATTTATAGCGGAAACGTTATTGCTCTTAGATGGCTGTAGGCGCGAACAGTATCTTTAATATTAAGAAAAACAATATTTTCTTTGAGCAAATGTTGTATATACAAATATGAAGCGCCTGATTATAAACTATTTATAGCGGAAACGTTATTGCTCTTAGATGGCTGTAGGCGCGAACAGTATCTTTAATATTAAGAAAAACAATATTTTCTTTGAGCAAATGTTGTATATACAAATATGAAGCGACTGATTATAAACTCGTTATAGCGGAAACGTTATTGCTCTTAGATGGCTGTAGGCGCGAACAGTATCTTTAATATTAAGAAAAACAATATTTTCTTTGAGCAAATGTTGTATATACAAATATGAAGCGCCTGATTATAAACTATTTATAGCGGAAACGTTATTGCTCTTAGATGGCTGTAGGCGCGAACAGTATCTTTAATATTAAGAAAAACAATATTTTCTTTGAGCAAATTATATTATTATAAACAATATTTTTTTTGTATATACAAATATGAAGCGCCTGATTATAAACTCTTTATAGCGGAAACGTTATTGCTCTTAGATGGCTGTAGGCGCGAACAGTATCTTTAATATTAAGAAAAACAATATTTTCTTTGAGCAAATTATATTATTATAAACAATATTTTCTTTGTATATACAAATATGAAGCGCCTGATTATAAACTATTTATAGCGGAAACGTTATTGCTCTTAGATGGCTGTAGGCGCGAACAGTATCTTTTATATTAAGAAAAACAATATTTTCTTTGAGCAAATGTTGTATATACAAATATGAAGCGCCTGATTATAAACTCTTTATAGCGGAAACGTTATTGCTCTTAGATGGCTGTAGGCGCGAACAGTATCTTTTATATTAAGAAAAACAATATTTTCTTTGAGCAAATGTTGTATATACAAATATGAAGCGCCTGATTATAAACTCTTTATAGCGGAAACGTTATTGCTCTTAGATGGCTGTAGGCGCGAACAGTATCTTTTATATTAAGAAAAACAATATTTTCTTTGAGCAAATGTTGTATATACAAATATGAAGCGCCTGATTATAAACTCTTTATAGCGGAAACGTTATTGCTCTTAGATGGCTGTAGGCGCGAACAGTATCTTTAATATTAAGAAAAACAATATTTTCTTTGAGCAAATTATATTATTATAAACAATATTTTCTTTGTATATACAAATATGAAGCGCCTGATTATAAACTCTTTATAGCGGAAACGTTATTGCTCTTAGATGGCTGTAGGCGCGAACAGTATCTTTAATATTAAGAAAAACAATATTTTCTTTGAGCAAATGTTGTATATACAAATATGAAGCGCCTGATTATAAACTCTTTATAGCGGAAACGTTATTGCTCTTAGATGGCTGTAGGCGCGAACAGTATCTTTAATATTAAGAAAAACAATATTTTCGTTGAGCAAATTATATTATTATAAACAATATTTTCTTTGTATATACAAATATGAAGCGCCTGATTATAAACTATTTATAGCGGAAACGTTATTGCTCTTAGATGGCTGTAGGCGCGAACAGTATCTTTAATATTAAGAAAAACAATATTTTCGTTGAGCAAATAATATTATTATAAACAATATTTTCTTTGTATATACAAATATGAAGCTCCTGATTATAAACTCTTTATAGCGGAAACGTTATTGCTCTTAGATGGCTGTAGGCGCGAACAGTATCTTTAATATTAAGAAAAACCATATTTTCGTTGAGCAAATAATATTATTATAAACAATATTTTCTTTTATATACAAATATGAAGCTCCTGATTATAAACTCTTTATAGCGGAAACGTTATTGCTCTTAGATGGCTGTAGGCGCGAACAGTATCTTTTATATTAAGAAAAACAATATTTTCTTTGAGCAAATGTTGTATATACAAATATGAAGCGCCTGATTATAAACTCTTTATAGCGGAAACGTTATTGCTCTTAGATGGCTGTAGGCGCGAACAGTATCTTTAATATTAAGAAAAACAATATTTTCTTTGAGCAAATGTTGTATATACAAATATGAAGCGCCTGATTATAAACTCTTTATAGCGGAAACGTTATTGCTCTTAGATGGCTGTAGGCGCGAACAGTATCTTTAATATTAAGAAAAACAATATTTTCTTTGAGCAAATTATATTATTATAAACAATATTTTCTTTGTATATACAAATATGAAGCGCCTGATTATAAACTCTTTATAGCGGAAACGTTATTGCTCTTAGATGGCTGTAGGCGCGAACAGTATCTTTAATATTAAGAAAAACAATATTTTCTTTGAGCAAATGTTGTATATACAAATATGAAGCGCCTGATTATAAACTATTTATAGCGGAAACGTTATTGCTCTTAGATGGCTGTAGGCGCGAACAGTATCTTTAATATTAAGAAAAACAATATTTTCTTTGAGCAAATGTTGTATATACAAATATGAAGCGCCTGATTATAAACTATTTATAGCGGAAACGTTATTGCTCTTAGATGGCTGTAGGCGCGAACAGTATCTTTAATATTAAGAAAAACAATATTTTCTTTGAGCAAATGTTGTATATACAAATATGAAGCGCCTGATTATAAACTCGTTATAGCGGAAACGTTATTGCTCTTAGATGGCTGTAGGCGCGAACAGTATCTTTAATATTAAGAAAAACAATATTTTCTTTGAGCAAATGTTGTATATACAAATATGAAGCGCCTGATTATAAACTATTTATAGCGGAAACGTTATTGCTCTTAGATGGCTGTAGGCGCGAACAGTATCTTTAATATTAAGAAAAACAATATTTTCTTTGAGCAAATGTTGTATATACAAATATGAAGCGCCTGATTATAAACTATTTATAGCGGAAACGTTATTGCTCTTAGATGGCTGTAGGCGCGAACAGTATCTTTAATATTAAGAAAAACAATATTTTCTTTGAGCAAATTATATTATTATAAACAATATTTTTTTTGTATATACAAATATGAAGCGCCTGATTATAAACTCTTTATAGCGGAAACGTTATTGCTCTTAGATGGCTGTAGGCGCGAACAGTATCTTTAATATTAAGAAAAACAATATTTTCTTTGAGCAAATTATATTATTATAAACAATATTTTCTTTGTATATACAAATATGAAGCGCCTGATTATAAACTATTTATAGCGGAAACGTTATTGCTCTTAGATGGCTGTAGGCGCGAACAGTATCTTTTATATTAAGAAAAACAATATTTTCTTTGAGCAAATGTTGTATATACAAATATGAAGCGCCTGATTATAAACTCTTTATAGCGGAAACGTTATTGCTCTTAGATGGCTGTAGGCGCGAACAGTATCTTTAATATTATGAAAAACAATATTTTCTTTGAGCAAATTATATTATTATAAACAATATTTTCTTTGTATATACAAATATGAAGCGCCTGATTATAAACTATTTATAGCGGAAACGTTATTGCTCTTAGATGGCTGTAGGCGCGAACAGTATCTTTAATATTAAGAAAAACAATATTTTCTTTGAGCAAATAATATTATTATAAACAATATTTTCTTTGTATATACAAATATGAAGCGCCTGATTATAAACTATTTATAGCGGAAACGTTATTGCTCTTAGATGGCTGTAGGCGCGAACAGTATCTTTTATATTAAGAAAAACAATATTTTCTTTGAGCAAATGTTGTATATACAAATATGAAGCGCCTGATTATAAACTCTTTATAGCGGAAACGTTATTGCTCTTAGATGGCTGTAGGCGCGAACAGTATCTTTAATATTAAAAAACAATATTTTCTTTGAGCAAATGTTGTATATACAAATATGAAGCGCCTGATTATAAACTCTTTATAGCGGAAAAGTTATTGCTCTTAGATGGCTGTAGGCGCGAACAGTATCTTTAATATTAAGAAAAACAATATTTTCTTTGAGCAAATTATATTATTATAAAAAATATTTTCTTTGTATATACAAATATGAAGCGCCTGATTATAAACTCTTTATAGCGGAAACGTTATTGCTCTTAGATGGCTGTAGGCGCGAACAGTATCTTTAATATTAAGAAAAACAATATTTTCTTTGAGCAAATGTTGTATATACAAATATGAAGCGCCTGATTATAAACTCTTTATAGCGGAAACGTTATTGCTCTTAGATGGCTGTAGGCGCGAACAGTATCTTTAATATTAAGAAAAACAATATTTTCGTTGAGCAAATTATATTATTATAAACAATATTTTCTTTGTATATACAAATATGAAGCGCCTGATTATAAACTATTTATAGCGGAAACGTTATTGCTCTTAGATGGCTGTAGGCGCGAACAGTATCTTTAATATTAAGAAAAACAATATTTTCGTTGAGCAAATAATATTATTATAAACAATATTTTCTTTGTATATACAAATATGAAGCTCCTGATTATAAACTCTTTATAGCGGAAACGTTATTGCTCTTAGATGGCTGTAGGCGCGAACAGTATCTTTAATATTAAGAAAAACCATATTTTCGTTGAGCAAATAATATTATTATAAACAATATTTTCTTTTATATACAAATATGAAGCTCCTGATTATAAACTCTTTATAGCGGAAACGTTATTGCTCTTAGATGGCTGTAGGCGCGAACAGTATCTTTAATATTAAGAAAAACAATATTTTCTTTGAGCAAATGTTGTAAATACAAATATGAAGCGCCTGATTATAAACTATTTATAGCGGAAACGTTATTGCTCTTAGATGGCTGTAGGCGCGAACAGTATCTTTAATATTAAGAAAAACAATATTTTCTTTGAGCAAATTATATTATTATAAACAATATTTTCTTTGTATATACAAATATGAAACGCCTGATTATAAACTATTTATAGCGGAAACGTTATTGCTCTTAGATGGCTGTAGGCGCGAACAGTATCTTTAATATTAAGAAAAACAATATTTTCTTTGAGCAAATTATATTATTATAAACAATATTTTCTTTGTATATACAAATATGAAGCGCCTGATTTTAAACTATTTATAGCGGAAACGTTATTGCTCTTAGATGGCTGTAGGCGCGAACAGTATCTTTAATATTAAGAAAAACAATATTTTCTTTGAGCAAATTATATTATTATAAACAATATTTTCTTTGTATATACAAATATGAAGCGCCTGATTATAAACTATTTATAGCGGAAACGTTATTGCTCTTAGATGGCTGTAGGCGCGAACAGTATCTTTAATATTAAGAAAAACAATATTTTCTTTGAGCAAATTATATTATTATAAACAATATTTTCTTTGTATATACAAATATGAAGCGACTGATTATAAACTATTTATAGCGGAAACGTTATTGCTCTTAGATGGCTGTAGGCGCGAACAGTATCTTTAATATTAAGAAAAACAATATTTTCTTTGAGCAAATTATATTATTATAAACAATATTTTCTTTGTATATACAAATATGAAGCGCCTGATTATAAACTATTTATAGCGGAAACGTTATTGCTCTTAGATGGCTGTAGGCGCGAACAGTATCTTTAATATTAAGAAAAACAATATTTTCTTTGAGCAAATTATATTATTATAAACAATTTTTTCTTTGTATATACAAATATGAAGCGCCTGATTATAAACTATTTATATCGGAAACGTTATTGCTCTTAGATGGCTGTAGGCGCGAACAGTATCTTTAATATTAAGAAAAACAATATTTTCTTTGAGCAAATTATATTATTATAAACAATATTTTCTTTGTATATACAAATATGAAGCGCCTGATTTTAAACTATTTATAGCGGAAACGTTATTGCTCTTAGATGGCTGTAGGCGCGAACAGTATCTTTAATATTAAGAAAAACAATATTTTCTTTGAGCAAATTATATTATTATAAACAATATTTTCTTTGTATATACAAATATGAAGCGCCTGATTATAAACTATTTATAGCGGAAACGTTATTGCTCTTAGATGGCTGTAGGCGCGAACAGTATCTTTAATATTAAGAAAAACAATATTTTCTTTGAGCAAATTATATTATTATAAACAATATTTTCTTTGTATATACAAATATGAAGCGACTGATTATAAACTATTTATAGCGGAAACGTTATTGCTCTTAGATGGCTGTAGGCGCGAACAGTATCTTTAATATTAAGAAAAACAATATTTTCTTTGAGCAAATTATATTATTATAAACAATATTTTCTTTGTATATACAAATATGAAGCGCCTGATTATAAACTATTTATAGCGGAAACGTTATTGCTCTTAGATGGCTGTAGGCGCGAACAGTATCTTTAATATTAAGAAAAAAACAATATTTTCTTTGAGCAAATTATATTATTATAAACAATTTTTTCTTTGTATATACAAATATGAAGCGCCTGATTATAAACTATTTATATCGGAAACGTTATTGCTCTTAGATGGCTGTAGGCGCGAACAGTATCTTTAATATTAAGAAAAACAATATTTTCTTTGAGCAAATTATATTATTATAAACAATATTTTCTTTGTATATACAAATATGAAGCGCCTGATTATAAACTCTTTATAGCGGAAACGTTATTGCTCTTAGATGGCTGTAGGCGCGAACAGTATCTTTAATATTAAGAAAAACAATATTTTCTTTGAGCAAATTATATTATTATAAACAATATTTTCTTTGTATATACAAATATGAAGCGCCTGATTATAAACTATTTATAGCGGAAACGTTATTGCTCTTAGATGGCTGTAGGCGCGAACAGTATCTTTAATATTAAGAAAAACAATATTTTCTTTGAGCAAATAATATTATTATAAACAATATTTTCTTTGTAAATACAAATATGAAGCGCCTGATTATAAACTATTTATAGCGGAAACGTTATTGCTCTTAGATGGCTGTAGGCGCGAACAGTATCTTTTATATTAAGAAAAACAATATTTTCTTTGAGCAAATGTTGTATATACAAATATGAAGCGCCTGATTATAAACTATTTATAGCGGAAACGTTATTGCTCTTAGATGGCTGTAGGCGCGAACAGTATCTTTAATATTAAGAAAAACAATATTTTCTTTGAGCAAATGTTGTATATACAAATATGAAGCGCCTGATTATAAACTATTTATAGCGGAAACGTTATTGCTCTTAGATGGCTGTAGGCGCGAACAGTATCTTTAATATTAAGAAAAACAATATTTTCTTTGAGCAAATGTTGTATATACAAATATGAAGCGCCTGATTATAAACTATTTATAGCGGAAACGTTATTGCTCTTAGATGGCTGTAGGCGCGAACAGTATCTTTATTATTAAGAAAAACAATATTTTCTTTGAGCAAATATTGTATATACAAATATGAAGCGCCTGATTATAAACTATTTATAGCGGAAACGTTATTGCTCTTAGATGGCTGTAGGCGCGAACAGTATCTTTTATATTAAGAAAAACAATATTTTCTTTAAGCAAATGTTGTATATACAAATATGAAGCGCCTGATTATAAACTATTTATAGCGGAAACGTTATTGCTCTTAGATGGCTGTAGGCGCGAACAGTATCTTTAATATTAAGAAAAACAATATTTTCTTTGAGCAAATGTTGTATATACAAATATGAAGCGCCTGATTATAAACTATTTATAGCGGAAACGTTATTGCTCTTAGATGGCTGTAGGCGCGAACAGTATCTTTAATATTAAGAAAAACAATATTTTCTTTGAGCAAATGTTGTATATACAAATATGAAGCGCCTGATTATAAACTATTTATAGCGGAAACGTTATTGCTCTTAGATGGCTGTAGGCGCGAACAGTATCTTTAATATTAAGAAAAACAATATTTTCTTTGAGCAAATGTTGTATATACAAATATGAAGCGCCTGATTATAAACTATTTATAGCGGAAACGTTATTGCTCTTAGATGGCTGTAGGCGCGAACAGTATCTTTAATATTAAGAAAAACAATATTTTCTTTGAGCAAATTATATTATAATAAACAATATTTTCTTTGTATATACAAATATGAAGCGCCTGATTATAAACTATTTATAGCGGAAACGTTATTGCTCTTAGATGGCTGTAGGCGCGAACAGTATCTTTAATATTAAGAAAAACAATATTTTCTTTGAGCAAATTATATTATTATATACAATATTTTCTTTGTATATACAAATATGAAGCGCCTGATTATAAACTCTTTATAGCGGAAACGTTATTGCTCTTAGATGGCTGTAGGCGCGAACAGTATCTTTAATATTATGAAAAACAATATTTTCTTTGAGCAAATTATATTATTATAAACAATATTTTCTTTGTATATACAAATATGAAGCGCCTGATTATAAACTATTTATAGCGGAAACGTTATTGCTCTTAGATGGCTGTAGGCGCGAACAGTATCTTTAATATTAAGAAAAACAATATTTTCTTTGAGCAAATAATATTATTATAAACAATATTTTCTTTGTATATACAAATATGAAGCGCCTGATTATAAACTATTTATAGCGGAAACGTTATTGCTCTTAGATGGCTGTAGGCGCGAACAGTATCTTTAATATTAAGAAAAACAATATTTTTCTTTGAGCAAATGTTGTATATACAAATATGAAGCGCCTGATTATAAACTCTTTATAGCGGAAACGTTATTGCTCTTAAATGGCTGTAGGCGCGAACAGTATCTTTAATATTAAGAAAAACAATATTTTCTTTGAGCAAATGTTGTATATACAAATATGAAGCGCCTGATTATAAACTCTTTATAGCGGAAACGTTATTGCTCTTAGATGGCTGTAGGCGCGAACAGTATCTTTAATATTAAGAAAAACAATATTTTCTTTGAGCAAATGTTGTATATACAAATATGAAGCGCCTGATTATAAACTCTTTATAGCGGAAACGTTATTGCTCTTAGATGGCTGTAGGCGCGAACAGTATCTTTAATATTAAGAAAAACAATATTTTCTTTGAGCAAATGTTGTATATACAAATATGAAGCGCCTGATTATAAACTCTTTATAGCGGAAACGTTATTGCTCTTAGATGGCTGTAGGCGCGAACAGTATCTTTAATATTAAGAAAAACAATATTTTCTTTGAGCAAATTATATTATTATAAACAATATTTTTTTTGTATATACAAATATGAAGCGCCTGATTATAAACTCTTTATAGCGGAAACGTTATTGCTCTTAGATGGCTGTAGGCGCGAACAGTATCTTTAATATTAAGAAAAACAATATTTTCTTTGAGCAAATTATATTATTATAAACAATATTTTCTTTGTATATACAAATATGAAGCGCCTGATTATAAACTATTTATAGCGGAAACGTTATTGCTCTTAGATGGCTGTAGGCGCGAACAGTATCTTTAATATTAAGAAAAACAATATTTTCTTTGAGCAAATAATATTATTATAAACAATATTTTCTTTGTAAATACAAATATGAAGCGCCTGATTATAAACTATTTATAGCGGAAACGTTATTGCTCTTAGATGGCTGTAGGCGCGAACAGTATCTTTTATATTAAGAAAAACAATATTTTCTTTGAGCAAATGTTGTATATACAAATATGAAGCGCCTGATTATAAACTATTTATAGCGGAAACGTTATTGCTCTTAGATGGCTGTAGGCGCGAACAGTATCTTTAATATTAAGAAAAACAATATTTTCTTTGAGCAAATGTTGTATATACAAATATGAAGCGCCTGATTATAAACTATTTATAGCGGAAACGTTATTGCTCTTAGATGGCTGTAGGCGCGAACAGTATCTTTATTATTAAGAAAAACAATATTTTCTTTGAGCAAATATTGTATATACAAATATGAAGCGCCTGATTATAAACTATTTATAGCGGAAACGTTATTGCTCTTAGATGGCTGTAGGCGCGAACAGTATCTTTATTATTAAGAAAAACAATATTTTCTTTGAGCAAATATTGTATATACAAATATGAAGCGCCTGATTATAAACTATTTATAGCGGAAACGTTATTGCTCTTAGATGGCTGTAGGCGCGAACAGTATCTTTAATATTAAGAAAAACAATATTTTCTTTGAGCAAATGTTGTATATACAAATATGAAGCGCCTGATTATAAACTATTTATAGCGGAAACGTTATTGCTCTTAGATGGCTGTAGGCGCGAACAGTATCTTTAATATTAAGAAAAACAATATTTTCTTTGAGCAAATGTTGTATATACAAATATGAAGCGCCTGATTATAAACTATTTATAGCGGAAACGTTATTGCTCTTAGATGGCTGTAGGCGCGAACAGTATCTTTAATATTAAGAAAAACAATATTTTCTTTGAGCAAATTATATTATTATAAACAATATTTTCTTTGTATATACAAATATGAAGCGCCTGATTATAAACTATTTATAGCGGAAACGTTATTGCTCTTAGATGGCTGTAGGCGCGAACAGTATCTTTAATATTAAGAAAAACAATATTTTCTTTGAGCAAATTATATTATTATAAACAATATTTTCTTTGTATATACAAATATGAAGCGCCTGATTATAAACTCTTTATAGCGGAAACGTTATTGCTCTTAGATGGCTGTAGGCGCGAACAGTATCTTTAATATTAAGAAAAACAATATTTTCTTTGAGCAAATTATATTATTATAAACAATATTTTCTTTGTATATACAAATATGAAGCGCCTGATTATAAAACTATTTATAGCGGAAACGTTATTGCTCTTAGATGGCTGTAGGCGCGAACAGTATCTTTAATATTAAGAAAAACAATATTTTCTTTGAGCAAATAATATTATTATAAACAATATTTTCTTTGTATATACAAATATGAAGCGCCTGATTATAAACTATTTATAGCGGAAACGTTATTGCTCTTAGATGGCTGTAGGCGCGAACAGTATCTTTTATATTAAGAAAAACAATATTTTCTTTGAGCAAATGTTGTATATACAAATATGAAGCGCCTGATTATAAACTCTTTATAGCGGAAACGTTATTGCTCTTAGATGGCTGTAGGCGCGAACAGTATCTTTAATATTAAGAAAAACAATATTTTCTTTGAGCAAATATTGTATATACAAATATGAAGCGCCTGATTATAAACTATTTATAGCGGAAACGTTATTGCTCTTAGATGGCTGTAGGCGCGAACAGTATCTTTAATATTAAGAAAAACAATATTTTCTTTGAGCAAATATTGTATATACAAATATGAAGCGCCTGATTATAAACTATTTATAGCGGAAACGTTATTGCTCTTAGAGGGCTGTAGGCGCGAACAGTATCTTTAATATTAAGAAAAACAATATTTTCTTTGAGCAAATGTTGTATATACAAATATGAAGCGCCTGATTATAAACTATTTATAGCGGAAACGTTATTGCTCTTAGATGGCTGTAGGCGCGAACAGTATCTTTAATATTAAGAAAAACAATATTTTCTTTGAGCAAATTATATTATTATAAACAATATTTTCTTTGTATATACAAATATGAAGCGCCTGATTATAAACTATTTATAGCGGAAACGTTATTGCTCTTAGATGGCTGTAGGCGCGAACAGTATCTTTAATATTAAGAAAAACAATATTTTCTTTGAGCAAATTATATTATAATAAACAATATTTTCTTTGTATATACAAATATGAAGCGCCTGATTATAAACTATTTATAGCGGAAACGTTATTGCACTTAGATGGCTGTAGGCGCGAACAGTATCTTTAATATTAAGAAAAACAATATTTTCTTTGAGCAAATTATATTATTATAAACAATATTTTCTTTGTATATACAAATATGAAGCGCCTGATTATAAACTCTTTATAGCGGAAACGTTATTGCTCTTAGATGGCTGTAGGCGCGAACAGTATCTTTAATATTATGAAAAACAATATTTTCTTTGAGCAAATTATATTATTATAAACAATATTTTCTTTGTATATACAAATATGAAGCGCCTGATTATAAACTATTTATAGCGGAAACGTTATTGCTCTTAGATGGCTGTAGGCGCGAACAGTATCTTTAATATTAAGAAAAACAATATTTTCTTTGAGCAAATAATATTATTATAAACAATATTTTCTTTGTATATACAAATATGAAGCGCCTGATTATAAACTATTTATAGCGGAAACGTTATTGCTCTTAGATGGCTGTAGGCGCGAACAGTATCTTTTATATTAAGAAAAACAATATTTTCTTTGAGCAAATGTTGTATATACAAATATGAAGCGCCTGATTATAAACTCTTTAAAGCGGAAACGTTATTGCTCTTAGATGGCTGTAGGCGCGAACAGTATCTTTAATATTAAGAAAAACAATATTTTCTTTGAGCAAATGTTGTATATACAAATATGAAGCGCCTGATTATAAACTCTTTATAGCGGAAACGTTATTGCTCTTAGATGGCTGTAGGCGCGAACAGTATCTTTAATATTAAGAAAAACAATATTTTCTTTGAGCAAATGTTGTATATACAAATATGAAGCGCCTGATTATAAACTCTTTATAGCGGAAACGTTATTGCTCTTAGATGGCTGTAGGCGCGAACAGTATCTTTAATATTAAGAAAAACAATATTTTCTTTGAGCAAATGTTGTATATACAAATATGAAGCGCCTGATTATAAACTCTTTATAGCGGAAACGTTATTGCTCTTAGATGGCTGTAGGCGCGAACAGTATCTTTAATATTAAGAAAAACAATATTTTCTTTGAGCAAATGTTGTATATACAAATATGAAGCGCCTGATTATAAACTCTTTATAGCGGAAACGTTATTGCTCTTAGATGGCTGTAGGCGCGAACAGTATCTTTAATATAAAGAAAAACAATATTTTCTTTGAGCAAATGTTGTATATACAAATATGAAGCGCCTGATTATAAACTCTTTATAGCGGAAACGTTATTGCTCTTAGATGGCTCTAGGCGCGAACAGTATCTTTAATATTAAGAAAAACAATATTTTCGTTGAGCAAATAATATTATTATAAACAATATTTTCTTTGTATATACAAATATGAAGCGCCTGATTATAAACTATTTATAGCGGAAACGTTATTGCTCTTAGATGGCTGTAGGCGCGAACAGTATCTTTAATATTAAGAAAAACAATATTTTCGTTGAGCAAATAATATTATTATAAACAATATTTTCTTTGTATATACAAATATGAAGCGCCTGATTATAAACTATTTATAGCGGAAACGTTATTGCTCTTAGATGGCTGTAGGCGCGAACAGTATCTTTAATATTAAGAAAAACAATATTTTCGTTGAGCAAATAATATTATTGTAAACAATATTTTCTTTGTATATACAAATATGAAGCGCCTGATTATAAACTATTTATAGCGGAAACGTTATTGCTCTTAGATGGCTGTAGGCGCGAACAGTATCTTTAATATTAAGAAAAACAATATTTTCTTTGAGCAAATGTTGTATATACAAATATGAAGCGCCTGATTATAAACTCTTTATAGCGGAAACGTTATTGCTCTTAGATGGCTGTAGGCGCGAACAGTATCTTTAATATTAAGAAAAACAATATTTTCGTTGAGCAAATAATATTATTATAAACAATATTTTCTTTGTATATACAAATATGAAGCGCCTGATTATAAACTATTTATAGCGGAAACGTTATTGCTCTTAGATGGCTGTAGGCGCGAACAGTATCTTTAATATTAAGAAAAACAATATTTTCTTTGAGCAAATGTTGTATATACAAATATGAAGCGCCTGATTATAAACTATTTATAGCGGAAACGTTATTGCTCTTAGATGGCTGTAGGCGCGAACAGTATCTTTAATATTAAGAAAAACAATATTTTCGTTGAGCAAATGTTGTATATACAAATATGAAGCGCCTGATTATAAACTCTTTATAGCGGAAACGTTATTGCTCTTAGATGGCTGTAGGCGCGAACAGTATCTTTAATATTAAGAAAAACAATATTTTCTTTGAGCAAATGTTGTATATACAAATATGAAGCGCCTGATTATAAACTATTTATAGCGGAAACGTTATTGCTCTTAGATGGCTGTAGGCGCGAACAGTATCTTTAATATTAAGAAAAACAATATTTTCTTTGAGCAAATGTTGTATATACAAATATGAAGCGCCTGATTATAAACTCTTTATAGCGGAAACGTTATTGCTCTTAGATGGCTGTAGGCGCGAACAGTATCTTTAATATTAAGAAAAACAATATTTTCGTTGAGCAAATAATATTATTATAAACAATATTTTCTTTGTATATACAAATATGAAGCGCCTGATTATAAACTATTTATAGCGGAAACGTTATTGCTCTTAGATGGCTGTAGGCGCGAACAGTATCTTTAATATTAAGAAAAACAATATTTTCGTTGAGCAAATAATATTATTATAAACAATATTTTCTTTGTATATACAAATATGAAGCGCCTGATTATAAACTATTTATAGCGGAAACGTTATTGCTCTTAGATGGCTGTAGGCGCGAACAGTATCTTTAATATTAAGAAAAACAATATTTTCTTTGAGCAAATTATATTATTATAAACAATATTTTCTTTGTATATACAAATATGAAGCGCCTGATTATAAACTATTTATAGCGGAAACGTTATTGCTCTTAGATGGCTGTAGGCGCGAACAGTATCTTTAATATTAAGAAAAACAATATTTTCTTTGAGCAAATTATATTATTATAAACAATATTTTCTTTGTATATACAAATATGAAGCGCCTGATTATAAACTATTTATAGCGGAAACGTTATTGCTCTTAGATGGCTGTAGGCGCGAACAGTATCTTTAATATTAAGAAAAACAATATTTTCTTTGAGCAAATTATATTATTATAAACAATATTTTCTTTGTATATACAAATATGAAGCGCCTGATTATAAACTATTTATAGCGGAAACGTTATTGCTCTTAGATGGCTGTAGGCGCGAACAGTATCTTTAATATTGAGAAAAACAATATTTTCTTTGAGCAAATGTTGTATATACAAATATGAAGCGCCTGATTATAAACTATTAATAGCGGAAACGTTATTGCTCTTAGATGGCTGTAGGCGCGAACAGTATCTTTAATATTAAGAAAAAACAATATTTTCTTTGAGCAAATGTTGTATATACAAATATGAAGCGCCTGATTATAAACTATTTATAGCGGAAACGTTATTGCTCTTAGATGGCTGTAGGCGCGAACAGTATCTTTAATATTAAGAAAAACAATATTTTCTTTGAGCAAATTATATTATTATAAACAATATTTTCTTTGTATATACAAATATGAAACGCCTGATTATAAACTATTTATAGCGGAAACGTTATTGCTCTTAGATGGCTGTAGGCGCGAACAGTATCTTTAATATTAAGAAAAAACAATATTTTCTTTGAGCAAATTATATTATTATAAACAATATTTTCTTTGTATATACAAATATGAAGCGCCTGATTATAAACTATTTATAGCGGAAACGTTATTGCTCTTAGATGGCTGTAGGCGCGAACAGTATCTTTAATATTAAGAAAAACAATATTTTCTTTGAGCAAATTATATTATTATAAACAATATTTTCTTTGTATATACAAATATGAAGCGCCTGATTATAAACTATTTATAGCGGAAACGTTATTGCTCTTAGATGGCTGTAGGCGCGAACAGTATCTTTAATATTAAGAAAAACAATATTTTCTTTGAGCAAATTATATTATTATAAACAATATTTTCTTTGTATATACAAATATGAAGCGCCTGATTATAAACTATTTATAGCGGAAACGTTATTGCTCTTAGATGGCTGTAGGCGCGAACAGTATCTTTAATATTAAGAAAAACAATATTTTCTTTGAGCAAATTATATTATTATAAACAATATTTTCTTTGTATATACAAATATGAAGCGCCTGATTATAAACTATTTATAGCGGAAACGTTATTGCTCTTAGATGGCTGTAGGCGCGAACAGTATCTTTAATATTAAGAAAAACAATATTTTCTTTGAGCAAATTATATTATTATAAACAATATTTTCTTTGTATATACAAATATGAAGCGCCTGATTATAAACTATTTATAGCGGAAACGTTATTGCTCTTAGATGGCTGTAGGCGCGAACAGTATCTTTAATATTAAGAAAAACAATATTTTCTTTGAGCAAATGTTGTATATACAAATATGAAGCGCCTGATTATAAACTATTTATAGCGGAAACGTTATTGCTCTTAGATGGCTGTAGGCGCGAACAGTATCTTTATTATTAAGAAAAACAATATTTTCTTTGAGCAAATATTGTATATACAAATATGAAGCGCCTGATTATAAACTATTTATAGCGGAAACGTTATTGCTCTTAGATGGCTGTAGGCGCGAACAGTATCTTTTATATTAAGAAAAACAATATTTTCTTTAAGCAAATGTTGTATATACAAATATGAAGCGCCTGATTATAAACTATTTATAGCGGAAACGTTATTGCTCTTAGATGGCTGTAGGCGCGAACAGTATCTTTAATATTAAGAAAAACAATATTTTCTTTGAGCAAATGTTGTATATACAAATATGAAGCGCCTGATTATAAACTATTTATAGCGGAAACGTTATTGCTCTTAGATGGCTGTAGGCGCGAACAGTATCTTTAATATTAAGAAAAACAATATTTTCTTTGAGCAAATGTTGTATATACAAATATGAAGCGCCTGATTATAAACTATTTATAGCGGAAACGTTATTGCTCTTAGATGGCTGTAGGCGCGAACAGTATCTTTAATATTAAGAAAAACAATATTTTCTTTGAGCAAATTATATTATTATAAACAATATTTTCTTTGTATATACAAATATGAAGCGCCTGATTATAAACTATTTATAGCGGAAACGTTATTGCTCTTAGATGGCTGTAGGCGCGAACAGTATCTTTAATATTAAGAAAAACAATATTTTCTTTGAGCAAAATTATATTATTATAAACAATATTTTCTTTGTATATACAAATATGAAGCGCCTGATTATAAACTCTTTATAGCGGAAACGTTATTGCTCTTAGATGGCTGTAGGCGCGAACAGTATCTTTAATATTAAGAAAAACAATATTTTCTTTGAGCAAATGTTGTATATACAAATATGAAGCGCCTGATTATAAACTCGTTATAGCGGAAACGTTATTGCTCTTAGATGGCTGTAGGCGCGAACAGTATCTTTAATATTAAGAAAAACAATATTTTCTTTGAGCAAATGTTGTATATACAAATATGAAGCGCCTGATTATAAACTATTTATAGCGGAAACGTTATTGCTCTTAGATGGCTGTAGGCGCGAACAGTATCTTTAATATTAAGAAAAACAATATTTTCTTTGAGCAAATGTTGTATATACAAATATGAAGCGCCTGATTATAAACTCGTTATAGCGGAAACGTTATTGCTCTTAGATGGCTGTAGGCGCGAACAGTATCTTTAATATTAAGAAAAACAATATTTTCTTTGAGCAAATGTTGTATATACAAATATGAAGCGCCTGATTATAAACTATTTATAGCGGAAACGTTATTGCTCTTAGATGGCTGTAGGCGCGAACAGTATCTTTAATATTAAGAAAAACAATATTTTCTTTGAGCAAATGTTGTATATACAAATATGAAGCGCCTGATTATAAACTATTTATAGCGGAAACGTTATTGCTCTTAGATGGCTGTAGGCGCGAACAGTATCTTTAATATTAAGAAAAACAATATTTTCTTTGAGCAAATGTTGTATATACAAATATGAAGCGCCTGATTATAAACTATTTATAGCGGAAACGTTATTGCTCTTAGATGGCTGTAGGCGCGAACAGTATCTTTAATATTAAGAAAAACAATATTTTCTTTGAGCAAATGTTGTATATACAAATATGAAGCGCCTGATTATAAACTATTTATAGCGGAAACGTTATTGCTCTTAGATGGCTGTAGGCGCGAACAGTATCTTTAATATTAAGAAAAACAATATTTTCTTTGAGCAAATTATATTATAATAAACAATATTTTCTTTGTATATACAAATATGAAGCGCCTGATTATAAACTATTTATAGCGGAAACGTTATTGCTCTTAGATGGCTGTAGGCGCGAACAGTATCTTTAATATTAAGAAAAACAATATTTTCTTTGAGCAAATTATATTATTATATACAATATTTTCTTTGTATATACAAATATGAAGCGCCTGATTATAAACTCTTTATAGCGGAAACGTTATTGCTCTTAGATGGCTGTAGGCGCGAACAGTATCTTTAATATTATGAAAAACAATATTTTCTTTGAGCAAATTATATTATTATAAACAATATTTTCTTTGTATATACAAATATGAAGCGCCTGATTATAAACTATTTATAGCGGAAACGTTATTGCTCTTAGATGGCTGTAGGCGCGAACAGTATCTTTAATATTAAGAAAAACAATATTTTCTTTGAGCAAATAATATTATTATAAACAATATTTTCTTTGTATATACAAATATGAAGCGCCTGATTATAAACTATTTATAGCGGAAACGTTATTGCTCTTAGATGGCTGTAGGCGCGAACAGTATCTTTAATATTAAGAAAAACAATATTTTCTTTGAGCAAATGTTGTATATACAAATATGAAGCGCCTGATTATAAACTCGTTATAGCGGAAACGTTATTGCTCTTAGATGGCTGTAGGCGCGAACAGTATCTTTAATATTAAGAAAAACAATATTTTCTTTGAGCAAATGTTGTATATACAAATATGAAGCGCCTGATTATAAACTCTTTATAGCGGAAACGTTATTGCTCTTAAATGGCTGTAGGCGCGAACAGTATCTTTAATATTAAGAAAAACAATATTTTCTTTGAGCAAATGTTGTATATACAAATATGAAGTGCCTGATTATAAACTCTTTATAGCGGAAACGTTATTGCTCTTAGATGGCTGTAGGCGCGAACAGTATCTTTAATATTAAGAAAAACAATATTTTCTTTGAGCAAATGTTGTATATACAAATATGAAGCGCCTGATTATAAACTCTTTATAGCGGAAACGTTATTGCTCTTAGATGGCTGTAGGCGCGAACAGTATCTTTAATATTAAGAAAAACAATATTTTCTTTGAGCAAATGTTGTATATACAAATATGAAGCGCCTGATTATAAACTCTTTATAGCGGAAACGTTATTGCTCTTAGATGGCTGTAGGCGCGAACAGTATCTTTAATATTAAGAAAAACAATATTTTCTTTGAGCAAATTATATTATTATAAACAATATTTTTTTTGTATATACAAATATGAAGCGCCTGATTATAAACTCTTTATAGCGGAAACGTTATTGCTCTTAGATGGCTGTAGGCGCGAACAGTATCTTTAATATTAAGAAAAACAATATTTTCTTTGAGCAAATTATATTATTATAAACAATATTTTCTTTGTATATACAAATATGAAGCGCCTGATTATAAACTATTTATAGCGGAAACGTTATTGCTCTTAGATGGCTGTAGGCGCGAACAGTATCTTTAATATTAAGAAAAACAATATTTTCTTTGAGCAAATAATATTATTATAAACAATATTTTCTTTGTAAATACAAATATGAAGCGCCTGATTATAAACTATTTATAGCGGAAACGTTATTGCTCTTAGATGGCTGTAGGCGCGAACAGTATCTTTTATATTAAGAAAAACAATATTTTCTTTGAGCAAATGTTGTATATACAAATATGAAGCGCCTGATTATAAACTATTTATAGCGGAAACGTTATTGCTCTTAGATGGCTGTAGGCGCGAACAGTATCTTTAATATTAAGAAAAACAATATTTTCTTTGAGCAAATGTTGTATATACAAATATGAAGCGCCTGATTATAAACTATTTATAGCGGAAACGTTATTGCTCTTAGATGGCTGTAGGCGCGAACAGTATCTTTATTATTAAGAAAAACAATATTTTCTTTGAGCAAATATTGTATATACAAATATGAAGCGCCTGATTATAAACTATTTATAGCGGAAACGTTATTGCTCTTAGATGGCTGTAGGCGCGAACAGTATCTTTTATATTAAGAAAAACAATATTTTCTTTAAGCAAATGTTGTATATACAAATATGAAGCGCCTGATTATAAACTATTTATAGCGGAAACGTTATTGCTCTTAGATGGCTGTAGGCGCGAACAGTATCTTTAATATTAAGAAAAACAATATTTTCTTTGAGCAAATGTTGTATATACAAATATGAAGCGCCTGATTATAAACTATTTATAGCGGAAACGTTATTGCTCTTAGATGGCTGTAGGCGCGAACAGTATCTTTAATATTAAGAAAAACAATATTTTCTTTGAGCAAATGTTGTATATACAAATATGAAGCGCCTGATTATAAACTATTTATAGCGGAAACGTTATTGCTCTTAGATGGCTGTAGGCGCGAACAGTATCTTTTATATTAAGAAAAACAATATTTTCTTTGAGCAAATGTTGTATATACAAATATGAAGCGCCTGATTATAAACTCTTTATAGCGGAAACGTTATTGCTCTTAGATGGCTGTAGGCGCGAACAGTATCTTTAATATTAAGAAAAACAATATTTTCTTTGAGCAAATTATATTATTATAAACAATATTTTCTTTGTATATACAAATATGAAGCGACTGATTATAAACTATTTATAGCGGAAACGTTATTGCTCTTAGATGGCTGTAGGCGCGAACAGTATCTTTAATATTAGAAAAACAATATTTTCTTTGAGCAAATTATATTATTATAAACAATATTTTCTTTGTATATACAAATATGAAGCGCCTGATTATAAACTATTTATAGCGGAAACGTTATTGCTCTTAGATGGCTGTAGGCGCGAACAGTATCTTTAATATTAAGAAAAACAATATTTTCTTTGAGCAAATTATATTATTATAAACAATTTTTTCTTTGTATATACAAATATGAAGCGCCTGATTATAAACTATTTATATCGGAAACGTTATTGCTCTTAGATGGCTGTAGGCGCGAACAGTATCTTTAATATTAAGAAAAACAATATTTTCTTTGAGCAAATTATATTATTATAAACAATATTTTTTTTGTATATACAAATATGAAGCGCCTGATTATAAACTCTTTATAGCGGAAACGTTATTGCTCTTAGATGGCTGTAGGCGCGAACAGTATCTTTAATATTAAGAAAAACAATATTTTCTTTGAGCAAATTATATTATTATAAACAATATTTTCTTTGTATATACAAATATGAAGCGCCTGATTATAAACTATTTATAGCGGAAACGTTATTGCTCTTAGATGGCTGTAGGCGCGAACAGTATCTTTAATATTAAGAAAAACAATATTTTCTTTGTAAATACAAATATGAAGCGCCTGATTATAAACTATTTATAGCGGAAACGTTATTGCTCTTAGATGGCTGTAGGCGCGAACAGTATCTTTTATATTAAGAAAAACAATATTTTCTTTGAGCAAATGTTGTATATACAAATATGAAGCGCCTGATTATAAACTATTTATAGCGGAAACGTTATTGCTCTTAGATGGCTGTAGGCGCGAACAGTATCTTTAATATTAAGAAAAACAATATTTTCTTTGAGCAAATGTTGTATATACAAATATGAAGCGCCTGATTATAAACTATTTATAGCGGAAACGTTATTGCTCTTAGATGGCTGTAGGCGCGAACAGTATCTTTAATATTAAGAAAAACAATATTTTCTTTGAGCAAATGTTGTATATACAAATATGAAGCGCCTGATTATAAACTATTTATAGCGGAAACGTTATTGCTCTTAGATGGCTGTAGGCGCGAACAGTATCTTTATTATTAAGAAAAACAATATTTTCTTTGAGCAAATATTGTATATACAAATATGAAGCGCCTGATTATAAACTATTTATAGCGGAAACGTTATTGCTCTTAGATGGCTGTAGGCGCGAACAGTATCTTTTATATTAAGAAAAACAATATTTTCTTTAAGCAAATGTTGTATATACAAATATGAAGCGCCTGATTATAAACTATTTATAGCGGAAACGTTATTGCTCTTAGATGGCTGTAGGCGCGAACAGTATCTTTAATATTAAAGAAAAACAATATTTTCTTTGAGCAAATGTTGTATATACAAATATGAAGCGCCTGATTATAAACTATTTATAGCGGAAACGTTATTGCTCTTAGATGGCTGTAGGCGCGAACAGTATCTTTAATATTAAGAAAAACAATATTTTCTTTGAGCAAATGTTGTATATACAAATATGAAGCGCCTGATTATAAACTATTTATAGCGGAAACGTTATTGCTCTTAGATGGCTGTAGGCGCGAACAGTATCTTTAATATTAAGAAAAACAATATTTTCTTTGAGCAAATGTTGTATATACAAATATGAAGCGCCTGATTATAAACTATTTATAGCGGAAACGTTATTGCTCTTAGATGGCTGTAGGCGCGAACAGTATCTTTAATATTAAGAAAAACAATATTTTCTTTGAGCAAATTATATTATAATAAACAATATTTTCTTTGTATATACAAATATGAAGCGCCTGATTATAAACTATTTATAGCGGAAACGTTATTGCTCTTAGATGGCTGTAGGCGCGAACAGTATCTTTAATATTAAGAAAAACAATATTTTCTTTGAGCAAATTATATTATTATATACAATATTTTCTTTGTATATACAAATATGAAGCGCCTGATTATAAACTCTTTATAGCGGAAACGTTATTGCTCTTAGATGGCTGTAGGCGCGAACAGTATCTTTAATATTATGAAAAACAATATTTTCTTTGAGCAAATTATATTATTATAAACAATATTTTCTTTGTATATACAAATATGAAGCGCCTGATTATAAACTATTTATAGCGGAAACGTTATTGCTCTTAGATGGCTGTAGGCGCGAACAGTATCTTTAATATTAAGAAAAACAATATTTTCTTTGAGCAAATAATATTATTATAAACAATATTTTCTTTGTATATACAAATATGAAGCGCCTGATTATAAACTATTTATAGCGGAAACGTTATTGCTCTTAGATGGCTGTAGGCGCGAACAGTATCTTTAATATTAAGAAAAACAATATTTTCTTTGAGCAAATGTTGTATATACAAATATGAAGCGCCTGATTATAAACTCGTTATAGCGGAAACGTTATTGCTCTTAAATGGCTGTAGGCGCGAACAGTATCTTTAATATTAAGAAAAAAACAATATTTTCTTTGAGCAAATGTTGTATATACAAATATGAAGCGCCTGATTATAAACTCTTTATAGCGGAAACGTTATTGCTCTTAAATGGCTGTAGGCGCGAACAGTATCTTTAATATTAAGAAAAACAATATTTTCTTTGAGCAAATGTTGTATATACAAATATGAAGCGCCTGATTATAAACTCTTTATAGCGGAAACGTTATTGCTCTTAGATGGCTGTAGGCGCGAACAGTATCTTTAATATTAAGAAAAACAATATTTTCTTTGAGCAAATGTTGTATATACAAATATGAAGCGCCTGATTATAAACTCTTTATAGCGGAAACGTTATTGCTCTTAGATGGCTGTAGGCGCGAACAGTATCTTTAATATTAAGAAAAACAATATTTTCTTTGAGCAAATGTTGTATATACAAATATGAAGCGCCTGATTATAAACTCTTTATAGCGGAAACGTTATTGCTCTTAGATGGCTGTAGGCGCGAACAGTATCTTTAATATTAAGAAAAACAATATTTTCTTTGAGCAAATTATATTATTATAAACAATATTTTTTTTTGTATATACAAATATGAAGCGCCTGATTATAAACTCTTTATAGCGGAAACGTTATTGCTCTTAGATGGCTGTAGGCGCGAACAGTATCTTTAATATTAAGAAAAACAATATTTTCTTTGAGCAAATTATATTATTATAAACAATATTTTCTTTGTATATACAAATATGAAGCGCCTGATTATAAACTATTTATAGCGGAAACGTTATTGCTCTTAGATGGCTGTAGACGCGAACAGTATCTTTAATATTAAGAAAAACAATATTTTCTTTGAGCAAATAATATTATTATAAACAATATTTTCTTTGTAAATACAAATATGAAGCGCCTGATTATAAACTATTTATAGCGGAAACGTTATTGCTCTTAGATGGCTGTAGGCGCGAACAGTATCTTTTATATTAAGAAAAACAATATTTTCTTTGAGCAAATGTTGTATATACAAATATGAAGCGCCTGATTATAAACTGTTTATAGCGGAAACGTTATTGCTCTTAGATGGCTGTAGGCGCGAACAGTATCTTTAATATTAAGAAAAACAATATTTTCTTTGAGCAAATGTTGTATATACAAATATGAAGCGCCTGATTATAAACTATTTATAGCGGAAACGTTATTGCTCTTAGATGGCTGTAGGCGCGAACAGTATCTTTATTATTAAGAAAAACAATATTTTCTTTGAGCAAATATTGTATATACAAATATGAAGCGCCTGATTATAAACTATTTATAGCGGAAACGTTATTGCTCTTAGATGGCTGTAGGCGCGAACAGTATCTTTTATATTAAGAAAAACAATATTTTCTTTAAGCAAATGTTGTATATACAAATATGAAGCGCCTGATTATAAACTATTTATAGCGGAAACGTTATTGCTCTTAGATGGCTGTAGGCGCGAACAGTATCTTTAATATTAAGAAAAACAATATTTTCTTTGAGCAAATGTTGTATATACAAATATGAAGCGCCTGATTATAAACTATTTATAGCGGAAACGTTATTGCTCTTAGATGGCTGTAGGCGCGAACAGTATCTTTAATATTAAGAAAAACAATATTTTCTTTGAGCAAATGTTGTATATACAAATATGAAGCGCCTGATTATAAACTATTTATAGCGGAAACGTTATTGCTCTTAGATGGCTGTAGGCGCGAACAGTATCTTTAATATTAAGAAAAACAATATTTTCTTTGAGCAAATTATATTATTATAAACAATATTTTCTTTGTATATACAAATATGAAGCGCCTGATTATAAACTATTTATAGCGGAAACGTTATTGCTCTTAGATGGCTGTAGGCGCGAACAGTATCTTTAATATTAAGAAAAACAATATTTTCTTTGAGCAAATTATATTATTATAAACAATATTTTCTTTGTATATACAAATATGAAGCGCCTGATTATAAACTCTTTATAGCGGAAACGTTATTGCTCTTAGATGGCTGTAGGCGCGAACAGTATCTTTAATATTAAGAAAAACAATATTTTCTTTGAGCAAATTATATTATTATAAACAATATTTTCTTTGTATATACAAATATGAAGCGCCTGATTATAAAACTATTTATAGCGGAAACGTTATTGCTCTTAGATGGCTGTAGGCGCGAACAGTATCTTTAATATTAAGAAAAACAATATTTTCTTTGAGCAAATAATATTATTATAAACAATATTTTCTTTGTATATACAAATATGAAGCGCCTGATTATAAACTATTTATAGCGGAAACGTTATTGCTCTTAGATGGCTGTAGGCGCGAACAGTATCTTTTATATTAAGAAAAACAATATTTTCTTTGAGCAAATGTTGTATATACAAATATGAAGCGCCTGATTATAAACTCTTTATAGCGGAAACGTTATTGCTCTTAGATGGCTGTAGGCGCGAACAGTATCTTTAATATTAAGAAAAACAATATTTTCTTTGAGCAAATTATATTATTATAAACAATATTTTCTTTGTATATACAAATATGAAGCGCCTGATTATAAACTCTTTATAGCGGAAACGTTATTGCTCTTAGATGGCTGTAGGCGCGAACAGTATCTTTAATATTAAGAAAAACAATATTTTCTTTGAGCAAATTATATTATTATAAACAATATTTTCTTTGTATATACAAATATGAAGCGCCTGATTATAAACTCTTTATAGCGGAAACGTTATTGCTCTTAGATGGCTGTAGGCGCGAACAGTATCTTTAATATTATGAAAAACAATATTTTCTTTGAGCAAATTATATTATTATAAACAATATTTTCTTTGTATATACAAATATGAAGCGCCTGATTATAAACTATTTATAGCGGAAACGTTATTGCTCTTAGATGGCTGTAGGCGCGAACAGTATCTTTAATATTAAGAAAAACAATATTTTCTTTGAGCAAATAATATTATTATAAACAATATTTTCTTTGTATATACAAATATGAAGCGCCTGATTATAAACTATTTATAGCGGAAACGTTATTGCTCTTAGATGGCTGTAGGCGCCAACAGTATCTTTTATATTAAGAAAAACAATATTTTCTTTGAGCAAATATTGTATATACAAATATGAAGCGCCTGATTATAAACTCTTTAAAGCGGAAACGTTATTGCTCTTAGATGGCTGTAGGCGCGAACAGTATCTTTAATATTAAGAAAAACAATATTTTCTTTGAGCAAATGTTGTATATACAAATATGAAGCGCCTGATTATAAACTCTTTATAGCGGAAACGTTATTGCTCTTAGATGGCTGTAGGCGCGAACAGTATCTTTAATATTAAGAAAAACAATATTTTCTTTGAGCAAATGTTGTATATACAAATATGAAGCGCCTGATTATAAACTCTTTATAGCGGAAACGTTATTGCTCTTAGATGGCTGTAGGCGCGAACAGTATCTTTAATATTAAGAAAAACAATATTTTCTTTGAGCAAATGTTGTATATACAAATATGAAGCGCCTGATTATAAACTCTTTATAGCGGAAACGTTATTGCTCTTAGATGGCTGTAGGCGCGAACAGTATCTTTAATATTAAGAAAAACAATATTTTCTTTGAGCAAATGTTGTATATACAAATATGAAGCGCCTGATTATAAACTCTTTATAGCGGAAACGTTATTGCTCTTAGATGGCTGTAGGCGCGAACAGTATCTTTAATATTAAGAAAAACAATATTTTCTTTGAGCAAATGTTGTATATACAAATATGAAGCGCCTGATTATAAACTCTTTATAGCGGAAACGTTATTGCTCTTAGATGGCTGTAGGCGCGAACAGTATCTTTAATATTAAGAAAAACAATATTTTCTTTGAGCAAATGTTGTATATACAAATATGAAGCGCCTGATTATAAACTCTTTATAGCGGAAACGTTATTGCTCTTAGATGGCTGTAGGCGCGAACAGTATCTTTAATATTAAGAAAAACAATATTTTCTTTGAGCAAATGTTGTATATACAAATATGAAGCGCCTGATTATAAACTCTTTATAGCGGAAACGTTATTGCTCTTAGATGGCTCTAGGCGCGAACAGTATCTTTAATATTAAGAAAAACAATATTTTCGTTGAGCAAATAATATTATTATAAACAATATTTTCTTTGTATATACAAATATGAAGCGCCTGATTATAAACTATTTATAGCGGAAACGTTATTGCTCTTAGATGGCTGTAGGCGCGAACAGTATCTTTAATATTAAGAAAAACAATATTTTCGTTGAGCAAATAATATTATTATAAACAATATTTTCTTTGTATATACAAATATGAAGCGCCTGATTATAAACTATTTATAGCGGAAACGTTATTGCTCTTAGATGGCTGTAGGCGCGAACAGTATCTTTAATATTAAGAAAAACAATATTTTCGTTGAGCAAATAATATTATTGTAAACAATATTTTCTTTGTATATACAAATATGAAGCGCCTGATTATAAACTATTTATAGCGGAAACGTTATTGCTCTTAGATGGCTGTAGGCGCGAACAGTATCTTTAATATTAAGAAAAACAATATTTTCTTTGAGCAAATGTTGTATATACAAATATGAAGCGCCTGATTATAAACTCTTTATAGCGGAAACGTTATTGCTCTTAGATGGCTGTAGGCGCGAACAGTATCTTTAATATTAAGAAAAACAATATTTTCGTTGAGCAAATAATATTATTATAAACAATATTTTCTTTGTATATACAAATATGAAGCGCCTGATTATAAACTATTTATAGCGGAAACGTTATTGCTCTTAGATGGCTGTAGGCGCGAACAGTATCTTTAATATTAAGAAAAACAATATTTTCTTTGAGCAAATGTTGTATATACAAATATGAAGCGCCTGATTATAAACTATTTATAGCGGAAACGTTATTGCTCTTAGATGGCTGTAGGCGCGAACAGTATCTTTAATATTAAGAAAAACAATATTTTCGTTGAGCAAATGTTGTATATACAAATATGAAGCGCCTGATTATAAACTCTTTATAGCGGAAACGTTATTGCTCTTAGATGGCTGTAGGCGCGAACAGTATCTTTAATATTAAGAAAAACAATATTTTCTTTGAGCAAATGTTGTATATACAAATATGAAGCGCCTGATTATAAACTATTTATAGCGGAAACGTTATTGCTCTTAGATGGCTGTAGGCGCGAACAGTATCTTTAATATTAAGAAAAACAATATTTTCTTTGAGCAAATGTTGTATATACAAATATGAAGCGCCTGATTATAAACTCTTTATAGCGGAAACGTTATTGCTCTTAGATGGCTGTAGGCGCGAACAGCATCTTTAATATTAAGAAAAACAATATTTTCTTTGAGCAAATTATATTATTATAAACAATATTTTCTTTGTATATACAAATATGAAGCGCCTGATTATAAACTATTTATAGCGGAAACGTTATTGCTCTTAGATGGCTGTAGGCGCGAACAGTATCTTTAATATTAAGAAAAACAATATTTTCTTTGAGCAAATTATATTATTATAAACAATATTTTCTTTGTATATACAAATATGAAGCGCCTGATTATAAACTATTTATAGCGGAAACGTTATTGCTCTTAGATGGCTGTAGGCGCGAACAGTATCTTTAATATTAAGAAAAACAATATTTTCTTTGAGCAAATTATATTATTATAAACAATATTTTCTTTGTATATACAAATATGAAGCGCCTGATTATAAACTCTTTATAGCGGAAACGTTATTGCTCTTAGATGGCTGTAGGCGCGAACAGTATCTTTAATATTAAGAAAAACAATATTTTCTTTGAGCAAATGTTGTATATACAAATATGAAGCGCCTGATTATAAACTATTTATAGCGGAAACGTTATTGCTCTTAGATGGCTGTAGGCGCGAACAGTATCTTTAATATTAAGAAAAACAATATTTTCGTTGAGCAAATAATATTATTATAAACAATATTTTCTTTGTATATACAAATATAAAGCGCTTGATTATAAACTATTTATAGCGGAAACGTTATTGCTCTTAGATGGCTGTAGGCGCGAACAGTATCTTTAATATTAAGAAAAACAATATTTTCTTTGAGCAAATGTTGTATATACAAATATGAAGCGCCTGATTATAAACTATTAATAGCGGAAACGTTATTGCTCTTAGATGGCTGTAGGCGCGAACAGTATCTTTAATATTAAGAAAAACAATATTTTCTTTGAGCAAATGTTGTTTATACAAATATGAAGCGCCTGATTATAAACTCTTTATAGCGGAAACGTTATTGCTCTTAGATGGCTGTAGGCGCGAACAGTATCTTTAATATTAAGAAAAACAATATTTTCTTTGAGCAAATGTTGTATATACAAATATGAAGCGCCTGATTATAAACTCTTTATAGCGGAAACGTTATTGCTCTTAGATGGCTGTAGGCGCGAACAGTATCTTTAATATTAAGAAAAACAATATTTTCGTTGAGCAAATAATATTATTATAAACAATATTTTCTTTGTATATACAAATATGAAGCGCCTGATTATAAACTATTTATAGCGGAAACGTTATTGCTCTTAGATGGCTGTAGGCGCGAACAGTATCTTTAATATTAAGAAAAACAATATTTTCGTTGAGCAAATAATATTATTATAAACAATATTTTCTTTGTATATACAAATATAAAGCGCTTGATTATAAACTATTTATAGCGGAAACGTTATTGCTCTTAGATGGCTGTAGGCGCGAACAGTATCTTTAATATTAAGAAAAACAATATTTTCTTTGAGCAAATGTTGTATATACAAATATGAAGCGCCTGATTATAAACTATTAATAGCGGAAACGTTATTGCTCTTAGATGGCTGTAGGCGCGAACAGTATCTTTAATATTAAGAAAAACAATATTTTCTTTGAGCAAATGTTGTATATACAAATATGAAGCGCCTGATTATAAACTATTTATAGCGGAAACGTTATTGCTCTTAGATGGCTGTAGGCGCGAACAGTATCTTTAATATTAAGAAAAACAATATTTTCTTTGAGCAAATTATATTATTATAAACAATATTTTCTTTGTATATACAAATATGAAACGCCTGATTATAAACTATTTATAGCGGAAACGTTATTGCTCTTAGATGGCTGTAGGCGCGAACAGTATCTTTAATATTAAGAAAAACAATATTTTCTTTGAGCAAATTATATTATTATAAACAATATTTTCTTTGTATATACAAATATGAAGCGCCTGATTATAAACTATTTATAGCGGAAACGTTATTGCTCTTAGATGGCTGTAGGCGCGAACAGTATCTTTAATATTAAGAAAAACAATATTTTCTTTGAGCAAATTATATTATTATAAACAATATTTTCTTTGTATATACAAATATGAAGCGCCTGATTATAAACTATTTATAGCGGAAACGTTATTGCTCTTAGATGGCTGTAGGCGCGAACAGTATCTTTAATATTAAGAAAAACAATATTTTCTTTGAGCAAATTATATTATTATAAACAATATTTTCTTTGTATATACAAATATGAAGCGCCTGATTATAAACTATTTATAGCGGAAACGTTATTACTCTTAGATGGCTGTAGGCGCGAACAGTATCTTTAATATTAAGAAAAACAATATTTTCTTTGAGCAAATTATATTATTATAAACAATATTTTCTTTGTATATACAAATATGAAGCGCCTGATTATAAACTCTTTATAGCGGAAACGTTATTGCTCTTAGATGGCTGTAGGCGCGAAGTATCTTTAATATTATGAAAAACAATATTTTCTTTGAGCAAATTATATTATTATAAACAATATTTTCTTTGTATATACAAATATGAAGCGCCTGATTATAAACTCTTTATAGCGGAAACGTTATTGCTCTTAGATGGCTGTAGGCGCGAACAGTATCTTTAATATTAAGAAAAACAATATTTTCTTTGAGCAAATGTTGTATATACAAATATGAAGCGCCTGATTATAAACTCTTTATAGCGGAAACGTTATTGCTCTTAGATGGCTGTAGGCGCGAACAGTATCTTTAATATTAAGAAAAACAATATTTTCTTTGAGCAAATTATATTATTATAAACAATATTTTCTTTGTATATACAAATATGAAGCGCCTGATTATAAACTCTTTATAGCGGAAACGTTATTGCTCTTAGATGGCTGTAGGCGCGAACAGTATCTTTAATATTAAGAAAAACAATATTTTCTTTGAGCAAATTATATTATTATAAACAATATTTTCTTTGTATATACAAATATGAAGCGCCTGATTATAAACTATTTATAGCGGAAACGTTATTGCTCTTAGATGGCTGTAGGCGCGAACAGTATCTTTAATATTAAGAAAAACAATATTTTCTTTGAGCAAATTATATTATTATAAACAATATTTTCTTTGTATATACAAATATGAAGCGCCTGATTATAAACTATTTATAGCGGAAACGTTATTGCTCTTAGATGGCTGTAGGCGCGAACAGTATCTTTAATATTAAGAAAAACAATATTTTCTTTGAGCAAATTATATTATTATAAACAATATTTTCTTTGTATATACAAATATGAAGCGCCTGATTATAAACTCTTTATAGCGGAAACGTTATTGCTCTTAGATGGCTGTAGGCGCGAACAGTATCTTTAATATTAAGAAAAAACAATATTTTCTTTGAGCAAATGTTGTATATACAAATATGAAGCGCCTGATTATAAACTATTTATAGCGGAAACGTTATTGCTCTTAGATGGCTGTAGGCGCGAACAGTATCTTTAATATTAAGAAAAACAATATTTTCGTTGAGCAAATAATATTATTATAAACAATATTTTCTTTGTATATACAAATATAAAGCGCTTGATTATAAACTATTTATAGCGGAAACGTTATTGCTCTTAGATGGCTGTAGGCGCGAACAGTATCTTTAATATTAAGAAAAAACAATATTTTCTTTGAGCAAATGTTGTATATACAAATATGAAGCGCCTGATTATAAACTATTAATAGCGGAAACGTTATTGCTCTTAGATGGCTGTAGGCGCGAACAGTATCTTTAATATTAAGAAAAACAATATTTTCTTTGAGCAAATGTTGTATATACAAATATGAAGCGCCTGATTATAAACTCTTTATAGCGGAAACGTTATTGCTCTTAGATGGCTGTAGGCGCGAACAGTATCTTTAATATTAAGAAAAACAATATTTTCTTTGAGCAAATGTTGTATATACAAATATGAAGCGCCTGATTATAAACTCTTTATAGCGGAAACGTTATTGCTCTTAGATGGCTGTAGGCGCGAACAGTATCTTTAATATTAAGAAAAACAATATTTTCGTTGAGCAAATAATATTATTATAAACAATATTTTCTTTGTATATACAAATATGAAGCGCCTGATTATAAACTATTTATAGCGGAAACGTTATTGCTCTTAGATGGCTGTAGGCGCGAACAGTATCTTTAATATTAAGAAAAACAATATTTTCTTTGAGCAAATGTTGTTTATACAAATATGAAGCGCCTGATTATAAACTCTTTATAGCGGAAACGTTATTGCTCTTAGATGGCTGTAGGCGCGAACAGTATCTTTAATATTAAGAAAAACAATATTTTCTTTGAGCAAATGTTGTATATACAAATATGAAGCGCCTGATTATAAACTCTTTATAGCGGAAACGTTATTGCTCTTAGATGGCTGTAGGCGCGAACAGTATCTTTAATATTAAGAAAAACAATATTTTCGTTGAGCAAATAATATTATTATAAACAATATTTTCTTTGTATATACAAATATGAAGCGCCTGATTATAAACTATTTATAGCGGAAACGTTATTGCTCTTAGATGGCTGTAGGCGCGAACAGTATCTTTAATATTAAGAAAAACAATATTTTCGTTGAGCAAATAATATTATTATAAACAATATTTTCTTTGTATATACAAATATAAAGCGCTTGATTATAAACTATTTATAGCGGAAACGTTATTGCTCTTAGATGGCTGTAGGCGCGAACAGTATCTTTAATATTAAGAAAAACAATATTTTCTTTGAGCAAATGTTGTATATACAAATATGAAGCGCCTGATTATAAACTATTAATAGCGGAAACGTTATTGCTCTTAGATGGCTGTAGGCGCGAACAGTATCTTTAATATTAAGAAAAACAATATTTTCTTTGAGCAAATGTTGTATATACAAATATGAAGCGCCTGATTATAAACTATTTATAGCGGAAACGTTATTGCTCTTAGATGGCTGTAGGCGCGAACAGTATCTTTAATATTAAGAAAAACAATATTTTCTTTGAGCAAATTATATTATTATAAACAATATTTTCTTTGTATATACAAATATGAAACGCCTGATTATAAACTATTTATAGCGGAAACGTTATTGCTCTTAGATGGCTGTAGGCGCGAACAGTATCTTTAATATTAAGAAAAACAATATTTTCTTTGAGCAAATTATATTATTATAAACAATATTTTCTTTGTATATACAAATATGAAGCGCCTGATTATAAACTATTTATAGCGGAAACGTTATTGCTCTTAGATGGCTGTAGGCGCGAACAGTATCTTTAATATTAAGAAAAACAATATTTTCTTTGAGCAAATTATATTATTATAAACAATATTTTCTTTGTATATACAAATATGAAGCGCCTGATTATAAACTATTTATAGCGGAAACGTTATTGCTCTTAGATGGCTGTAGGCGCGAACAGTATCTTTAATATTAAGAAAAACAATATTTTCTTTGAGCAAATTATATTATTATAAACAATATTTTCTTTGTATATACAAATATGAAGCGCCTGATTATAAACTATTTATAGCGGAAACGTTATTACTCTTAGATGGCTGTAGGCGCGAACAGTATCTTTAATATTAAGAAAAACAATATTTTCTTTGAGCAAATTATATTATTATAAACAATATTTTCTTTGTATATACAAATATGAAGCGCCTGATTATAAACTCTTTATAGCGGAAACGTTATTGCTCTTAGATGGCTGTAGGCGCGAAGTATCTTTAATATTATGAAAAACAATATTTTCTTTGAGCAAATTATATTATTATAAACAATATTTTCTTTGTATATACAAATATGAAGCGCCTGATTATAAACTATTTATAGCGGAAACGTTATTGCTCTTAGATGGCTGTAGGCGCGAACAGTATCTTTAATATTAAGAAAAACAATATTTTCTTTGAGCAAATGTTGTATATACAAATATGAAGCGCCTGATTATAAACTCTTTATAGCGGAAACGTTATTGCTCTTAGATGGTAATTAAGTTATATGAATACATTATTTTCATACATTTTAATTAATTTATCTAAAGTGAACTTTGCATTATTTGTTTGAGTTATTTTTTAATTTTTAAATGATGTACATATATTGTTATTAATCTTATTTTTAATGTATAATAAATAATTAATATTCATTGAGCACAGAATCAATCCTGTGATAGCACTCAATAAATATTTAAAGTACGGTTCAGTGTAAACGTGACCGGGCCCACACACGGAAAATACATTTAAAATCTTATTAAATATTTAATATCTCGTAACTCAAAATAAAATTATAAAAGTAACTTAAATATGGATACACATAAAGACAACATACCTTTGTAACAACAACGAAATAAATTTGACCTACGAGTACATACAATTATATGGTTACTTTAATTTAAAATAATTATATACATATAATAAAAAAACCATCGCATTATTTGTCATTTAAAGATTACAACGGATGAGGCACATAATTGAGTAAACTTAGACCAAAAAGTAAAAACATGATTTTAGCAATGTGTTGATACTCTTACACATGAGAACTGATAATAAGTGAACACAGATAGGAACATTATATTTGATTTGAAGGTACACTCAATGATGGAATATAAATAGTAATTAATTATAAGTTGAAGTTTTCCAGCATGTATCTCTGTCTGTTTTTAAGAACATGTTGTAAATAACAATTTTCTACATCTCATAAAAAAATCTCAAATCAAGTCAAGTTCAGAGAAAACATTTGTAAGTTTCTCAGTTCACTTCTTAAATTGTACATAGAATTCATTATTATTCAGCGTTTTCATAATATCACTGTGTCAAAATCAAAAATATCTGAGACATTTAAAAATAAATAAAATATAAGAGCTACATAACATGTAAAATAAATATTGTTTAAGAAATTCTAATAAAAGTTCTAATAAAAAAAAAAAATTGGTTGTTTGTAAAGTAGGTTTACGATCGAGATGTTTACTTGATAACGTCTTATTGGTGATATAAGTTTTTGGGAAGTAAAACATTCAACGAAAACTTAACCGCACGAGAAAATCTCCATTCGTTAGTATGCCGCTAGAGTGAGAGAGACGGAAGATCGGTCCACTCACTCGAACGCTATGCCTGCCTCCGCTCGTGAGGATTCCGCGTGACAAGTTTCACGGAATGACTGGCAGCGCTCGAGATGAGACGGGAGATCGGTCCGTCTCTCTCTCGTTATACCTGCGATCGCGCTCGTGAGGTTTTGGTGTGACACAAGTTTCTGAACATGTCACCCGATTAAAACGATTTTAAAGACGTTATCACGTCAAAAATAAAATTAGATATTGACAGCTATGTATTTTCTGAATCACAAAACAACTCTTAAGCGATACGACTGCGAATGAAAGGTGCTTTACAGACTTAACATAGAAAAGTATTTTGTACTATCTATTGTCTGAAAATATACCGAACGATAATATTGAATACATCTTTCAGATCTTTGTAATACGTAGGAGGTACATATACATATGGAATTATATGTCATAATGAATCATCACAATAATGGAGTTGATTTATACAAAGTCATTGTTCATTTTGATCACTTTGAAATCAGATTCAATAATATACATTTATTGAGTTAAAGAAGCAGAACAAACAGTTTTTTGTAAAATGTTTCAAAACCTTAAAAATCATATTATACCTAATGTTTTTACGTTTTCGTTGTTATAAATAACCTCTGGTCACTTGAACAGGCTCTCTGTAGGACGAGCTTGTTTGTTTGTTACGAATTTTAATTTAAAAATGAGAAGATAATGAACTGATGCTATCAAAGAGAAAAGGTGCCTCTGCAGAGCGGCGCGACTAGAAATTTAATAAATTTTAGTTGGACAAGAATGTCCGTTTCTCTAGTGGCAACTTTATAGTTTTGATGCCATAATATGAAGAAGGGCGGTCTCATTCAATAAATGTAGCACTAACGACAAATTAGTTAGCAGTTTTATCATTAAACATAATTGTGAGAATGTAATATGTGATCAATGCTACGAATATTTTAATTTAAAGTCGATATTAAACTTAACCGTTCTTTTGATCTTGTTATTTTTATTTTGCACGAATTATATATCCATTGACCCTGTTTCACATAATGAGGTCGCTCATACCTGCTGCTTCAGAGTACTAGGTGGACGTGTTATTACTATGTTGCTTTTTTATGCAAATAGCACGTGATGAGAGTTTTCGATCAAACCCTCCGTAGTGTAACTTTAACTTACAGGGTTTGCGGGTTTTAAGTTCTCCTGAAACTATTACACCTTCGAGAGTGCTGCTGTCACTTTTTATTTAAAATTAGATTACAGCAAAATACAATTAAGATTATTTTAAAATAAATGCTTTTATTAATTGTGCACTTCAGATTTGAATTTCAGTGACATGAGTATAAACAGTGACGCTAGTAACATTACAATGACAGTGTAAGAAGAAAAAAACATTGTTATTGCTTGATGAATCTACTGTATGTAGAAGGTTGAAGTGTTTCATTAACTTGCTGTTTTTAACTGATATACTTCTGTTACACATTCTATTATGATACAAAGAGTTTATTAACACGAATGTTCATGGATGTTTTTATGCTGTTTAAAGTATATTTTAATATTTAGTTCTACAATACTATAAACATTGTGTATTGAATTAATATAATTTACACAAATATAGGGTAAATATTTTTCATTAAATGACTGTATTAGCTCAAATAAAATGTAATTTTTTTTCCTTACAAATAAGGCGAGATTTTTTCATCATTAACTGACTTCAAATTATTGCCTTTGAAGATAAGACTCCCGAAAGAAGTGTTTTAATTGAAAAGTTTTAATTGAAATTATTGAACCGCGAACCTCGGATCTGTAATAATCAGTCGAAGGTCTATGAAGCAATTTTTTCCTGAACATTAAAATAATATGTGATCCTTACAATAATGTTTCTTGCTTTTCAATTTTATCTAAGTTTCTAAAAAAGATGCTATTATAAACGAAGCTATCATATCACCTTATAATTGTAATGATCCCGATGATATTCTTTACTACACTTTTGAGCTCAATGATAACCAGTCGTGTAGAATAGAAAGACTCAGAAACACAATACTCGTACACAATGACAGTTCTCCGTCTGAACACTTGAAACAAACAGTTGGATTAGAAGTGTTAATTAAACTCCTGTTATTTATAACAACTAGTTCAACCTTCGGTTTCATTAAATAGAATATGTCTATTTTTCCATTATTAAAGCAACGTTTCAACAATTTATCAGTAACCATGATCACGAGGAGGCGGATTGAAAGTCTATTCGTAAGTCTTACTTCTCGTCATCGAAGGAGTATTCATAGAGTTTTATTTTTTAATTTAATTTATAATCAAGTAAGCAGTAACCTCCAGTTAGTGTGACCGTAATCAGAACTACTCGCTGCTTTTTCTTCATACAAACACGTAAAGTCAAACATCGTGCTAGGAAACGCTGCTTCTCCCAACCCTATCGATGTATGGAGAATTATAACTTTGAGCTGTGTGCTCGTGAATTATACGAAAATGAAATTGATACCAACTTAAATTCCGTCTATGTCATCCGATATCTCTGTCTGCCTCATCCGATTTCATCTGTTGCACTCCACTTTGTTCATAGTATAATATTTTAGAATTACAATCAAGTTTGTGTACGTGCGTACGTAAAAGACTGATGCTCTTAATTATTGTTATTTTTCAAGTTGATTATATTTTGTGTTAAATGAAACTTTAATCAAAATATTCGTTAAGATCGTTCATATAAATCGATCGCAAATTTAATATCTATTGAGCTCTAATTTGTTCCTACAATCGACAAATGATTTGGGGGCAGTGGAGCGTAAAATTAATTGTCGATTATCACACACGTGTTATACACTTATATTGAATATGTACTCCTCATGACACTCATATAAATCATTGTGTAATATGATAATATACTTTAGAAAAAAATGTATTTAGTAGAGATTCAAATAATCAGGCCCAAGACATCTAAGATACAAGACTCAAAATATCGAAGAAACTTGATAGTTGCTCTTTTATAAATTATAAACACTGAAGTGTAACCAAAGACTTTAAAATGAAAACTCAAAAGTAAATTAAATACAATCAGAAACCGAATGTAACATACTGGGCTACAACCAGATACCTTAGAGTTAATAAATCTTTCATGACCACTGCACATTACTTTTTGTTTATATTCATTTGACAGAAATAATGAAATCTAATAATAATTAGACGAGTATTCATTAAAATAATTTTATGATTATTTGTAACTTCATACGTTTCAGATACTTTTCAGCAACCGTGATCACGAGCAGACAAGATGAGAATGTCTGATATTGACAAAAATAATGTAATGGAATACATTGTTAATACGTTGTTCAATTGTTTCGACTCTCAGTAACGTTGCTAGTACGAAAAGAGTAATACAAACACTTTGTTCTTATTTCCTCATTCATTGCAATCCTACCGCTTCCTGTTTTTCAGAATAATCAAAAGTAGACGTTTCTATCATCAAGTGTACTTGGATTTGTTTTCATGACATAAACGATACTACAATTCATTAACAGATTGTTGCTTTATAATCATCGACTTGTTGTATATTATACTATGTATGTATTCTATATAATAATAAAGAGAAAAGATTTGTTTGTTTATTTGTAATGAATAGGCTCCGAAACTACTGGACCGATTTCAAAAATTTTCTCACCTTTGGAAAGCTACATTATTCCCGAGTAACATTCTCTATATTATATTTTTTTTTAAATTAGGGATCCTTACTAAAACTCCAATAATGTAACCCAAAGTGTAAAGAAATGATATTTAATTCCAGAGAAAATGATGACAGTCTTCGTGTAGTTATAGTATTAAATATAATCTGTATACAATCAATGACGAATCAAACTAAAATAAATAACAATTATATAAATGTTTTCCTTCGCCTTGAGATAAAAATTTAAATGAAATCCCATAACTCCAAGAGTTATAAACAAACAGGAGGACGATAAACAGTTACAAAATACTCAATTCCTCTCGACGTCTGCCGCATAGGAATAAATCTTCAAGATCTCCGTTTTAAAGTACTAAAACTTTGTTCTCAAGATTGGAAACACAATTGCCTGATGAAGTATAGTTGACTTTTTCATTATTTTGTTTGAAAATATAGTAATACATAAAGTAAATTACTATTTTGAAGTAGTCTTTATTATTCATTTTATCTGTAATATTTTTACAAAGGACAAAAATGTACACTTAGTACTTTATATGGGGAGGCTATTGGCACTACTAAGAACTGCTACCTACTGAAAGACTGTTTCCTATCTAGAACTAACACAAATTCATTCTTAGAAGGTACTTAGAAGGCAGACCTAGTAGGACCGTTTCAAATTTTGTTAGCTAGAAAGAGGAGCTTGGACAGTTGAGGTGAGCGTTTACGTTTCGTTAGATAGGGGCTCCTTAAACCTATACCTGGGTCGCAAGTCCCAGGCACCGTTGAAGCTCCTCTCCCTGCAACCCAATCACCCGGCACACGAAAGGTGTTTAGCTTAGATTTTATTTTGTATTCATTCATTCAAAAAAGGCCTACTTTAAACGGAAAAATCAGTTTCAAATAAAAAAGTTTCCAAATATGATATACATACAATGACTAGAATCTTTATGCATGATTTCATCATATCGTGTTTTAATATTGACTACAAATATAAATATTTTCTGTGTTAACTTTACAATCACTTTAATTCATGTTCATCTTTTACTCTCCCATTTTATAATTGAAGTCAAATTCTGAACCATCACTCTGTCACTCGTCATTTTAATCTCTTGGTTTGTGTTTGTCTGTTATCATTGTTAAGATCTCTTATACATATGTACAACATCGTGCAGGTTCTAGTGTATACAGCCGCGGATGTTCATTAATATTAACAAGTCTAAAGCCCACGTAATTCTCACATTAACATGCTCTCTGTTTAGTTGTAAAAAAGAAATCAATACAATACATTAATATCACACTCCGAAACTTAATTAGCGGGTCGATTGACTCACTGAGTCGAGAGCTCTAATGTTATATTATGTGAACAATCTTATTTTATACATACTTATTTCAAATATATTGCTTTGATATTTTTGCTTCCTTGTACTGATTCTAAAAGATTTTTGTATATTGAATTCAAAAATCATGTAAATAACTTTTACATTAATATTTAAGAAAGGTTTCTATCGTTTATTTCTTTCAGTATAAAGAAATATAATACACACAGAAATATTTAATACCTCATCATTAGTTTATAGCCGCTTTGTTAAAGTAACAGATAATTACATATAATTTAGTGCTAAACAAGTTCCACTAGTACCTAAAATTTTCATTCAATTTTGCTATGTGCTTGCGATCCAGCAATATTTACTACTTTTATTCTTTCAGTTTTTATTAAAAACAAATTGTATGAAATTAAAAGTCTTGTATTATAAAGGAAGAGTGGAATTGTAACCAAAATATTTAATTACATTTTTTAGGTTCCATAAAAGTTTTCATTTCTATTTAAAGGCAATATTCTTATGAAACAGCACTTCGTGCCATCTTAACTGTAATCAAATAATTATAATATGGTTAATAAACTGTCATATTAATACCAGAATAAGAACAACTGAACTGAACTGAACAACCGTTCGGAGTCGCCACTCTAGTTTGTTCTACTGTGTTATTTTCTCAAACTTTTGTTTAATTCTTTTAATGTAAAAGATAATTTGATATTTAATATATTTAAGTTAGTGAGCAGGGTTATAATATAGATTTAATGACATATTATGTAAAATAAAACACTGAACACCAAATCTATTCGTCTTGTATCAGACTCTCATGTTAATGTTTTATGAATGGTAAATTAAAAAAATATTTTATATGGCTTTTATGACTTCAGAGAATTTTTACAAAAGAAAAAGTTTTGAAGTACAAAGAGATTTGAAGGTTGCCAGAGAATATTTTTAAAATGTGAAGTTACAATGGAACAATCTATCTTGGGTTCTGTTTGTTACACTTTTCGCTTTTAGAAGTATTTAATAGCAGTTTATTTGATTTTTTCCTTAACAATTTGATATTTTCAACTCATTAATCCATGTAAAATAATTTTGGTAAAAATCCGATAGTGTCAAATGAAAAGAACCGCATCGAAATTGGTCGATCTGTTTAAGAGATTAGATGCCAATAGATAAACAAACATACAGACACATAGACACCAATATTGTAACACCCACTTTTTGTAAGGAATACAATTTAAGGTATATAATATCAGGTAAGGAAAATTAAATTGTAATAAAAGAATAAATGGGTAAGCAAACTTTACATAGTGTTGGAGTTCGAAAGAGTGTGAATGACACATAATAAAATCTAAGATTTTTTTCCATAGGAAGCAAATGTTTTATTTTCAGTGAAAAAATTAGAATAATTCAGGATAATAACTTTGAACGCACTAAAAAAAATGTTTTTTTTTATAGACTGTCGTCTGGTATATCAGCAAAATTTATTAGAATAATGAAGACAACGTTAAATTAAAAAGACAATTAAAATTTAGAGTTCTAGTATGGTATTAAAAAGAAAAGATTAAAATAATACTTATATAAAACAAAAACAATCTTATCAAATGTTATATATTTACATTCGTTGATATAGGAAAGTGTATTATAGATTTTGTACATAACGAACATACAAACAAAATTATATAGAACATAGTATTATTTCACAAACATACAACATACGTCTCTAGTCTACTAAAAGTAATAGATATAGTCTTTTTAACTTTACCTTTGTCTTGAACTAGTTACTAGACGAATAACTATTCTAGCAAAATAATTTCCGTTTAACCCAAAAATACAATTTTTCACCGGACCAGGACAGTCCCTTATTAACGAATCTCCAAGCTCACGCGGCTGTTTTTAAATTACACGACTTAATTAAAGGTTTCAGTTTCATTATAGGACCCTCTGTACTCGTAAAACTAAAAATACTTTGACCACAACTTTCACCTACAAATCGCCACAGTTGATTTATGTTCTTACAATTTGTACCAAGCTAATTACACTATTAAAATAAAGACCTCTTACTATAATGTAATTTTTCTTTTTAACTTTATTTTGGTATAAAATTTATAATAATTACTAATATTTTTATATTTCTCAAGTCGTGCTTGAAATAACGAACGTGACCCTTTATCGTTTTTGTTTCAGTTTTTAAGAATAAAGTGAAAAGAAGAAAAGTAATTTATCTACATCTTTTTAATCGAATATTGGCTTATTGTTAAAAGGAAGTATTAAGCATGAATAATTTAAATTATTTATTATAACAGATAACACACAAAAAATTATTTTATATTCATGTTTTATAATATCGGATAAACAATGTAACAAAAAAATATTTTAAAGACTTGCGAGTCTTTGTACTCCACACCTTTTAAATATTATTGGCTAACAGTGTCCCGTGTAACAAAATAGTGTAACAATTATTTGATAATTATTTCATCCAAACATTTTTCCAGTAGTGGGTTTCCACCTAAAAGGGCGACCTGTAAGAAGCCGAGGTTGTATACTTCAATTTAAAACAACTATACTTCAATGTATACTGTGTGTATAAACTTGATTCACCTCAGCCCGAGCTTCTCGATCAAGTTCACCGAGTCTGTTTCTCGTGTACTGTATGCTGCCCGCCTTCTACAACAAACACATATAGTATTTCTTCAGGTCAACATCACGGGTGCGCTGTGGTAAGATACCTGATAGTAATAAAAATATGGTCACAAAAAACTTTACTATCACTGAATTAAAATCTGGTTCTGTTATACTTATTTACCAAACACCATAAATAATGACAAAAATTAGCACCAATCTTTATTGTAAACAGAGGATCAAGGAAGCAACTTCGTAAGCGGACCTGATCTCATGAAACGAGTAAAAAAACACACGAAGTTCTCAAAACTCTTAATTTTAAATTGATATGTAACTCATCAAGTTTATGAAATAACCTGATGCAATTATGAAGAACTAGCTGTCCGCCCGCAGCTTCGCCCGCGTGGAGTTCCGTTATATCGCGTTTCCAAGAGAAGCTTTCAAAAGTCCGGAATAAAAACTATTCTATGTTCTTTCTCAAGGTCAACTCTATGTCTGTACCAAATTTCATTAAAATCAGTTCAGTGGTTTAGGCGTGAAAGTGTAACAGACAGACAGAGTTACTTTCGCATTTATAATATTAGTAGGGATAATGATTCCGTATTTATCGAAGAGTTACAGTAAAAACTACTATGTTTGACCCACACAAATACGTTCTCGTATGTATACAAATAGTAACTGTGTTTTAGTATACTCACGTAAAACTTCGCTTCCACTGATGTTTTAGATGCATGTATGATGGGTAACGTGAACTTTCCGTCTGATAAATCTTCACAGAAACTGCCATTGCTGTTTAACTGGAATACACATAATGAATATGATATAATATTTTTTTCGAAGATCATATAAAATAATTATATTAGGAATACAAAACCAACCTCCTTCACATGAAGATTACAATAGTCATCTCGAAGCTTAGTGTGCCAGAAGTCGCACTAGATCGTCATATACCACTTGTAGTAATCTGACTCCAAGTATTATAATTGTAGCGGTTTCTAAGGAAAAAGGTTTTTTTCAATATTTTTTATGTATATTCTCGTTTCTACCGATTACCGTTTAAGGTTTGACTAAATTCATATAATAAACAATTATTAAAAACAAAGTAAAAAATATAATGATCGTTAATTGGAAAAACATTCACATTTAAATTAAATTTCTCTAAAACTGTTATGATAAATTTAAAATTTGTTGGAAATATAAAGTCTGTTTAATGTATTATACTGTGAGTGAGATGTTCGTTCATCTGATAGTAACGATATTTATATAGAACAGATTTGTAAAAACGTAGAGGTTAGAAAGATGTATAAGTAAGTCTTAGATTACTCATACGTGTCACCTTTTTGTATTGATCCTCAGTGGGACAAAGTATTATTCCCAATAAATCTCAGTGCCTTGTCCCTGCCACATTTCGTGTATTTGATCCGCGAATCCCTTGACTTGCTGTAAAAAAAATATATCTTATTCATATAATTATTATACGTACTTAGTCTACTTTATTGTATCATAAAAAATTTCTACAGTTTTCAACTACACTTTATGAAAGGATTTCGTTCTACCATATATACTTTAAGTTACTTCTGTTAATTCTTCGTTACATTAATAAATATAATCAGACCGAAGCATCTGGTACTCGAGGTCTATTTTCATTGACTCCACCATCACTTGAACAGCAGAGTTTATGGTCAAGGGAACACCGTAGACCAAATGTGTTGTTAGTTTTCCTCGACGAACTAAAGAGTTGTCCTAGATATCATCGATCCTTTAAGTTAATAAAAATGGTATTACAACTTATATCTAATTAACAATCGCTTATTCTTAAACTAAAGAGAAATTAGTATGAACTGGTCTCTTAACTATTTAATAATAATTTAGATTTTAGATACTGACCTTCTCCAAGTATTGTTTTTCATCTTTATTATTTCTATCCATTGCAAATTTTAATTCCAGCTAGTATCTTCTGTAAAGTGTCACTTAACAATGACTTCTTCTTCACCTCAAATCTCTGTTTTGTCCCACTGTTAGATCGATCCACGGTGGTCCACTTTCTTGCCCTCTGTTCGCAGCCTGCCGCCAGTTCGTCGTTAACGTATGCCTTGCTCGATTTCCATGTCGAACCACTAGACAATTTATTATATTATAGACAATAACAAATGAAATGCAATAAAATATTTCCTATTGACAATAATAAAACGGACATAACTTTTATATCTATCTATATACATATATATAATAATCCTACAAAAGTGTATCCTTGCAAGAAAAATCTTTGGAATTCACTATTAAGGATATTATTAAGATATACAATATATAACACAAATGGTATTATGTGTTTAGTGAATTAAACAAGGTTTAACAATTTGAACTACTTACAAGCTATTAATACAGAAGGAGATTAATTTTCGTAAGCGAGAGTGCGCGTGCGAGTGTCGCCGTAGCGATGACGGACAAGCGTTACACACCTACAGTCTATGTGAACTGACGAGCCCGGCGCAGTGCCCGCGCCCCGCTCAGCTGGCCAGCGGCGACTAGCGGGGTGCAGCGGGGCTACAGGTGCGGGGACGACGCAAACAATAGACGCAGCGCGCATCCTCGATATATACAATTTATTAAGAAGTTTGTCCGTCGCAACTTGCAAGAAATAAAAATATTAAATAGATTTAAAATTTTAAGCAATAATTAAACAAATATAATTAAAGGAGATGGAAACTGGTGGGCCCAAAATGTAATGAGTTCAAAATTGATTTAATTTTTTTTTATGAAATTGCAAAAATCTGAATAAATTATGAATCTACAAGCGGAGAAATATGCAAATAACTGTTTTTAGGATGCACGAATGAAGCAATCGATTAACGATTAATTAAATAAAAATGATTATTCGATTATTTAATTCAATAAAAATAACTTTTAATAACGTGTATTAATATAATAACAATATTAAATATTATTTTGAAACATTCTTTTCGATTATCGATTCCATATCGATAGAAATCATTCAGTATATAGTCTATGGCAACATGACATTGACATTTGACACTTAACAATTACTGAATGATCTAAGACTGACTTGTTTCGTTTTTTTCGATACGTTTCGAGCAGAGATGTAACGGAGCTTCGATTCCGGTTCCGTTAAGTCGGAACTTCCGATTATTATTACACTTTCGGTTCCGACTTCGGTCCCGATACTCTTGTATCGGATGTTAATCGTAAGGCGGCCAACCGTCCTGCATTCTGCGGGACCGTCCCGCAATGCTAGACGAAATCCCGCTTTGAAATTATTAGTAAAATAGTCCCGCAAAACGTTGTATGCGTCCCGCATGTCCCGCATCCCTATTTTTCTACCACACTTCTACACAACACCCATACCACGGTGTACAGTGCAGGAACACAGATTACCTATAATAGGGACAAGCGTATCGCGTCCGCTTTAATCTCGTTTTCTTTCTTTCTTCTGAACTCATGACGCGTAAGAGAGTACTTAAATTTAAAATGGGCAGTTGCGAAGATTTTTATGACATTCCCAATCCCTAACACCCAGCCATTCAAGAAAGGTTAAGTCCCGCATTCAGTTTTCGGAAAGTTGGCCGCCTTAGTTAATCGGAGGTCGAACGAAACAAAGTGGGAGGCGCGCGACGTCTTCATACATGTCCCCCGAACCCCAATACGTGCACTCTATCATCAATTATTTTTTCACTTGTTATTATTTGTTACGCCCACGACACGTTTTTGAGTACAACAAAGAAAAACGTATAAGTATTAGTGATGATCCGTTACTGTGGTGGAAAGTAAATGGAAATACAAAATTCCAGCCCCTACAATCAATTGCTATTACTTTTGGAGTCCATTTTGATTTAATTTGTTTTAGCTTTTGTTCATTTATTGTAATGTAACACACTACTTTGGGTTTTAATTTTAATTAAACTTTAAATTCATTAATTTTATCTTTTGTTTATTTGGAATTATGCCAATTTTTTTTCACAGTTGTTTTTTATTTTATAATAAAAAATAAAAATGAAAGGAATTGACTATAAATCATGTTTTATTTGTCCTTAAATAAACTGACCCTGCTTCCGATTTCGATTCCGATTCCGATAAACCAAATTTGAAAACTCCGATTCCGATTTCGGTTCCGATAAAACTGCCTCCGTTACATCCCTGGTTTCGAGTGCTTTCCCGATCATTTTACGTTTTCAACGACCACTGCTTTGTTTTTTACAGACTCCGAACCCGCCTAACGTTTTACGACCCTTGCTTTCACATTGGACACCGACGATCGCCTGCACGTTTGACTTGGAATTGTTAATTTGGATTATTTCAGAGGCTTGTGGATTGGATATTACTGAAACGATGGATCGCTGTGTGAATTGTGGGATAGCAACTAGTAACATTGTACCCCTTGCACAGTTCCAAGATTATATTTTAATTATTATTAAAGAGGAATAAAATATTCCATTGAAATTATTTGTTATATTTTATGACTTTTATCACTTAGTTCACTCCTCCTGTTCCTCGTAAAAATTCATACTTGTTACCTATATCTATATGTCTTTGACTTAAAAAGTTAAAAATACAATAACCTAAAACTCAAGGTATTGTCAAGTCACTCAATAGTAACCCCGACTTGAAAAATCAGTGTAAAATTATAAGAGGCTAGTAAAATTTTTGAAAGAAAGTTAAATATAAACTGTTCATTATTTTAAAACACGATAAAAGTGGTAAAATAGACAATAACAATAAAGTGTTTTTTTTATGGTCATAAAAAGAAGTTGTCTAAAGCTACTCATTCTATGATTTATGTGACTGTCTACTGAAAGGAACCACGGCCGATCTAGCGAAACTAAGTTCCATAAAAAAGTTAGAAATACAATAACCTAAAAATCAAAGTATTGCCATTTGCCAAGTCACTTAATAGTACCACCAACTTTTTCAATAAAAGCGCCATCTAACGGAGTGTAATACGCTAATATCGTCAATATCGATAACTCATAGTAGCCGAGCAGAAATCCTACGAGCCTACTCAATACTGCCACACGTCAACAGATGGCGCTAAACCCAATATGGATGAAATTAAAGATATTATGTTAAGAAAAATGCAAGAAAAAATGAGACCGCAAAAAGTAGACATGGTAGCCATGAAAAAAGACATTATAAACACAAACAACAATAATATAAATGAGAAATTTAAGAGTTTGGAAAACAAAAACTTACAACTAGAGCAAAACTTGAAAACAGAAATTGTTAATCGATAAATTTGAAAGCTATCAAGATGTGGGGAAAAAAGTTTTAGATATCATAAACAACATTTTGAACATCAAATGTGAAAAGCATTACTTACAATCTGTAAGAAGACTTCCAAAAAAAGCGATAAAATCAGACCAAAAGCTAGTATACAATATTTATGTATGTTTTACATAGTAAGTAAGTATGTCAGCGTTATTTCATTGGTTTTCTAAGGACGCCTGGTTCATTAACTTACACGGAAATTAAATCTATCACAAGTCACATTAATTGTTTTGAAGATTTTTGTTATTTAGGTTTCAAATACTTTAGAAAGGCTTTTAACGGTTTTGAGATGCTTCAATCAATTCCATCACCTCCGGTCGGTACCACGCCTTTAAAAGAATTTATAGATTTTCTGTTAATATCCTCACATGATTTATGTCTCCAAATACTACTGATAATATTACCTAAAATAAAAAGTTAAATATTAATTCGCCAATAAAAATTTTATATGAAAATAAATATATTTTTTCTCTTATTCAATTATAATTACAAGTAGACCATCTAATTTCTATAACAACGAATACAAGATATTGATATGATACTATTAGTATTATTAACATTACATCAAAGCAAAATAAATTAGTTTAGTTGTAAACTTTAATATAAGCTTATGTGGACAACTCAATTTGTCAACTTGTGTGATGTTTAGTGATGTTTTGTTGTGTTAGTAAAGTCTGCTGACAAATTCCTTCGTGAAACCAACGACGTTAGTCAGTCCACATACAGAAGAATACATACATGAGGGACGTCCGCCGTAGCTATATAATATAAAGACAATTTACGTGTGGTTTGACAAACATATCCCACATATAATTATCAGTAACGAGGCAGTCACAGGAGCAACATAAGTAAACGATTTTATTGAACGGCTGTTTCAGTTAGTTTTGAATATCTTCCAGCCGGACTACTTGTGCTAAACCCAACATAATAAATCTGTTTTTCACATATTGTTATGACAGCACTAGAATATGGAATAAACCAGTTTACAAGTTAAAAATAACCTGTGACATCTCACTAATGGTTTTTGTATCTATGTACATATCTTACTACTTTAAATAATATACATGTACATATATGCATACATTAAGTTTTATTTATTGATAAAACATTTGAAAAGCTAAATATTAGGAGAATATGTATTATTCTGTGAAGTCTATGTTACAATTCTCAAACAAATTAAAAAATTCCGTATTAATAAATTCATTATGATTATGGCATTGATACAGACGAAATACTGTCAGCTATATCCACAGTTACTTGTTCTCAGTGGCGGCTGGTGGGTAATCTAACTGGTGGTGCACTTTACTAAAATATTAAAATTAGAAAATACAACAATGCAATAACGAAATGTCAAAAACGGCCGGCTCATTTCGTCATACATCGGGTGCTCTCGGTAACCTTCGGCCGCTCGTGCGGCGCTCAAGAACCGACTCATTACTCGGTACATTTCTATGAACTATCTTTTGTTTCACGCGTCAGGCGTATTAGTTCGTATCTCATACAAGATGTATTAGGAGTCCTCGTGCGCTCGCCGTAGCGCACGATATTAGTTTAGTAAAGCGCTCAAACTTTTTGACCATAATTAGGAAATTAAATTTTTTATACGTTTTTATATGGCTAAAAAATAAATATTAAAATGGTAATTTAAAAATAAAGATGAAATAATATTTTGTAATTTTTAAATCTTTTGAATTGGTGGTTCAGCGCACGAGTGCACTTAAGGTACAGCCGCCACTGCTTGTTCTATAACCAAAATTACTTACATATACCTGAACTTGTTGCAAAAACTATAAACCACAAATAAAAGAGTTATTCCGACTTTAAAAATGATATGTCTCACTAAAAAATTCTAAAGTGTCAATAAATTATAATTATAAAAATAAATCAGGAAAATTAAATACGATGTAAATTAATGTCTTTGTCTTATAATATCGAAATAAAAAAAAATATTTTAAAAATAATAAAATAAGTATTTTTGATATAAAGCTTAATAATACTTGAAACTTTTATAAATTGTGTTTTTGTTTCACTCCCTACATGGACCTGTTTGACATTCAGGCACTTTGTCTCCTTGTCGTAAACAATTGGAACACAAATTATATTTTTTCACATCAGCCAATCTTTGATTAACATTTGTGATTAAAATGCTTAAGTGATTACATATGTGTAGTAACAAAGTTTGTCAATAGATGGCGTTAGCCGTCCTTGAGATCAGGCTATCGAAATGTCGTTTTATGTTCCTTAAGTAAGCGTGGTTTTTTTGTATTGATTGAGTTTAAGTTTAATACGAGTTCCCGTTTAATACGAGTTTAGTTAATACGAGTTAAATACGAGTTTAATAAACGAGTGATTAATACGGGTGAAGTCAACGAGTGTTTCATTTCAGACAATTTGTATTTTTAAATGTAAAATTTCGATGAGACTCTTTACAAATTATGCAAGTTAATTTAATATTTTCATTGTTACTATGTAGTAAATGCTCTAACATAAGAAGATTTTTCTTGGCGATAATTCGATTGAAAATTATAATATTGATTTTTATGATGATTATTTTGATTATTTAATGTGTGTTTTTTGATTGTGTACTATGATTAGAAATATGCATGGTCCTTTGAGATTTATTGTTATTATCGGATTTACCACGATTCAAGGCTTCTAGAACATCTGTTCGGTTAGTCAAGAACTTATTGAATTGTTCAAGTGTTGCAACCTCATTTAATGAATTTCGTAATTCTTCCCACTTCATTAAAGTGCTGTGCAGCTTAGATGTCAACATAAATATTACAAGAACATCCCCTTTATCAGTGGGTTGTCCTAGACTAGCTAATGCTCAAAGGTTCTTTGTAACGTGGTCCTCTAAATATCTTAATGACCGTTCTGATTCGATCGCTATAGGTTGTATGTTACATAATTCAGGTAAATGATAGTTAATTAACAATCGCTTATTATTGTATCGCTCGCAAAAGCAAAGACCAGGCTTCTTTGTAGTTAGAAGATGACACTTCGAGATTTGCAATTACTCGTGTCACATCTCCCTCGAGATACGAAATTAAATAATGATATATTTGTGAATATCGGATGAATGATCGTTTTCGTGTACTATAGTTTGAAAAATATCTCGGAATTCCAGCCAGCGGAAATATGCGCCGTCAAATTTAGCGATTTCAATTTGTGGCAACTTAAAACCAAGACTGTCAGGATCATGATGGTGATGGCACGAGGTTGCAGGAGCTAAAGATTTACGTCCTGCTTCAGATTGTATTTTCGCATTTTCAATGAGAATTTTAGCTGTTGCTATGTAAGAAATAATTTCGCTTTCGATGCCATCTCTCTCATTGATCTCAGAGTCTAAGTTTTGATAATTTAATATGTACTTCCATTTCAGTTTGGAAATTTTCAAATTTAGTAGATAAAGTTTCAAATTTATTTAATTTTAAAGATAATTCTGCTACGCTAGTACTAGATAGTTGAATTGAATCTAATGTTGTCAAATAATTTTTAAAGTTTGTAATCTGGCCTTTTATGGAACTACGTTTTAAGCTTAACTCCTTATATTTAATAATAGGTTTATCTGAATTGGTACCCATGACTTCGAATTTTAAAATTAAGTTAATTTATAATATTGAAAATTCGAAAAGTTATTAATTTATCCCACTTAGCTGCACTGGAGTAAATTAAATGCGTCACTCTCCTCCCTTCGGCGATACTCCCAACAAAGAAACCGGTTCTGCGTCGCTAATAGCTCGATGTACAAAACCAGCGTCCTGCCAGGCACCTGGAAATTTCGGCAGAAAGGATGACTAAAAGTGAAGTAGTATGGTGCTCTAAGAGTACAGCTATTTAAATAACTGAGAGTATGACTACGTATTGGACGCACATCAACAAGTGGCACTATGATTAAAATGTATAATTATTAATTTATTACTAGAAGATCTGGCGAACTTCGTATCGCCCTATAATCAAGAAATATCTATTAAGTTTTTTGTTTATATTTTTGGAGTTTACCTGTAAGCCATAAATCTCCGTGTTTTGAAGTGCGACAGAATGATCGACATATTAGTTAGTTGTCAAATCTAATGTAAAAAAAAAACGTATTGGAAAAAATTGGAAATAGAAAAAGGCTGTTTTTATGGTTTTCCCAGTAATTAATAAATTTGTTTCAGCTTTTATAAGTGATTTTCAGCTTTATGAAATGTTCGTGGAGGTTCAGGGAAGGCCCTGAACCTCCACGAACATTTCAAGACTAAGATAAGTTAAATCCGTTCAGCTGTTCTCGAGTTTTAGCGAGACTAAGGAACAGGAATCCATTTTTATATACAGGGTGAATGGTGAATTACTATCAATATTTAAGGAGAATACTCCGTACATGATTCTCATTCGAATTATGTAAAAAAAATAGGCACTTAATTGTTGACAAATTTTCCGTATAAATAAATAAAGTGTTGACACGTTCCAAGTGTTCCAAGTGTGGACGCGTGCGGCGGCGTGCTGATACAACACCACGCCCCCTCACGAGTATGTGTGAGTGAGTGTGTATACCTAATCTGTAGGGAGCTCACACGATGCGCAATTAATTACATAACTTTTGGTTAACTTTACTTAGAAGTTTATTAATATTTATGTTATATTAATTTTTATTTTGTCATATATGATCGTCAAATATCACGTCCTCAAGTATCGATAGTAATTCACCAGTCACTCTGTATATAGAAGATAGTTTTAAAAAGGATATATTTCGTAGTATCGTAATCGTTATAGCTTAGATAAACTTTTAGTGTTTTATTTGAATTTAAGTAAATATAAAATATTTAAATGTAGTGAAAATTTTGAAATAAGTTAAAAGAAATTGTTTTAGCATAATGAGAAAGTAATTTTGTTTATTATTCCTAATAAGAAGTTGAATAAGTCTATGAACTTGAACTTGAATTCGTTTGTCCTTTGTACTTATGACGTGTCGGTACAAAAATAGGTATTTATTTCTGTTAATTATTAGGAATTAACACTCACTGTATTGGAATAATTGATTGCAAATAATTTTAAAATATGAATAATGCACTGTGGAGGCAAGGAAGTAAAGAATTGTTAATAACGTGGTTTCTAGGAAGGACAAAGGAAGGACACTTATCTTTTCGTATAATGCTGCCGTAGTCGTGGCGAAGCCTTACTGATATTGCTTCGCTGCCGGACTCGAAGACAACCAGAAATGATGAATTCGTCTTTGTCTTCGATAAATAATGGATGCGACGCCGTTAACTTTTGATAACCTGGCACGTCGACACGTCGTACCTTGAATTTGTTGATTTTCGTATAGATACGTCGATTACGTCGGGGTCACCAATTTATGTCTTCAAATGAGACACTTGCGAGTCGTATTATTACGAATAAAACCTGAAAATTTTATAAATCTTGTTTAATTTCAGTTTCAATAGACAGTTCCGTTGCACAGTACCAAGGCGAGTTACAGAATACGTTTTAGACAAAGAAAAGATATATATTGTAACTAGCTTTCCGCCCGCAGCTTCGCCGCGTGGAGTTCGGTTATATCGCGTTTCCAAGAGAACCTTTCAAAAGTCTGGGATAAAAACTATCCTATGTTCTTTCTCAAGGTCAACTCTATCTCTGTACCGAATTTCATTAAAATCAGTTCAGTGGTTTAGGCGTGAAAGCGTAGCAGACAGACAGACAGACAGACAGACAGACAGACAGACAGACAGACAGACAGAGTTACTTTCGCATTTATAATATTAGTAGGGATTATGTGTTGGGGTAGTATTAGAAAAAATGTCAATAGTTGCGCCTGTGTTTTTATATAAATTACAATAAGAAACTTATAAAATATTTTGATTATTAAACATTATATTGAGACTTCACTACATTAAAGTACACAAAGTGAAGATGTAATAAAGAACGTTTGACTTGACGCGAGGAGAGCACGGTTGTTTTTATTTGATTCCTTTAAATATACACGTTAAGTAAAATAAATGTACCTAATACATTAATATTTAAAACTTGTGTCCTTGAGATAGGTATCAATAATTCATTTCTTTATATAAGTCCCAGGAATCCAATATCTAGTTTGATCCTGTTCCCGCGACACTTTGTAAATTGTGATCTGTGAACTAGAGAATGTAATTTAAAAATATAAAGCTTAGTTTAACCTCACATCTTTCTAAACTTAATGAACTGTTGATTAAAACCGTTAAAATGATTCATTATATTGTACTTTCTAACTAAAATTTTGCATTATAAACTTACCAAAGAGGATTTGGGCTTCGAATTAAAATTGTTTGAAATTTGTTTCCATTATTTCTTTCAAAACCCTTTAAGGAACCTATTGCTATATTGATAATTAATAAATAATACTTGCTGCTATATTGATAATTAATAAATAATCTTAATCTTTAAGATTTCACGAATACATTTTATACTAGTAGCAATGCTCTTAGGTGTATCTTGAGAAAACGGTAAATTGAGGCTTAGACATTATATATATGACATGTTTATAATTTATAACATACTCATATTTTTATTTACTTTTACAAAATTTTATGATGTAGTGGAGATTATAAACAAGAGGAGTGTTATTGTTTTGGAAATACACCCTTAGTACAAAATTTATCGTTAAAAAATTGTATTCCAACAAAATATAATAATAAAATTTCATAAAAATTACATTAATCCCGTCTATTCTACGGCCGTATGTATGTTTATGTTCATACTACATCTGCATAATCTTTTGAAAATTGAGAGCTATGTACGATAGAATAGAGTATTTCCCAAATGAACAATTTAGCTTCTAATGGAATTTCGTTACGATTCCAAACGTTTTTAAGATTATTTCCATCTCACTTAATTTCACCGCTCTATGAAATTAAGTCAGGTAGGAAGGAAAGATGCCTTCCAATAATTTGATCATGACATCTTTTAAAAATACTCTGTGAAATCGATCAAAAGATATAATGGATGTATAAGATATGATAATTTTGGATTATACACTTGTTATCTCGAAAATTAATTAAACTAATTATTTATAAAGAAAAATACTAAAGAACTAAAGAGTAGTAATATATTACATTGATGTGTGGTTTTGAGCTTGCATATCACAACAGAATTTGTGAATGAAATCTGTTATTAAATACCGGAACAAAACTAAACTAGTGGTCATTAAAGAACATAATAATACGATTAGTGACGTTTATTTTTTAGAATATAACTCTAATAAATCTAAAATGTCGGCAAAATCGGAATAAATGGATTTTATTAATATTCCCCGAAACTGAGGTTGGCTGGGATGTACAAAATTTTAATTAAATTTTAATGCAACAAATAAATAATATTTAAGTAAAATACAGGGAAACATTTATTTTTCTACAGGATTATATGTTTTTTCAGTTTCCTTTGTTTTATATTTTCTACACAAATATATAATCTATGGTATTGTTAACAAATAAAAATTACTTATTAGGAATACTAAAAAAGCGGAGGTCTCGTTATGTTTAATGAAGAGGAACCATCACTAAGAAGGGCTACATATATTCACAAAATACAATTACATATAAACACTGAGGCGCTCATACCGTCATATAATACTCGCCATCAAAGTGTTGTTTAGGCGAGTTCTTGTGAGGGTGAAAATAAAAAGGTTAAATGTATAAGATGATCAAATGGTTGTGGCATTTGTTTTAACGATTAATATTTCTGTAACAATGCATTGTTCTTGTCTCTATTTATAATTTTACAATATATACCTATAACAATAATGTCTATGTATAAAATATATATAATTTGAGTATAAGAATGGAAGTTAACTGACCATTTATGTAATCAAAGCTGTGTTTTTATATTTTTGATTCTATATTATGTATTTATAAAGTAAAATAATGTATTAAATATTTTAAATTATATGTAAATACAAATCTTAGAATATAAAAGAACATGAAAGGATAAATTCTACGTCATGTGATAGTTGATCACCAAAATGTAAAGTTTGTAATTTTTTTTTCGAAAATTCTTAATGCATATGTTATTAATATCAAACATTTTGAAAATATATTTAATTATGACCAATAAATGCAAATGTTATAGTTAATAAGAAATACTGTAGAATGCATTAAGAATCTACATCGTACATTACCTCGTTCTGAGTTATTTCACGAGAGCAATAGAGTCACGTACGACCATGAATTTAAAATGGGTTATGTATTATGGTTTTGATACATATTCAAACTCCTAACATTAAATAAAACATAATATTCAAATATTAACGAACATCTTTGGTATGTAAAATTTTAGTAATTTGTTGAAAGCGAATGTTGAAAGCTGGCCAAATCAATTAATTATTATTATTAATCTTCCTTAATTTGTTACGACTTATACACTTATGATTGTTAATAAAAATAGTGACTAACATTGACAATGAACATATTTTATTTTATTTGTCGTTTCTTTTGCGTTACTAAAAGTTGGTATATAAAAGCAAGTAAATAAAAAGCATATTTTATTGATTTTTAAACATATATAATTAATATTTTATTTTTAAACACACTTTTTTTCTACACCATAAAATAATATACATTGAAGAACGATTCCTTTTCAGAGTGTAGAAAACAAAGACGAGGAAAGGTTTTTTATCAAAGTGTGTGTAATTCCCTTCTGTTGCGTTGAGTTTAAGGATGTTATTAAATATAATTTGCTTGTGAAAATGGTTTCTTTGGAAGAGACAACGACGTATATGACGATTCGCTTTTAGAAATACTTGAGTAGAATATTACCAGGCATTGTATGGTAAAATAAATTTAATATTTTCAGCTAAATATCCTATTTTCCATATCCGTTGAATCAATTCTAGGGAAGTAAATAAAATATTGTTAAAGGTAACTAAAAAATGTTTGGATTATTTTATTGGTAATAATCTAATTTACCCTTTAATTACCAATGTTTCTTTGTTCTTAGTTATAACTTATTAAATAATAAAAAATCTTTTTAATTATAAAAAGGGATTGAAGAATCTCATAAAATTTATATTTTTTATCCAACGCTATCATGATCCCTTTAATTTGGTACTAACACTAAGATATACATATGTACCTACATTTTTAGAAGTTTTTTTATGTTTTTACCAACGCGTTTTAAAATTCGCGAATACATATGTAAATAACAATACATATGTAAAAGTCAGTGGTGGCCTAGTGGTTAAAGGGCCCGCCGAGTGGTTGCCGAGGGCGCGGGTTCGATCATGCTAAGTACCAATGTGATTTTTCGGAGTGATATGTCCTTTCTAAGAGTATTAAGACACCACTGACGTATGGTGAAGGAAAACATCGTGAGAAAACCTGGACTCATAATTTCACAATTATAAGTTTGAAATCACCGACCCGTCTTGAGCAAGCGTGGTGATTAATGCTCAAACCTTCTCCATGTAAGAAAGAGACCTCTGCTCAGCAGTGGACTCTGATAGGCTGATGATGATGATGTGTAAATATGTCTGGTCTGGAGGCCGAAGCACAAATATCCTCGGGGATTTTGTATTCATATACGTATCAAAACAAAAATATAACTGAGTTATAACTGAATTCAATGCAATCCAAGTTCAATTTTATTTAATTAATGCTATTAATCCAACATTGTTATATATTTTATCAATTAGTTATTTTTGATAATAAATTATTAAAACAGTGAAATTGTAAAGTATTGGTACTTTATACAATTTTACTTGTATCTTAATTGTTAAAAACTATTATTATTATTTCAAACAATTAAGGGAACAGGCTGATGAAATACTCTTTTGTATAAAAGCTATGCGCCGTTATAGGTTAGCATTCTTGAAAGAAAATACATGAAAATTTACCCGGCTTTGCCTACATGAAATAAAATACTCGTTGATCATGTCTAATAACTTCGAAACGTGTATAAAAATAAAATATAAAATAAGGTACTGCTGCCGTTAAGATGCGTAAGACTAGGATCTGAGTTAATTATTATAATTGGTAGAAACACAAAATAGTAACTAAAACCCTTTAAACGCGGCTTATAAATTACGTTTAATAATATAATTATTGAAACTTTAATTTTTTCTGAATTCTCCATAAAATAATATTTAAAACCGGTTATGATAGCAAGATCAAAGAATTAAGTCTTCACTTCATACATTCGATAAAAATATTTATTCTTAAACCCATCAATTAAAATATAGCATACTAAAGAAGTGGGAGGTTAAATTTCAAGACAACTAACTTTATTTACACTTATACATATATGTATAAATACAGGGTCTCGGGACGAATATAATGCATCCCTTTATTACTTTAGTCATCACAATAAATGACCTACATTTTCTCTTTTTACAGCCTTTTCATTTTCTCTTGAACGTAAAACTCGGGTTAACAACAATTTAATTAAGACTATAATATATGTATGTGTGCGTAAGTTTTGTAATTCTTTTCATTGTGAACATTTGTAACGCTTCTTTGTTTGAGCTACACTGAATAAACTTTTACCACACTACTGTTATTTTTGACTTAATCAACACAAAATATTATTATTATTTTCTCTCTGATACCAAACTTTTTGAACTTATTTTCGATTTTAGGCCCAATCTTTGAAGAGATACCTTATTAAATATTATTCGTAATACCATAATTTTTTTATGATTATTATTTTTATTATTATTGAAATTGAATGCATTTGCTTATGCTTAAATATATGTACATTTGTGCACTCATTCTTAAATATTTTTTATTATAACTACTGTCATCAGATTATCCTTTGAAAGAGATTTATTTTTCACTATCGGAATGTCACTCTTTTAAAGGACAGTAATAATAAAAGTCTTTTGTTGACTGATCAAACCGTTCCTATTTATAATATTAAGGAAAAAGTGTTTAAATAATTAATTCAAGGATTGCAGAACAAAGGAACAAATCACAGCTTATATCTGCTTTTAAGTTATATGATAAAGAATCTTTTTTTTTTCATAAGGTGACGGTGAGGTAAGTGTCAATAAGTAAAAACCATAGAGGTATCAATTTTAGATTGATATTTGCTTCAAACAAACGAATTCCATAAGTTCAATATTACTATATTCATTTGTATACTATTTAGTTTATATTTCAACTTAACTACGAATAACTCCTTCAAATAAAAGTTACTTATGTACCTAGCATAGTTAAAAATTTACTCAGTAATTATATTCCTCGTGACAAATCGGTCAAACCTAGTCTTGCCTATAAAAACAGTTGATCTATTAACAACTTTTTAAAAATAAAATCGTCATTATTTCGGATGACAAAAATAAGACCATGAATAACTGTTTTAGAAATTTTCAGTCGTAAGATACATCTTACAGATTTTATTTATAAAATAAAGGAATTTATAATTTTATTGACATTGGTATATTCAGTACTAAACTTATAATAATAGTAGTGAGTGAGTATTAAGGATACAAGAATACACAAAACATTATACTTATTTACTTTGCTTAAGCAAGAAACAGCTATTTTTAAGAGTTGGATAAACCTCTGACCTGAAATATCCGGTACAAAAATGTAAACATTTTAGTTTATATTAAAAAGTTAGTGCTTCCATTGTGACTATTTTGAAAAATCTCATACAACCGGATAAAAGTGTTTAAAAGACCGGGTGAAAGGGAATAAATACCATACCATATACATACACATCAAAAGCAGCTGATAAGAAACATTGATGACAAAGAATACAACTGTGAGGTTTGGAACTCTTAGGATTAAATGATGATATTTCGTTAAACCTTACTTAATATTTATTTGAAGTTAATATTGTATCAATTTCGGAGAGAAAGGGGTTAGTATTTATCTTTTGCATAAGAACAAACGATAACTGGTTACGTTGTAATTAATTAAAACCTTAACATTCACTGGCCGTGAAGTTTAATATATACCCAAATGTTATAAGAGGTGGTTGTATATAAAAATGCTTTAACAAATCAGAACCCCATCGACTTATTGTATACGGTCTGATGACCGTCATTGTTCATGTAATGTAACCATTGATGATGATTCATCTTATACCTAACCAATCTTTATGACTTATGACTAACTTATTTCTATTAATAAATCTAACATGGAATTGGATTGAAGTTTTCATGATCGATTTCTTATATAAATAACTTTGAGATGTAACGGTAGGTATACACTTCTCAGTTAAGTATTTAGCCAATATTAGGGTGGAGTATAATCTGGTGCAATAAATATTCATACTTATTTAAACAAGATCCTCTATTATATTCCGTAGTGCTTTATTAATTTACGACCCTTAACACCATTCAGGATATTTATTCTTCTTTTTTATGCGTATTTGAGGTATAAATTTTTTTATAAGTTGTTAAAATTCTATACAAAAATATTTGTCATATCTTCTTCCCTGAAGGCAATCTCTACTAGTGATTTGGTTGAAGAATGATAAAGTTATTAATAGTCTGCAGTAAAATGTTTAGTAAAATATGTATACTAAATTAAACAAGCAATTATTTTTGAGCTAATATTGATATTTAATTCTATTGAGGATCCTACTCCTCCTTCTTATAACTATTATCTATATAAAAGTTCCAATAATGTTATAATGTTAATTGGTATTAAGTATTTTCCAATAAACTTATCGTGTTCTGGTTTCTATTCCTGTAATGTTTTGATAAAATGCATTTAGTGAACTCTCTGAAAATAAAATAAAATTAATCAAATTGCATTGATTTAAAAATTACGTAAGGGTTTTAAAATATATTTATTTCTTTTAAAAATAACATCACTGAATGGTGAACTTCTTATTTATTGTATTATTTTAACCAGATATTCATTTTCTATTATAGTAAAAATGCATGTGAAGTTTAAAAGAATGCGTTTTTTCTCTACGTTATCAATTTTTATTTCACAAGATTCAATTTGTTTCCTTAGTTCTATATTTTCTTTTAAAACAAATGATTTTTTTAGCTTCGTCTAATTCTGTCACTACAAACCGGATGTAAAACATATTGTTTCCTAAAGGAAGTAAGTATAAATACTCTTCACATTATTCAAATCCTCTCTAATTAAAGACTTTAACAGTTAAAATTTCGATATAAGTACTAAATTTTTCCCTTAATTAACGGAGCTAATTTCCCCGATTCTTCCCATACACTTTTTTTCAATGAATTGTACCGGCACTGTTCTATCTAAATAAATTGATAATTATTATTCACACACCAAATATATTTACATCATAGTTGCAAAATAACAGCACAAAACCAATGGTCTTCTTATAATCGGTATTACCGCACTGTTACTAAATACGATTGTGTCAAATCAAGATTCAACTCGGGTGCACCAGTTTGAAATACAATGGCTAAGTTAACAAGTGTACTTGCTCAAGTGCAATATATAATTTCATCATATACTCGATATTATTATAATTTAAATATTTTCAAATGATAATTGGTGTCTCACTATCTTAATAAGATTATTATACAGTAATAAGATTATTATACAGTAATTAAAATAATAGGTACAAGCATAAAAAATATTTCAACGATGATGGCTTTAAGGATGTTTGCTTATATTCTAAATAATGTTGCCTTGCATTAACTTCCCATCAAAAAATGATTTAAATAAACTATAACCTTTAAAAATAATTTCAAAAACCTTTGGCTACATAAAATTTAATTGTTTAATTAGTTTATAACAAATTACACAAATTACTGAACGTTTAACTAAATACAAAGTTTCAAAGATCTTAATTATTTCTTGATAAAATAAATAAGACTAACAGAGTTTGAAGTCTGTAGGCGATGTTGGAAAACTGTTTGTGCCTGGGGCTACATAGACGACACCGAAATACATGACACTCTTTAATTTGGAATAAATAAAAATAACACTACTATAACTAAGTTCTCGTTTAGTACATAAGATAACTTTATTAAAACTCCGAGATCGTAATGTATAAACTATATAACATTTATATAGTATTTTTAAAACCAAATTTATTTCAACATATTAAAAAAATACAACGCATAAGTGTAGAATAAAACAGTTAAAATAAAATAAAAACAAGATTACACAGTTTATAATTATGTATTATATAGAAAATTGTAATCATTGCCTAAATATGAAATATTAATAACATATCTTTTCACTTATAGGAATGTGTAAAAGACAGCAGACTGTTTGAAGAAAATTTTTGTTTATATTTTACAAATTTATCGTTGTATATGTAAATAATGTACCTGTATGTGCATAGGATTTGAACAAGTTTGTATGAAAATAACGTAGTTAAAAGAACCTGCACATATTATTTTAAGTACAATAGATATTTTGTTACTATTTGTTTATCTTTACACTGAGAATATTTAGTTAATATGAAGTAAAATAGGTTTTATTAAATAAAGTCAATAAACATAAAATGCAAGTATTAATTTAAAAAATTTAATAAGTTAGAAGCAGAATTTACTATTGTATGAACAAAGCAACACGAATTATGCAATAAAGTGAAATGAACCACATATTTGGTTATGTAAATAATTATAATAAAAAGTGCAACTAAATATGTAGTATATCTAATATTTAAATTTATCAAAAACAATAAATTTCTGAATACCTATATATGTTTTCATATTATAAATTGTGATTATATAAAGTTCGATATAAAAAATAGTGTGATTCTGTATACCAAACACAAAAATATATATATTTAATTATTTGTCCATAACTTGCCTTTTCCTGGTTTCCTGTTGTAAGGTTTTATTTCATTATGAATGTTAGAGAAAATCGCAAACATCCGGTATCGTTATTTCCTTATTATGAAATGCAGAGGATATTTATTTCGCTTTTGTCTTAGTGTTGTTTATTATCCTATCCTCATATTGTATTTCTAATATTGATTTAAGAATATAACATTTATATTTTAAAAAGTAAATAAAATAAATCAATACAGAGGAACGATATCAACTTTTCAAAATGAAACTCCTATTATTTTTTAACAAAGAAGTTAAACAACGAAGCAGTCGCTTTTCTGTGTGATCTATGTTCTTAGGACACACCTTACAAATAAAAATTAAATCGAAATTTCTAAGAAAGCTAAAGTAATAACTTGTTTCAATTATAGTTTCCATTAATTCTTAACTTTCTTTAACAAGTCCCTTTTCGACTTGAACTTGACTAGATAGTACAAGAAATGATTGGTGCTACACGGCCTTGTTTGTTAAGTATGATATTTATAAGGAGAAATAAAAACATCGCATGTATAAAAAAAAAACTTAAAAAAAAGAGTGTCTTTTTGGACACGACTAAGCGATTTTATTATTTTATTTTCCTTAGTTTTTTATTACTTTACAGTAATTTATTCATATCTATGTTGTAAAGAGAAAGGAATAGAACTTATTCACGAGTTGATGAAATGAAAGTAGCTGTAAGTTAGTTTTGATATTTATCGTCTACCGCCAACGAATACTTATTTTTCACAATGTTAAAATAAAATTTTAATCCTTTATTCTTAGTCCCTTCATAACTTGATCCTTCGCACAAAGCATCATCAGACTAATGAGTTTCGTAACCCTGTAAGGCTTGCCTCATAATAAATTTCAGGCTAATTTCAACTAATAACCATAATATAAGTTGGATAAAGCTTAAATAAACTTTTGGTGGTAACTTATGTCAAAACTTTCATTACCATAATTTATATGTTAAAATTAACATATCTATTATGATGTTAAGACATCTTGTCTTACCACCATCGTATTATATTCTATACTTATCTATATACTTACTGATCGCCAAGTAGTTTCAGATTAGTTGTTTGTATTGGCAGTAAAAACTTAACTATCCCAAAAGATTTCAATGCCAGAATAGATTCTTAGGGAAAAAGAAATATATATTATTTATATCCTCTGCAGATTCCTTACTGTACTCTTTTGGCAGGTCTCCAACTTAAGAACTCACGTAGTGGTTTTATTATAATAAAATTTTGTTTTATACCTTTCAAATGCAATTTATTTACATATTTTTTCTATATTATGAACCAATAAATTAAAAGAATTCGCATTTGGATTAAAAATTCTAATTTTTAATCTCTATAAAGAACCTTATTTTAAACAAATACTTTAACTGTATTACCTATACAAAACCTATTAGCTAGTCTATTTTGGTATGACTATAACTTTGTAATAAACTTTATAAATAGAATAAGTTTTTCAAGCTCTTTAAGATACAACGTGCAGTATGGTTGCTTTTGATAATCTCAGATACTGCTACGAACTTAACCTACGAAGCCGACACGCTCACTACCCATTAACTTAAAGTCCAGGCCGGTCTTTTTTCTTGCATGCCGAGTTCCAAGTATAGCCATACGCTAGATAAATAAATTCATCGACACCGACTTAGCACACTGCGGTAGAAATGGGCCGGTCTTGTTTCCAAATGATTAGATAATCGATGAAGTTGAAACTAGTTACAGCGTAGATAAATTTAATAGAGAACGCCTTGCACCAGATGGAAAGTATGAAAAAACGGCTACATGTAGATATAGAAAGAAAATTATTATTACTTCATTATTATTAAAAAGAATGGAAGTAATAATAATGAACAAGTGATTAATTCTTCTCTCAGTGGTTATATACCAATTCAGTTAAATTATCTTACGTCGGTTTTTTTTTATTCTACAAATTATAGTTATGGAACACGCGAAAGTCTTAGATCTCATTATGGAACACGGTCTGTGTTATAAAATGAGTATATGTTGGAAAAACTGTTAAAAAACACAACCATTTTTGTTTTTAATAATTTTGAACATTAGAAAAAAAGACATATGTATAGTTACAAACGTGAAATATTATAATGGTTTCCTTGTAGCTGTTGGTGGAGATTTTTTTTTAATTAATATCATCCTATCCGGCATTTTTATCACCAAATTCCAAATACTCATTAAATAAAAAAGGTTTCCAAGAGTATAAGTTAAAAATTATATATAACCAATATTTTTAATTCTATATTTATATGATATTTTCATATAAATTTAAATTAAAATTTGCATTTACATGTCAAACTGTGATATTTTAAGAAATATTATAACATTTAAACATGAAATAAAATGCTATTTGTATTATGCAATGTTTGAATTTATGTAACTCATGTGTTATCTTGATCGCACACAAGCTTAAACAATATTAAGAAATTCTACATTTACAAGACTTGGGGTGTTTTAGTAATTTATAATATTGAACATGCTATCCCTGTGAGCCAAATAAAGTTGTTGCATGCTCTCTTGAACATTTTATTTGATTTAAAATATTCAAAATAAAGGTACCTCTAGTGACAAACAAAGAAAAGTAATAAAACTCAGACGTCCCAAAGTCTTTGTGGAAGCAATGAAATTGTGCAAGAAAAGTCCTTGTGCCAAGTAAACGTTTCAAAAGAATTTGTAATTTTACAATAAACATTAGAAATAAAGTGATAGAGGATTTTTCTTTTTTGTTAAATGTGTTTTTAATTACTTGAAAAGTAACAAATCCGACGTATTTGGTTATCAAAAATTAACGTGTCAAGTACTATCTTTAACTTATTTTTTTTAATGAGACGACAGCAATGCTGTTGTTACTAGTACTATTTTCAGAAGCCGTGTTACTCGTATTATTTCGCAACAAATCACGTTTACACAGGAGCAATATTTTATTTGATCCATAGTTTGCTTTTGTAATTTGACGAATTTCCTCCTGGAATACCCTTGAACCACTATGTACTCGCAGTCTAAATTTTTCATATATACTAGTTATTACTCTCACTTTTTTATCTTCTATATTGAATCGAGATGAATAATGAAAGTAATTATAATTCTTACCAATTATAACATGAACTTTAGTAATTAATAGGTTGATCACACAATCTTTGGTACTTAAAATTTTGTAAGAAGATTAACTTATTGTCATTTGTTATTTGGTTACTGTTTAAGTTCTTGTTCTATTTAAAGTTATAGAATGGCAAAACAAATTACCTATATTTATTATACATAAAGGTATGAATTGACATTTGTCTTAATACAAATCATAAAGATATTAGAAATTCTATTTTCTTTAAATTAAATAAAAACTATAACTTCAAAATTGTATTTTTAATAAGTCGTGAGGGCCTAGGGGTCAAAGGTCTAACTCTCATGCATGAGGTGCTAGTTCAAAGTTGGGCAAGTACCAATGTGATTATTCCGAGTCATATGTACTTTTCTAGGAGTATTTAGACACCATTGACAGGCGTTGAAGGAAAACATCGCGAAGAAACGTGGACTTATAATTTCAAGTTATAAGTTTGAAATTGCGAATCTGTCTTGTGTAAGCGTAGTGATTAATGCACTAACCTTTTCCATCTGCGAAGAGTTCTTGCTCAGTAGTGGGTTCCGATAGGCTGATGATTATAATGAGGATGATGATTGTTTTATTTTAAAAATATTAGTTTATAAAACAGCTTTTATATCCTGACGAAAGATTAATTGAAATAAAAAAATAATACAATTGAAGTTAGCGTTCTAACAAAAAAAATGTACGGTGCTTGCATTTCAATTAGACTTTATTGGGTCGGTTTTAAGGCTTCTGTGTTTCAAAGGACAAAAACAGAACTATTAAGGTATCACTTTGTTGTCTCTGTTATTATATGAAGACAATAGATATAAACTAACTAAATGTTTTTTAAATAATAAAATGTTACATTGTTATGTTTGGCTTATCATAATTATGTAGAGCCTGTTAAGATACAATCTACATATTATTATTTAAAGTATACTAATAAGAATATGTGAACTTATTACATGAAAATTTCTACCTGTTATAAAGTATAATTATGATCATTCATTAACGTAATAAGCCGCATGTAAAGTTTTCTTTTATAAAGTTAAGTGTTAGAGTAAATTAATTTGACAAGTCTTGATTAATTACTTCCTAATTAAACCGATTTATACAGCCAATAACACATTTTATAAATTATCTAGGCCTATGGTATGATCTAAAATTATGAAATTATTTTAACTTTTCAATTCAATAGATGTTGACCTCTTACAATAAAAATACTGAAACTGACGCATAGTCTTGGAGTTTCATTAAAACATCAAAAAATAATCGAAGGACAGAAGGACACCCTTTGTAGATAAAGGTAATATTACGCTTATAATAAAAAGATTATGAAGTGAAATAGAATTGGCTTGTAACAATATTTATTCAATATGAAACTACAACTTTAACAATACGAACAAGCTTAACACATGTATGCTTTTACACAGTAATAAATGGAGTGCCATAATGAAGTTTTTCTAGAGGAGTCCTCTTTCTAATCCTATATCCCCCAGATGGGGCAGAGGGCGTCCACAGTACGCCGCCATCCCGTTCGGTCTTGAGCTTCGCCGTTCATGTCGCTCCAAGTCTTCCCGATGTTTTTGTCTTCTGCAGTGATCTTCCGCCGCCACCTCTTCCGTTCGCCGCAGTCCGCCGTCCGCCGCCTCTTTCTAAAGGAGTAAAGTAGACTAAATAAAATGCAAGCTGGATTAGTATATTGAAATGGGAACTATCCGAACAAGTGTCCCGACGATTAGACCATTAAATGAGCAAATGCGTTGTAGAACGCTTAGCAATATTATAGATTGAACAAATGTCTGACAAGCGGATGGCGGTTGGACGCGGGTTACTTCGGTAGGCGAAGTGCGGAGAAGGTTTTCGACCACAAGTTACAGCCGATAGGCTGAAACTGAAATAGAGATAAATATGGAGATGCAAAATTATCACAAAAAATAGACGAAGAACCTATGTCAAAGTTAGGTAAATGAGATCATTAAAAGACAAAAGTCGCGTATAGTACCTATAAAATACTTAATGTTTATTTAATATTTATTAAATTAGACAACATTTTAAAATGTATTCCATTATTTCTATGTTTATACATTTGAAGGCAATATACTGATAATTATGTCTGAAATTACTTGAGATACGTAAAATAATTTATAATTTATTTATATTTTTAAAGTAAAGTGATGATTAAAATAATATTTTATTTGGTTTCTTTCCCTGAATTTTAATTTAGTTTTCTACAACTTTTTTTGAACTTTTCATATTGACCTCTTTTATAATCTGTTTTTATAAATATATGTTTTAATGTTCAAACAATCCAATAATGTTTCAGTCTTACTTTTAATTGAAAGTTTGTCATAAATACAATTAATTTAGATGTTAGACAGAAAAATAAATGTAACTATTTCAACATCTGGTATACTTTATATTGCAGATGGAGCAGATGGCCGTGCACACAATAAATATTCATTCTCACTTTACACTTTTCTGTTCTTTCTGAATAACTTCATACTCGAATCCTGAGAGAATTGTTTTTAAAAAATAACATGTTTCTTGTGAATTCCGGTTTGATATAGACGTATAAATGGAAAATATATTTATTTGTAAAATATATTATTTTCACTTTTTAAATGTGACGAAATTATTTCATAAAAAACATTATCTCCTTCTTATAAATTTAATTAAAATTTTAGAAATATAAAAAGTCAATTCATCAAAATTCTTATACATAAAATTAATACAGATGAGCACGAAAGGCAGAACATGCCTGAACTACTTTATTTTAAGTGTCATGAACGGCACACAACCATTTGGGTCCGCACGATCAAATACATAGTAAGTGGTCAATGTCACCCCTGGATATTTGCAGCACCAAAGTAAATATGATATCCGCCTTAAAGATGGTTAGAGTAACTGTCACTATGATAATTATTAAAATTTATACTAAACACTACATTAACATAAAGGTTTTTTGAAAAAAACTTATTGAGACATGACATATGTAGTTAACGAATCTCCATGCAGGATAAAGAAACACTCAAGTTTTGTTTGGAGCTGATTGCAAAGAGTTTTGTGAAATATTTTTTATTATATTGCACATTTCTGTCCTTTATTCATTTTACAAACTTTATTTTTATATTAAATGTATGTAAAATGTTATTTCAAGAGGAAATGCAATAACATCATTCGACTCACAGGAATAGCGAGTTGAATATAAAATACGAGGAAAATACGAGTTTTATGTAAAATTCCATGATATTGTTTTAGCTTAAGAGATGTCAAAAGGACGCGAGGATATAAAAATACATAATATTTACAGATCGTATCATACCTTCACTTTTAATTAAGTTCCTGTATTAAATTACATTTTTTATTCGTTACATACCTTTTATTTTTAAATTTTTAGTTAGTGGTAATGTTATTAATGTATTTTTATTATTGTTTCTTTTAAACAAGTATGTACTAATTCAAATACAATATTTTATATACAATATTTTAGATATAGGGAGGTTTATGTTCAAATAGATGAAGGATAAGTAGATGACGGATTTAAACTAACTTAAAACTTTCATTTGTAATCCTTCCTTTAAAACAATTTATACTCATATAACTCGATATAAAAATAATATACACTTCATTTTACATATAATATGCTCCATTAAATTCACTCCGGCATTCATTCAGTCAGTGGTGGCTCAGTGGTTAAAGGGCCCGCGTCTTGTTTCCGAGGGCGCGGGTTCGATCCTGGCCTGGGCAAGTACCAATTCGGTTTTTCCGAATCATATGTACTTTCTAAGAGTATTTAGACATCACTGATTAATGTTGATTCCCAAAAGAGGGTTGACGTCAGGCAGGCGGCCGGTCGTAAAAACAAATAGCCAAAAACTATTCACAACATGTAAAGCAGACCCTGGCTATAGCTGGGAAATTGCCAGGTAGAAGAAGATGCTCCATTAAATTCACTCCGGCCACCAAAAAGGAAATGAATTATTTAATTAAGAAGTAATCATTATCATTTTAAGTGGGGTAAGACGTATCACCATTCTTTTATAATTGTTGTTTGAAATGTAACCTTTATAATTCAAATATAACGTTTTTAAAAATCAAACAGACAACAAAAATGTACATATTGTTGTATATGTAACGATCGTGTGAGTCAGGTTTAGATAGTTTTATGCCAGATACTCTTAGAGAATAATCTCCCATCGCGGTGCTGCAGTAAAACTTCTACTTGACTGTGTCAAATGATCAGAATTTAAAAGAAATATTATGTATCTGTTGTCGATTTTTAATTGAGGTAATCGGCTTCTTCGTTCCCTTGTATACTAACAAGTAAATTAGAATTTTTAAATTTTATTTTCAATAAGTCCATTTACGAAGCAAGCCTTAGAATATTTAAGGCTATCAGAGTACCTCGAATACCCGAGATAATAAATTCAGTTAAGATAACATACACGGCTTCCTAGAAGGAATCACCATATGTATAACATATCTTCAGTAAATGCAATCTAATCTGTGTGCATCGTCAAAATGATGGATGGCTATATAATGTAATAAAGTTAATGGTTTTGGAGTTATAAATTGACAAACGAGAATTTAAATATTTTTAAATTGATTTTAATAATTTTAATGTTTTATACAGTTATATCTATTTCAATTATTACGGAGAAAACAAAACTGCCCATCTAAGTGTCTACGAAGTAGATTTTAAGAATGAATATTAAGAATTCATAACTAATATTAACAAGAGTTTGTTGTACATCTTTTCAGTTTGAATGTAAGCAATTGAAAGCCTCAATGGGGTGTTGCATGGTCCTGTGGGACGTACCCTTAAAATATGGCTTTGAAGGGACCAAGTTGAAGTACCAGAACCAAAAGGGGTGCGTTCAACAAATGTTTCGACTCTCGAGACATACTTATACTTATATAATTTTATTCCCAAAAAGATATTTTCTTATATAGTAGTTATTGACTAGAGGGTACTAGCAATGAAAGGGGCAGATTAATTCAGTCACAATTCATGCAGCAGTATTCTTGTTAAAACTACTGATAATTTGTATAAACCAAATTTTGTACAAGCTGTTATACAAAATTTTTAACAAAATATTCCCCTCAAATGAGAAGTATTTAAACCCCTACTTGACCAGATAAAACAATATAATATGTTTTAATAAACACTGATCTATTAAAACAAAAAGCCTAAGTTATTAAAGCCATTCGAAGTTTCTAAAATTATTCCACCAAAACAAATATTTAAATAAGCCATTTGCTAATACTTAAAATTTTATTTTTAGTTACAAACGCTTGGGACTTAAAGCCGATAATACAAAGGAATAATGTTTGTTTATTTGATGATACGTGTAACTTGTATACTGAAGTTAATTCAAATTGAATCAACATCCATGGATACGGTCTGATGATCCAAGATCAGTTTTATAGAATTTTCTTTCATAGCTAATATTAAGAAAGAGACGTTGTGAAACCTTATACTTAATAATATATAATTAGTTTCAACGTTTCTTTAAATTGTAAAAAAGTCGGTTTCGTATTTTTAGGCAGTGCAGTTAAAACCAATCAAATATTTAAGTTTAAACTATGTAGAGTACCCAAAATATCACCAAGTAGAAAAAAGCTGTTAAATGTTAGTCCTTACTTCTATTTTATTAATTTTTAGTTCAATCCATCTACACGCTAGGAATAGTGCATATTATATTTAAATACTTCAAAAGAAAACTATTTAAACGGCGTCTTGTATCGGAATTTAAAAAATCACAAACAAAAGGGTATTCCAAAAGAAAGCCAGCAGCCCTTTCAACAATATTAATTCACAATTCCTTTTGAAAAGATTTCGATTTTTGCCAAATATAAAAATAACCTGCCTACGTTTACAGGTAGGGGAGCGGGGGGCACGTTGTTACAGGGGTAAGAAGTTACACGCATTTTTTACCGGGATTTTTAACTCTTTGATAGACGTAAGTGGACTCATTTGTTTTCTTATAACATCGTGCGTTGCAAAAAAACAATCAGGGACCCGCCAAGCGACAAACTGTTAGGTTGTGTGCATGTGTCTCGATTTCCATCAAGTACGTGACAAAATCTTTTACGAAATTTTTGATTCCTGCTGTCTATATTTGTTATTCTCTAAATTCTTTTCACCTCGAACGTTCATAATGTATCGAGTTTTAATTTATAATAGCGTTTTATTCTGCTATTGATATCTATTAATGGCGGCTTTAATTTTAATTAAAAAACACACCATGGGGAAGGTTGTTGCAGTTTTTGGGGGTAGGTTATTACATGTAACAACTTGCCTCAGATCTTGTATTACCGTTCATCTCATTGACTATCATTTAGAAATTACTACGCTGTACTTAAAAATTAATAAAAGGGAAAGAAATTGGAGCTTTCGTTCCAACGGGCGCATTCATGCTTTTTAAAACAATGGTTCATCTTTCAATTATACAGTATTGTATACGTAACTATAAATTTTATTGCAATATAAGTGTCTTGAAAATGTTAGATTTTAGTTTGACTGAAGTGCCAAGTTAAAAAAGTATAAATAATTTATTACATGTTGGTATTTACTGACGAAGTTTTCTAATTCAGTAATGGAAAAGTGTTTTATATAAGATTTAAGAAAGTTCCTGCCAAAGTTATGTCATTATTACTGTTAAAAAGTTGGAAAATTACGATATAGATATTATAATTGCTCATAAATGTTATAAGACAGATCAAATTAGTTTTTTTTATTCATAACGTTTTGAAATAATAAAAAATAAATGATTTATTATTGTTCATTTTGTTTATTTACCTACTGTAACATCGTGCCCCGAAGCTGTAACAACTAGCCCCAAGTCAGGAGCTATACGTAGATCATCACGTTGTATACCACACAAGATTCGTATTATAATATATAACTCACTTATCAAACCTTTATTGGAATATCTTGTTGAGATTTGGGGAAGTGCATCTAAAACTAATATAAAGGATCTTCAAATTTCGCAAAATAAATTAATAAAAACTTTGTTCCATTTAGATTATCACATGTCAACTGAGGAATTATATAAACGTACAAATATATTATCAATTAACCAGTTATACATATATAAAACATGCATATTAATTAGAAAAATACTTACGAAATCAATACACACACAAATAACATTTAAAACTAAAACATATAAACATAAAACGAGACATAAACACAAACTTGAATTACCCAAGACCAGGACCAAATATGGAATTAAAAGTATTAATGGCTTGCCTGACGAAATGTTTGACGAAAAAACTTTTGTGATTTTTAGGAGGAAACTATTGGGTTATTGTAGGGAGCACTTGGATTAACCGCTCTTGAGTTCTATGGTTCGTTGCTACTGTACTGAATTGTTGTTTGAATTGAATTGTGTATTACATCTCATTCTAGTGAACATTGTTCTTTATGAGAGATAAATAAAGTTCTTTAACCACAAGTTGTTGCAATCGACTTATTTCATTAATTCTCTATTTTGGGAAAAATTACGTAAATTTTAATATTTTTCCAATTCTATTCTACTAGCTGAATAGACACACTAATGGTAAAAGCAATCAAATGTATACATTATTTGATAGCTTTTGTGATATGAATAATTATCTAAAAATTGTAACAACGTGCCCCCCCCCCCTCCCGTAAATGAATTTTTAAACAAGCTCTTTATAAATTATTCCAAATGATATTAATTTTTAATATTTCTCTGTAAATTTTATTCTTACGGAAATATTGAAAATATTCCAATATTTTTAAACAATCTTACTAATGATTTTAAACATGAAATAAGTATGAGTAATAATAAAGAATATTTTTTAAATATTAATAATAATACTTAATATAACTAATTAAATAAAATTAAATAATATCTCATAAAGGGAAACGGATCATGTGTATTTGCACTATCTACAAGTTATTTCTTTCAAATGCATTATCGCAAAACCGGATTTAATGATCGACCGGCCGAGTAGTGCATCGTAAGTACATACCTATTGTATTATTAACATAATTTAAAAATCTTTTAACGTATACCCTCACATATGAGTTATAATTAAACAAACATCAGTTACTCAAAATCTTATGTAGTCTATAGTGTGATAGGTAACATATTTATGTACTAAAAGTTTCGAGTGTACTCAATGAATGTCGGTGTACGGATAAACCCGACAGGGATTTTGTGACACCGTAAAAGAAATTTGTAATGTATTATATAAATAAATATTATATATAATATACTGGTATAGTATAGTATAATAGTATATATACTGATCACCAGGTTGTCAGCACACCTAATTACCATAGAAACATCATATAACGTGAAAGAATCTTCATTTGGCTGTCATCTATTGTGAGTTAGAGGTACATCTCTAGGCAGGGGGCTCGAATTTAACGAGTTAAGAGCGATGCGTCCTACTTTCTACAACAATTAATTATATGTAATTGCTAAATAACTACTTATTTTACGTTCTAGTGTCCAAAATCACAAATATTACTATAGGTAAATTTCGAACATACAATTTCTACCATGTTTAATTTATATTTACTAGTTATATAATTAGTAGGCGCTATTTGAAAAAATCGAAAATTATGTAATAACTATTATTCGATGTGACAAAAACATAAGCAAACACTCGCTCTATGATGAAACTCCCTGCTAACGTTTTGTAAAGGACTACAATATGGGATTCTTCAAGAGAAGAGTGAAAAGGTGTTAGAAGGGTCGGCAAAACGAGTGTAATACACCTGTAATGTCTCATAAGCTACTTTGAGGGCTTGACATCAGGGTACGCCTATTATAATATAAAGTTAATTAATCTTTCTATAGCTTTTAAGTTAATTTAATTTCTTCCTTAAAAAGCTTTAATGTTTATACTTACTTAATTACGTCTACGTATAGCAACACAAGGGTTACGAGATAAAATATACACAAAAGATAGACCTTATCTATTGTTTTCTTTTCTTTAAACTAAATGACAGAAATATACACGAATTTTCACGAACAATTTAAGTTCGTTTTCTTTCTAGTCACGACTTCAGTTGACTCAAACAGAAATGCACTCTATCTAACGTGCTCAATAGAGGACTTCTTTGTGTTTTGCCAGTATTAATAAAATTTATTACACAGGTAACAAAACTATGCATTATAACAAGATTTTTAAATTTAGAGGTCAATCGGGTATCAATTTAATTTTTTAATAATTAATTGTTGTTTTTAGAATAATACGTATGTGTAATACTTTTTTGCTTTTTCTTTTCATTTAATCTCAAAGTGCCAAGCACAGAAAGTACTGAAAAAGCGAAGTTACAATATCTTTCAAACCAAGCTGGCAGCTACATAGTATGTATTTTCCATTTCTGATGTGTCAGTTTTTGCAATACAACTAATAAGCGATTTGTACTTCTTAATATTTAATATTAAAATGAATCAATTTTAAGGAATATTTAAAAATTAATAATATTAAAACCCACTATTTTTTACTTTAAAATAAATTGATACATATTATTTGTTGGTGTAATTATGTTAATAAATGCATAAAGGATATCTCGGCCACATTAAAAATGCAACTCAATTTAGTAAGAAGGAAGTTGATAATAAATGTCATCAAAAGTTATATCTTATGTAACTTGTATCTTGTTAATGTAACAAAATAAACGGATTTACAGATTTTAACAGATGATGAAACTCAATTTATCTCACGTTCGAGAGAACTTTATACTCGAACTAATAAAGCATGTAAAGTAACTAGTGCGTCATTACCGTAAGAAGTTTGTACGAGATAAAGTCACATCCACTAATGTATTTCCGTTAAACGATTCTCTGTGGACTGTAGGCTGATAGCTTTCACATAATTGAACACGTCCCAATAAAGTTAAAGCTAAAGGTTTATGTGTAATATTATGTAATACTATGATTTTATAATGCTTTGTAGTATGCATAAATCTGTTTAAATTTATAGGAATGAAATCATAACTATTCTAGCTCAATAAATATATATTATTATATATGTACCTACCTGGCATCAAAATGAGGTTTTTATATACAATTAAATACTTTCAGTAATATGAGATTTTAAATAAATTTTAAAATTCATAATTAATGCTCGTCAAATAAGTTTAAACCTAATTATTTTAAAATAATTCTAATATATATAGTAAAGTAACAAGTACTCAAGTATTTACTAAATGTTGGAGGATATCAACAGCATACAAATAGATGCAAATAAGCACTGCTTACACTACCCATACAGCAACTAAACTTAAATTGTTTAATTTTTACTTACAAACTTTTAATTATACATTACGATTTTTTAAATACGAAAGTTTACGAAATATTTCGTCAGCTTTTAGTTCATTTGGCCAAATATCCTTATTCGTAAAAAAAAGTATGTTTAAAAGTGTACGAGTGGCTTAAAATAAGGCCAGCTATAATTTTTACACCCAATTTTTTATTCCATCAATACCTTTCGTTTTATCTATTGATTTGTAGATTGTTATTTGAAATTCTTTTTCATAACTTAGATCTAGAAAAAACAATACATGTATTTACCAGTATTAATTTTTTTTTACCAATTTATTTATTTTATAGCTCATGTATTTACCAGTGTTACTGACAGATTTCATAAAATTATTAATTATTTGTATGTGGCTATCTGGATTTTCACATATATCACTAGATAGAGATCAAGTCTTTCAAATCTTGATTTTTTTCTGTTTCTGTGGAAGTTTCCTGTCTCTTTATTATATTTTGTCATAAACTTTAGAATTTAATTCTGTCTATAACATCACAATTTATCCAAATGATGTAGAGAGTGTAATATGCAATTTTACAATATGGATATGTTATAAAGGGAGTGAAAATAGGTGATTATGATAGTATATTGTGTTAATTATTATTCTCTTACTACAAATTTAAACATATTGTCATAAATAATTCGTTGTATATCTCGTAATAACATACGGTATCATGATACATGGACATATGTACTTTATGTATTCACATGCCTATTATACATGTTTAATGTCGCGTAACCTCGGGCGAGCGGATTTTTAAATATTTATAACAAGGAGCACTTCGTTTTCTTATGACAATAATACGAAAGGAAAAAGAGCATCTTTATTACAAAGACTGTTTAATACTTTTTGTATGTCTACTCTTTTTTATTTAATGTTTGAGGAAACTCAATATAGTGTATATTACCAATCGAAATGAGTATTCAAGTGCACATACTGGAAATGGTAAAGAATTAGGGATTATAATTATTAATTTCTATAGATCAACAAAACTGATATGATCTGTTGTTTATATCAGTATCTAAACGGACGTCAGTTAAAAATATTTTGAAGAATAATTTAATGAAAAACATAAAATATTATTATACATAAACACGTTATAAATCTTGAAAAAAGTTTGTGTATATGAAAACTAATAAGAAATACTTCGTTTTTTACTAAGTTTACATGTGTAAAATAATAAGTTTTTTTTTAAATTAAAATTGCTCAATTATTTCTTAAAAAGTTTCAGCCTACAAAACGTCACAGATAAAGTAACTTTTGTCTTTTATAACTTATTAAAACCACATATGTTTTTTAGCAATACACCGTATTTTAAAAAATTTTTCAATAGAAAATCATGCAGAAATAATATTTAATTATAAAAATACCCAATCTAAACATATATACTATGTTTACTATTAAAAATAAACAAAATTTTACTTTATAATTGGAATCTGTCATTGTTCATTGTTTTCTTATCATAAAGCCCTGTATTGATGAAATATTTTGTGATATTAAAATGTATCGGGACATGTATAAATATTGAATGTCGGTGATTACATTACATAAAGTAATGGTCTCCATAAAGATAAATACACAATGAACAGAAATATAATTTATAATATATTCGTGCGCGTCTTATAAGTCAAATATTTGTGTACAATATAAAATTTATATTAAATAAAACCTTTTATGATGAAAAAAGTTCTGATCCTCCAATTACTATTCGAAAAGAAAAAGCCTTAAAAATTATAAAAGACTTCAAAGAATTCCTGTTTTTGAAAGAGAACACTTTAACAATTTTACAAGACGTTAACGAATAAATAAATAAATAAATATAATTTTGATATTAAAAATATAATTATATGAATGAATACCGGCGGCGGCACCGTTACGATGATTCATCTATATAGCAAATTGGGTAATATTAATTTTTTGATTATATTTTTCGTATTTAAAAAGGAAAATTGGCACTCTTGACCTGATTTAAGGTTGAATATTATAAATACTTTTTTACTCACTTATTTCATTATCACTGCATGATAGCCTCGTTGACAAAGAAAATGAAAATGGTCCTGCCTATGAATTATTGCATCTTTTCTTGCATGAATTTAATTTAAGCAAAGTAACGTTGCTTTAATGATAAAAGCAATGTAAAATCTATTTACAATTGTTAAATTAATTAGTTCTGAGAATGTATTAAAATAACTTATTTTTATTTAATTTATATAACTTAAAAAATGAAGGAATCTACGTAAAATTGGGTAAAGGACCCAAAAGAACCCCAAGAGAGGCCCATGGCTATCCAAGATAGAGCAATATCATAAAACATACTTACTACAAGTTACTGATTCTTAATAAAATATTTTGTGAAAGTTAAAAATATATGATATTTTTTTTTCTTACAATCTTAATGTTACTCCCATAACTTTTATAGTGTTGATTGTGTATACAGAAATACATAAAAACCCCACATTAATAAATATACGTAATGTGTTAAGCAAATTTACCCTGGATCTGATTTCCTGTTTCAATCGAACAGAATGATTGACATATTAGTTAGTTGTCAAATCTAATGTCAAAAAAACATTTGTACGGGAAATAGCAAAGGGCTGTTTTTATGGTTTTCCCAGTAATGAATCAATTTTTTTCATCTTTTATACCTTCCCTGAACCTAGACGAACATTTCAAGACTAAGATAAGATAAATCCGTTCAGCTGTTCTCGAGTTTTAGCGAGACTAATTTAGAAGCATATTTAACAATGAACCTTTGACATGTCACTGTGAGCGTACTATCTGACTATTATTAATTAACATAGAAACGTCTGTATCAAGTAACTATTTACTTTACAAATATTAACATTCTAATTTGAAGAGCGTTCCTAACCAACGTGTCGTCTCTTGATTACTTCGTGTTATATCTCCATTCGTCCCTAAAATTTTTATATTATTGTTTCAAACAATTAATATAGGACGACCTTTTTTTGATCATTATCATCAGCTTATCGGAACCCACTGCTGAGCAAAAGTCTCTTCTTACAATGAGTAAGATTGAGTATTAATCACCACGCTTGCTCAAAGCGAATTAGCGTTTCAAACTTATAATTTGAAATTATAATTTCGGGTTTCCTCATCATGTTTTAAACCATTTGTTTTCCTTCACCGATTGTCAGTGGTGTTTAAATACTCTTAGAAAGTACATATGACTCGGAAAAAAGGACATTGGTACTCCTTACTTGCTTGGTTACTTGGTTTCTAACCAACACTCAAATAACCTTCTCTATATTAATTACAAAAAAAAAATAATATTGTTAAATACAAAATATAATGTAAACTCGTTTAAAGTTTATAAGAGAAGGAGAGATATATCTTTTTCTATGAACTGTCGATAAATGTTTTAGTGTAAAAAATAAAACCTCTACCAAGTCGTTTTACTCCCAAATCTCGGGATAGATGACAATTTGTCATTGTCAAAAGTTCAAATTTTATTAACTAAGTAACTTTAACCATTCAGTATTTCAGATTAAGTATTATTAGATTTGAAACTATTACATTCAATTTGTGTCCTTAATCGCTCTTCCAGCACTTGAACTTTGCAATAATGGCTTAAATGTATTGATAGACAATTAAATATTGGGTACTTATAATGTACATAATGATTATCATGATCATCATTATCATGATAATCATTATCATGATGATCATGATAAAATACATAAGAACTATGCATCTTTCGTGTTTAATTATGAATATCATTGATCGTTCTATAATTCAAATAAAATTACTAATAACAAAACTTGTATTAATGAAATTATTATTTAAATTTAATGCTTTCAAACAGTCCAGTACAAGTTGTTACTTTAAACTTTGGAAATTTCATTTTAAATAAGAAAATCGCTCATTTAATGTTCCCTTACCTTATATATTATTTCTTTAGCATTTACTGGAGTCATTGAAAATATAAGAAGAAAATAAAGGGAATTAATGAGACAGGTATTTTAGTTTTGCACCGCTTCATTTCTCCTGTCAATTCATATATTTTCATTTATTCTTTTTTAATACTAATAATAATCGTAAGTACAATAGTTACATTTGTTTCAATTTACAAACTCTATTGATGTAAATAATTACAGTAATGCATGAAGTGTTTTGAAGTACCTACCTACAATTGTAAAGCAAAGTTTACCATACAAAAGTTTACCCTACAAAAACATAATCGTACTAAACTCATTCTACATTCATTAAGTGTTATAGTGGTAAAATTTTTTGCTATACTATTCGCGATAGATAAGAATTTCTTTATCAATAAATTTGTACTATTTTGAATAAGAAAACCTATTTCATTATTAACATTGAAAACCATCCTTCTTCGCGGTTCTTAAGTACAAAGACTCAAGGGTCCCTTAAGAAATTGCGGTCATAGACTCAGTTCGAATGAGGATATGGATTTTTGAGTTTGTATACTTAAGCATGCGAAATACTAACGTATGATATAAATCCATGTCGCCATAATGATTTATATTTTACTTCGAAGTTTTTGATGTACACGTTCAAATTGAACATAGTGATAAATTTAAACATTCTCTTCAATAGAGGAATTATTTGCATATAGTTATATAAAATCTTTAACAATTAATCAAAATATTGTTCTTAAACTTACAACGTTTAGCAGTTTAACTTTGCTGAACTTATTTATATTTCTTTAAACTTTTAGGTTACGAGGATTTCTTTTAATTGACGTTTAAAGTATTAACGAATTCAACTTAAATTAACTTTTATTAATTTTGGCTTCAATAACATAATATTAAGTTCTTAGGTCGCTTTCATTTAAAAGGTTTACATCAGAAATATGTAAGCTGGACAGCTTAGAAACAGAAAGCCAGAGCCATAAAACTTAACGACAATATATTCTACTAAATATCTATAAAATGTACGAATTTTCAAATAACTTTAAAAATATGAGCTTCCTTTTTTATGTACCTATACTTATCTTTCTTAACGATTTGATGATTCACATAAGCCTTATTCGTCTGTTGATTGAAAACTTTTTCCATGTTGCTCAGATCGTAGTCCTGGGCATCTATACGCTATTTCTCGAATTGTTGGTTTAGTTTGCTGCAGAGAATCCTACAATACGTTTATCTAAACGCCGTCTGTACTGTAGCTCCATCGACCGTCTTAACGTCGTGTGACATAATCGGCAGAATATTCCTTTATGCATATTCTACGCGTTATGTCGAGATAGAGATGATCAAAGCGATTTTGTGTTTTATATCTAGACATATCATGAATAAGCATTTTTATGATATGAAATACTTTAATAATATTATACATGTGTGTAATGTCAAAAATATTTTATAATTTACATTTACGTATGATACCAATGTACAGTTCTGTCTCATCAGATCAGTCAAAATTTAATAAAAAAGATTAATTAAAATATTCAGTAAATAATTTTAGTAAAGGCAAAAAATATTTACTTAAATATTAACTGTAAAGAAAACTGTGTTCGACAGTAAACAAAAATATGTAGTTTTAAGGTACTATTTCTATATTTAGAAATTTTGTTCTAATTATTATTGTTTCTTTGCAATATCGAACAAGAAACAGAAACTGTTAATACTTTTGCTTTATCGACCGTTATTTTAAAATACTAGACCTCTCATTCAACGAAACTATCAGTGTTGATTTAAATAAGGTGGATCTCAAGTTTGTATCGTTTTAGCGACTACTTTTACTATTGCTTGCATATCTCTTTAGAGAAGAGTAATAAGTGCTTAAAACACAAACTGCATGTCTATATTTCAGAACTAACATAATATATGTATCTCTAACTAACATAATATATGTAGAAATGTTGAAACTGTTTTTATCAGAGGAGTGATATTCCATTTGATGCAAAAGACTACAATGTTAAGTGTTATTGCCTCAAATAATAAATATATAAATGTAATGAAACAATAAAGGAACATCGAATTTAACCTGAATTTTTATATTAAAAACGCCTTTTCAATTCTAAGGAATAAAAGATACACAAAAAATATACCAAAACTTCGTCATTTTTATTATTATATTTCCACTTATGCATACCTATGTACCAGATTTACACGAAGATGTTAATTATAATAAATTAAAAAATAAATCAAGAAATCTATTTATTTCAGTCTATTCGTTTTTAAATAAAGCAGCTCGTGAAAAAAGATACAAAACTTATTTAACTTCAAATTACCCCGCTTTGAGGTCGATCAGAAAGTTTGAAGGAATTTGAGCAAATCATCGGGGAAACAATATTTACATTTTAGGATAACTTTTGTAACTAATTTTAAAGACTAAATTAAAAGTGTATAAAACTTATGCTTCTGTTCTGTTATAATATGTATATTTTCTATATTTAATTAAACAAAAATATTTAATAGAAACTACTAATTAATTATTACATAAGTGTCATTAAAAATAAAATCCTGTTACTTATAACTTCTCTAATTTACTGAAACAATCACACATTATTGAAAACTAGTATTTATTTTTAGATTTGCTTGATATCAAACAGAATATCAGATCAATATCTTTTCCCGACATACGCATCTCAGTGACTGTTTGAAAGTTTGCCAACAGACAGTTATATCTATATACATACGTATAAAAGAAAGTCGTGTTAGTTACTCCACTTATAACTCAAGAACGGCTGAACCGATTTAGCTGAAAATTGATGACAGATATGTAATTTAGTATTTGCGGGATAAATTTAGAAAATCATTGTTTTTTACATGGGCAGGTATAGTTTGTGTGTTCACGAGTTGGGAAACCATCCGCTTTATTTGTGTTAACGTTAGACCAAAAAACAAAAAATGTGGTTTAAAAAGGAGCACTTCAATGAAACGGATAATTTGCGGACACGTATAACGCTCGATTCGGTATCTACTTTGGATTCACTTTCATTTACTTAGAGAAGTTCAACTAAATAACACTTCATTTTTGTGATCGAAATGAATTCATTACTGAGTTCGCCAGGTTTACTAGTATATATATATATATATATATATATAGTTTTTCAGCTAGGCTTCATTATTTCTTCGGCAATAATTATCATATCATATTTTTATAAGTTTACAAAGTGTTGCCATTCCCCTAATTAGATTATTTATTTACAATACGTTTGCAACAAACGAATTTTCTTTATGTAGAGACTTGTTACGTACGCGCTACACATGAAGAAGAAAAAAATGAACATTGCCCGGGCGACATCTTTGTATCGGTAAAATATCGTATAACGAGTGACGCCGCAGACTCCGCGGAACGAACACCAAGCCGTGTGAACCAGAAGATTCCACATACCACACAAGCAATGCCATTGTCATTCTAACATCGGGGCAATCACGTAGTCTTAGGAATAGGTTATAACTTTATAAGTTTTAAAATGTAATTCGTATGTTAATATACAATTTAAGTATGTTTCGTAGTTTTCCTGGAACCTCCGGTATAATTGACTTTACAATATTTTACCAATTTTTTTTTCAAAATCTTACTTTCACTAAGACAACTATCAAATAAAACCTGTCCATTAAAAACTGTTCATAGTCGTGACAACAAAGATCTTTTGATCAAAGAAAAACCTTTACCATAGAAAAACAAAAGTATTTAAATTCATAAAATGTATTGTGAAGCCTGTTGAAAGTTATTAAAAAATCTTATAAAAATTAAACTGCAATATTTGAATTCCTTTCTCTTTTATTTTCTTCAGTATTGAAATGTTACCAATGTTTGAGTCAAATATTTTGGGACGGTACGCTTGTCTCTCTATCTGGCAGCTTTAAACGATGATTCAATCTAAGTGAATAATGGACTAGTTACGAGTACATTGCAAGTCGCTTTGCATTTGTAATCGTATTGGCGTAACTTTGCATTGCTATGACACAATAGACGGATGCTATCGTATAACGACATGCTATAATACATAATGCTCGCTCTAATTCTAATCTTCTCCAGCGACAATAAAGCAACGAGATGGAGGATGACACGCTTGAGTTGGCAGTAATTTGATGCACACGAGATATTTGAAAACGAGATTTTAGCTGAAAAGTAGTCGAAGCTTCAAAAACGTGTATAAATAATAGGAAATGAGTATCAGACAAAATTAGTTTTATTAAATGTGAGCACGCGAGAATCTTATAATATAACACTAATTGAGATCAATACGTATCCAGATATCCCATAATATAGTTTTCAGGTTTAACAAAAATTATGATATATAAAAGAATATAAAAATATTAAAACTTATTTATAGAAATGGAGTTGCAAATTTTCTATTTAAAATTTATTCAAAAAATGTCTGAATGTACTATGAATAAACTTTTAATCGTCGATTGTTCAGAGTGATGGCATGTAAGTATCACTTATAATTTATAAATTATGTGTTTTAAAAACAGTTGTGTTAGATGATCATTACTTATATTTCAAAACCCTGTGTTGACTAAAACATTTTCAAATCCAGAACAATCATTTGATGTTTGCAACATTGAAATACATTGTATTCTAAAGCTTCAAAGATTGCTTCAATTTATAACCTCTTATAAGTTACAGTAAGGTATAAAATAAAATATAAACATTGATTTTAATTAATCCAACATGAGTGAACGATACTGTTAAATTATTGAATATCTCGTTTATAAAGAAAATTTAAATTTAAAATATAAATTTAATTTCATAGCATTTCAATTCACGTGGAAACAATAAACTCTTTGTGAATATTAAATCACCAAATAAGCAGACAGTGTATGAATTTTAATTTTACTTAGTAAAACGTTTCCGAGAAAAATCGATTACTGAAGATAAATTTTTAATTATTTCAAAAGAGTTCTTTACTTTCTTAATAAATACAAAATTTTGATTGTAATAACATTCCCGTTCATTTTGTTTTATATTTCATAGTTTAAACTTTAAAGAATAACACTAATTATAATTATTTATAAGACCTTTTAAATAAATTTCCTGTCTTAAGCATTATAGTAAGTTTTATGTTGAGGTGCAATGTTTTTTTTATTTTGTTATATGTTATAGAAATAGCTTAATGATTTACATCACACTCTATGTGAAAGAATTGGTAGAATATTGTTGGTTCCGAGTATAATTTTATATCATTTTTATTATTACTTATTATAATAGGTTAATAAGCTGTTCAACGCCTCATTTCCTGCTCCGAGGCTGAAAATCATCTCCGTTATTTATAATATGTTCGTCATTTTTTAATTTATAGCTGTAGAAGGATCTACATTCCTCGCATAATGTGGGATTATTTGTCTAAATATTTACATATGTAAATATTGTTATAATACAACATAGTTATACATGAAGTAGGACATGCAACATTCAAGCATTTAAAATAAATTTACAAATATTCATCAACCCTAATACATTACTTTTTAAATATAATATATAAAGCTTGTACAATTTAACAGAAAATAAATCAGATAAAAAACACCTATACAATATTCTACTAAAAGCTTCCTCTGACAATTTGCTCGCACCGATTTACTTTTTTGTGTTTCGTTCAATGAGATGAACTTTTGACTTTGAAACCAAATATGTTATGCCACACTTATTCAAACCTATTATAGAGCGTAAAAGTAATATAAATTATGTTTAAAACTTTTAATATAGGTATGCTTTAACTTGAAAATAACTTGAAAGTTTCTAAGTCATGACACTTCGACTGATACAATGATGTATGTGCATTTTCACACGTATAATATATTGGGAAATATAGTATAAATGAATGATATTAAACGATGTTTTGTAATTATAGAAACCCAAAACTTGCTGTGCTAGTGAGCCAGTACACAGTGTGCAAGGTAGCCCAATGTGGCTTGTTCACGAATTAGACCCGCTAATGTCTGCACGAGGCTAGAAGAGAAATATTATAGTAACGCGGCAAAATATCTCGGGTTTCTTTAAATTTTATTTTTTTATTATATCACAATCATTATCCGACTATCGGAGCCCACTGCCGAGGAAAGGCCTCTTTTCACATCAAGAAGCTTAGAGCACTACACATCTTATGGACGAGAGGCGACGCTTTAACCTGTGGACCGCCACTACTTTTTCTATTTTATATATTTTTTCTCATTAATTCTATTTATTATTTTATATAAATTTATAATTTTGTATATTTTATTAGCTTTTTTGTTATTATACTGAGTCAATTATGTTAATTCAGAAAAGACAATTAATGAATCCAAAGTAAAGTAATGAACAATATCGCTGGTAAGAAACTCTTTGAAACGGGTAAATTTGTTCCTAACGGTGTGTTTTGTTTTTAATTTTGTAATTCATTGTAACAATTAGTGAAGTTTTAAATGAATGAAATGAAACAATTTCTCGTTATTTATGAGAATTAGAAAACAACTGCAAACTCTTGAAACACAACGTTTTTTGTTTTAATACACAGATTTGATATTTAAGGAAATATAATTAATATTAAAAACACTATTTATTAACTCAATTATAACCAAAGCAAACATTAGAGTAGATTTAACTAAAGTTTAAAAAAGAAAATACAAAAAGCTAAATTCATCACGACGAGCAGATTACGAACCTGCAACTTTCGGGATATGAATTTGTACTTACTTTTAAACTTGAACACTTTAACATTATACTTTTCATATGTATTTTATGAAACACTATGTTATATGCACGATAATAAAATACATCAACAATTATTAATTTTATTTACATCTAATGATAATAACGATATAGATTATTGTATTTATGATTTATCAACCAATCCTCATAAAAGGTAATATTCAAATATTGGGATTTGCGGAAAATTTCATAATTCAATACTCTAATTGATTAACAAATATCCGTAGTGGTAAATTATAATCTTTATACAAATTTCACATAATTCACTATGTACATTTCCGGGCCCTCAATAAGATGTGATAATAACAATTGGAGTTAAGTTCATTTCATATTAATTTTAAACATACCTAGTTTTTCCTTATACCTTTGTTATGTAAAGGGCAAAGATTATTTATTTAGCCTTTCTATTATAAACCTAATTTATATTTGATAAAACCAATTGCGTTTTCCGTTTTTATAACTGCAATAAATGTTGTCTTTGCTTGTATCAGATGTTAACTGAAGACCGATGTTGATGCGTTGTTATAACTTAATTTTTTTAATAATATACAAGATCTTTATATTTTTATATAGCCAGATTTAGTACCCATAAAGTAAAAGTTACTTATATAAAGTATGTTGTATTTTGAAATCAACAAATAAATTTTCCTATAGTGTACGCAGTTCGTTTACCTAACCAGTTCATAAACTTTCTGACTAGTGCAGTTATACTCAAGTTTTAAGATGCCACAGCTTTTCCCCAACATATTAAAGTTCTAAATATGAGACGACATCTTGACATTTCATTTTGGTGTGTTTGAAATTCCACATTTATAAATATAAGTAAAATTACTTTTTACGTTCTGGTACTCATACAAACAATTGTGTTAACTTCGTCTAAAATTCACTAATCTCTCATATTATTAACTGTTATAAAATTGTATTCAATTAAACATGACTAAATTTTACCTGAAAAATTGCGAAAATTCGTTTGATATATCCTAACCTGTTCTTAGTAATAAAAAAGTAACCAAGAAAAGACTTTTTGTTAAGAAATAATTTGCCTGTATATATTAATGGAACTTTATTCGTTCATTCTAAAATACTTCGTTATTATATTAGAATAATTTAAGGCAGGAAACTTCATAATAGCACTAGGTACATGCCATAAATATATGTTATTGAAAATGTATGAAATCAAGTGAAGGTATTGTATACATGCAATACAGGGACTAATTATTCCGGCCTAGCCCTTCTACAGAATTTACTAACGAAAGTTTTGCAGAACTCAGGTCGGATCAAAACTAACTACCATAACTCTGAAGGGTCATTTTATAGACACAATAATACAGGGTCATTTTACAGACACTATAATATTGTCAGGATAGTCGAACGATTTAAAATTATTATTCAGTTTAAAAGAACTTCATTCCTTTAACTATGGCCTATCCTTCTTTATCATTTCATCATCCTCTTTCTACATATACAAATCCTAGGAAATGTGTACGATACAAATTATCGTATCATATGTATATGTGCGGAAGATAGGGTATTACAGTAATATTTATTTTTATAATTGATTCTAGGTATTTATTATTTTTTAAAAAATTGCTTAGTTCTCCTATAATTTGTAAGTTATTGTCGGAACTTAACAATTTTATTTTTATCGCAATGTGTTTCGAGTATATCGTATTACAGTTTTATCTCCATATTTTTTATATTTCAATTACGAGGTCATTGCCGTTTGGAATATTTCATGTATGGATAGTTTTCAATTGATATTACTAATAGTCAGAACACATACTGAAATAGCCATAAAGTAGTACTTACAAATACAGCGTCCCCCTTGAAACACAAGATACAAAATATTCACAACTCACAAGATACCTACTTTATAAGGTCTTCACAAACCAATCCTTCACAATTGATTGACTGTTCAGATAAATTCAATTTATCAACTAGCATTAGTTTATAATCTACCTTTTCATAACTTTTAATACTATTTTTTAGTAGTAAATTCGAGGCTATCATTAAAATATGCTTAAATGAAACTAATATTTTATTATTTTAAAAAACTACATACTCCCGACGTGTCGGTTACCGTGATCATGGTTGCTGAAAAATAAAAATTAAATATAATACGCGAAGTATAATCCGAAAAATATTAGTTTCACTATATACAGGCGAAATACGAATATTCACGATACTCTCAGATCTCATTACAATATCAAATATGTTACAAAAATAAACTTAGACGATATCTCTATCCTTAAAAAAAGGATAAAATTTTCGTCCAAATATTAATATTATGACTTTGATGAACTTGTTGGTTTGATTAAAATGAAAGCATAATGTTATTGCGAGTTAATTCACAAACGAATCTATCAATTTCACGTTTCACGTCATAATGAGGAAGCCATTTAACTAATATATTATAATCACAATTTATGTGTCAAGTTGATATTATATCGTATAGACACTAGTATTATAATTTCACGGGCGTTCTAACTTTAATTAACTTTGCTTGTTCATATTAATCACATAATAACATTTGATTACAAATTATCATATTGACTTCAGCTCCAAAATGGACATATTTATAAATGTATGAAAACCAATACTTATAATATTTTAACTCATTTAGATAAAGTTAGCAATAATTAAAACAGGCAATGATTTTATACATACATACAATTAAACAGAATATAATATCATATAATGTTTTAAGGCTGCGACATTTAATTTTTAACATAGAATAATGTAAATTGTAAAAGACTTGCCCTGTACTTTGAATTTTATTTCGTATAAAGTTGTTCAGACGCAAGACAATGACTATTTATTACCTACGTACGACAACCTGCTCCGACTGCATTTTAATATAAATACTTCAGATCTGTTTGCAATATACCTATCTTACACTCTGACATGTAAATTTGTTCACAATCTATCATATAACATTCAAAATTTAAATCCATTTCATGTTTATAAGATCATATGTATGGATTAAGACTGATCGATTGTATCGAAAAATATTTTGAGATAAAAGTATCCATGTAGTGGTTCTTCTAATATCTTCGGTATAATTATTTAGGTACTTTATTTAAAACAAAATTTTGAACATTATTACATATTATAAGCAAAGAGTACTTTAAATATAAAATTATTACAACTCTACATTTTCTGTTTTATCTTATATAATCCTCAAAACGGAAATCTTTGGCAAATGCGAGAATTAAAATTATAAGAAGGTTATCAATCTATGGCAAGTAAGAAAATTGTTATAAATATTTGTTTACATAGAAAAAGAAAATTAATTAATTAAATACCATATAACAACCCCAACTGACACCGTGGAATGTACTACATACTTGCCTCGGCCATGTGAACCAGAAGATTCTTGATTGCACACAAGAAATATAGTGGTTTTCCTTTCCTGACAACAGTGAGTCCCATAGTCTTAGATATGAAATTTCGAAATTGTATATTTTATAATAAGAGGCTAAATATTTTGTTATTCCCTGGAGCCTCTGACTAGTTGTGGTCCGCACACGATTTAATCCAAAAGAAAAAATACTCATGTAAAACTTAAATAATTTATAATTTATTTCTTGATAAAAATTTTAGCTATTTCTTGAAGTCTTCGGATAAAAAAACAACCTTTATTACACCGTAATTGCTTGTGTTATTTAACAATTTAACTCCCCGCTGACCTTTAAACTTAATCACTTATTAAAAGATAAGAGTAACAGTTTCTTTTTTCGATCCAAACCTATAGTTCTTCGCTATATTTGGATTGTCAGTGTAGTACAGTATGTAAAATAAATTGAAACTCAGATTATTTGGGTTCTATCATAAATAATTGTAACTATGTATTTCAAATGGTAAATAATAATATTATGTTTTTTTTAATAGTATGTGCTATAAATTTTTACAAAAATGACAAAAATTCCATTAAATCTAGAAAATTAAGAAAAAATAAAGTATTTCTAAATACAGAGAATTATTACATAGGACATTTTTTTATATAATAGGATAGACCGTAAATATAAACATCGATAAAGAAATGGCTCAAGTTTTTTGAACTATAATTTGTTTGGGTTATTATTAGTTGTTTGAACTTTTGCATCAATAATGCCTCCTTAATGAAATAAAATATCAAAATAAACTAGTCGACACTTTCATTACGTCATATTATATTGAGTGTTCCGAGCAATAACACTTTATATAGCATAAGGGAATTAAGAATTATATACATTTTAAGTATAAACGACTTTCCTAATTTAGCTATTTTCGATAGAGATTAAAAGGTCACATTTGTTTTAATTTTTGCAATGACAAAGTACAATGAGAATTATGGAAATAGGAAAATGCATTTATTATGTTAAATAAAATAAACACTTTTCTAAATAACTTATGCGGGAGAAGTCAACATTTTAGTATAATAAAGCCAAAAAAAACAAACGTGTATTATATCTAATAAATAAGCGATAAAGTTACCTACGCATTACGCATGAGAGAAAATAATAAACACGCAACGATAACATAATAAAAAGTGATTTAAAGTTGCAAAGTAAAATGTTATTTATGTGAAATACAATATTTATTGTATTTTATAGAACGTGTGGCTTAGCAAAACCTTTGAGGCTTAATTGCATGAAGTATATCAGATCCCAAATAAATTGGCTTAACTTTCACACTTCCCAAGTTTTTGTTAAAGCGTTGGTCTCGACAGCTATCAATAATAGTAGAGAGAATCCCTTGTGACTAGAACAAAATATTTACACCGGCTATTCCATGTCATCAAATCAATTACATTTTCTCTAGGAAAATATATTACTTGGGAGTTAATTTAGTTTTATTAAATAAAACTTCATTAAAATTAAAACAAGAAATTAAGGCAGCAGTTACATCGTTAAATGATTAGAATTTCTATCGAGCAACTTGTATATGATGAAATTTCAATAAGATAGTTGTACTTGCAGTTTCGTAAGTATCTGCTTAAGTTCTTAAAATATGTACGTGTAACTAAAGGCGGTATTATTTTTTCTATGACATGATTATTTTCATTACTTGCATATTCAATACCTCATGAAAAATAAACAAAACGTATAAATTGTATTTCTTTTTTATTAATAAATATTACTTGCTATTTAATATGTTGTGTTATATCATACTACAGCTTTGTATGAAAACATTAGAAGGATTATAGATAATGAACTGAAGCTCCCTCTGACATAATATACATTTACGAGGTGTTCCATATTTAGAGAATTATTAATAGGTTATGAAATTGCAGGGAAATTGAGGCCATTACCATGGTAAGAGCACTTCATGCAGGCAAATGCATTACGTCGTGCAAACAGTTTGAAAGCATTTCAAATTATGAGACCCATTAGGTTTCATTGCATTTTTCTTTTTACTTGTTAATTCGTTCAGTTAAAGTAATTAAAGGTATGAACAGCTGTAAAACGAGATATAATATTATTTTAAAAAATATAACACCCTTTCGCAAATCTACAAAAAGTTTTTGACTTTTCAATAAACTTTATGAAGAGCAAATATGTTATATCTTCAAAGATTTAAAAAAATCAATGGATTTACTCTCATGTGTTATTTTTAGATAAACATTTCATGATTTTCTCACTAACATTTCTGTTTATACGAGATACAAAATTTGATATAAAAATTATAAAACACCTAAGAATTTACATAAATGTAATTAAATTTTGAATTTATCTCACTTATGGTTAGTTTCTTGACCTGATATTTTATAAATCTTTTAATTTATTACTTGGAAGACGAGATAAGAATTATATGTAACTATGAGAAGTGTATTTGTAAAACTTGCTTTTCAAAAAAATCTATTTGTCTTTTTTATATCTTTCAAATTTGAAATAGTATAATATTTTTATGTTTTTGGGTTTGTAAATATAATTCTTATATATATTTTATAACATAAATTAAACTTTTAATGAACGATAATGATCGTTGTATGAAATATGTAACAAAATGGTTTCTTCATCAATTTATATGTACTATATCGTTGCGAGGAGTATGGGTGAGCCAGGTGGATTCGAAACCTGGTTTTCTTTAGAATTTTTGTCCATTTTATTAATAAACCTATATACCACTAATAGATTTATTTATCGATAATTATGTATAAAGAATAACAGTATTGAATACAAAAAGTTTATGATTCAGGCGGATTACTTAATCACAATTACGAAATGTGATCAGAATAGCTGACTAATCTACTAACTGTATCACTAAAGATATGTCTTACTTAAATATCAAAGCCGTCCCCTCTTATTACAACTCACCTGATTCATTGAATGATTGATGACAACAGGATCGCTCGGATACTTATTTTCAGAAATGAAACTAAAGATATTATGTAAGATGTTTAAATTTAAACTCACTTATCTCACGTAGTTGAAATTTTACCTCTTATTTTAGTAACGAATTAATTAACGAATCGTGGATTAATTATAAGGATTTTTTTATATTACCCAAAGAGGCAAATGGTTTACGTATATTTATGATTAAAATATTTGTAATCATGAACATTCGTAAAAATTTACGAAAATAGATCTCGGTATTTCTTCTACATTTAATCTCTATATTTTAACTAATTATTCGCTTTAGCAATGGGCATGCATGACTTTACACATAAATATATCCTAAGTGACATTCATAATATTAAGAATAGCTTATGAAAGGACTATTTTTATTCACAACAATAACTTATGGTATTACTTAAAACGATCATAGATAGAAGAACATTCCATACACATTTAGGTAATCCATAAATACATGAATTATAAAAATATACAATCTATAATAATAATTTTTTAGATATTTGAAGAATGTTTGCAATAAAATTTTTGTAATACCTAACTCTGATGTATGCCCTGGTGATAATGAAATACTTACAATAATTTAAATGTTAAATATCATGAAACTTGATTGTTTTTGTAATACATAACTATGTATATTTATTTTAAATGAGCACTAAACAGTATGAACTCTTATTTAGGGTATGTGCTGGCAAATAACGTAACGTGTGACTTGCCATGATATACGACTGTTCAAATTTTATACAAATTAAAGATTCGTTAATATAAACTCAATTTAAACTTTTTATTTATGAAGGAACATCATTCTTACTTATATTAAATGTTTTGATAACATCAACAGTGCACATTAAGGTTTAACAAATGATTTTTTTGCCGATTTTCATTTTAACCACTCTAAAGTTATGTACATATACGCATCTAAATATAATTAAATAATTTTAATCTCAATCTAAACGGATTTAGGAGAGTTGATGAAACAATTTCTAGGGGAGAAGTTTTAGGTGTTAAACTGAAACCTAGCCAGGAGAAAAGTGAACAGTTTTGACATCGATCAACTCCTGTTTGATTTTTAGAATATCGCAATTGATAAGTATAGGAAAAAACAAAATACGAGATTTCCAGCTAATTAAATATATCCTCGTATTTTGCCATGGTTTATAAATTAAAAAATCCTTTTACAGGTAGTGGCTCTCTATTTGCAAAACATACACTCTACGTTGGAGGCTCAATGTGATTATATCCAATAATAACTTCAAATCATATACATGTTTGTACCAGTCTGTTAGTTAGTTTGTCCTAACATATTCTCCAATTCTTGTTAATCTTGTTGACTCATTACAAAACATCTTGGCCAAATTCAGTTTTCTAGACTGACTATTATTTCTATTATTCTCTGATTATGTAACAAGTGAAAACGACTTTTGTCCATCAACTTCGTGTAATGCGCACTCCCCTCATTTCGGTACGACAATTCTATAATCGTATTATACTGGGCTTTTTCATCTGCTAATCCAGCCAGCTTTAACGTTCTGAGCTAATTGATGGCACCACATTCAACTCTACTTAGCTCTTGAGTAGTGTTCATGATCTCGCTACTACTTTATATCATTTCATGATTTCAGCTTTATGTTTACTTAATCCTTAAGCAATCTAACAATACGTATAGGTCAATTGTCATCAATTAATCTTACTCTAATACCATGTACCAATTTGTAAGGATGTTGTAGTGAAATAAATAATTTGTATATGTACCGAACCATTTACTTAGGAGGTTGAGCAAATATTAAGTATACATTTCTATCAAAGAGGAGCAGGATGATGACGTGACAGAATCAAGAACTATAATTGATTGTATTCCAATGTGAATAATGTAACACCAGTAATGACGGGGATTTCAATAATTACTACAGATTCAGCGCTATTAGACTAACTAAATTAACTTATTAATTAACCACAAATTAACACAACAACAACAATATCGACACAACTACATATAAACCAATTTATATATACCTAACAATTTTTCACATTTTGTTATGTTCTGAGTAAAAAATATATACATATGTATTTCTTTTGTTAATGTAGTCAATTAACTAAACTCAAAAAATATAAGTTATATGTACCTAAGGATTTTTTTTAATATACTGAGTTTATATTATGTTTAAAGCAAACGTCTTCATTGACATTCTTGTTAAGAAGTCTAAATGGGCTAGGAGATTTTTTTTTGTATAAAAATTAGTAATAAATTGTAATTAATTCACGTATTATAAGTAAATAACCTTTACTATTTATAAAAAATAATCAACAGCGTAGTAGCAAAAAAGGGAAACATTACTACGGTTCAATGTTACAAACGATTTTATTTTTCGTTATTGGTATAAACAGTGAGAGAGTTTCAGTCAGTGACAAATAAATCTACGGCCTGTGTGATGTTAAACGTTCCGTATTCTATTGACATTGCATACCAGGGAATTACTTGTTCAAAGGCTAACCTTGATGAAGGTTTTGATTTTATTAAACTAAGTTCAAAGTTTTAGTATTACTAACAAGGTTTTCAAAGTTTATGTTGACTACCTTAGAAATACAACCGGTGAAATATATGTATATAGATAAGAACGAAGATAATCTGATGGATGTAGTGACCATAAATCCAAAGATACGATCTAAATTCTGAGGATTTTCGTAGACCTTATTTATATCTATCGAAAACTAAGTTTTATATATAATTTGATAAAAACGAGATAAAAAGGACAGGAAACGATTTTATCCCTTCCCTTCATTTACGAGAATCTCAAAAACTACTGAAAATTCACTGACGTCTGAGAGTAACGATATAATTGTCTAATAAACGAATTTATTATCACTCAAATTTCAGAAGAATGGAATATAAATTTGATTTTTATATTTAAAATATAATAGGACATACCCGAAATAAACTGATAATGATACGTTGAAATAATGACCGAAAATGTAAAATAATAAATAGGTAAACATTTAATAACATACAACACTAAATACTTTAGCGTTAATTTGTTTTTTTTTTTTCAACTTAACCAACCATACCAAATTTTTTCTAAAAAGTGGACAGTTTAAACTGCAGTAACTCAGGAAATTGTTATATAACAGTTTAAAAAATTATCATCGAAGTCAGCAATACAAAAATACTCAAATATTTATAAATTAAATAAAATCTTTCTGAAAGTACAAAAGCCAGTAATAAATTGACTCTTTAGATGCCTGTTCCAATGAATCTTTGGAATATTGCCAAACAACAAGTAACTAATTTGTTTTTCTGGTTGTAGAGAATCAAAAACGTATGGCAAAACAGAATTAAAGACTGGCTTGGGGCTGGATATTCTTTAATTGTACTTTTAAATACAATGAAAAAGGTTTTTAATGACACGAATTTCCTAAAATTTTGTAAAATAACTAAGCAGCCAAACGAGCTTATGAGTCTTTCTCGTATATGTTTGAAAATTATTTAATAACAATATACAAACTTCAACAAATAAACAAATATTTAGCAGAGTACCTTAAGTTTAAAACCGGGTACAAATGACACCAATCTGTACTGAAATAGGTCATTTATATAGATAAAATAATAATAATAAAATAAATCTATGACTACTCTGTGGTAGCCTCAGGTCTCGTTTTAATGGAAAGTTATTGAATGTATCTTAATGTCTATGAGAAAATAGAGTTATATTTTAGTTTTTGACGTGCAAGAGAAAAAGTTAAAATATATATTTCTAAAGCAGAATTTTTCTGCTACATACTTATAGGTTTTATTTAATTTTCAGAATAACAACATTAATAATTATTGATAATAACAGTTTCTTTTCTTTTATTTCAAGATAAACTTTATTTCACATTAGTCAATTGTTCATTACATTGATTGTTTTTATTCGTGATCAAACTTTCGTATCCCTACTTTGATAAACAAATAACAAAATATGCTAAGATAATATAATAAATGATATAAATTTAACTTTTCCTTTAATCTCATTTGTTTCCCTAGTCAAGTCTTGTTTTGTTTTGATTTAGAATACAAACAGCAATTTCATATTATGCGAATCATATCTAAGCTATAACATTATTAGTTTACTAATTTTGATATTCCCACTGCGTAAGAAATATCGTAGTAATGAAAAAAATTATACCGCATCAAATTTTACACAAGAAAGATTGAATTTTAAATAAATTTTTGGTTTTACAAATTTTAAATAAATTTTCTTCCATAAGAGGGGAAAAGGTCTCGAACTATGAAATCTATTAAATATCAAGTTAAAAAAGCACAGCGCGGTGATTATAAAATAAGTAAGTTGCTGTTACTGTAGTGTGACACTTAGTGGCTACCACTTATAATATCGTTCAAATAATTTTTATATAATCTTTACTTAAACTTCTAAGACCTGATACAGATTTTATATGAAACATGGTTTTCTAAACTCATACCATACTTTTTATTACTTCAGATAGTGATGATAACAACATACTTCAAAGGGCATAAATATTTTACAATATTGAGATTCATTCAAAAAAACATCAAGAATAATTTAAGGTTTTCACAAAATTCTAAAAATTATGCAATAAATTATAAGGTTTATGGAAACGAAATAGAGCCGGATAAAGTGTAGGTTTTTAGAGGTGGTCAGTTACTACAGCACGAACATGGGCTGGCTCGACCGGGGAGGTACCACCCTCTCACAGAAAATCGGCGTGAAGTAGCCTTTAATGGCTGCGTTTCGTCCGATGAGTGAGAGAGCCGGTTGCCCTTTCCTTAATCCCACCCTTTCCTACCATTTCCTTATTCCCACCCCTCCCTGTACCTTAAAAAAACAAGGTTGGCAACGCATCCGTAACAAAGATGTTGCGGATGTCCATGGGCGACGGTAACCACCTTCGTTTGCCACCTTTAACATAAAGTGGCTATAAAGCTCCAACAAAAAGCCGGCTTACTTTTTTACCCGTTTAATTTCGTAATTCTCTCGAGAAAAGAGTTCTTACCAAAATTGAGATGGAAAAGTTATGCGTTAATTCACTAAAAGCTAAAGACTTGTTATAAAACCTATTATTAAACTTTATAAATAAACCGTATTCCGTCCAAAACATGACACATACTGCATAAGACGCGAATATTTATTATTAAACTTTTGAATTTATTTATAAAATTTTTTGCACTATTTATTTGAAGTACACCTATTTTTGTACTGTAATAAAGCAATATGTTAAAATAATAAATATTATTCACAGATTTTCATGAAATTCTAATTTATATGTATAAATGATTGTCTCTGAAAAATTAATATTTCAAAAAATATTTCAAACGTTTTTATATATTTAATTATTGCACTAACACACTTCTATTTTTTGTAACAATTCAATATTTCGTGCAACCTTAGCACACTTTTCTGTTAATAATTTTGTATTTTTTTTTTTATTTTATAATCAACTAGCTTTCCGCCCGCAGCTTCGTCCGCGTGGAGTTCGGTTATATTGCGTTTCCAAGAGAACCTTTCAAAAGTCTGGTATAAAAATTATCGTATGGTCTTTCTCAAGGTCAACTCCATGTCTGTACCAAATTTCATTAAAATCAGTTCAGTGGTTTAGGCGTGAAAGCGTAACAGACAGACAGATAGACAGAGTTACTTCCGCATTTATAATATTAGTAGGGATAATTAAATGTGTTCAATATTTAAAAGTATACGTGAATTAAATAAATAACATCAGTTATGGAAAATTTGGCCAGAAAATTATTTTTCTTGAATTTTCAAAAGAATAATTCGAAAAGGTATTAAAATTTAATTAAAAAGTGTGACAAGCACGAAGAAATGTTAGATGCATAAATAGCATAAATCCTCAAGAACCTCTGCCTCTTGTGTTTGCATAAATTAAACCAAACGATCATAAAAAGTTGTTCTCTTAATTGTTTTCATAACTTCTAAAATATAAATTCTACTGAAATCCTTAACGAGAAAACCTATGAATAAATGCACTATGCAATATTTGCTGTGAAAAAACTTTTCTTCAGGCGATAAGTGTATAAAAATGTACTTACGTTGTAAACGATGTTGTGACGAACAATATTCATCTGAAAATTAAGTTTTACATTTAGTAAGTATATAATTATAGATGAAGTATACAACAAAATTATATCTTTTTGAGGGAGGAAGCAAAATTAACAAATTATTCAATTATGCCGCACGTCTTCGTCTGACTCTCATAACATACGAAATTGAATATCCGAGTGGTTTACTTTGGATCCAATTATTTAAGTAAACAAACGTCAACTCCTTCTATATGAGCCTACTTTATCCAGTCTCCAGATTAATAAATTGAATACTTATTCAGGTATCATTACTTCATATTATTTTGGAGTTTTCATACTTCGATATACACCAGCCCCATAGTAACATTGCCAATACATTGCTACGAAATTTAAGTGTGGCAGAACAAATTATCGATAAAGTGATAAAGGTAAATCTAAAAAGGGTAAGCAATAAATAGTATTTATGGCATCATGACTAACAAAATCGCATTACTATATTTTTGAAGCAACTAGTACACATATGCATAAAAATTAAATGATAACAAACAATACTATGTCAAGTGTTTAGACAGCAAATACTGTCCAAAAAATTTGATCAGGTGTGGCTTTTTGATGGTAAAAAAAAAATTTACGCGAGACGTTACAGTACTTAAGAAATAATAAATACGTAGTTAATAAAAATTATTTGTAATTTGATTAACAGCCAACAGATGAGGAACACCATATTAATCATATTGATATAAAAATCATAATAAAATAGAAACGTGTACACTGTAAGGTTGTTTCGTAGATTAAATGTTAATTTTTCGAGAAATTTGTATCTTTGTATCAAGAAATCTTCTTATTGAAAGTTTTTCTCTGTCTTTCTAGTAAAAGCTCTTTACAAGATCTCGTAAAAAAGAAGGTACGACGAATTGAATCTATCAGTAGAACTTATTCTAGACAATTTCGGAATTATGACTAAAACTTCGAATTCGATATTACGTAAATAACGGGTACAAGACGACATAAAATTAATATTTTTATAAGTAATACTATAAATTTATTGTAAGTAAGTTTTTATATATAATTATTTTTTTAAGTAAAAGGACAATTGCAAACCCTTTAATTTTTTTTTATATGGAAGAGGGAAAATAATCTGATAAAGGGTCCTTGACTTTCAGAAATCATTTATTTCTGATAAGGTTTTTATGACCTTCAGACAGATCAGAAAGATTTAGTTTTGATTGGATTTATTACTCAAGCTTTACGGCTGTGGTAAACAAAAAACAACTTTTATTGTAGTCAGTTTTTTATGTACAATAGGCTAGTTGCCACTATTTTTATTATTTCATAGAACGGTTCATTACAATTATATTACACCACAATTTTTTTTTTTTTGAATCACCTATTCTAATAAACTTTAAATTTTAAAATATATTTTCGCTATGCAGCCAGAAACGCCGTAGCGTGACGTGATATTCTTGTAAATAATACGACTGTTTATCATACGACCTTTTGTATCGGAGTTCAAAACCATGGCTTCGAAAGGATTACATGATAAAATATGGTAGTTACTACTATTAACTTAAGCGACTATGCGTAGTCAATTGCCCACGTGTTACCATTGGTTCTGTTTTTATTTTAGCTTGAAAGTGACATGGAAAATTATAAACAATATAAAATCATGGGTCCAGTTAAAAGCTAATCTTTTGAAAAAAACAAACAAGGCAAACAAAATAATTTATTTGGGTGTACACAACCTGCTAACTAATTAAAACTATCATAATACTTTTTATTAAAACGAATAACATTACCTTTCTTTTAGTTCAATCTCAACTGGTCACAACAGCTCACACACCTTGACTTTACACTTATTTTAATTTTATTACCAAACGACAATATTGAAAATGTACACACTCGTTACTAATTTCATTAAACACATATCACAAGCACAGAACTCACAGCTATAATTTTCCATAATTCGTTAATAAATTAATCCACTGTTTACTAATTAAGACGTATTCACTTGTGCTTAGAAAAACAAATGACAATATTGCATAATAATAAAATGGCGACAAAAGTATAAACAGTTTACCGACCAATCAGAGAGCCCCGTTTCGTTTGACAATTAACGGACGTTCTACAAACAATTCAAAAATTTAAATCAGTGCTTTCGAACACTATGAAAATAATAGTCCGAGATCCTTCTACAGTATTTTTGCGTTCATAGGTTATTTTTTTAAATCATTTTTTTTATTTATGTATAGTTAGGAGAACATATTATAATTACTAGGTTAATTTTTGCGAACACACCCTGGCTGCGAAGAGTTGCGGCTAAGTGCGCAATGGCAACCGTGATTTTTTATAAATTACTGTCATATATAGTTTTCTTTATTTAAAAAGTAAATGAACGGAGTTTTTCCAAAAAAATAAATTAAAAAGAATTTAATTAAAAATTATGGCGGCCAAATTTTGATAGGTAACTAAGTAAATATACTATCTTCTCCTAACTATAAATAAACTTAAAAATTTGGTTTTAAACAAATAACCGATGACCGCACCAATCCTGCAGTGAGATCTTAGACTATAAGCAGAGAGTGATTGTGCATACCGCCGCTCTCGCTGCATAACGGCGCTAGCAGTTAGCAGCGGCCGATCGAAAATGTTTCGTTTTTACTTTGTTAGATGGCACTAATTAACACATCATGAATCAAAATATGTCATTTTAAATGTCTGTTGACATTAGTATTTCGTAATGTATGATTAAAAGTATGTGTGTAAGAATTAAACAATATAGGTTTAGACTTTAGTTATATGCGTATGGTATGTAGTGCTTATTTGGATCTATGGTATGCACGGCACTGGTACGTCATAATGGTGACATGTTGTTATTTAAACTAATCTATATTCATAATGACAATTTAAAAAAATAGGTGAAACTAGTAGACGTAATGAACGACGTGCATTATGTCAATATGTACATGTAACATGTTATTCAATTACTGATATATTTTACAAAATTAAAGAGTAAAAACGTAAACAAAATGTTGTAAATATTTTTGAAATAACCTGTGTTGAAGGATGACAGAACTAAAACAAGAGTTACGTTACTACCAAAAAGGACAGTGAACAGTGGAAAATAGACGAAGCCAGTGTAGATAGAACTCAAAACTATTTCAAACCTCAAAGTGTTTCCAAAGTTGTAGGAATTTATGACCTAATATCTAGGTAACTTAATCTAGATAAGAATTAACTTTGTCTATGATATAGGGGAGAGTTGGTTATATCGTACTAGCATTTAAATCGTACCACTTCTAAATTTCCCATTTAATGAATATTTTTAGTTATTTTTCGACAGGATCCTACGCAAAGGGAGGGGAGTTAAGATCACGAAATAATATCTAAGAATTAAAGGAGATGGAAACTTGTGGGCCTAAAATGTAATGAGTTAAAAATTGATTTAAAAATTAGTTTATTTTTATGTACGAAATACCAAAAATCTGAATAAATTCTCAATTTACAGGGGGATAAATGCAAATAACTGTTTTTATGAAGTAATCGATAAATAAAAAAATATTATTCGATTATTTAACTACAAAATAAAAAATTCACTCCTAGTTTTAAACTTATAGTAACTTCATTTAAACTACACCATATATGTCTACAATTCAATAAAAATAACTTTTAATAACGTGTATTAACATAATAATAATATCAAATATTATTTTAAAACATCCTTTTCGATTATCGATTCCATTCGATTCGATTAGATCGAAATCATTTAGTATATAGCCTATGGCAACATGACATTGACGCTTAACAATTACCATACCAGATGCATTGTTATCTGAGTCTGACTAGTGACTTGTTTCGTGTTTTTCGATGCGTTTCGAGTGCTTTCCCGATCATTTTACTTTTTCAACGACCACTGCTTTGTTTTTTACGGACTCCCAAACCGCCTACGTTTTACGACCCTTGATTGCACATTGGACACCGACGATCGCTATTAAGCAACTTTATATTTATATTTAATTTTATAACGTATGAAATATTTTGCGGATTTAAAAATTATTAAATTAAATTAACAACATTTTAAGATTTAAAAGTATGGAATACCTACACGAGTTCATGAGCGGAAACAACTTTCTGAAAATACAATGTACAACGTAGTTTTTTATTTAGATATCGTACGAGTTCCTTAAATGAGAGGAAACAACAATACGAAATTCAAATAATTTTAATAGTTACTTGACATAAGTATATTTTTAAAATGTCTTTCGTTTAAAGGACTTTATACGAATTAAAAATGTTATCCATTTTTTTTGTAAATTCTTGTGTTTTTTAAAGTCCGCTAGCGTTTGTAAACGTTGTTAGCTTTAATATTTTATAGGTTAAGTTTTGTGATATTTTATAATAATGTAGGTATTATTATGAACATAAGTGGTGTACACAACAATTTATTCTTCGAGATTTAAAATCTATCTAGTCAGTCTCATCCCTAAAAATACTTAATCGATCCGCTAATTACCCTTTCTTACCCACATCATTTTAGACAAAATCTAATTTAGACTGATGACAAAGAAAAACTAGAACCAACTACTTGACAAGATTAAACCTTACAAATACATATGTCAATGTCCCCAGTTCGGTTCTTAACGGCGGAACCTTCAACATCCACATAATCATTCGCCGCACTCTTATATAATAGTTTCGCAAATTTCAAGAATGATTTAAAATATTCTAAAGTTTGCTTAGTAAATCATCATTGTTGAAAGAATAAACCAAAGTATACAATGATTGTTTCACCTCGCGACCAGGTCGAGTCAATGGTGTCCCTAATTACAGTAGTATCGTTTTAGTTGTGTAATTGTTTATATCACCTAATTAGGTTAATTTTAAGATTTTAGTTGACTGAACTTCAGATTTTTATTTTTTATGGTGTGAAGTAATATTGGGAGGCAAAAAATTATTTCGTACCTCTAACTCTTGCCAGAAGAAACGTTTGTATGTGGCTGTATTTATGATATATTTTTTCCATGTACAATATACATAGTTTTAATCAAATAGTTTGTTAAAATTTTTGGATTCTGATTTCAAATGCTTAGAGTGAAATTTATTTTTTAATTTGATGGTGTGACAAATTTAACGGTTACAATAACTAATTAACAGTTAGAAAAACTATTTTATTGTAAATTAAATTGAAAAATCAAATAAATCGAGATCTAATATGACATTATCTATTTTATTTTTGTATTATGTGTTTGCTGCGTTATTACTCATATTAAAGATTTTTAATTGTATAGGTTTCTACCATTTTATATATTAGCAATAAATAAAAAGATCATTTAAATGAATTTTTATTTGGGTACTTATTATGCCTTGCTGATGTTATTGGCTTTACATGTTTTTGAAAAGTAATTTTAATACCGTGATCGCAGTGACTGCAAAGCAAACGAAACTTCGAGAGTATGTTGTTAAAAATATATATATAAACGCGTAGCCAATCAGAAAACTATTAGTTTTATTTCAGTAATTTTGCTATTTTATAATTTAGGAAAAAAATGAAGGCCTATAATAAAAAACTATGTGAACCTAAATGTTAATGTAATGTATGAGAATTAATTATATTATGAGGTCCCTTTGAAAATAATCTCCCTACCAAAATTACCAAAATATATGATTTATTAATGAAGAAATTCTGTTAACCAGTACGGGTCGTCGTCATCAGCCTATCAACGCCCACTGCTGAGCAAAGGCCTCTTTCTCACATGGAGAAGGTTTGAGCATTAATCACCACGCTTGCTCAGGACGGGTTGGTGATTTCAAACTTATAATTGTGAAACTATAAGTCCAGGTTTCCTCACGATGTTTTCCTTCACCGTAGGTCAGTGGTGTCTAAATAATCTCAGAAAGTACATATGACTCCGAAAAATCACATTGGTACTTGCCAGGTTTGAACCCGCCCCCTCGGCAACGACAGGCGGACCCTTTATCCACTAGGCCACCACTGATTTCTGTTAACCATTACGGGTAACAGGTACTAAACAAATATAATATAGATAGACAAGATTAAAGCTTTGTCAATCACTTACAGAACCTATGACGGTTACCAAAACGATTCTTATGACGGTTATCCTTAGTATTTACTTCAAATTAATTGCTTCTAATTACAAAGTGCTTCAAAGCAAAGCATAGTAAGTTATTTGTTTATTCCCATTGCTAAATGTTTCATAGCGCTAGTTTTTTTATTATTTACAAACATAGCTTGTTATTGCGAAATTTAACTGTTATTTTATTTTGATTGACTTTAAGTTTGAGTTAAATGTATGTGTGTATGTGCTTATTATTATCTATTGGAAAGTATTATTTACAATACAATAAAATACAATAATTTTGGTCGAATATTTCTCTGTACAACACCTCTATCATAGGCATCGATAAATATTTAAATAGAAGGACTGGAGGATTAAATTGATTTAGGATTATTTTGAGTGTTGTGGCATTAGAATGTTACTTTAATATCATTACATAATAGAGAAGTAATATATTATTATATATAATAACAATTTGACTGATCGATGTCTGTACATTGGAGATGTATGTGAGATTGAACAAATGGGTTCACCAATCGGCGTGATTTGGATGCTAAACAGGAACATGCATAAATGAAAGGAAAAAACAAAAGAAAAAAAATTGCTGTAAAGTTTTGTGGCTGAAAACGTTCAGCTTGCGACAAACATTACAGGCTCCTGTTTATCCGGCAATGTTTGTGTGTATGCAAGTATATATGTACATATATACATATGAATGTGAATTGTGATATGAACATAAAGGGTAAACAAGTTTGTTCGTGCGAAATCTTACAACTCAATTCTGAAGCAGATATCTTTAACCAATACCTAGCACGAACTTTATATAAAAGTTGACTTACGATGACAATTCACTGTTAACTTCGTATCCTAATTTTTAATTCAACATAGGTATGTAGTATATAATGAGTTCAAGGTCGATGACAAGTAACTTTTTAATTCACTTCTAGAACAGGGTAAAAGTTTTGAAATTAAAAATAATCTAAACACATGGCCAGTTATATTGTAAAAGTAGGAATAAAATAAGAAGAAGCTTTTATTTAAGGCGAAAATTACATTATTATCGGACGTGACAATTAAATACCAAAGTTTAAAACTACCTAAGTTACTAGTACTACAATTTAGATCCAAACTTTTATATGTGTTACGAAGATTTCGAAATATGATTGCAAAAAATAAAAAAAATCCTTCAAGTTATTAAAATAATATTATATGTTTGGTTTTAATTTTTGATTACTTTAAACATGACCCATAAACATTATCAAATAACTTCGATAGAGGTTATTCGAAAAACAAAGGATCGAAGGGGTTTTGTTAATCGAAATATAATTAATTTTATTAGAACAAGTTACTTGTTTTAGATAGTAAACAAGAAACTTTAAAATCATAAATTTCTAGAAATATTACAAGAAAACAAAGTGCTTATACAAATATATGTTTAAAATAGAAATAGAACAACTAAATTAGCACTATTTTATTCACATCTATCATTTTGATTATCTATGTATTAAAATATCATATTTCAGAATACGATGGTAAAAAAAGTGTTTATAGTACTCTGTTTCTTCAAATATTTTTCAAAATCGATATGTTTAATACTACTTAGTAACAGAAAAGTATATTGTTTTGATGTTTTTCATAGTTTTCGATAGTACAATGATAACAGAAATTTTATATTCATAAATATTTGCTCAGACATCAGGTGGTGGTGACAACAGACTCTTAGAGGTGGTAGAGCCTAGCTGTGGTCATTGGTCAAGTTACTACAGCACGAACATGGGCTGGCTCGACCGGGGAAGTACCACCCTCTCACAGAAAATCGGCGTGAAGTAGTCTTTAATGGCTGCGTTTCGTCCGGTTAGTGAGACAGCCGGTTGCCCTTTCCCTTTTCTCACGGTTTCCTTTCAGTCCCTTTCCCACTTTTTACGCCCCATTTTCCCCAAACAAGGGCGGCAACACATCTGCATATCTACGTTGCAGTTAGTAACAGTAACTACCTACCATCAAGTAGGCCGTCTACTCGGTTGCCCAATTTTGTTTTGCAGACATTGAATTTTCTTTAACAAGAAGAGAATTTATACATTAAAAAAAGCACACAAAACTAGAAAGTATGCTTAAGACTGACAAAAAAAGAGGTTAATATATACATATAAAAATTTACTAAGCGTATATATCGAATAGCGAAATCAAACAAATGAAATAAAAAAAAGTAAGGAAAAAAAAATCATAAAACGTATCGTATCTAAAGGGTAGAACTTAGTTTGTTAAGATAAGAGACGGATAATTTGAAGAATATAAGCAGATCCGTATATTGTCAATAAATAGTTTACCAGTTATTACATTATTTTTGCAAAAAAAAAAGAAACATACGAGGGGAGGAAAATTATATAAGGTATATCATTAAGGATTTTCAAAATAAATTACAATTCGCTTCTGTAAAAATATAAAAGTTTGTTTTATTTGTACGCCTTTACAATATTATAACAATTATTATTAACTATAAGAATTATACTTCTATCTTACCTGAAAATACAAAGGAATAACAGTAAAGTTCACTAATATTGCCTCCTCAATTATATCCCTTTGTCTATCTCTCGCCAAGTTTTAATAATCATAAAATGCACATAAACCTAAAAATAATCTACCATTAATGACGCGTCTCTTACCGACCACTTATAAACGCGGCAAAGGAGATTGTCCACTTAGTATGGGGACTTTGGCCTGACGTGAACAGACATTTTATCATAGTTTTTGTAATTAGTTTAAAAGCACTAATTAGTAATCATGAGAATATAAACTTAATTTTGTATCAAAATGTTTAAAAAGAGATTTTTGTCATGTGAGGAAAAACAGGTTAAAGCAAAATAAAACAACATTTTTTATGATTTATTTTTATTCTGAGTTATCATATGTTATTAATATATGTTCAAGAAATTAGACAGGTGGTGAAATGTATTCCTGATACCTTGCTCAACTTAAAAACCATAAAATAGTCATTATATGAGTGCAGCAACCCACTGTCCTTCGGCCAACCATGCAATTAAAATAATATTCTTTTATAGCTTCCTTACCATTGTGATTATTTTCATATAATATATATATAAAATATATTTTTCGACTTACATGCTTGCTTTGTATTTTTCTATGCAATAATCTGCAGTTGGCCAAAGGCATCGGGTAGTCAACCAATAGGTTGCTGGCTTTATTTCTACATAATTCTATAGTATAGGAACCATCGCCTCTTATGTGCTGCCCATAATACAAACAAGCTTGTTTTGGTTAGTATGTTCCACATGCAATTAATATAATATCATTATATTCTATTCTTGAAAATATGAAACTGTCCATGTTTACATTTATAGGTTGAAAATCTATTTAAATAATATATTTTCGATAACAAAGTCAGCTAATGTGTTAGGAGTAAACATCTTTTCATTTATTATAATACAACAGTATATAAGGATTATAATTATATAAAACAATAAAACCTCATTTTGCATTATAGGAATAGCATATACAATACATATCTATTGAAAAATGAGTAATTTAAATAATAAATTGAATTGACACTTACTCGTCGAGGAGCTATCCACTGATTAAGATCTAGACTATGTCGCCTTCGCTCTATCAAATCAGTTCCACAGTTTATGCATCTCAGAGATACGGATTGGTAAGAAGTCACTTCTTCTGTGTGCAGACTATCTTGAGACACGCTTTGGTTTTGTTCAATGTCCATATTAAAGCCGTGGTTAGCGATGCAGCTAGTTTCGGGGTCCATATTACGTGAGTGTTGGTCATCGTTAATGCTATGTTCGGAGTCCATAATACAAAAGCCAGGGTCATCGTTTGAGCGAAATTCGGGGTCCGTAGATGTGCAGGGGTCATTGGTAAAGATAGGTCGGCGTCCATAATGAATAAACAATCGTTGAAAGAAAATCCATAATAAATCAACACTCATTGTAGGTAAACAAAGCGATGTAAACAATCAGTCTGTGACATATCAATGTCAATGTCAAAAAAATTATTTAAAATTCGATCGAAAACAGATATGATTACGTTTAACATTCTTCATATGTATTTCAGTTTATAAAACGTTTTAAATGACGAAACTAATTAAAAACAAAGATTTTTATTTTTTTTGTAATTAATACTTATAGTTGTATTAAGTACTGCGAGATGATTCGATTTGACCTAATCGTTAATTGATCTTGCTGGTAACACAAAACGTGGATCAATAAAGCAAATCAATGAAGATACTTTAAAAATATTTTTTCAATAAAATACAAATGTACACTCAAACAACAATAGAATGGCTAACTAAAAAAAATATAGTTTTTTTTCATAAACTTGTTTTTTTGATAGCAGCTTGTTCACGCTAGGCCAAAAATGAACATTGCCCTTTGAGTTTAATGAAATGTCATTTCATTACATACATATAATATTAATAATATTATACTAGTAAGTTATATGAATTAGAAATATATATAAGTAATTGCAAGTATTAAACGTAGTCCTGCCAGTTTACTAAGCGCTTACTAAATTAATTAATTAAATGACTTACTTGAAGGATTAAAGTTCTAAAGACAAATTTAATTTAATCTCCGTGTTACAACTTAGTCATTTTCGTTAAAAAGCCCATCAAACTTTATTTTTTTGTTTTTCTACAACAAAATTTGGTTATAATTACAATAAAAAAACATTTTAATTTCTTTTGAATTATAAATATTGATTGTAATAAAGGAGATCGAAAGTATTGCATACAATTCTGGGCCCTCAATGTAAAGACATGAAAATAGTATTAATTAAAAGGTTCAAAATTAAGAATTTCTTCATTAAAAATTCTATAGAAATTGACAATCAGATAGCTGAGTTATAGGAGGTTTAGTAAAAGTGAGGTTATATTGCATTATCTTTAAGAGTTAGATTAATACACTTAAGAGTAGGTGAAAAATAATAATTATATGTATTTAGAAGAGAATATCTGATAAGTTATAACAAGGCAAGAAAGACTCAAAGACATACAGTTATCGGTAACAAATATGGAATTTTACGAGGAACAGGACGAGTGAAGTATGTGATAAAAGTCATAAAATAAAACAAATAATTTTAATGGAATATTTTATTCCTCTTCAATAATAATTAAAATATCGTCTAGGAACTGTGCAGGGGGTACAATATTGTGGTACCTTGCCCAGCTAAGGTACCACTAACAATTCCAAACAAGCAGGCGATCGTCGGTGTCCAATGTGAAATCAAGGGTCGTAAAACGTTAGGCGGGTTGGGAGTCCGTAAAAAACAAAGCAGTGGTCGTTGAAAACGTAAAATGATCGGGGAAGCACTCGAAACGCATCGAAAAACACGAAACAAGTCAGACTCAGATAACAAATAACAATGCATCTGGTATGGTAATTTGTAAGTGTCAATGTCATCTTGCCATAGACTATATACTGAATGATTTCGATCTAAGAGGATCGAATGGAATCGATAATCGAAAAGGATGTTTTAAAATCATATTTAATATTATTATTTTGTTAATACACGTTATTAAAAGTTATTTTTATTGAATTGTAGACATATATGGTGTAGTTTAAATGAAGTTACTATAAGTTTAAAACTAGGAGTGAAGTTTTTGTTTTGTAGTTAAATAATCGAATAATCATTTTTTATTTCATTAATCGTTAATCGATTGCTTCATAAAAACACTTATTTGCATATTTCTTCGCTTGTAGATTGAAAAGTTATGCAGATTTTTGGTATATTATTTCGTGATCTTAACCCCCCTCCCGTGCCTCCGTGCTCGAGTGACGCCTACAACTTTGCAACGCATAGTTTACTAGCCGCCGAGCGAATATTTTTCAAAATTTTTAACTCGTGATATCTTTTGAGAGGAATGTCAGAATCTAATAATTCAAAAAGTTATATAAAGGTTTTGAAACGATCTTAAAAAATAAATCATTTATTTTGATAAGGATTAATACTAAGGAACAAATAAAGAGCCTTTTCAAGCAGTGATATTTTAATTAAATTTTTTATATAAAAAATCGCTTATTGTGACAAAACTATAATAATTAGAGATATGATATCGCGACGTTCTTTGTAGATAATGATAAGTTCTACAAAATTGCAGTTCTACAAATTTACATCACTTTGTTATATCTTGAATCGTTTTCAGAGCGTTCGCGATTAAAGAAAGTTTTTTGGTATATATTTTACATTAAGGGAATTTTGGTAAGTAACCCAATTTTTTTAACAAACTAAATATAGCCTATGTCACTCCAAGCTAGCTTTCTAACGGTGAAAGAATTTTTCAAATATCGCTACGTTTCACTATGTTACAAATCAATTTAAAATAACACTTAGTTAACTAAAAAGTATACGTAGGTAGGAATTAATAACTGTACTCGACGATAATGGTACGGGTGCTGGCCATTTTCCTTTAAAATTTTCCATACACGCGTATGGTTGACACCGAGTTGATGTCCCACCGAGCGCGTGCTTTGCGTAGGGTCCTGTCGTAAAATAACTAATATGTGTTCCTTTAGATCGTCATCATTAACTCTCGGCCTTCCCGCATTAGCACGTTGTTGTTCACGGCCATCGACATTTCCGAAATTGTAGACGCTGAAATGCCTTAAGTGACGGTAATGGTATGTTTCTTGGAGAAGCAAACAGTTCGCCATAAAGTCTACGCGATTTCTCATAATTACAATCACATTTCCCTTGACACATTAACATATTGAAATATTCCTGGTTGGAGTACATTTTATAAAACAACACAATTTTATAAAACCGTAACCAAAAAGTAATCCACTCGGAAGAAATTTCCACGAGGAACTAACTAATAAAAAAAAATTATTAAAAGGGCGGCGTAGGCTCCAATAAGAAATATCGATATTTAAAAAATCATAACAATAAATAAATATTTAATATTCATATTATTTCGATACATACTTTGATATATGATATATCAAACATTAATATTATTTTTGATTGTAAAACACCATTTTTTACAGAAGTAGATTATCCTAATAATACAACATAGTTATTAGTCAATTTACCTGAAGAAGTTCCAAATTATAATATTGATTAATAATATGTATTTATTACTAATAAAAGTTATTTTAAATGAACAGTGGCGGCGTAAGGCGTGGGCGACATGGGCAACCGCCTACGGCCTCGCGGTACAAAGGGCCTCGCGCCTCAAAAAATTTAAAGCAAGAATAAAAAAAATCTTGGTCTTCTTCTTCCTGGCAATTTCGTAGCTATAGACACTGTCTGCCTTACATGTTGGGATTCGTTTTGGCTATTTGTTTTTACGACCAGTCACCTGCCTGACATCAACTCTCAAACTTTGGACATCAGAATTAATTAAACCTATTTTAATAAGAATAGTGTGTTCAATGTTTTAATAATATATATTTAGCGAATAAATAGATAGTGTTAAAATATATTGATTGCCCCCGTAAACAGTGACGTTTTTTAATTGTTTTTGTTTTCTTTGTGGATTGTAATTACATTGGTACCTGTACTCGTCTATTTTACATAAAGTAAGAAATATTTAATTGGTAATAAGTATGTAACGCAGTAATTACTTGTATACAAAATACGCTTTTTAATATCTTTTGAAGGAAACCAAAGCTTTAAGGTTAAAAAACGTATCCACGTTTAAGTTTTTAAAACTAGCAGGTAGGAAGAGCTTCAAGTTGCCATAGAATAGGGCCTCGCGAAATCTTTCTTGCCCACATCAAATTTAGGTCTTGCTCCGCCACTGTAAATGAAATACAATGAAAATGAAATACAATACAACGTATACAACATGTAACATAATTAACGCACTTACTTACATTGAAACTAGTTTGTTCAGAATCGGTATCTGGATCGATTTTTATAGTTTTTTATGTATGTCATTTTTTTCTCAAATTTAGATAGAACTAAGTAAATTACAGTCATCCTACACACAGTTATCTAAACACTTCATTGACACGAAAATGGATCGTAAGTCAGAGTATTTAGATTTTTAAAATGAAATATTTAATTAGTAATCATCATTTAATTAAAGAAAACTGATACTTGTTTCAAGGCTAAAATAGTATTTTACAAATATCTACGCACGCACAGCGACAGCCGGCACACATCAAATACCTACGCACGTGTCCATTGACCTCCTACATCAGCTGATTTGACGCCACTCGACTATTTTTTGTGGGGACGAATTAAATCGTTAGTTTATAACACAGAGACAACAAGTGTCGAGGAACTAAAAAATAAGATAATAACCGCCTTTGTATAAGTGAAAAGTGACACTGCAGTATTATCTAAAATAAAACCACTATTGCGAAAACGGTCATTAAAGTGTATTGAACAAGGCAGTGGACATTTTGAAATTTTTTTAAATCTACAACGCCGTGCGAGTGCAAATTAAACTAAGTTTGTTTATGATCTTTAAATTATTGTTAATATTTTGATTCACACCATTTAAACACGCCGACTTTGTCGTAGGTATTGTGGTGTCTAATCATTCACGCGTTATCAGCTGTTTAATAAATCTTATTTACAAATTTAATTTAACAAATCACTTATTATAAAATATTGACTTCACATTAAAAAAAATTAAATGTCGACAATCTTAAGCCTGAAAAGTGTGATGGAAAGAAGAATCATAATGTAGTTAGGTATTTCGTGTTCTTATTATTACCTACTTCTTATTATTGTCGGACGGCACTCGGAGAGAGGGGCGCGGGCGCGGCGAGTATATATTTGAATATCTGACCATATTATTTGGTGTATGCATTGCGTTTATAATTTTACTTAATTAATTCACATCAGGTCCATAATTTCAATATAATAAACATCTCAAGAAATACTATGTATTAACAGAAGACTAAAAGACATAAATTTTACTTATCGTGCCTTTTTCCAATAGATATTGTTAGGAAGCTTCGAATGTGAGATGGATATGAAAGAACGATTCTGTAACGTTGATTAATGTAAAGCATTTAAATTACATTACAAGTTTATTAGCGTCCAAATTCTAGCTATCATTATAGTTGAATATTAAAATTATAATATAAAATAAAATGAGTTTGCATAACAGTCAAATCAAATATAAATTAAACAGGAAATGTCTGTGTTTCACGAATTTCCAACTTCTCCCCCAACTCATAAATCTAAGAAAATTATTTAATCTTGATCATTCAAAACATTATCTCTGTCTTACAAATAATTCATAAACATGAAAACACAAAACAGGTAATTAGAACAAAATTGTCACTCTAGAAGATTTCCTCTTTGATTAACAAGAGAGATTATCTTCAATCAACTTGATTATTCTGGAATATTATTCTATGAGGATGACGAATACTAAAACATTTTAATAAAATATAATTACAAAACGTAAATCATTATATTCATTCATTAGAATAGTATAATATTTTTAAAAAGTTTATATAATATTATTAGTGAGATGCTAACTACGTAGGGTGGCATTCGGAGGTTCCAGGAAAACTACGAAACTTACTTATATGTATACTATAAAAAGAATTACATATTAAAACTTATAACCTAATACCTAAGACTACATGATTGCTCCGATGTTAGTATAGCAATGCAGTTCCATTGCTTGTATGGCGTAAGGAATCTTCTGGTTCACACGGCTTGGTGTTCGTTCCGCGGAGTCAGCGGCATTCTTCGTTATATATTTTACCCATACAAAGATGTCGCCCCGGTGATGTTCATTCATTTCTTCATATGTGCCTCGTACGTAACATGCTTATTGATTAGGTTTGAACTCAAAACATTGTTTATATCATACGACAAAGTTAATTCTTATCTAGATAATATTAGATGTTAGTGATAAATTCCTATATCTTTGTAAACACTTTGAGGTTTAAAAAGTTTTGTGTTCTATCTACACTGACTTCGTCTATTTTCTACTGGTCAGTGTCCTTTTTGGTAGTTACGTAACTCTACTTTTAGTTTTGTTATCCTTCAACACAGTTTATTTCAAAAATATTTATACCATTTTGATTACGTTTTTACTCTTTAATTTTGTAAAGTTTATGAGTAATTGAATAACATGTACATATTGACATAATGCACGTCGTTTATTACGTCTACTAGTTTCACCTATTTTTTTAACTTGTCATTATGAATATTAATTAGTATAAATAACAACATATCACCATTATATTGTACCAGTGGCGTGCACACCATTGATGCAAATAAGCACTTCATATCCCTACGCATATAAAAACTAAACATATATTGTTTAATTCTTACTTACATACTTTTAATCATACATTACGAAATACTAATGTCAACAGACATTTAAAATAACATATTTTGATTCATGATGTGTTAATAAGTGCCATCTAACAATGTAAAAACGAAACATTTTCGATCGGCCGCTGCTAACTGCTAGCGCCGCTATGCAGCCAGAGCGGCGGTATGCACAATCACTTTCTGCTTATAGTCTATAGGTTGCCTAAAAAATTTGGCCGCCATAATTTTTAATTAAATAATTTTTATTTATTTTTTTGGAAAAATTACGTTCATTTATTTATTTAATAAAGAAAACTATAAATGACAGTAATTTATATGAAGATTCTAAAAAATCACGGTTGCATTACGCACCTAACCGCAACTCTTCGCAGCCAGGGTGTGTTCGCAAAAATTAACCTAGTAGGTTAATATATTATGTTCTCCTAATTATATATAAATATAAAAATTTGGTTTTAAACAAATAACTTATGAACGCAAAAATACTGCAGTAGGATCTCGGACTATTATTATCCATACAAAACGTGTCAAGGACGATCTACAAATCTCGTGTATGTATACAGGAAATGTTTGTATGCGTGTGTGTAAAACTAACACATGCATAGTGTTCGGAAAGCAAGTTGATTTAAATTTTGAATTGTTTGTAGAAAGTCCGTTAATTGTCAAACGAAACGGGGCTCTCTGATTGGTCGGTAAACTGATTACACTTTTGTCGCCATTTTATTATTATGCAATATTGTCATTTGCTTTTCTAAGCACAAGTGAATAACTATTAATTAGTATAAACAGTGGATTAATTTATTAACGAATTATGGAAAATTATAGCTGTGAGTTCTGTGCTTGTGATATGTGTTTAATGAAATTAGTAACGAGTTTGTACATTTTCAATGTTGTCGTTTGGTAATAAAATTAAAATAAGTGTAAAGTCATGGTGTGTGAGCTGTTGTGACCAGTTGAGATTGATCTAAAAGAAAGGTAATGTTATTCGTTTTAATAAAAAGTATTATGATAGTTTTAATTAGTTAGCAGGTTGTGTACACCCAAATAAATTATTTTGTTTGTCTTGTTTGTTTTTTTTTAAAGATTATAATAAGAATGTTTGAAAATGGAACTCCGCTGGATATTCCTATTTAAATAACTTTTATAAAGCTGTGATGAACAGATCATAAAGTATATACTAGATGTTCGTTCTGATCGGACTGCTGTAACATTATTCGCGAAGATTATCAATGTTTAAATGAGATTAATATTTTCTGATTACTTCTCGTATTTTATTATGTTCAAAACTACATACTCCCGACGTTTCGATGACTATGCAGCAACCGTGATCACGGCGGACATCTCGTCTCCCGTTAAAAAAATAACAATATTAGTTTATTTTGACTAAATAGTTTTCACGGCCGTGAGAAGATTAGTTTAATTATTAATTTAATTGGTCTCTAGTATTGTGGAAAATGAGATTTTGTCACCATTTATAACAATAACTTCTAATTCAAATATCATTCCGTATAAGGTTCCGAAATATATAAACTTCAACAAATATTTCTAAGGGATTGCTATAAAAATTCAACTGAAACTTGAAATAATCAAAAAAAAAAAACAAACTGAAACTGAAAATTGAAAACACCGTCCGCCATGTTTCTAAGTCACAATATTGTAAACAACGTAATATCAAACGCTATTTCAGGTTATTCGTGATCTTTCATTTATTCGCCTCGATAATTATTTATTTCACGTAAAAAGAATAAAAGATTGTTAGATGGAGTATACTCTCTTCTTGACAACATCCTCATCATTTGTTACCCAATGCTTGCGTTTGCTCTCCTTTTGACAACTAAATCGAGTTGGAACACAATTAGTTTTCATTCTGATTCTTTTAAGTGAATCCATGATTTTATATTGTTTATAATTTTCCATGTCACTTTCAAGCTAAAATAAAAACAGAACCAATGTTAAAACGTGGGCGATTGACTACGCATAGTTGCTAACTGAAACTTTATTTAGAAAGAAAAAATATTAATACATTATATGTAGTTTAAAGTGAAAATTACAAAAATGTATTTGTTGTAAGTTGCTTTAAATTACATTAAAGTGATCTTCACACTTCACAGAAATACACTGCAGTTCGACTGGACAGAGTTACGGAATCAGTTTTAGCTAGTTGTAATCAGGTATTACACATATTCTCAACACTGGGTACTTTAATCCACAACTTTTCTGGGTTCTTTATTGATGTATTCTTACATTACCGCTGGATACAATAGTGATGACTACTTTATTTTATCATGTTATCCTTGTGAAGCCATGGTTTTGAATTCCGATAAACAGGTTATGATAGTCACTCGTATTGTTTACAAGAATATTACGTCACGGCACAAATAATTAATAGACCATCATGGCGGACGGCGTTTATGACTGTATGTATAGCGAAAATATATTTTAACATTTAAAGTTTATTAGGATAGGTGTTTCAAAAAAAAAAAAATATTTTTTTTATGGCGTAATATAATCGTAATGAACCTTTCTATGAAATAATAAAAATATTTACTTTCAGATGAATATTGTTCGTCACGACATCGTTTACGACGTAAGTACATTTTTTTATACACTTATCGCCTGAAGAAAAGTTTTTTCACAGTAATTAATGCATAGTGCATTTATTCATAGGTTTTCTCGTTAAGGATTTTAGTATGATTTTATATTGTAGAAGTAATGAAAACAATTAAGAGAACAACCTTTAATGATCATTTGGTTTAATTTATGCCAACACAAGAGGCAGAGGTTCTTGAGGATTTATGCTTTTTATACATTTAACATTTCTTCGTGCTTGTTACACTTTTTAATTAAATTTTAATACCTTATCGAATTATTCTTTTGAAAATTCATGAAAAATATTTTTCTGGCCAAATTTTCCATAACTGATGTTATTTATTTAATCCACGTTTACCATTAAATATTGAACACATTCAACTATCCCTACTAATATTATAAATGCCTAAGTAGCTCTGTCTGTCTGTCTGTTACGCTTTCACGCCTAAACCACTGAACTGATTTTAATAAAATTTGGTACAGAGATGGAGTTGACCTTGAGAAAGAACATAGGATAGTTTTTATCCCAGACTTTTGAAAGGTTCTCTTGGAAACGCGATATAACCGAACTCCACGCGGGCGAATCTGCGGGCGGAAGCTAGTCTTCATATATTTCTGTCGCAACGAAATAATTTCATATCAATCGTTTTTCAGTTACGGTAACCATTTATTGCACCACGCTTTATAATGGTCTAAGATCCCGATATAAGGCGACCTTCACCGAGATGTTTATTTGATGAAACATATTTTATATTCAATTTAATATGTCAATAACTATATTACATATGGGTTGTCTCATAAATTTTAGTCCAGGATATGATTAATTAACAATTAAAAATAGATTTTTGTTCAAATATTTCACGGGTTTGTTTATTAGATAAATTCCACACCAATCGAAAGTACGGAGCCCATAGAATATGAAAACGTTAGGTTGCCTATTCTTTTCCAGTCACAACTTTCGGGTTGCCAGGGATAAACAGGTACATCGATAGTAGCATTTTTTGCACCGCTCTGATAATTTAATCAAATTTAAATGAAAATAAAGATTATTTAATTATGAACACAGTGAAATAGGGTTGCCTGCGAAAAATCGGTCCTAAATTAGGGTTGTCGAATTTTAAAAAGCAAAATATTGCCGCGAGTGAATATGTACGACTGAGAGGTCCCAAGCAACTGTTCCGTGCGTTAGAAGAGGACAGAGCATAACAGCTGCGTAAGGTCATTGACATATTAAATTGAATATAAAATATGTTTCATCAAATAAACATCTCGGTGAAGGTCGCTTATATCGGGATGCTCTACTATAATGTTACATTTTATTTTAATATCAACATAACATTTAACTATAAAATTTTTATCTAGTATAGAATTGTATTCGTTTCGAGAATTCGATGGTATTTCACCTAGTTTGTGTGCTAAATAGGACAGCGTATTAAATTAATTACTACTTTCGGGGAAGGTGATCAAAACATGCAAAACCAAGTGATTCTACGAGCTTTGCACACTTAGTGAATGGAATTGTGATCATCATTTGTTTCAATAGCTAATATCGATGAATTACTAGTATCCAGTTCATCTGAAGTATTATTACCTTTAGTCTTTGTTACTTTGTTAATTGACTTTAGATTTATGGGTTTAAGCATTCCAACTAAATTTAAAAAGAAAGTCGGCTGATAAAGTCCAGATGACTCAATACATCTTTTTGTATCCTTTTCCGACATTTCACTATTTCCCATTGAAATATATATTTACAAAAATTTGTTTGTGATTAAGTGAAAATTGGTAATACTATAATAAAATATTTATCTTAATATTATGTATATCCAATTGTTTTTAATTGTAGAAGTCTGTATTTCATAACTATATTCGCTGTCTCTGTTATGCTCGTTTATTATTTAAAGAATCCGAAATTATGCCACTACTGAAAAATGTTGCTAAATAAGAATATCACCCACAGCTATAATTATTTCATATTTTATATCTTAATCAATAATCAATATAATCTATAAAAATAATATAATTTCTTTCAAATATTTTATTTTAATTTATTGATTATAAAATTCAAATAAATAATGCTGAGGTTGCATGAAATATTGTATTGCTACAAATAGAAGATTAGTGCAATAATTATGAAAACGTTTGAAATATTTTATTGTTAAATTCAGAGACAATCTTTTATAAACATTAGAATTTTGTAAAAATCTGTGAATAATATTTTTTACTTCAACATATTGCTTTATTACAATATATAATGTATATATATATCTACCATGCCGTATTCGACTATAGTGACTTAGCTTTGCTTTTTTTTTTTCATTATAGATTACATAGGTAATATTTAAGAGCTGCGATGCGACCTCACATGACTAAAGTACCCAATCTTAGCACTAAACGTGCGACCACAAGTGTCACAAGTCAGTGTACCATTTACATAATTGTATGTTATATTAGCAGGTGGACGTGCTTTTATTCGGTCACGTTTGAGATCCAGATCTAGTTTTCTTTTATCTTCAAATGCATGTACTAATAAATAGATCAAAAGCCTACAACGAAGAGTGTATGTTTTGCAAATAGATAGCCACTATCTGTAAAAAGATTTTATAATTTATAAACCATAGCAAAATACGGGAATATATTTAATTAGTTGGAAATCTCCTTTTCTTTTGTTATTTCCAATACTCATCACTTGACATATTCTAAAAAATCAAACAGGAGTTGATTGATGTCAAAACGGCTCACTTTTCTCCTCGCCGTGTTTCAGTTTAGCACCTAAAACTTCTCCCTTAAAAATCGTTTCATCAACTCTCCCGAATAATCGGTTTACATGAAGCTCATACAGTAGACAGCGGATAAAGTCTTGGCACTGTTTACTGCAACAACACATAACGACACAACAACAGTTACACACTTTCGAAATATATAGGTATTAATATTAGTTTTAGGAGAACCGCAGTGGTAAGCCAAAAAATTAAGTAATAACATTAAATTTTATTGATTTAAAGCTATCTTGAAAACATATTTTTGAATATATCCCAAAAGAAAGATTTAAACACACTCCGAAAATCTACCATTGATAAAACTATCATACCAACTCGCGTTTTGAACGAGAAAAGAACCCTGATATTCTTTGACAAATTCTTATACATATATGGCTCGCCCCTCTTATACTCTCCAATATCCCTACAATATTATAGTTTTATCATTTCATACTTTTTACAAATTAAATAAATATGTTCAAGATAATTATATTCGACAACAACACAATTTCAAAAAATTGCAAATTCACACCAGCTGTAAAATAGATTTTCCTTAAAACTACGTAAATATGTATTAAATTATGTTAAGATACATATATGTACATAACTGTAGAGTGGTTAAATGAAAATCGGCAAGACATTAATTTGTTAAACCTTAATTTGCACTGTTGATGATATAAAACATTTAATACAAGTAAGAATGACGGGACTTTATAAATAAAAGGTTTAAATTTGTATAATTTGTATAAAATTTAAACAGTCGTATATCATGGCGAGCCACACGTTACGTTAGTTGCCTGCACATAAACATTACTCTAAATAAGAGTTCATACTGTTTAGTGCTCATTTAAAATAAATATACATAGTAAGTAAAGTTTTACAAAAACAATCAAGTTTCATGATATTTAACATTTAAACTATAATAAGAATTTAATTATTACATGGGCATAAATTAGACTTAGGTAGGTATTACAACAATTTTAATGCAAACAATCTTCAAATATCTAAAAAATAATAACATATATACTGTATTTGCATATAACGTGTTTGTGAATTCCCTAAATTTTTATGGAATTTTCTTCTATTTATGGTCGTTTTAAATAATGCCAGAAGTTATTGTTGTGAGTAAAGACAGTACTTTTATAAGATATTCTTAACATTATGAATGTCACTGAGGACATATTTATATGTAAAGTCAGGCATGCCCTTTGCTAAAGCGAATGATTGGTTAAAATATAAAGATTAAATGGAGAAGAAATACCGAGAACTATTTTTGTAAATTTTTACGTATGTTCATGATTAAAAATATTTGAATCATGAACATACTCGTACGTCAACGGTTTGACCCTTTGGGTACTAATAAAAAAATCTTTAAAATTATCTGCCTTCATAGTCTTAAATCAATAGGTACTCGGATTGTTAAATCTAATATTAATGAATTCCATAATATTATATGGTTTCATATTTTTATATAGACATACGTTATAATACAAAATACAACAATGGTACTTTATTATTAACGAGTTATTTATATTTGAGTTAATACTATTGTTCATTTCATTAAATACTATTTCATAACATTGTCAGGTTCTTATGATAACATTCAAGAAAATAACTTTGTCTTCAATAGTTAATTTCATAATTGATCGTTAGTTATTGTGTTCTTCTTTACATGTTGCTATTTGTTATAAAGTAAAAACAAGTCACTTGAACTTGATTGCCATAGGAAAACTCCGGTCTTGTTCAAGATATCTTTACATTATTAATAAAGTGCGACGTTAAGAAATTGCTTTGAACTACTATCACTATGATGTTTGGACGTGATAGGTTCAAGTACAATTCAAGTACATTATGTAGATTATTTTTATTTCTTTAATTAAAATTTCGAAGCTAATGTCATAGAAAAGTTCGTATGGTAATTTTTATTTTAAATAAGATCTTTGAATAGGCGAAATAAATTATTTCGATGAATATCTTAAGCGTCCTAGTTAAACAAAGGGAAACAAAACGAGAAGTTTAATGAGTGAGTCTCAATATAAATAAAATAAAATAAAAATATTTTTGATGCCTACTTAGAAGTAAACGGTTAATCAAACTACGTAATAGATAAGTAAGTAACACTTTTTCTATACATTGTCAATTATATCACAGTAATTAAAAACGTTTCATAGAATACTTAATGTAATCTCTTTAATCACGTCATTCTTAAAAATCTTTTTAATCAATTAAGATTGTTGGTCAAAATTCGATTCTTTAATTCAAAACTAATGCAATGTTTCGTTTTCGTTGTATTACTTTAGAGAAAGTATGTTTTTCTTTTCCTATGTCAAAAACGAAATAACAATAAAATTGAGGAAACAAGTCAGTGACACTTCCTTTGTTAGAAATATTATTTATCCCAGACTTTTGAAAGGTTCTCTTGAAAACACGATATAAGGGAACTCCAAGCGGGCGAAGCTGCGGGCGGAAAGCTAGTTGTATTATAAAATCTATTATTTACTTATTTGAATTGATATTTTGTAATTTAATCCGGAACAAATAGGCAAAAAGCCAAAGAAAACCCTTTTATAATTTTTTTTAACAAAAATTCTCAATATATTCATCGTTAAATTACATAGAGTTCTGAATCACAAATTTATTATAATAAAAATGCCATGACGTTTGAGATACTACTTTAATGAGATAGTTTTTTAAGGATCCGCTGAATTATTTTATGCTCTTTAGTCACGTTCTCTTATGTAGTCTGATTTTATAGAATAAATAACTTTTTATTAAACTCGTTAGCGGGAAGATGAGATGAAATTCATTTTTAAAATACTTTCTCAATAATAAATCAACCTTTAAAATATTTTTTATAGTATTGAAACAAATTATACATAATATTTATTTCTGCATCCAATTGTTTTTTAATGAAATTTAATAACCAAGTTGCTTAACTTTTGAAGGGAGAACTACAACATACTTTTGATTTTAATTCAATTAAGCTTATTTCTTCTTTTTCATTACATTTAATTCCATTTGTTTGTAATCAATTATTCGCTGACTATTTTGATCTACATACTTTGGATTCACTTTCATTTACTTAGAGAAGTTCAACTAAATAACACTACATTTCTGGAATCGAAACGAATTCATTACTGTTGTGAAAAGAAATTAAAATTTTCCTTTTCAAATATAAAACAATAAAAAAATTCTTTATCTTTTAATCACCAAACGAAATGTTACATAAAACAAAGCCTGGTGGCGAAACGGAGTTCGCCGGCTTTACTAGTCTCATTATACAATAAAAATAAACGCTCACATCTCGTCTGTCCGTGATCACGGTTGCTGAAAAGTGGCCGAAACGTCGGGAGTATGTAGTTTTTATCAAAAATCAAGTAGCGTAGTATATGCGAAAAATATTAGTTTCATTTACAATAAAATGAGTTCAATACACACATTAATACGTATAATATTTTTCAGGTCAACTGAAAGAGCATCAGATTGGAGACCACACCCCGTTCAAGGCGGTTCTACCTCTGTGTTCTACTGAGCACTTGATTAACCTGCCCAAGGTATGTACGTCATATAACTCTTCTGCTACTTGTATATACTACTACTTATTTATCTACAATTAACAAACTGCAATTATATAATAATATATTATTTTCAGAACAAAGCCCGCCCTCCCATCAAGGACGTCGCGTGTCACGCCATCAGCGACACGTATGAAGGTGTCACGTTGGTCATACAAGAGGGTCTTCTGTGTCGCAAGTGTGACACGCCGCTTGACAGTGACAAACACTTCCTGTTAGTATAACCACTTGATAAAACGACGCTGCAAACATTGAATACAATCAGATTTATTGAATGTCAGTAAAGAGACGTAGTTTTTCCTTTATCGTGTTGAAAACACTCATTAAATTTTACAAAAAAATTGTTATTTTAGTAGCCCTTATTATATTGTGATATCATCTTTTTAATATTTCTATATTTTCTAATGAAGAAAGATTAGATAAATAATATACCAAATGTTTTATACATACTAAAGTATAATTTTAATATTCTCAATATACAGCGGTCGCACGTCGCGCAGCAAGTGTCCATATGCTACATCATGTTACCGAGCGATGTTGAGACACAGTGGATATTGCGCCGGCTCACTTTCACTGGAGGCCGCTCCTGGACCCGCTCCCACGCTATACTGCGTCTGCGAATACTCTACAGACATAAGTCAGTTTACATTGGATATAGGATCTCAATCAATATAATATATTTTCATTTTCTTTTATAAATTTTATAACTAACTATGTAACTGTTAGACCAGCAGCATATATAAATCAATATAAAATATACAAATACCCAATGACTATAGTAACTAATAAAATATTAATATTTTAATCCCCAGACGGCATCGTTAAGTTAAACAAGTGTGTAGTACATATTAACAGATTTTATTTTCACGACGCAAAAATTGTATACAGTTCGTAAATATTTGCAATTCTGTATGAAAAACTTTGTTGTTCTAATATAATATTACTTCAGGCACGGACATTCTATCTCATCTCCTCGTGACACAACACACAAGCGCGTACTTAACTAAGGAACTAGCACGAGCCAACACCGTCAGGGAAGAACCAAAACCTGCTGATGAAGTAGAGCCTGTGAGTATCTACTAGTGATTACTCATACTGTTTTGCGATTATATTATAATATATTTTGACATTTGCCGCTCAGGCGCGAGGCACGATAGCTCAAGAAGCTTAAATAGTGCCTAGTTTTAACAGAATAAACCAAATTTTCATGTCACATAAAATCAAAATAACATTTTCATGTCTTAATAACAATTTTATAGAACATACTTGGTCTTTATTCAAAACTCTTAAAGTAATTTAAAAAGGGCTTAAATAAACATGCGTTTCGTAAGGAGTAATTCATTTATTTCAGTTTCAATATTAATTTTAAGAGGTCACATCAAATAGTATACTACGTAGAAGAAATTAAAATCATCTTATATCTGTCTTCAGATGATTCCAGTGTACGCTGAAGGCTGTGAACTGACGGCCAACGTGCTCCTCTACATGGACCATCTCAAACAACACCAGGACAAGGAGCTGGAGATTAAATGTACGAGATGTGTGCTGAGATTCGTACGTCTCGGTGAATAATACAACTGTAAGTACTATATAAACAGATGAAACTAATATTTTCGGATTGTTTCGCGTATTTTATTATTTAAAAAACTATTATATGTACACCCGACGTTTCGGTTACTTGTCAGCAACCATGATTAAAGCAGACGAGTTGTCGGGAGTGTGGTGTTTTTAAAAATAATAAAAAACGCAAAGTATTCCGAAAATATTACTTTCATTTAAATTAATACTCGCAAGTCTTAAATCTACTATATAAAAATAAGTCCGGTTTTCCTTCCTGACGCTATAACTCCAGAACGAACGAACCGATTTCCACGGTTTTGCATTCGTTTGCATATTTTAAGTAGATGGTGCCGGTGCATGATACATTGTTTGAAGGCTACTCATTGTTCTCTGCTCTGGTAATTTCATGTGACAAACCGGTATTGTGTTTGTAGCTTAAACTCTTAAAACCATTAAGTATTTGCGGGATAAATTTAGAAAATCATTGTTTTTCACATGGGCAGTTATACTTTGCGTGTTCAGGAGTTCGGAAACCATCCGCTTTATTTGTGTTAACGTTAGACCAAAAAACAAAAAATGTGGTTTACAAAGGAGCACTTCAATGAAACGGATAATTTGCGGACACGTATAACGCTTCGATTCGGTATCTACTTTGATTTACTTTCATAAGTATCTATTTTGATCTACTTTGATTCACTTTCATTTACTTAGAGAAGTTCAACTAAATAACACTACATTTCTGTAATCGAAATGAATTCATTACTGTTGTGAAAAGAAATTAAAATTTTCCTTTTCAAATATTAAACAATAAAAAAATTCTTTATCTTTTAATCACCAAACGAAATGTTACATAAAACAAAGCCTGGTGGCGAAACGGAGTTCGCCGGGTTTACTAGTCTCATTATACAATAAAAATAAACGCTCACATCTCGTCTGTCCGTGATCACGGTTGCTGAAAAGTAGCCGAAACGTCGAGAGTATGTAGTTTTTATCAAAAATCAAGTAGCGTAGTATATGCGAAAAATATTAGTTTCATTTACAATAAAATGAGTTCAATACACACATTAATACGTATAATATTTTTCAGGTCAACTGAAAGAGCATCAGATTGGAGACCACAACCCGTTCGAGGAGGTTCTACCTCTGTGTTCTACTGAGCACTTGATTAACCGGCCCAAGGTATGAACGTCATATAACTCTACTGCTACTTGTATATACTACTACTTATTTATCTACAATTAACAAACTGCAATTATATAATAATATATTATTTTCAGAACAAAGCCCGCCCTCCCATCAAGGACGTCGCGTGTCACGCTATCAGCGACACGTATGAAGGTGTCACGTTGGTCATACAAGAGGGTCTTCTGTGTCGCGAGTGTGACACGCCGCTTGACAGTGACAAACACTTCCTGTTAGTATAACCACTTGATAAAACTACGCTGCAAACATTGAATACAATCAGATTTATTGAATGTCAGTAAAGAGACGTAGTTTTTCCTTTATCGTGTTGAAAACACTCATTAAATTTTACAAAAAAATTGTTATTTTAGTAGCCCTTATTATATTGTGATATCATCTTTTTAATATTTCTATATTTTCTAATGAAGAAAGATTAGATAAATAATATACCAAATGTTTAATACATACTAAAGTATAATTTTAATATTCTCAATATACAGCGGTCGCACGTCGCGCAGCAAGTGTCCATATGCTACATCATGTTACCGAGCGATGTTGAGACACAGTGGATATTGCGCCGGCTCACTTTCACTGGAGGCCGCTCCTGGACCCGCTCCCACGCTATACTGCGTCTGCGAATACTATACAGACATAAGTCAGTTTACATTGGATATAGGATCTCAATCAATATAATATATTTTCATTTTCTTTTATAAATTTTATAACTAACTATGTAACTGTTAGACCAGCAGCATATATAAATCAATATAAAATATACAAATACCCAATGACTATAGTAACTAATAAAATATTAATATTTTAATCCCCAGACGGCATCGTTAAATTAAACCAGTATGTAGTACATATTAACAGATTTTATTTTCACGACGCAAAAATTGTATACAGTTCGTAAATATTTGCAATTCTGTATGAAAAACTTTGTTGTTCTAATATAATATTACTTCAGGCACGGACATTCTATCTCATCTCCTCGTGACACAACACACAAGCGCGTACTTAACTAAGGAACTAGCACGAGCCAACACCGTCAGGGAAGAACCAAAACCTGCTGATGAAGTAGAGCCTGTGAGTATCTACTAGTGATTACTCATACTGTTTTGCGATTATATTATAATATATTTTGACATTTGCCGCTCAGGCGCGAGGCACGATAGCTCAAGAAGCTTAAATAGTGCCTAGTTTTAACAGAATAAACCAAATTTTCATGTCACATAAAATCAAAATAAAATTTTCATGTCTTAATAACAATTTTATAGAACATACTTGGTCTTTATTCAAAACTCTTAAAGTAATTTAAAAAGGGCTTAAATAAACATGCGTTTCGTAAGGAGTAATTCATTTATTTCAGTTTCAATATTAATTTTAAGAGGTCACATCAAATAGTATACTACGTAGAAGAAATTAAAATCATCTTATATCTGTCTTCAGATGATTCCAGTGTACGCTGAAGGCTGTGAACTGACGGCCAACGTGCTCCTCTACATGGACCATCTCAAACAACACCAGGACAAGGAGCTGGAGATTAAATGTACGAGATGTGTGCTGAGATTCGTACGTCTCGGTGAATAATACAACTGTAAGTACTATATAAACAGATGAAACTAATATTTTCGGATTGTTTCGCGTATTTTATTATTTTAAAAAAACTATTATATGTACACCCGACGTTTCGGTTACTTGTCAGCAACCATGATTAAAGCAGACGAGTTGTCGGGAGTGTGGTGTGTTTTAAAAATAATAAAAAACGCAAAGTATTCCGAAAATATTACTTTCATTTAAATTAATACTCGCAAGTCTTAAATCTACTCTATAAAAATAAGTCCGGTTTTCCTTCCTGACGCTATAACTCCAGAACGAACGAACCGATTTCCACGGTTTTGCATTCGTTTGCATATTTTAAGTAGATGGTGCCGGTGCATGATACATTGTTTGAAGGCTACTCATTGTTCTCTGCTCTGGTAATTTCATGTGACAAACCGGTATTGTGTTTGTAGCTTAAACTCTTAAAACCATTAAGTATTTGCGGGATAAATTTAGAAAATCATTGTTTTTCACATGGGCAGTTATACTTTGCGTGTTCAGGAGTTCGGAAACCATCCGCTTTATTTGTGTTAACGTTAGACCAAAAAACAAAAAATGTGGTTTACAAAGGAGCACTTCAATGAAACGGATAATTTGCGGACACGTATAACGCTTCGATTCGGTATCTACTTTGATTTACTTTCATAAGTATCTATTTTGATCTACTTTGATTCACTTTCATTTACTTAGAGAAGTTCAACTAAATAACACTACATTTCTGTAATCGAAATGAATTCATTACTGTTGTGAAAAGAAATTAAAATTTTCCTTTTCAAATATTAAACAATAAAAAAATTCTTTATCTTTTAATCACCAAACGAAATGTTACATAAAACAAAGCCTGGTGGCGAAACGGAGTTCGCCGGCTTTACTAGTCTCATTATACAATAAAAATAAACGCTCACATCTCGTCTGTCCGTGATCACGGTTGCTGAAAAGTGGCCGAAACGTCGGGAGTATGTAGTTTTTATCAAAAATCAAGTAGCGTAGTATATGCGAAAAATATTAGTTTCATTTACAATAAAATGAGTTCAATACACACATTAATACGTATAATATTTTTCAGGTCAACTGAAAGAGCATCAGATTGGAGACCACACCCCGTTCAAGGCGGTTCTACCTCTGTGTTCTACTGAGCACTTGATTAACCTGCCCAAGGTATGTACGTCATATAACTCTTCTGCTACTTGTATATACTACTACTTATTTATCTACAATTAACAAACTGCAATTATATAATAATATATTATTTTCAGAACAAAGCCCGCCCTCCCATCAAGGACGTCGCGTGTCACGCCATCAGCGACACGTATGAAGGTGTCACGTTGGTCATACAAGAGGGTCTTCTGTGTCGCAAGTGTGACACGCCGCTTGACAGTGACAAACACTTCCTGTTAGTATAACCACTTGATAAAACGACGCTGCAAACATTGAATACAATCAGATTTATTGAATGTCAGTAAAGAGACGTAGTTTTTCCTTTATCGTGTTGAAAACACTCATTAAATTTTACAAAAAAATTGTTATTTTAGTAGCCCTTATTATATTGTGATATCATCTTTTTAATATTTCTATATTTTCTAATGAAGAAAGATTAGATAAATAATATACCAAATGTTTTATACATACTAAAGTATAATTTTAATATTCTCAATATACAGCGGTCGCACGTCGCGCAGCAAGTGTCCATATGCTACATCATGTTACCGAGCGATGTTGAGACACAGTGGATATTGCGCCGGCTCACTTTCACTGGAGGCCGCTCCTGGACCCGCTCCCACGCTATACTGCGTCTGCGAATACTCTACAGACATAAGTCAGTTTACATTGGATATAGGATCTCAATCAATATAATATATTTTCATTTTCTTTTATAAATTTTATAACTAACTATGTAACTGTTAGACCAGCAGCATATATAAATCAATATAAAATATACAAATACCCAATGACTATAGTAACTAATAAAATATTAATATTTTAATCCCCAGACGGCATCGTTAAGTTAAACAAGTGTGTAGTACATATTAACAGATTTTATTTTCACGACGCAAAAATTGTATACAGTTCGTAAATATTTGCAATTCTGTATGAAAAACTTTGTTGTTCTAATATAATATTACTTCAGGCACGGACATTCTATCTCATCTCCTCGTGACACAACACACAAGCGCGTACTTAACTAAGGAACTAGCACGAGCCAACACCGTCAGGGAAGAACCAAAACCTGCTGATGAAGTAGAGCCTGTGAGTATCTACTAGTGATTACTCATACTGTTTTGCGATTATATTATAATATATTTTGACATTTGCCGCTCAGGCGCGAGGCACGATAGCTCAAGAAGCTTAAATAGTGCCTAGTTTTAACAGAATAAACCAAATTTTCATGTCACATAAAATCAAAATAACATTTTCATGTCTTAATAACAATTTTATAGAACATACTTGGTCTTTATTCAAAACTCTTAAAGTAATTTAAAAAGGGCTTAAATAAACATGCGTTTCGTAAGGAGTAATTCATTTATTTCAGTTTCAATATTAATTTTAAGAGGTCACATCAAATAGTATACTACGTAGAAGAAATTAAAATCATCTTATATCTGTCTTCAGATGATTCCAGTGTACGCTGAAGGCTGTGAACTGACGGCCAACGTGCTCCTCTACATGGACCATCTCAAACAACACCAGGACAAGGAGCTGGAGATTAAATGTACGAGATGTGTGCTGAGATTCGTACGTCTCGGTGAATAATACAACTGTAAGTACTATATAAACAGATGAAACTAATATTTTCGGATTGTTTCGCGTATTTTATTATTTAAAAAACTATTATATGTACACCCGACGTTTCGGTTACTTGTCAGCAACCATGATTAAAGCAGACGAGTTGTCGGGAGTGTGGTGTTTTTAAAAATAATAAAAAACGCAAAGTATTCCGAAAATATTACTTTCATTTAAATTAATACTCGCAAGTCTTAAATCTACTATATAAAAATAAGTCCGGTTTTCCTTCCTGACGCTATAACTCCAGAACGAACGAACCGATTTCCACGGTTTTGCATTCGTTTGCATATTTTAAGTAGATGGTGCCGGTGCATGATACATTGTTTGAAGGCTACTCATTGTTCTCTGCTCTGGTAATTTCATGTGACAAACCGGTATTGTGTTTGTAGCTTAAAACTCTTAAAACCATTAAGTATTTGCGGGATAAATTTAGAAAATCATTGTTTTTCACATGGGCAGTTATACTTTGCGTGTTCAGGAGTTCGGAAACCATCCGCTTTATTTGTGTTAACGTTAGACCAAAAAACAAAAAATGTGGTTTACAAAGGAGCACTTCAATGAAACGGATAATTTGCGGACACGTATAACGCTTCGATTCGGTATCTACTTTGATTTACTTTCATAAGTATCTATTTTGATCTACTTTGATTCACTTTCATTTACTTAGAGAAGTTCAACTAAATAACACTACATTTCTGTAATCGAAATGAATTCATTACTGTTGTGAAAAGAAATTAAAATTTTCCTTTTCAAATATTAAACAATAAAAAAATTCTTTATCTTTTAATCACCAAACGAAATGTTACATAAAACAAAGCCTGGTGGCGAAACGGAGTTCGCCGGGTTTACTAGTCTCATTATACAATAAAAATAAACGCTCACATCTCGTCTGTCCGTGATCACGGTTGCTGAAAAGTAGCCGAAACGTCGAGAGTATGTAGTTTTTATCAAAAATCAAGTAGCGTAGTATATGCGAAAAAATATTAGTTTCATTTACAATAAAATGAGTTCAATACACACATTAATACGTATAATATTTTTCAGGTCAACTGAAAGAGCATCAGATTGGAGACCACAACCCGTTCGAGGAGGTTCTACCTCTGTGTTCTACTGAGCACTTGATTAACCGGCCCAAGGTATGAACGTCATATAACTCTACTGCTACTTGTATATACTACTACTTATTTATCTACAATTAACAAACTGCAATTATATAATAATATATTATTTTCAGAACAAAGCCCGCCCTCCCATCAAGGACGTCGCGTGTCACGCTATCAGCGACACGTATGAAGGTGTCACGTTGGTCATACAAGAGGGTCTTCTGTGTCGCGAGTGTGACACGCCGCTTGACAGTGACAAACACTTCCTGTTAGTATAACCACTTGATAAAACTACGCTGCAAACATTGAATACAATCAGATTTATTGAATGTCAGTAAAGAGACGTAGTTTTTCCTTTATCGTGTTGAAAACACTCATTAAATTTTACAAAAAAATTGTTATTTTAGTAGCCCTTATTATATTGTGATATCATCTTTTTAATATTTCTATATTTTCTAATGAAGAAAGATTAGATAAATAATATACCAAATGTTTAATACATACTAAAGTATAATTTTAATATTCTCAATATACAGCGGTCGCACGTCGCGCAGCAAGTGTCCATATGCTACATCATGTTACCGAGCGATGTTGAGACACAGTGGATATTGCGCCGGCTCACTTTCACTGGAGGCCGCTCCTGGACCCGCTCCCACGCTATACTGCGTCTGCGAATACTATACAGACATAAGTCAGTTTACATTGGATATAGGATCTCAATCAATATAATATATTTTCATTTTCTTTTATAAATTTTATAACTAACTATGTAACTGTTAGACCAGCAGCATATATAAATCAATATAAAATATACAAATACCCAATGACTATAGTAACTAATAAAATATTAATATTTTAATCCCCAGACGGCATCGTTAAATTAAAACCAGTATGTAGTACATATTAACAGATTTTATTTTCACGACGCAAAAATTGTATACAGTTCGTAAATATTTGCAATTCTGTATGAAAAAACTTTGTTGTTCTAATATAATATTACTTCAGGCACGGACATTCTATCTCATCTCCTCGTGACACAACACACAAGCGCGTACTTAACTAAGGAACTAGCACGAGCCAACACCGTCAGGGAAGAACCAAAACCTGCTGATGAAGTAGAGCCTGTGAGTATCTACTAGTGATTACTCATACTGTTTTGCGATTATATTATAATATATTTTGACATTTGCCGCTCAGGCGCGAGGCACGATAGCTCAAGAAGCTTAAATAGTGCCTAGTTTTAACAGAATAAACCAAATTTTCATGTCACATAAAATCAAAATAAAATTTTCATGTCTTAATAACAATTTTATAGAACATACTTGGTCTTTATTCAAAACTCTTAAAGTAATTTAAAAAGGGCTTAAATAAACATGCGTTTCGTAAGGAGTAATTCATTTATTTCAGTTTCAATATTAATTTTAAGAGGTCACATCAAATAGTATACTACGTAGAAGAAATTAAAATCATCTTATATCTGTCTTCAGATGATTCCAGTGTACGCTGAAGGCTGTGAACTGACGGCCAACGTGCTCCTCTACATGGACCATCTCAAACAACACCAGGACAAGGAGCTGGAGATTAAATGTACGAGATGTGTGCTGAGATTCGTACGTCTCGGTGAATAATACAACTGTAAGTACTATATAAACAGATGAAACTAATATTTTCGGATTGTTTCGCGTATTTTATTATTTAAAAAAACTATTATATGTACACCCGACGTTTCGGTTACTTGTCAGCAACCATGATTAAAGCAGACGAGTTGTCGGGAGTGTGGTGTTTTTAAAAATAATAAAAAACGCAAAGTATTCCGAAAATATTACTTTCATTTAAATTAATACTCGCAAGTCTTAAATCTACTCTATAAAAATAAGTCCGGTTTTCCTTCCTGACGCTATAACTCCAGAACGAACGAACCGATTTCCACGGTTTTGCATTCGTTTGCATATTTTAAGTAGATGGTGCCGGTGCATGATACATTGTTTGAAGGCTACTCATTGTTCTCTGCTCTGGTAATTTCATGTGACAAACCGGTATTGTGTTTGTAGCTTAAACTCTTAAAACCATTAAGTATTTGCGGGATAAATTTAGAAAATCATTGTTTTTCACATGGGCAGTTATACTTTGCGTGTTCAGGAGTTCGGAAACCATCCGCTTTATTTGTGTTAACGTTAGACCAAAAAACAAAAAATGTGGTTTACAAAGGAGCACTTCAATGAAACGGATAATTTGCGGACACGTATAACGCTTCGATTCGGTATCTACTTTGATTTACTTTCATAAGTATCTATTTTGATCTACTTTGATTCACTTTCATTTACTTAGAGAAGTTCAACTAAATAACACTACATTTCTGTAATCGAAATGAATTCATTACTGTTGTGAAAAGAAATTAAAATTTTCCTTTTCAAATATTAAACAATAAAAAAATTCTTTATCTTTTAATCACCAAACGAAATGTTACATAAAACAAAGCCTGGTGGCGAAACGGAGTTCGCCGGGTTTACTAGTCTCATTATACAATAAAAATAAACGCTCACATCTCGTCTGTCCGTGATCACGGTTGCTGAAAAGTAGCCGAAACGTCGAGAGTATGTAGTTTTTATCAAAAATCAAGTAGCGTAGTATATGCGAAAAATATTAGTTTCATTTACAATAAAATGAGTTCAATACACACATTAATACGTATAATATTTTTCAGGTCAACTGAAAGAGCATCAGATTGGAGACCACAACCCGTTCGAGGAGGTTCTACCTCTGTGTTCTACTGAGCACTTGATTAACCTGCCCAAGGTATGAACGTCATATAACTCTACTGCTACTTGTATATACTACTACTTATTTATCTACAATTAACAAACTGCAATTATATAATAATATATTATTTTCAGAACAAAGCCCGCCCTCCCATCAAGGACGTCGCGTGTCACGCTATCAGCGACACGTATGAAGGTGTCACGTTGGTCATACAAGAGGGTCTTCTGTGTCGCGAGTGTGACACGCCGCTTGACAGTGACAAACACTTCCTGTTAGTATAACCACTTGATAAAACTACGCTGCAAACATTGAATACAATCAGATTTATTGAATGTCAGTAAAGAGACGTAGTTTTTCCTTTATCGTGTTGAAAACACTCATTAAATTTTACAAAAAAATTGTTATTTTAGTAGCCCTTATTATATTGTGATATCATCTTTTTAATATTTCTATATTTTCTAATGAAGAAAGATTAGATAAATAATATACCAAATGTTTAATACATACTAAAGTATAATTTTAATATTCTCAATATACAGCGGTCGCACGTCGCGCAGCAAGTGTCCATATGCTACATCATGTTACCGAGCGATGTTGAGACACAGTGGATATTGCGCCGGCTCACTTTCACTGGAGGCCGCTCCTGGACCCGCTCCCACGCTATACTGCGTCTGCGAATACTATACAGACATAAGTCAGTTTACATTGGATATAGGATCTCAATCAATATAATATATTTTCATTTTCTTTTATAAATTTTATAACTAACTATGTAACTGTTAGACCAGCAGCATATATAAATCAATATAAAATATACAAATACCCAATGACTATAGTAACTAATAAAATATTAATATTTTAATCCCCAGACGGCATCGTTAAATTAAACAAGTGTGTAGTACATATTAACAGATTTTATTTTCACGACGCAAAAATTGTATACAGTTCGTAAATATTTGCAATTCTGTATGAAAAACTTTGTTGTTCTAATATAATATTACTTCAGGCACGGACATTCTATCTCATCTCCTCGTGACACAACACACAAGCGCGTACTTAACTAAGGAACTAGCACGAGCCAACACCGTCAGGGAAGAACCAAAACCTGCTGATGAAGTAGGGCCTGTGAGTATCTACTAGTGATTACTCATACTGTTTTGCGATTATATTATAATATATTTTGACATTTGCCGCTCAGGCGCGAGGCACGATAGCTCAAGAAGCTTAAATAGTGCCTAGTTTTAACAGAATAAACCAAATTTTCATGTCACATAAAATCAAAATAAAATTTTCATGTCTTAATAACAATTTTATAGAACATACTTGGTCTTTATTCAAAACTCTTAAAGTAATTTAAAAAGGGCTTAAATAAACATGCGTTTCGTAAGGAGTAATTCATTTATTTCAGTTTCAATATTAATTTTAAGAGGTCACATCAAATAGTATACTACGTAGAAGAAATTAAAATCATCTTATATCTGTCTTCAGATGATTCCAGTGTACGCTGAAGGCTGTGAACTGACGGCCAACGTGCTCCTCTACATGGACCATCTCAAACAACACCAGGACAAGGAGCTGGAGATTAAATGTACGAGATGTGTGCTGAGATTCGTACGTCTCGGTGAATAATACAACTGTAAGTACTATATAAACAGATGAAACTAATATTTTCGGATTGTTTCGCGTATTTTATTATTTAAAAAACTATTATATGTACACCCGACGTTTCGGTTACTTGTCAGCAACCATGATTAAAGCAGACGAGTTGTCGGGAGTGTGGTGTTTTTAAAAATAATAAAAAACGCAAAGTATTCCGAAAATATTACTTTCATTTAAATTAATACTCGCAAGTCTTAAATCTACTATATAAAAATAAGTCCGGTTTTCCTTCCTGACGCTATAACTCCAGAACGAACGAACCGATTTCCACGGTTTTGCATTCGTTTGCATATTTTAAGTAGATGGTGCCGGTGCATGATACATTGTTTGAAGGCTACTCATTGTTCTCTGCTCTGGTAATTTCATGTGACAAACCGGTATTGTGTTTGTAGCTTAAACTCTTAAAACCATTAAGTATTTGCGGGATAAATTTAGAAAATCATTGTTTTTCACATGGGCAGTTATACTTTGCGTGTTCAGGAGTTCGGAAACCATCCGCTTTATTTGTGTTAACGTTAGACCAAAAAACAAAAAATGTGGTTTACAAAGGAGCACTTCAATGAAACGGATAATTTGCGGACACGTATAACGCTTCGATTCGGTATCTACTTTGATTTACTTTCATAAGTATCTATTTTGATCTACTTTGATTCACTTTCATTTACTTAGAGAAGTTCAACTAAATAACACTACATTTCTGAAATCGAAATGAATTCATTACTGTTGTGAAAAGAAATTAAAATTTTCCTTTTCAAATATTAAACAATAAAAAAATTCTTTATCTTTTAATCACCAAACGAAATGTTACATAAAACAAAGCCTGGTGGCGAAACGGAGTTCGCCGGGTTTACTAGTCTCATTATACAATAAAAATAAACGCTCACATCTCGTCTGTCCGTGATCACGGTTGCTGAAAAGTAGCCGAAACGTCGAGAGTATGTAGTTTTTATCAAAAATCAAGTAGCGTAGTATATGCGAAAAATATTAGTTTCATTTACAATAAAATGAGTTCAATACACACATTAATACGTATAATATTTTTCAGGTCAACTGAAAGAGCATCAGATTGGAGACCACAACCCGTTCGAGGAGGTTCTACCTCTGTGTTCTACTGAGCACTTGATTAACCTGCCCAAGGTATGAACGTCATATAACTCTACTGCTACTTGTATATACTACTACTTATTTATCTACAATTAACAAACTGCAATTATATAATAATATATTATTTTCAGAACAAAGCCCGCCCTCCCATCAAGGACGTCGCGTGTCACGCTATCAGCGACACGTATGAAGGTGTCACGTTGGTCATACAAGAGGGTCTTCTGTGTCGCGAGTGTGACACGCCGCTTGACAGTGACAAACACTTCCTGTTAGTATAACCACTTGATAAAACTACGCTGCAAACATTGAATACAATCAGATTTATTGAATGTCAGTAAAGAGACGTAGTTTTTCCTTTATCGTGTTGAAAACACTCATTAAATTTTACAAAAAAATTGTTATTTTAGTAGCCCTTATTATATTGTGATATCATCTTTTTAATATTTCTATATTTTCTAATGAAGAAAGATTAGATAAATAATATACCAAATGTTTAATACATACTAAAGTATAATTTTAATATTCTCAATATACAGCGGTCGCACGTCGCGCAGCAAGTGTCCATATGCTACATCATGTTACCGAGCGATGTTGAGACACAGTGGATATTGCGCCGGCTCACTTTCACTGGAGGCCGCTCCTGGACCCGCTCCCACGCTATACTGCGTCTGCGAATACTATACAGACATAAGTCAGTTTACATTGGATATAGGATCTCAATCAATATAATATATTTTCATTTTCTTTTATAAATTTTATAACTAACTATGTAACTGTTAGACCAGCAGCATATATAAATCAATATAAAATATACAAATACCCAATGACTATAGTAACTAATAAAATATTAATATTTTAATCCCCAGACGGCATCGTTAAATTAAACCAGTATGTAGTACATATTAACAGATTTTATTTTCACGACGCAAAAATTGTATACAGTTCGTAAATATTTGCAATTCTGTATGAAAAAACTTTGTTGTTCTAATATAATATTACTTCAGGCACGGACATTCTATCTCATCTCCTCGTGACACAACACACAAGCGCGTACTTAACTAAGGAACTAGCACGAGCCAACACCGTCAGGGAAGAACCAAAACCTGCTGATGAAGTAGAGCCTGTGAGTATCTACTAGTGATTACTCATACTGTTTTGCGATTATATTATAATATATTTTGACATTTGCCGCTCAGGCGCGAGGCACGATAGCTCAAGAAGCTTAAATAGTGCCTAGTTTTAACAGAATAAACCAAATTTTCATGTCACATAAAATCAAAATAAAATTTTCATGTCTTAATAACAATTTTATAGAACATACTTGGTCTTTATTCAAAACTCTTAAAGTAATTTAAAAAGGGCTTAAATAAACATGCGTTTCGTAAGGAGTAATTCATTTATTTCAGTTTCAATATTAATTTTAAGAGGTCACATCAAATAGTATACTACGTAGAAGAAATTAAAATCATCTTATATCTGTCTTCAGATGATTCCAGTGTACGCTGAAGGCTGTGAACTGACGGCCAACGTGCTCCTCTACATGGACCATCTCAAACAACACCAGGACAAGGAGCTGGAGATTAAATGTACGAGATGTGTGCTGAGATTCGTACGTCTCGGTGAATAATACAATTGTAAGTACTATATAAACAGATGAAACTAATATTTTCGGATTGTTTCGCGTATTTTATTATTTAAAAAACTATTATATGTACACCCGACGTTTCGGTTACTTGTCAGCAACCATGATTAAAGCAGACGAGTTGTCGGGAGTGTGGTGTTTTTAAAAATAATAAAAAACGCAAAGTATTCCGAAAATATTACTTTCATTTAAATTAATACTCGCAAGTCTTAAATCTACTCTATAAAAATAAGTCCGGTTTTCCTTCCTGACGCTATAACTCCAGAACGAACGAACCGATTTCCACGGTTTTGCATTCGTTTGCATATTTTAAGTAGATGGTGCCGGTGCATGATACATTGTTTGAAGGCTACTCATTGTTCTCTGCTCTGGTAATTTCATGTGACAAACCGGTATTGTGTTTGTAGCTTAAACTTTTAAAACCATTAAGTATTTGCGGGATAAATTTAGAAAATCATTGTTTTTCACATGGGCAGTTATACTTTTGCGTGTTCAGGAGTTCGGAAACCATCCGCTTTATTTGTGTTAACGTTAGACCAAAAAACAAAAAATGTGGTTTACAAAGGAGCACTTCAATGAAACGGATAATTTACGGACACGTATAACGCTTCGATTCGGTATCTACTTTGATTTACTTTCATAAGTATCTATTTTGATCTACTTTGATTCACTTTCATTTACTTAGAGAAGTTCAACTAAATAACACTACATTTCTGAAATCGAAATGAATTCATTACTGTTGTGAAAAGAAATTAAAATTTTCCTTTTCAAATATTAAACAATAAAAAAATTCTTTATCTTTTAATCACCAAACGAAATGTTACATAAAACAAAGCCTGGTGGCGAAACGGAGTTCGCCGGGTTTACTAGTCTCATTATACAATAAAAATAAACGCTCACATCTCGTCTGTCCGTGATCACGGTTGCTGAAAAGTAGCCGAAACGTCGAGAGTATGTAGTTTTTATCAAAAATCAAGTAGCGTAGTATATGCGAAAAATATTAGTTTCATTTACAATAAAATGAGTTCAATACACACATTAATACGTATAATATTTTTCAGGTCAACTGAAAGAGCATCAGATTGGAGACCACAACCCGTTCGAGGAGGTTCTACCTCTGTGTTCTACTGAGCACTTGATTAACCTGCCCAAGGTATGAACGTCATATAACTCTACTGCTACTTGTATATACTACTACTTATTTATCTACAATTAACAAACTGCAATTATATAATAATATATTATTTTCAGAACAAAGCCCGCCCTCCCATCAAGGACGTCGCGTGTCACGCTATCAGCGACACGTATGAAGGTGTCACGTTGGTCATACAAGAGGGTCTTCTGTGTCGCGAGTGTGACACGCCGCTTGACAGTGACAAACACTTCCTGTTAGTATAACCACTTGATAAAACTACGCTGCAAACATTGAATACAATCAGATTTATTGAATGTCAGTAAAGAGACGTAGTTTTTCCTTTATCGTGTTGAAAACACTCATTAAATTTTACAAAAAAATTGTTATTTTAGTAGCCCTTATTATATTGTGATATCATCTTTTTAATATTTCTATATTTTCTAATGAAGAAAGATTAGATAAATAATATACCAAATGTTTAATACATACTAAAGTATAATTTTAATATTCTCAATATACAGCGGTCGCACGTCGCGCAGCAAGTGTCCATATGCTACATCATGTTACCGAGCGATGTTGAGACACAGTGGATATTGCGCCGGCTCACTTTCACTGGAGGCCGCTCCTGGACCCGCTCCCACGCTATACTGCGTCTGCGAATACTATACAGACATAAGTCAGTTTACATTGGATATAGGATCTCAATCAATATAATATATTTTCATTTTCTTTTATAAATTTTATAACTAACTATGTAACTGTTAGACCAGCAGCATATATAAATCAATATAAAATATACAAATACCCAATGACTATAGTAACTAATAAAATATTAATATTTTAATCCCCAGACGGCATCGTTAAATTAAACAAGTGTGTAGTACATATTAACAGATTTTATTTTCACGACGCAAAAATTGTATACAGTTCGTAAATATTTGCAATTCTGTATGAAAAACTTTGTTGTTCTAATATAATATTACTTCAGGCACGGACATTCTATCTCATCTCCTCGTGACACAACACACAAGCGCGTACTTAACTAAGGAACTAGCACGAGCCAACACCGTCAGGGAAGAACCAAAACCTGCTGATGAAGTAGAGCCTGTGAGTATCTACTAGTGATTACTCATACTGTTTTGCGATTATATTATAATATATTTTGACATTTGCCGCTCAGGCGCGAGGCACGATAGCTCAAGAAGCTTAAATAGTGCCTAGTTTTAACAGAATAAACCAAATTTTCATGTCACATAAAATCAAAATAAAATTTTCATGTCTTAATAACAATTTTATAGAACATACTTGGTCTTTATTCAAAACTCTTAAAGTAATTTAAAAAGGGCTTAAATAAACATGCGTTTCGTAAGGAGTAATTCATTTATTTCAGTTTCAATATTAATTTTAAGAGGTCACATCAAATAGTATACTACGTAGAAGAAATTAAAATCATCTTATATCTGTCTTCAGATGATTCCAGTGTACGCTGAAGGCTGTGAACTGACGGCCAACGTGCTCCTCTACATGGACCATCTCAAACAACACCAGGACAATGAGCTGGAGATTAAATGTACGAGATGTGTGCTGAGATTCGTACGTCTCGGTGAATAATACAATTGTAAGTACTATATAAACAGATGAAACTAATATTTTCGGATTGTTTCGCGTATTTTATTATTTAAAAAACTATTATATGTACACCCGACGTTTCGGTTACTTGTCAGCAACCATGATTAAAGCAGACGAGTTGTCGGGAGTGTGGTGTTTTTAAAAATAATAAAAAACGCAAAGTATTCCGAAAATATTACTTTCATTTAAATTAATACTCGCAAGTCTTAAATCTACTCTATAAAAATAAGTCCGGTTTTCCTTCCTGACGCTATAACTCCAGAACGAACGAACCGATTTCCACGGTTTTGCATTCGTTTGCATATTTTAAGTAGATGGTGCCGGTGCATGATACATTGTTTGAAGGCTACTCATTGTTCTCTGCTCTGGTAATTTCATGTGACAAACCGGTATTGTGTTTGTAGCTTAAACTTTTAAAACCATTAAGTATTTGCGGGATAAATTTAGAAAATCATTGTTTTTCACATGGGCAGTTATACTTTTGCGTGTTCAGGAGTTCGGAAACCATCCGCTTTATTTGTGTTAACGTTAGACCAAAAAACAAAAAATGTGGTTTACAAAGGAGCACTTCAATGAAACGGATAATTTACGGACACGTATAACGCTTCGATTCGGTATCTACTTTGATTTACTTTCATAAGTATCTATTTTGATCTACTTTGATTCACTTTCATTTACTTAGAGAAGTTCAACTAAATAACACTACATTTCTGAAATCGAAATGAATTCATTACTGTTGTGAAAAGAAATTAAAATTTTCCTTTTCAAATATTAAACAATAAAAAAATTCTTTATCTTTTAATCACCAAACGAAATGTTACATAAAACAAAGCCTGGTGGCGAAACGGAGTTCGCCGGGTTTACTAGTCTCATTATACAATAAAAATAAACGCTCACATCTCGTCTGTCCGTGATCACGGTTGCTGAAAAGTAGCCGAAACGTCGAGAGTATGTAGTTTTTATCAAAAATCAAGTAGCGTAGTATATGCGAAAAATATTAGTTTCATTTACAATAAAATGAGTTCAATACACACATTAATACGTATAATATTTTTCAGGTCAACTGAAAGAGCATCAGATTGGAGACCACAACCCGTTCGAGGAGGTTCTACCTCTGTGTTCTACTGAGCACTTGATTAACCTGCCCAAGGTATGAACGTCATATAACTCTACTGCTACTTGTATATACTACTACTTATTTATCTACAATTAACAAACTGCAATTATATAATAATATATTATTTTCAGAACAAAGCCCGCCCTCCCATCAAGGACGTCGCGTGTCACGCTATCAGCGACACGTATGAAGGTGTCACGTTGGTCATACAAGAGGGTCTTCTGTGTCGCGAGTGTGACACGCCGCTTGACAGTGACAAACACTTCCTGTTAGTATAACCACTTGATAAAACTACGCTGCAAACATTGAATACAATCAGATTTATTGAATGTCAGTAAAGAGACGTAGTTTTTCCTTTATCGTGTTGAAAACACTCATTAAATTTTACAAAAAAATTGTTATTTTAGTAGCCCTTATTATATTGTGATATCATCTTTTTAATATTTCTATATTTTCTAATGAAGAAAGATTAGATAAATAATATACCAAATGTTTAATACATACTAAAGTATAATTTTAATATTCTCAATATACAGCGGTCGCACGTCGCGCAGCAAGTGTCCATATGCTACATCATGTTACCGAGCGATGTTGAGACACAGTGGATATTGCGCCGGCTCACTTTCACTGGAGGCCGCTCCTGGACCCGCTCCCACGCTATACTGCGTCTGCGAATACTATACAGACATAAGTCAGTTTACATTGGATATAGGATCTCAATCAATATAATATATTTTCATTTTCTTTTATAAATTTTATAACTAACTATGTAACTGTTAGACCAGCAGCATATATAAATCAATATAAAATATACAAATACCCAATGACTATAGTAACTAATAAAATATTAATATTTTAATCCCCAGACGGCATCGTTAAATTAAACAAGTGTGTAGTACATATTAACAGATTTTATTTTCACGACGCAAAAATTGTATACAGTTCGTAAATATTTGCAATTCTGTATGAAAAACTTTGTTGTTCTAATATAATATTACTTCAGGCACGGACATTCTATCTCATCTCCTCGTGACACAACACACAAGCGCGTACTTAACTAAGGAACTAGCACGAGCCAACACCGTCAGGGAAGAACCAAAACCTGCTGATGAAGTAGAGCCTGTGAGTATCTACTAGTGATTACTCATACTGTTTTGCGATTATATTATAATATATTTTGACATTTGCCGCTCAGGCGCGAGGCACGATAGCTCAAGAAGCTTAAATAGTGCCTAGTTTTAACAGAATAAACCAAATTTTCATGTCACATAAAATCAAAATAAAATTTTCATGTCTTAATAACAATTTTATAGAACATACTTGGTCTTTATTCAAAACTCTTAAAGTAATTTAAAAAGGGCTTAAATAAACATGCGTTTCGTAAGGAGTAATTCATTTATTTCAGTTTCAATATTAATTTTAAGAGGTCACATCAAATAGTATACTACGTAGAAGAAATTAAAATCATCTTATATCTGTCTTCAGATGATTCCAGTGTACGCTGAAGGCTGTGAACTGACGGCCAACGTGCTCCTCTACATGGACCATCTCAAACAACACCAGGACAATGAGCTGGAGATTAAATGTACGAGATGTGTGCTGAGATTCGTACGTCTCGGTGAATAATACAATTGTAAGTACTATATAAACAGATGAAACTAATATTTTCGGATTGTTTCGCGTATTTTATTATTTAAAAAACTATTATATGTACACCCGACGTTTCGGTTACTTGTCAGCAACCATGATTAAAGCAGACGAGTTGTCGGGAGTGTGGTGTTTTTAAAAATAATAAAAAACGCAAAGTATTCCGAAAATATTACTTTCATTTAAATTAATACTCGCAAGTCTTAAATCTACTCTATAAAAATAAGTCCGGTTTTCCTTCCTGACGCTATAACTCCAGAACGAACGAACCGATTTCCACGGTTTTGCATTCGTTTGCATATTTTAAGTAGATGGTGCCGGTGCATGATACATTGTTTGAAGGCTACTCATTGTTCTCTGCTCTGGTAATTTCATGTGACAAACCGGTATTGTGTTTGTAGCTTAAACTTTTAAAACCATTAAGTATTTGCGGGATAAATTTAGAAAATCATTGTTTTTCACATGGGCAGTTATACTTTTGCGTGTTCAGGAGTTCGGAAACCATCCGCTTTATTTGTGTTAACGTTAGACCAAAAAACAAAAAATGTGGTTTACAAAGGAGCACTTCAATGAAACGGATAATTTGCGGACACGTATAACGCTTCGATTCGGTATCTACTTTGATTTACTTTCATAAGTATCTATTTTGATCTACTTTGATTCACTTTCATTTACTTAGAGAAGTTCAACTAAATAACACTACATTTCTGAAATCGAAATGAATTCATTACTGTTGTGAAAAGAAATTAAAATTTTCCTTTTCAAATATTAAACAATAAAAAAATTCTTTATCTTTTAATCACCAAACGAAATGTTACATAAAACAAAGCCTGGTGGCGAAACGGAGTTCGCCGGGTTTACTAGTCTCATTATACAATAAAAATAAACGCTCACATCTCGTCTGTCCGTGATCACGGTTGCTGAAAAGTAGCCGAAACGTCGAGAGTATGTAGTTTTTATCAAAAATCAAGTAGCGTAGTATATGCGAAAAATATTAGTTTCATTTACAATAAAATGAGTTCAATACACACATTAATACGTATAATATTTTTCAGGTCAACTGAAAGAGCATCAGATTGGAGACCACAACCCGTTCGAGGAGGTTCTACCTCTGTGTTCTACTGAGCACTTGATTAACCTGCCCAAGGTATGAACGTCATATAACTCTACTGCTACTTGTATATACTACTACTTATTTATCTACAATTAACAAACTGCAATTATATAATAATATATTATTTTCAGAACAAAGCCCGCCCTCCCATCAAGGACGTCGCGTGTCACGCTATCAGCGACACGTATGAAGGTGTCACGTTGGTCATACAAGAGGGTCTTCTGTGTCGCGAGTGTGACACGCCGCTTGACAGTGACAAACACTTCCTGTTAGTATAACCACTTGATAAAACTACGCTGCAAACATTGAATACAATCAGATTTATTGAATGTCAGTAAAGAGACGTAGTTTTTCCTTTATCGTGTTGAAAACACTCATTAAATTTTACAAAAAAATTGTTATTTTAGTAGCCCTTATTATATTGTGATATCATCTTTTTAATATTTCTATATTTTCTAATGAAGAAAGATTAGATAAATAATATACCAAATGTTTAATACATACTAAAGTATAATTTTAATATTCTCAATATACAGCGGTCGCACGTCGCGCAGCAAGTGTCCATATGCTACATCATGTTACCGAGCGATGTTGAGACACAGTGGATATTGCGCCGGCTCACTTTCACTGGAGGCCGCTCCTGGACCCGCTCCCACGCTATACTGCGTCTGCGAATACTATACAGACATAAGTCAGTTTACATTGGATATAGGATCTCAATCAATATAATATATTTTCATTTTCTTTTATAAATTTTATAACTAACTATGTAACTGTTAGACCAGCAGCATATATAAATCAATATAAAATATACAAATACCCAATGACTATAGTAACTAATAAAATATTAATATTTTAATCCCCAGACGGCATCGTTAAATTAAACCAGTATGTAGTACATATTAACAGATTTTATTTTCACGACGCAAAAATTGTATACAGTTCGTAAATATTTGCAATTCTGTATGAAAAACTTTGTTGTTCTAATATAATATTACTTCAGGCACGGACATTCTATCTCATCTCCTCGTGACACAACACACAAGCGCGTACTTAACTAAGGAACTAGCACGAGCCAACACCGTCAGGGAAGAACCAAAACCTGCTGATGAAGTAGAGCCTGTGAGTATCTACTAGTGATTACTCATACTGTTTTGCGATTATATTATAATATATTTTGACATTTGCCGCTCAGGCGCGAGGCACGATAGCTCAAGAAGCTTAAATAGTGCCTAGTTTTAACAGAATAAACCAAATTTTCATGTCACATAAAATCAAAATAAAATTTTCATGTCTTAATAACAATTTTATAGAACATACTTGGTCTTTATTCAAAACTCTTAAAGTAATTTAAAAAGGGCTTAAATAAACATGCGTTTCGTAAGGAGTAATTCATTTATTTCAGTTTCAATATTAATTTTAAGAGGTCACATCAAATAGTATACTACGTAGAAGAAATTAAAATCATCTTATATCTGTCTTCAGATGATTCCAGTGTACGCTGAAGGCTGTGAACTGACGGCCAACGTGCTCCTCTACATGGACCATCTCAAACAACACCAGGACAAGGAGCTGGAGATTAAATGTACGAGATGTGTGCTGAGATTCGTACGTCTCGGTGAATAATACAATTGTAAGTACTATATAAACAGATGAAACTAATATTTTCGGATTGTTTCGCGTATTTTATTATTTAAAAAACTATTATATGTACACCCGACGTTTCGGTTACTTGTCAGCAACCATGATTAAAGCAGACGAGTTGTCGGGAGTGTGGTGTTTTTAAAAATAATAAAAAACGCAAAGTATTCCGAAAATATTACTTTCATTTAAATTAATACTCGCAAGTCTTAAATCTACTCTATAAAAATAAGTCCGGTTTTCCTTCCTGACGCTATAACTCCAGAACGAACGAACCGATTTCCACGGTTTTGCATTCGTTTGCATATTTTAAGTAGATGGTGTGCCGGTGCATGATACATTGTTGAAGGCTACTCATTGTTCTCTGCTCTGGTAATTTCATGTGACAAACCGGTATTGTGTTTGTAGCTTAAACTCTTAAAACCATTAAGTATTTGCGGGATAAATTTAGAAAATCATTGTTTTTCACATGGGCAGTTATACTTTGCGTGTTCAGGAGTTCGGAAACCATCCGCTTTATTTGTGTTAACGTTAGACCAAAAAACAAAAAATGTGGTTTACAAAGGAGCACTTCAATGAAACGGATAATTTGCGGACACGTATAACGCTTCGATTCGGTATCTACTTTGATTTACTTTCATAAGTATCTATTTTGATCTACTTTGATTCACTTTCATTTACTTAGAGAAGTTCAACTAAATAACACTACATTTCTGTAATCGAAATGAATTCATTACTGTTGTGAAAAGAAATTAAAATTTTCCTTTTCAAATATTAAACAATAAAAAAATTCTTTATCTTTTAATCACCAAACGAAATGTTACATAAAACAAAGCCTGGTGGCGAAACGGAGTTCGCCGGGTTTACTAGTCTCATTATACAATAAAAATAAACGCTCACATCTCGTCTGTCCGTGATCACGGTTGCTGAAAAGTAGCCGAAACGTCGAGAGTATGTAGTTTTTATCAAAAATCAAGTAGCGTAGTATATGCGAAAAATATTAGTTTCATTTACAATAAAATGAGTTCAATACACACATTAATACGTATAATATTTTTCAGGTCAACTGAAAGAGCATCAGATTGGAGACCACAACCCGTTCGAGGAGGTTCTACCTCTGTGTTCTACTGAGCACTTGATTAACCTGCCCAAGGTATGAACGTCATATAACTCTACTGCTACTTGTATATACTACTACTTATTTATCTACAATTAACAAACTGCAATTATATAATAATATATTATTTTCAGAACAAAGCCCGCCCTCCCATCAAGGACGTCGCGTGTCACGCTATCAGCGACACGTATGAAGGTGTCACGTTGGTCATACAGAGGGAGGGTCTTCTGTGTCGCGAGTGTGACACGCCGCTTGACAGTGACAAACACTTCCTGTTAGTATAACCACTTGATTAAACGACGCTGCAAACATTGAATACAATCAGATTTATTGAATGTCAGTAAAGAGACGTAGTTTTTCCTTTATCGTGTTGAAAACACTCATTAACTTTTACAAAAAAAAATTGTTATTTTAGTAGCCCTTATTATATTGTGATATCATCTTTTTAATATTTCTATATTTTCTAATGAAGAAAGATTAGATAAATAATATACCAAATGTTTAATACATACTAAAGTATAATTTTAATTCTCAATATACAGCGGTCGCACGTCGCGCAGCAAGTGTCCATATGCTACATCATGTTACCGAGCGATGTTGAGACACAGTGGATATTGCGCCGGCTCACTTTCACTGGAGGCCGCTCCTGGACCCGCTCCCACGCTATACTGCGTCTGCGAATACTATACAGACATAAGTCAGTTTACATTGGATATAGGATCTCAATCAATATAATATATTTTCATTTTCTTTTATAAATTTTATAACTAACTATGTAACTGTTAGACCAGCAGCATATATAAATCAATATAAAATATACAAATACCCAATGACTATAGTAACTAATAAAATATTAATATTTTAATCCCCAGACGGCATCGTTAAATTAAACAAGTGTGTAGTACATATTAACAGATTTTATTTTCACGACGCAAAAATTGTATACAGTTCGTAAATATTTGCAATTCTGTATGAAAAACTTTGTTGTTCTAATATAATATTACTTCAGGCACGGACATTCTATCTCATCTCCTCGTGACACAACACACAAGCGCGTACTTAACTAAGGAACTAGCACGAGCCAACACCGTCAGGGAAGAACCAAAACCTGCTGATGAAGTAGAGCCTGTGAGTATCTACTAGTGATTACTCATACTGTTTTGCGATTATATTATAATATATTTTGACATTTGCCGCTCAGGCGCGAGGCACGATAGCTCAAGAAGCTTAAATAGTGCCTAGTTTTTAACAGAATAAACCAAATTTTCATGTCACATAAAATCAAAATAAAATTTTCATGTCTTAATAACAATTTTATAGAACATACTTGGTCTTTATTCAAAACTCTTAAAGTAATTTAAAAAGGGCTTAAATAAACATGCGTTTCGTAAGGAGTAATTCATTTATTTCAGTTTCAATATTAATTTTAAGAGGTCACATCAAATAGTATACTACGTAGAAGAAATTAAAATCATCTTATATCTGTCTTCAGATGATTCCAGTGTACGCTGAAGGCTGTGAACTGACGGCCAACGTGCTCCTCTACATGGACCATCTCAAACAACACCAGGACAAGGAGCTGGAGATTAAATGTACGAGATGTGTGCTGAGATTCGTACGTCTCGGTGAATAATACAATTGTAAGTACTATATAAACAGATGAAACTAATATTTTCGGATTGTTTCGCGTATTTTATTATTTAAAAAACTATTATATGTACACCCGACGTTTCGGTTACTTGTCAGCAACCATGATTAAAGCAGACGAGTTGTCGGGAGTGTGGTGTTTTTAAAAATAATAAAAAACGCAAAGTATTCCGAAAATATTACTTTCATTTAAATTAATACTCGCAAGTCTTAAATCTACTCTATAAAAATAAGTCCGGTTTTCCTTCCTGACGCTATAACTCCAGAACGAACGAACCGATTTCCACGGTTTTGCATTCGTTTGCATATTTTAAGTAGATGGTGCCGGTGCATGATACATTGTTTGAAGGCTACTCATTGTTCTCTGCTCTGGTAATTTCATGTGACAAACCGGTATTGTGTTTGTAGCTTAAACTTTTAAAACCATTAAGTATTTGCGGGATAAATTTAGAAAATCATTGTTTTTCACATGGGCAGTTATACTTTTGCGTGTTCAGGAGTTCGGAAACCATCCGCTTTATTTGTGTTAACGTTAGACCAAAAAACAAAAAATGTGGTTTACAAAGGAGCACTTCAATGAAACGGATAATTTACGGACACGTATAACGCTTCGATTCGGTATCTACTTTGATTTACTTTCATAAGTATCTATTTTGATCTACTTTGATTCACTTTCATTTACTTAGAGAAGTTCAACTAAATAACACTACATTTCTGAAATCGAAATGAATTCATTACTGTTGTGAAAAGAAATTAAAATTTTCCTTTTCAAATATTAAACAATAAAAAAATTCTTTATCTTTTAATCACCAAACGAAATGTTACATAAAACAAAGCCTGGTGGCGAAACGGAGTTCGCCGGGTTTACTAGTCTCATTATACAATAAAAATAAACGCTCACATCTCGTCTGTCCGTGATCACGGTTGCTGAAAAGTAGCCGAAACGTCGAGAGTATGTAGTTTTTATCAAAAATCAAGTAGCGTAGTATATGCGAAAAATATTAGTTTCATTTACAATAAAATGAGTTCAATACACACATTAATACGTATAATATTTTTCAGGTCAACTGAAAGAGCATCAGATTGGAGACCACAACCCGTTCGAGGAGGTTCTACCTCTGTGTTCTACTGAGCACTTGATTAACCTGCCCAAGGTATGAACGTCATATAACTCTACTGCTACTTGTATATACATACTACTACTTATTTATCTACAATTAACAAACTGCAATTATATAATAATATATTATTTTCAGAACAAAGCCCGCCCTCCCATCAAGGACGTCGCGTGTCACGCTATCAGCGACACGTATGAAGGTGTCACGTTGGTCATACAAGAGGGTCTTCTGTGTCGCGAGTGTGACACGCCGCTTGACAGTGACAAACACTTCCTGTTAGTATAACCACTTGATAAAACTACGCTGCAAACATTGAATACAATCAGATTTATTGAATGTCAGTAAAGAGACGTAGTTTTTCCTTTATCGTGTTGAAAACACTCATTAAATTTTACAAAAAAATTGTTATTTTAGTAGCCCTTATTATATTGTGATATCATCTTTTTAATATTTCTATATTTTCTAATGAAGAAAGATTAGATAAATAATATACCAAATGTTTAATACATACTAAAGTATAATTTTAATATTCTCAATATACAGCGGTCGCACGTCGCGCAGCAAGTGTCCATATGCTACATCATGTTACCGAGCGATGTTGAGACACAGTGGATATTGCGCCGGCTCACTTTCACTGGAGGCCGCTCCTGGACCCGCTCCCACGCTATACTGCGTCTGCGAATACTATACAGACATAAGTCAGTTTACATTGGATATAGGATCTCAATCAATATAATATATTTTCATTTTCTTTTATAAATTTTATAACTAACTATGTAACTGTTAGACCAGCAGCATATATAAATCAATATAAAATATACAAATACCCAATGACTATAGTAACTAATAAAATATTAATATTTTAATCCCCAGACGGCATCGTTAAATTAAACCAGTATGTAGTACATATTAACAGATTTTATTTTCACGACGCAAAAATTGTATACAGTTCGTAAATATTTGCAATTCTGTATGAAAAACTTTGTTGTTCTAATATAATATTACTTCAGGCACGGACATTCTATCTCATCTCCTCGTGACACAACACACAAGCGCGTACTTAACTAAGGAACTAGCACGAGCCAACACCGTCAGGGAAGAACCAAAACCTGCTGATGAAGTAGAGCCTGTGAGTATCTACTAGTGATTACTCATACTGTTTTGCGATTATATTATAATATATTTTGACATTTGCCGCTCAGGCGCGAGGCACGATAGCTCAAGAAGCTTAAATAGTGCCTAGTTTTAACAGAATAAACCAAATTTTCATGTCACATAAAATCAAAATAAAATTTTCATGTCTTAATAACAATTTTATAGAACATACTTGGTCTTTATTCAAAACTCTTAAAGTAATTTAAAAAGGGCTTAAATAAACATGCGTTTCGTAAGGAGTAATTCATTTATTTCAGTTTCAATATTAATTTTAAGAGGTCACATCAAATAGTATACTACGTAGAAGAAATTAAAATCATCTTATATCTGTCTTCAGATGATTCCAGTGTACGCTGAAGGCTGTGAACTGACGGCCAACGTGCTCCTCTACATGGACCATCTCAAACAACACCAGGACAAGGAGCTGGAGATTAAATGTACGAGATGTGTGCTGAGATTCGTACGTCTCGGTGAATAATACAATTGTAAGTACTATATAAACAGATGAAACTAATATTTTCGGATTGTTTCGCGTATTTTATTATTTAAAAAACTATTATATGTACACCCGACGTTTCGGTTACTTGTCAGCAACCATGATTAAAGCAGACGAGTTGTCGGGAGTGTGGTGTTTTTAAAAATAATAATAAAAAACGCAAAGTATTCCGAAAATATTACTTTCATTTAAATTAATACTCGCAAGTCTTAAATCTACTCTATAAAAATAAGTCCGGTTTTCCTTCCTGACGCTATAACTCCAGAACGAACGAACCGATTTCCACGGTTTTGCATTCGTTTGCATATTTTAAGTAGATGGTGCCGGTGCATGATACATTGTTTGAAGGCTACTCATTGTTCTCTGCTCTGGTAATTTCATGTGACAAACCGGTATTGTGTTTGTAGCTTAAACTCTTTAAAACCATTAAGTATTTGCGGGATAAATTTAGAAAATCATTTTTTTTCACATGGGCAGTTATACTTTGCGTGTTCAGGAGTTCGGAAACCATCCGCTTTATTTGTGTTAACGTTAGACCAAAAAACAAAAAATGTGGTTTACAAAGGAGCACTTCAATGAAACGGATAATTTGCGGACACGTATAACGCTTCGATTCGGTATCTACTTTGATTTACTTTCATAAGTATCTATTTTGATCTACTTTGATTCACTTTCATTTACTTAGAGAAGTTCAACTAAATAACACTACATTTCTGTAATCGAAATGAATTCATTACTGTTGTGAAAAGAAATTAAAATTTTCCTTTTCAAATATTAAACAATAAAAAAATTCTTTATCTTTTAATCACCAAACGAAATGTTACATAAAACAAAGCCTGGTGGCGAAACGGAGTTCGCCGGGTTTACTAGTCTCATTATACAATAAAAATAAACGCTCACATCTCGTCTGTCCGTGATCACGGTTGCTGAAAAGTAGCCGAAACGTCGAGAGTATGTAGTTTTTATCAAAAATCAAGTAGCGTAGTATATGCGAAAAATATTAGTTTCATTTACAATAAAATGAGTTCAATACACACATTAATACGTATAATATTTTTCAGGTCAACTGAAAGAGCATCAGATTGGAGACCACAACCCGTTCGAGGAGGTTCTACCTCTGTGTTCTACTGAGCACTTGATTAACCTGCCCAAGGTATGAACGTCATATAACTCTACTGCTACTTGTATATACTACTACTTATTTATCTACAATTAACAAACTGCAATTATATAATAATATATTATTTTCAGAACAAAGCCCGCCCTCCCATCAAGGACGTCGCGTGTCACGCTATCAGCGACACGTATGAAGGTGTCACGTTGGTCATACAAGAGGGTCTTCTGTGTCGCGAGTGTGACACGCCGCTTGACAGTGACAAACACTTCCTGTTAGTATAACCACTTGATAAAACTACGCTGCAAACATTGAATACAATCAGATTTATTGAATGTCAGTAAAGAGACGTAGTTTTTCCTTTATCGTGTTGAAAACACTCATTAAATTTTACAAAAAAATTGTTATTTTAGTAGCCCTTATTATATTGTGATATCATCTTTTTAATATTTCTATATTTTCTAATGAAGAAAGATTAGATAAATAATATACCAAATGTTTAATACATACTAAAGTATAATTTTAATATTCTCAATATACAGCGGTCGCACGTCGCGCAGCAAGTGTCCATATGCTACATCATGTTACCGAGCGATGTTGAGACACAGTGGATATTGCGCCGGCTCACTTTCACTGGAGGCCGCTCCTGGACCCGCTCCCACGCTATACTGCGTCTGCGAATACTATACAGACATAAGTCAGTTTACATTGGATATAGGATCTCAATCAATATAATATATTTTCATTTTCTTTTATAAATTTTATAACTAACTATGTAACTGTTAGACCAGCAGCATATATAAATCAATATAAAATATACAAATACCCAATGACTATAGTAACTAATAAAATATTAATATTTTAATCCCCAGACGGCATCGTTAAATTAAACCAGTATGTAGTACATATTAACAGATTTTATTTTCACGACGCAAAAATTGTATACAGTTCGTAAATATTTGCAATTCTGTATGAAAAACTTTGTTGTTCTAATATAATATTACTTCAGGCACGGACATTCTATCTCATCTCCTCGTGACACAACACACAAGCGCGTACTTAACTAAGGAACTAGCACGAGCCAACACCGTCAGGGAAGAACCAAAACCTGCTGATGAAGTAGAGCCTGTGAGTATCTACTAGTGATTACTCATACTGTTTTGCGATTATATTATAATATATTTTGACATTTGCCGCTCAGGCGCGAGGCACGATAGCTCAAGAAGCTTAAATAGTGCCTAGTTTTAACAGAATAAACCAAATTTTCATGTCACATAAAATCAAAATAAAATTTTCATGTCTTAATAACAATTTTATAGAACATACTTGGTCTTTATTCAAAACTCTTAAAGTAATTTAAAAAGGGCTTAAATAAACATGCGTTTCGTAAGGAGTAATTCATTTATTTCAGTTTCAATATTAATTTTAAGAGGTCACATCAAATAGTATACTACGTAGAAGAAATTAAAATCATCTTATATCTGTCTTCAGATGATTCCAGTGTACGCTGAAGGCTGTGAACTGACGGCCAACGTGCTCCTCTACATGGACCATCTCAAACAACACCAGGACAAGGAGCTGGAGATTAAATGTACGAGATGTGTGCTGAGATTCGTACGTCTCGGTGAATAATACAATTGTAAGTACTATATAAACAGATGAAACTAATATTTTCGGATTGTTTCGCGTATTTTATTATTTAAAAAACTATTATATATACACCCGACGTTTCGGTTACTTGTCAGCAACCATGATTAAAGCAGACGAGTTGTCGGGAGTGTGGTGTTTTTTAAAAATAATAAAAAACGCAAAGTATTCCGAAAATATTACTTTCATTTAAATTAATACTCGCAAGTCTTAAATCTACTATATAAAAATAAGTCCGGTTTTCCTTCCTGACGCTATAACTCCAGAACGAACGAACCGATTTCCACGGTTTTGCATTCGTTTGCATATTTTAAGTAGATGGTGCCGGTGCATGATACTCGTACATTGTTTGAAGGCTACTCATTGTTCTCTGCTCTGGTAATTTCATGTGACAAACCGGTATTGTGTTTGTAGCTTAAACTCTTAAAACCATTAAGTATTTGCGGGATAAATTTAGAAAATCATTTTTTTTCACATGGGCAGTTATACTTTGCGTGTTCAGGAGTTCGGAAACCATCCGCTTTATTTGTGTTAACGTTAGACCAAAAAAACAAAAAATGTGGTTTACAAAGGAGCACTTCAATGAAACGGATAATTTGCGGACACGTATAACGCTTCGATTCGGTATCTACTTTGATTTACTTTCATAAGTATCTATTTTGATCTACTTTGATTCACTTTCATTTACTTAGAGAAGTTCAACTAAATAACACTACATTTCTGTAATCGAAATGAATTCATTACTGTTGTGAAAAGAAATTAAAATTTTCCTTTTCAAATATTAAACAATAAAAAAATTCTTTATCTTTTAATCACCAAACGAAATGTTACATAAAACAAAGCCTGGTGGCGAAACGGAGTTCGCCGGGTTTACTAGTCTCATTATACAATAAAAATAAACGCTCACATCTCGTCTGTCCGTGATCACGGTTGCTGAAAAGTAGCCGAAACGTCGAGAGTATGTAGTTTTTATCAAAAATCAAGTAGCGTAGTATATGCGAAAAATATTAGTTTCATTTACAATAAAATGAGTTCAATACACACATTAATACGTATAATATTTTTCAGGTCAACTGAAAGAGCATCAGATTGGAGACCACAACCCGTTCGAGGAGGTTCTACCTCTGTGTTCTACTGAGCACTTGATTAACCTGCCCAAGGTATGAACGTCATATAACTCTACTGCTACTTGTATATACTACTACTTATTTATCTACAATTAACAAACTGCAATTATATAATAATATATTATTTTCAGAACAAAGCCCGCCCTCCCATCAAGGACGTCGCGTGTCACGCTATCAGCGACACGTATGAAGGTGTCACGTTGGTCATACAAGAGGGTCTTCTGTGTCGCGAGTGTGACACGCCGCTTGACAGTGACAAACACTTCCTGTTAGTATAACCACTTGATAAAACTACGCTGCAAACATTGAATACAATCAGATTTATTGAATGTCAGTAAAGAGACGTAGTTTTTCCTTTATCGTGTTGAAAACACTCATTAAATTTTACAAAAAAATTGTTATTTTAGTAGCCCTTATTATATTGTGATATCATCTTTTTAATATTTCTATATTTTCTAATGAAGAAAGATTAGATAAATAATATACCAAATGTTTAATACATACTAAAGTATAATTTTAATATTCTCAATATACAGCGGTCGCACGTCGCGCAGCAAGTGTCCATATGCTACATCATGTTACCGAGCGATGTTGAGACACAGTGGATATTGCGCCGGCTCACTTTCACTGGAGGCCGCTCCTGGACCCGCTCCCACGCTATACTGCGTCTGCGAATACTATACAGACATAAGTCAGTTTACATTGGATATAGGATCTCAATCAATATAATATATTTTCATTTTCTTTTATAAATTTTATAACTAACTATGTAACTGTTAGACCAGCAGCATATATAAATCAATATAAAATATACAAATACCCAATGACTATAGTAACTAATAAAATATTAATATTTTAATCCCCAGACGGCATCGTTAAATTAAACCAGTATGTAGTACATATTAACAGATTTTATTTTCACGACGCAAAAATTGTATACAGTTCGTAAATATTTGCAATTCTGTATGAAAAACTTTGTTGTTCTAATATAATATTACTTCAGGCACGGACATTCTATCTCATCTCCTCGTGACACAACACACAAGCGCGTACTTAACTAAGGAACTAGCACGAGCCAACACCGTCAGGGAAGAACCAAAACCTGCTGATGAAGTAGAGCCTGTGAGTATCTACTAGTGATTACTCATACTGTTTTGCGATTATATTATAATATATTTTGACATTTGCCGCTCAGGCGCGAGGCACGATAGCTCAAGAAGCTTAAATAGTGCCTAGTTTTTAACAGAATAAACCAAATTTTCATGTCACATAAAATCAAAATAAAATTTTCATGTCTTAATAACAATTTTATAGAACATACTTGGTCTTTATTCAAAACTCTTAAAGTAATTTAAAAAGGGCTTAAATAAACATGCGTTTCGTAAGGAGTAATTCATTTATTTCAGTTTCAATATTAATTTTAAGAGGTCACATCAAATAGTATACTACGTAGAAGAAATTAAAATCATCTTATATCTGTCTTCAGATGATTCCAGTGTACGCTGAAGGCTGTGAACTGACGGCCAACGTGCTCCTCTACATGGACCATCTCAAACAACACCAGGACAAGGAGCTGGAGATTAAATGTACGAGATGTGTGCTGAGATTCGTACGTCTCGGTGAATAATACAATTGTAAGTACTATATAAACAGATGAAACTAATATTTTCGGATTGTTTCGCGTATTTTATTATTTAAAAAACTATTATATGTACACCCGACGTTTCGGTTACTTGTCAGCAACCATGATTAAAGCAGACGAGTTGTCGGGAGTGTGGTGTTTTTTTAAAAATAATAAAAAACGCAAAGTATTCCGAAAATATTACTTTCATTTAAATTAATACTCGCAAGTCTTAAATCTACTCTATAAAAATAAGTCCGGTTTTCCTTCCTGACGCTATAACTCCAGAACGAACGAACCGATTTCCACGGTTTTGCATTCGTTTGCATATTTTAAGTAGATGGTGCCGGTGCATGATACATTGTTTGAAGGCTACTCATTGTTCTCTGCTCTGGTAATTTCATGTGACAAACCGGTATTGTGTTTGTAGCTTAAACTCTTAAAACCATTAAGTATTTGCGGGATAAATTTAGAAAATCATTTTTTTTCACATGGGCAGTTATACTTTGCGTGTTCAGGAGTTCGGAAACCATCCGCTTTATTTGTGTTAACGTTAGACCAAAAAACAAAAAATGTGGTTTACAAAGGAGCACTTCAATGAAACGGATAATTTGCGGACACGTATAACGCTTCGATTCGGTATCTACTTTGATTTACTTTCATAAGTATCTATTTTGATCTACTTTGATTCACTTTCATTTACTTAGAGAAGTTCAACTAAATAACACTACATTTCTGTAATCGAAATGAATTCATTACTGTTGTGAAAAGAAATTAAAATTTTCCTTTTCAAATATTAAACAATAATAAAATTCTTCATCTTTTAATCACCAAACGAAATGTTACATAAAACAAAGCCTGGTGGCGAAACGGAGTTCGCCGGGTTTACTAGTCTCATTATACAAAAAAAATAAACGCTCACATCTCGTCAGTCCGTGATCACGGTTGCTGAAAAGTAGCCGAAACGTCGAGAGTATGTAGTTTTTATCAAAAATCAAGTAGCGTAGTATATGCGAAAAATATTAGTTTCATTTACAATAAAATGAGTTCAATACACACATTAATACGTATAATATTTTTCAGGTCAACTGAAAGAGCATCAGATTGGAGACCACAACCCGTTCGAGGAGGTTCTACCTCTGTGTTCTACTGAGCACTTGATTAACCTGCCCAAGGTATGAACGTCATATAACTCTACTGCTACTTGTATATACTACTACTTATTTATCTACAATTAACAAACTGCAATTATATAATAATATATTATTTTCAGAACAAAGCCCGCCCTCCCATCAAGGACGTCGCGTGTCACGCTATCAGCGACACGTATGAAGGTGTCACGTTGGTCATACAAGAGGGTCTTCTGTGTCGCGAGTGTGACACGCCGCTTGACAGTGACAAACACTTCCTGTTAGTATAACCACTTGATAAAACTACGCTGCAAACATTGAATACAATCAGATTTATTGAATGTCAGTAAAGAGACGTAGTTTTTCCTTTATCGTGTTGAAAACACTCATTAAATTTTACAAAAAAAATGTTATTTTAGTAGCCCTTATTATATTGTGATATCATCTTTTTAATATTTCTATATTTTCTAATGAAGAAAGATTAGATAAATAATATACCAAATGTTTAATACATACTAAAGTATAATTTTAATATTCTCAATATACAGCGGTCGCACGTCGCGCAGCAAGTGTCCATATGCTACATCATGTTACCGAGCGATGTTGAGACACAGTGGATATTGCGCCGGCTCACTTTCACTGGAGGCCGCTCCTGGACCCGCTCCCACGCTATACTGCGTCTGCGAATACTATACAGACATAAGTCAGTTTACATTGGATATAGGATCTCAATCAATATAATATATTTTCATTTTCTTTTATAAATTTTATAACTAACTATGTAACTGTTAGACCAGCAGCATATATAAATCAATATAAAATATACAAATACCCAATGACTATAGTAACTAATAAAATATTAATATTTTAATCCCCAGACGGCATCGTTAAATTAAACAAGTGTGTAGTACATATTAACAGATTTTATTTTCACGACGCAAAAATTGTATACAGTTCGTAAATATTTGCAATTCTGTATGAAAAACTTTGTTGTTCTAATATAATATTACTTCAGGCACGGACATTCTATCTCATCTCCTCGTGACACAACACACAAGCGCGTACTTAACTAAGGAACTAGCACGAGCCAACACCGTCAGGGAAGAACCAAAACCTGCTGATGAAGTAGAGCCTGTGAGTATCTACTAGTGATTACTCATACTGTTTTGCGATTATATTATAATATATTTTGACATTTGCCGCTCAGGCGCGAGGCACGATAGCTCAAGAAGCTTAAATAGTGCCTAGTTTTAACAGAATAAACCAAATTTTCATGTCACATAAAATCAAAATAAAATTTTCATGTCTTAATAACAATTTTATAGAACATACTTGGTCTTTATTCAAAACTCTTAAAGTAATTTAAAAAGGGCTTAAATAAACATGCGTTTCGTAAGGAGTAATTCATTTATTTCAGTTTCAATATTAATTTTAAGAGGTCACATCAAATAGTATACTACGTAGAAGAAATTAAAATCATCTTATATCTGTCTTCAGATGATTCCAGTGTACGCTGAAGGCTGTGAACTGACGGCCAACGTGCTCCTCTACATGGACCATCTCAAACAACACCAGGACAAGGAGCTGGAGATTAAATGTACGAGATGTGTGCTGAGATTCGTACGTCTCGGTGAATAATACAATTGTAAGTACTATATAAACAGATGAAACTAATATTTTCGGATTGTTTCGCGTATTTTATTATTTAAAAAACTATTATATATACACCCGACGTTTCGGTTACTTGTCAGCAACCATGATCAAGGCAGACGAGTTGTCGGGAGTGTGGTGTTTTTAAAAATAATAAAATACGCAAAGTATTCCGAAAATATTACTTTCATTTGAATTAATACTCGCAAGTCTTAAATCTACTATATAAAAATAAGTCCGGTTTTCCTTCCTGACGCTATAACTCCAGAACGAACGAACCGATTTCCACGGTTTTGCATTCGTTTGCATATTTTAAGTAGATGGTGCCGGTGCATGATACTCGTACATTGTTTGAAGGCTACTCATTGTTCTCTGCTCTGGTAATTTCATGTGACAAACCGGTATTGTGTTTGTAGCTTAAACTCTTAAAACCATTAAATATTTGCGGGATAAATTTAGAAAATCATTGTTTTTCACATGGGCAGTTATACTTTGCGTGTTCAGGAGTTCGGAAACCATCCGCTTTATTTGTGTTAACGTTAGACCAAAAAACAAAAAATGTGGTTTACAAAGGAGCACTTCAATGAAACGGATAATTTGCGGACACGTATAACGCTTCGATTCGGTATCTACTTTGATTTACTTTCATAAGTATCTATTTTGATCTACTTTGATTCACTTTCATTTACTTAGAGAAGTTCAACTAAATAACACTACATTTCTGTAATCGAAATGAATTCATTACTGTTGTGAAAAGAAATTAAAATTTTCCTTTTCAAATATTAAACAGTAAAAAAATTCTTTATCTTTTAATCACCAAACGAAATGTTACATAAAACAAAGCCTGGTGGCGAAACGGAGTTCGCCGGGTTTACTAGTCTCATTATACAATAAAAATAAACGCTCACATCTCGTCTGTCCGTGATCACGGTTGCTGAAAAGTAGCCGAAACGTCGGGAGTATGTAGTTTTTATCAAAAATCAAGTAGCGTAGTATATGCGAAAAATATTAGTTTCATTTACAATAAAATGAGTTCAATACACACATTAATACGTATAATATTTTTCAGGTCAACTGAAAGAGCATCAGATAGGAGACCACAACCCGTTCGAGGAGGTTCTACCTCTGTGTTCTACTGAGCACTTGATTAACCTGCCCAAGGTATGTACGTCATATAACTCTACTGCTACTTGTATATACTACTACTTATTTATCTACAATTAACAAACTGCAATTATATAATAATATATTATTTTCAGAACAAAGCCCGCCCTCCCATCAAGGACGTCGCGTGTCACGCTATCAGCGACACGTATGAAGGTGTCACGTTGGTCATACAAGAGGGTCTTCTGTGTCGCGAGTGTGACACGCCGCTTGACAGTGACAAACACTTCCTGTTAGTATAACCACTTGATAAAACTACGCTGCAAACATTGAATACAATCAGATTTATTGAATGTCAGTAAAGAGACGTAGTTTTTCCTTTATCGTGTTGAAAACACTCATTAAATTTTACAAAAAAATTGTTATTTTAGTAGCCCTTATTATATTGTGATATCATCTTTTTAATATTTCTATATTTTCTAATGAAGAAAGATTAGATAAATAATATACCAAATGTTTAATACATACTAAAGTATAATTTTAATATTCTCAATATACAGCGGTCGCACGTCGCGCAGCAAGTGTCCATATGCTACATCATGTTACCGAGCGATGTTGAGACACAGTGGATATTGCGCCGGCTCACTTTCACTGGAGGCCGCTCCTGGACCCGCTCCCACGCTATACTGCGTCTGCGAATACTATACAGACATAAGTCAGTTTACATTGGATATAGGATCTCAATCAATATAATATATTTTCATTTTCTTTTATAAATTTTATAACTAACTATGTAACTGTTAGACCAGCAGCATATATAAATCAATATAAAATATACAAATACCCAATGACTATAGTAACTAATAAAATATTAATATTTTAATCCCCAGACGGCATCGTTAAATTAAACCAGTATGTAGTACATATTAACAGATTTTATTTTCACGACGCAAAAATTGTATACAGTTCGTAAATATTTGCAATTCTGTATGAAAAACTTTGTTGTTCTAATATAATATTACTTCAGGCACGGACATTCTATCTCATCTCCTCGTGACACAACACACAAGCGCGTACTTAACTAAGGAACTAGCACGAGCCAACACCGTCAGGGAAGAACCAAAACCTGCTGATGAAGTAGAGCCTGTGAGTATCTACTAGTGATTACTCATACTGTTTTGCGATTATATTATAATATATTTTGACATTTGCCGCTCAGGCGCGAGGCACGATAGCTCAAGAAGCTTAAATAGTGCCTAGTTTTAACAGAATAAACCAAATTTTCATGTCACATAAAATCAAAATAAAATTTTCATGTCTTAATAACAATTTTATAGAACATACTTGGTCTTTATTCAAAACTCTTAAAGTAATTTAAAAAGGGCTTAAATAAACATGCGTTTCGTAAGGAGTAATTCATTTATTTCAGTTTCAATATTAATTTTAAGAGGTCACATCAAATAGTATACTACGTAGAAGAAATTAAAATCATCTTATATCTGTCTTCAGATGATTCCAGTGTACGCTGAAGGCTGTGAACTGACGGCCAACGTGCTCCTCTACATGGACCATCTCAAACAACACCAGGACAAGGAGCTGGAGATTAAATGTACGAGATGTGTGCTGAGATTCGTACGTCTCGGTGAATAATACAATTGTAAGTACTATATAAACAGATGAAACTAATATTTTCGGATTGTTTCGCGTATTTTATTATTTAAAAAACTATTATATGTACACCCGACGTTTCGGTTACTTGTCAGCAACCATGATTAAAGCAGACGAGTTGTCGGGAGTGTGGTGTTTTTAAAAAAATAAAAAAACGCAAAGTATTCCGAAAATATTACTTTCATTTAAATTAATACTCGCAAGTCTTAAATCTACTCTATAAAAATAAGTCCGGTTTTCCTTCCTGACGCTATAACTCCAGAACGAACGAACCGATTTCCACGGTTTTGCATTCGTTTGCATATTTTAAGTAGATGGTGCCGGTGCATGATACATTGTTTGAAGGCTACTCATTGTTCTCTGCTCTGGTAATTTCATGTGACAAACCGGTATTGTGTTTGTAGCTTAAACTCTTAAAACCATTAAGTATTTGCGGGATAAATTTAGAAAATCATTTTTTTTTCACATGGGCAGTTATACTTTGCGTGTTCAGGAGTTCGGAAACCATCCGCTTTATTTGTGTTAACGTTAGACCAAAAAACAAAAAATGTGGTTTACAAAGGAGCACTTCAATGAAACGGATAATTTGCGGACACGTATAACGCTTCGATTCGGTATCTACTTTGATTTACTTTCATAAGTATCTATTTTGATCTACTTTGATTCACTTTCATTTACTTAGAGAAGTTCAACTAAATAACACTACATTTCTGTAATCGAAATGAATTCATTACTGTTGTGAAAAGAAATTAAAATTTTCCTTTTCAAATATTAAACAATAAAAAAATTCTTTATCTTTAAATCACCAAACGAAATGTTACATAAAACAAAACCTGGTGGCGAAACGGAGTTCGCCGGGTTTACTAGTCTCATTATACAAAAAAATAAACGCTCACATCTCGTCTGTCCGTGATCACGGTTGCTGAAAAGTAGCCGAAACGTCGAGAGTATGTAGTTTTTATCAAAAATCAAGTAGCGTAGTATATGCGAAAAATATTAGTTTCATTTACAATAAAATGAGTTCAATACACACATTAATACGTATAATATTTTTTAGGTCAACTGAAAGAGCATCAGATTGGAGACCACAACCCGTTCGAGGAGGTTCTACCTCTGTGTTCTACTGAGCACTTGATTAACCTGCCCAAGGTATGAACGTCATATAACTCTACTGCTACTTGTATATACTACTACTTATTTATCTACAATTAACAAACTGCAATTATATAATAATATATTATTTTCAGAACAAAGCCCGCCCTCCCATCAAGGACGTCGCGTGTCACGCTATCAGCGACACGTATGAAGGTGTCACGTTGGTCATACAAGAGGGTCTTCTGTGTCGCGAGTGTGACACGCCGCTTGACAGTGACAAACACTTCCTGTTAGTATAACCACTTGATAAAACTACGCTGCAAACATTGAATACAATCAGATTTATTGAATGTCAGTAAAGAGACGTAGTTTTTCCTTTATCGTGTTGAAAACACTCATTAAATTTTACAAAAAAATTGTTATTTTAGTAGCCCTTATTATATTGTGATATCATCTTTTTAATATTTCTATATTTTCTAATGAAGAAAGATTAGATAAATAATATACCAAATGTTTAATACATACTAAAGTATAATTTTAATATTCTCAATATACAGCGGTCGCACGTCGCGCAGCAAGTGTCCATATGCTACATCATGTTACCGAGCGATGTTGAGACACAGTGGATATTGCGCCGGCTCACTTTCACTGGAGGCCGCTCCTGGACCCGCTCCCACGCTATACTGCGTCTGCGAATACTATACAGACATAAGTCAGTTTACATTGGATATAGGATCTCAATCAATATAATATATTTTCATTTTCTTTTATAAATTTTATAACTAACTATGTAACTGTTAGACCAGCAGCATATATAAATCAATATAAAATATACAAATACCCAATGACTATAGTAACTAATAAAATATTAATATTTTAATCCCCAGACGGCATCGTTAAATTAAACAAGTGTGTAGTACATATTAACAGATTTTATTTTCACGACGCAAAAATTGTATACAGTTCGTAAATATTTGCAATTCTGTATGAAAAACTTTGTTGTTCTAATATAATATTACTTCAGGCACGGACATTCTATCTCATCTCCTCGTGACACAACACACAAGCGCGTACTTAACTAAGGAACTAGCACGAGCCAACACCGTCAGGGAAGAACCAAAACCTGCTGATGAAGTAGAGCCTGTGAGTATCTACTAGTGATTACTCATACTGTTTTGCGATTATATTATAATATATTTTGACATTTGCCGCTCAGGCGCGAGGCACGATAGCTCAAGAAGCTTAAATAGTGCCTAGTTTTAACAGAATAAACCAAATTTTCATGTCACATAAAATCAAAATAAAATTTTCATGTCTTAATAACAATTTTATAGAACATACTTGGTCTTTATTCAAAACTCTTAAAGTAATTTAAAAAGGGCTTAAATAAACATGCGTTTCGTAAGGAGTAATTCATTTATTTCAGTTTCAATATTAATTTTAAGAGGTCACATCAAATAGTATACTACGTAGAAGAAATTAAAATCATCTTATATCTGTCTTCAGATGATTCCAGTGTACGCTGAAGGCTGTGAACTGACGGCCAACGTGCTCCTCTACATGGACCATCTCAAACAACACCAGGACAAGGAGCTGGAGATTAAATGTACGAGATGTGTGCTGAGATTCGATATAAACAGATGAAACTAATATTTTCGGATTGTTTCGCGTATTTTATTATTTAAAAAACTATTATATGTACACCCGACGTTTCGGTTACTTGTCAGCAACCATGATTAAAGCAGACGAGTTGTCGGGAGTGTGGTGTTTTTAAAAATAATAAAAAACGCAAAGTATTCCGAAAATATTACTTTCATTTAAATTAATACTCGCAAGTCTTAAATCTACTATATAAAAATAAGTCCGGTTTTCCTTCCTGACGCTATAACTCCAGAATGAACGAACCGATTTCCACGGTTTTACATTCGTTTGCATATTTTAAGTAGATGGTGCCGGTGCATGATACATTGTTTGAAGGCTACTCATTGTTCTCTGCTCTGGTAATTTCATGTGACAAACCGGTATTGTGTTTGTAGCTTAAACTCTTAAAACCATTAAGTATTTGCGGGATAAATTTAGAAAATCATTGTTTTTCACATGGGCAGTTATACTTTGCGTGTTCAGGAGTTCGGAAACCATCCGCTTTATTTGTGTTAACGTTAGACCAAAAAACAAAAAATGTGGTTTACAAAGGAGCACTTCAATGAAACGGATAATTTGCGGACACGTATAACGCTTCGATTCGGTATCTACTTTGATTTACTTTCATAAGTATCTATTTTGATCTACTTTGATTCACTTTCATTTACTTAGAGAAGTTCAACTAAATAACACTACATTTCTGTAATCGAAATGAATTCATTACTGTTGTGAAAAGAAATTAAAATTTTCCTTTTCAAATATTAAACAATAAAAAAATTCTTTATCTTTTAATCACCAAACGAAATGTTACATAAAACAAAGCCTGGTGGCGAAACGGAGTTCGCCGGGTTTACTAGTCTCATTATACAATAAAAATAAACGCTCACATCTCGTCTGTCCGTGATCACGGTTGCTGAAAAGTAGCCGAAACGTCGAGAGTATGTAGTTTTTATCAAAAATCAAGTAGCGTAGTATATGCGAAAAATATTAGTTTCATTTACAATAAAATGAGTTCAATACACACATTAATACGTATAATATTTTTCAGGTCAACTGAAAGAGCATCAGATTGGAGACCACAACCCGTTCGAGGAGGTTCTACCTCTGTGTTCTACTGAGCACTTGATTAACCTGCCCAAGGTATGAACGTCATATAACTCTACTGCTACTTGTATATACTACTACTTATTTATCTACAATTAACAAACTGCAATTATATAATAATATATTATTTTCAGAACAAAGCCCGCCCTCCCATCAAGGACGTCGCGTGTCACGCTATCAGCGACACGTATGAAGGTGTCACGTTGGTCATACAAGAGGGTCTTCTGTGTCGCGAGTGTGACACGCCGCTTGACAGTGACAAACACTTCCTGTTAGTATAACCACTTGATAAAACTACGCTGCAAACATTGAATACAATCAGATTTATTGAATGTCAGTAAAGAGACGTAGTTTTTCCTTTATCGTGTTGAAAACACTCATTAAATTTTACAAAAAAATTGTTATTTTAGTAGCCCTTATTATATTGTGATATCATCTTTTTAATATTTCTATATTTTCTAATGAAGAAAGATTAGATAAATAATATACCAAATGTTTAATACATACTAAAGTATAATTTTAATATTCTCAATATACAGCGGTCGCACGTCGCGCAGCAAGTGTCCATATGCTACATCATGTTACCGAGCGATGTTGAGACACAGTGGATATTGCGCCGGCTCACTTTCACTGGAGGCCGCTCCTGGACCCGCTCCCACGCTATACTGCGTCTGCGAATACTCTACAGACATAAGTCAGTTTACATTGGATATAGGATCTCAATCAATATACATAATATATTTTCATTTTCTTTTATAAATTTTATAACTAACTATGTAACTGTTAGACCAGCAGCATATATAAATCAATATAAAATATACAAATACCCAATGACTATAGTAACTAATAAAATATTAATATTTTAATCCCCAGACGGCATCGTTAAATTAAACTAGTATGTAGTACATATTAACAGATTTTATTTTCACGACGCAAAAATTGTATACAGTTCGTAAATATTTGCAATTCTGTATGAAAAACTTTGTTGTTCTAATATAATATTACTTCAGGCACGGACATTCTATCTCATCTCCTCGTGACACAACACACAAGCGCGTACTTAACTGAGGAACTAGCACGAGCCAACACCGTCAGGGAAGAACCAAAACCTGCTGATGAAGTAGAGCCTGTGAGTATCTACTAGTGATTACTCATACTGTTTTGCGATTATATTATAATATATTTTGACATTTGCCGCTCAGGCGCGAGGCACGATAGCTCAAGAAGCTTAAATAGTGCCTAGTTTTAACAGAATAAACCAAATTTTCATTTCACATAAAATCAAAATAAAATTTTCATGTCTTAATAACAATTTTATAGAACATACTTGGTCTTTATTCAAAACTCTTAAAGTAATTTAAAAAGGGCTTAAATAAACATGCGTTTCGTAAGGAGTAATTCATTTATTTCAGTTTCAATATTAATTTTAAGAGGTCACATCAAATAGTATACTACGTAGAAGAAATTAAAATCATCTTATATCTGTCTTCAGATGATTCCAGTGTACGCTGAAGGCTGTGAACTGACGGCCAACGTGCTCCTCTACATGGACCATCTCAAACAACACCAGGACAAGGAGCTGGAGATTAAATGTACGAGATGTGTGCTGAGATTCGTACGTCTCGGTGAATAATACAATTGTAAGTACTATATAAACAGATGAAACTAATATTTTCGGATTGTTTCGCGTATTTTATTATTTAAAAAACTATTATATGTACACCCGACGTTTCGGTTACTTGTCAGCAACCATGATTAAAGCAGACGAGTTGTCGGGAGTGTGGTGTTTTTAAAAATAATAAAAAACGCAAAGTATTCCGAAAATATTACTTTCATTTAAATTAATACTCGCAAGTCTTAAATCTACTATATAAAAATAAGTCCGGTTTTCCTTCCTGACGCTATAACTCCAGAGCGAACGAACCGATTTCCACGGTTTTGCATTCGTTTGCATATTTTAAGTAGATGGTGCCGGTGCATGATACATTGTTTGAAGGCTACTCATTGTTCTCTGCTCTGGTAATTTCATGTGACAAACCGGTATTGTGTTTGTAGTTTAAACTCTTAAAACCATTAAGTATTTGCGGGATAAATTTAGAAAATCATTGTTTTTCACATGGGCAGTTATACTTTGCGTGTTCAGGAGTTCGGAAACCATCCGCTTTATTTGTGTTAACGTTAGACGAAAAAAACAAAAAATGTGGTTTACAAAGGAGCACTTCAATGAAACGGATAATTTACGGACACATATAACGCTTCGATTCGGTATCTACTTTGATTTACTTTCATAAGTATCTATTTTGATCTACTTTGATTCACTTTGATTTACTTAGAGAAGTTCAACTAAATAACACTACATTTCTGTAATCGAAATGAATTCATTACTGTTGTGAAAAGAAATTAAAATTTTCCTTTTCAAATATTAAACAATAAAAAAATTCTTTATCTTTTAATCACCAAACGAAATGTTACATAAAACAAAGCCTGGTGGCGAAACGGAGTTCGCCGGGTTTACTAGTCTCATTATACAATAAAAATAAACGCTCACATCTCGTCTGTCCGTGATCACGGTTGCTGAAAAGTAGCCGAAACGTCGAGAGTATGTAGTTTTTATCAAAAATCAAGTAGCGTAGTATATGCGAAAAATATTAGTTTCATTTACAATAAAATGAGTTCAATACACACATTAATACGTATAATATTTTTCAGGTCAACTGAAAGAGCATCAGATTGGAGACCACAACCCGTTTGAGGAGGTTCTACCTCTGTGTTCTACTGAGCACTTGATTAACCTGCCCAAGGTATGAACGTCATATAACTCTACTGCTACTTGTATATACTACTACTTATTTATCTACAATTAACAAACTGCAATTATATAATAATATATTATTTTCAGAACAAAGCCCGCCCTCCCATCAAGGACGTCGCGTGTCACGCTATCAGCGACACGTATGAAGGTGTCACGTTGGTCATACAAGAGGGTCTTCTGTGTCGCGAGTGTGACACGCCGCTTGACAGTGACAAACACTTCCTGTTAGTATAACCACTTGATAAAACTACGCTGCAAACATTGAATACAATCAGATTTATTGAATGTCAGTAAAGAGACGTAGTTTTTCCTTTATCGTGTTGAAAACACTCATTAAATTTTACAAAAAAATTGTTATTTTAGTAGCCCTTATTATATTGTGATATCATCTTTTTAATATTTCTATATTTTCTAATGAAGAAAGATTAGATAAATAATATACCAAATGTTTAATACATACTAAAGTATAATTTTAATATTCTCAATATATAGCGGTCGCACGTCGCGCAGCAAGTGTCCATATGCTACATCATGTTACCGAGCGATGTCGAGACACAGTGGATATTGCGCCGGCTCACTTTCACTGGAGGCCGCTCCTGGACCCGCTCCCACGCTATACTGCGTCTGCGAATACTCTACAGACATAAGTCAGTTTACATTGGATATAGGATCTCAATCAATATAATATATTTTCATTTTCTTTTATAAATTTTATAACTAACTATGTAACTGTTAGACCAGCAGCATATATAAATCAATATAAAATATACAAATACCCAATGACTATAGTAACTAATAAAAATATTAATATTTTAATCCCCAGACGGCATCGTTAAATTAAACCAGTATGTAGTACATATTAACAGATTTTATTTTCACGACGCAAAAATTGTATACAGTTCGTAAATATTTGCAATTCTGTATGAAAAACTTTGTTGTTCTAATATAATATTACTTCAGGCACGGACATTCTATCTCATCTCCTCGTGACACAACACACAAGCGCGTACTTAACTAAGGAATTAGCACGAGCCAACACCGTCAGGGAAGAACCAAAACCTGCTGATGAAGTAGAGCCTGTGAGTATCTACTAGTGATTACTCATACTGTTTTGCGATTATATTATAATATATTATTGTTCCATGTTGACATCCGGAATCCATCTTGAGTCAAGCACCTGTCTTTTTAGCCTTTTTTGTCCAGTTTTCGCTCCCTTCCGGTGCAACTTCAGCCCTCTAATGTCAATTTGGCGGGAGAAAACTTGCACATTTTAACAAATTGATATTTCTTACCTCATTATAGCATCGTCTTTCAGAGCGAGCAGTAGTCCAGTTTTTAAGAATACTTATTAGTAGTTATAATTATTACAGTCTTTAAAGTGTTCGTATTGAAAAGTGTTAATATTTAAATATTTGTCTCCCTTCGAACGTCATGGACTGGGAAAAAAGTTCTTGTGACAGTGAGTATTCGTCACGAGGTTCCAGTCTGGACAGGTACAGTCTACCAAAACGATCTCCCAAAGCTGTAAGTAGCTCATATTTTCAATATCAGATGCGACAAGTGGCTTCTTTTTTTATTGAGTACCCACATTACAATAAATAAAAATGTAATAATATTTTACAACAATTACTTCACTTTAAAATATGTATTAAAGAACACGATTTCAGAAGTCAGTTAACGATATCCTTTGGGAATATAAAGTAACGAAATTCAAAAACCGCACTTGACGGTTGTCCATATCTGAGTTTAACCATCAATATTGAGGAACGGACTTTCACGAACCCAACGGATTTACATTGATTTTAATTATCTTGTATACAAATATTTAATGTTGGAATGCGTTCCGGTTTGATGATTATTATCAGTTGAAATACTTCGCTGTAGAAGTAAATGACGCATTTTACTCTGATGCGCCTCGGTGTACGGATCACTGTCTCGTACGACGTACGGTACCCGACACCTGCTTCATTCTGATAAAAAGATATCGTGGACATTAATTCTTAAAATTATTGTCTGCTTTCACTCCCGTTTACATGACAATAGAGTGAATGTAAGATCTTCGTCAGTCGTGATGATATCTTCGGTAGTATAGTGGTCAGTATCCCCGCCTGTCACGCGGGAGACCGGGGTTCGATTCCCCGCCGGAGAGCCAGGTCCTTACAACGAATTTAAGGAACTGTTTGAATTAAAGCAATTGTAGGGAGTTAGGATGTTGAACGACGAGCATAAACTTTGTCTAGAACTCGAATTGCAGCTTTTGAAAAATGCTTTAATATCTCGAAAAGAAGTACGTCAAATAGCTTAACTAAAAATCGTAGACTATTCTAGTGGTAGTAAAACAAATTTAAATACGCAATTATTATTAAAATAATAACTATATTAAAATAATAATAAAATGTTTAAGATTTGGAATACTCCAAGTAAACCAAAGATATTCCTTGAACTATTTGTGGTATTCGCGCTGATTTCATACAATCTTTAAGAGAAGATTAATGAAAACGAGTAACGGAGAATTTTTATCGTTCGACTTTACAGACCATACCTCCGTTTTCAAAAAATATTATTTGATATATTGACTGTCTGCCTACATACAAAAAATGGGGCGGGGACAGATAAGGTATTAATAAATACCAACTATTAAAAAACAGATCGATATCTGGATTAAGTTATATGTACCGAATTACATCTGTGGAATCATTAAAGGATTTCACATATCTTTTTCTTTAAAATGTTGGAAAGAGCTGATATTACACTCGGTTTTCTATGAACATTCTTTTCGATTCCTAAAAGCTACGATTTACAACGTGAGACATTTAATTTGAAACAGTTGTATAGCTTTGTTCATTTAAAACGTTTCCAGCTTTTCATTACAAACTGGAAACTGGTTAGTGAAGCCGGTTTTATGACAATTCTGTTTTCCCTGTTTGTTATATTTACTACACTTGCCAGCTTTTTTGGTTTACCATCGGCACCCCGAATACTGGCATGCGTCACAGGCTGGATAGCAGAGTTTCTACGCCATCACTACATTAGATGCGTAGTTTATTAAGAAGATTTTTAATTGGCAAACCAACCGCCTCACAATTCTGAGCGACCGGTTAGCCTTCACCATCAATATTCTGCAACAACTTGGCCGGACAATGAATTTCATTAAATCTGTGCTGTTTCTGACTCAATGTCCAGAATACCTAGGCATTTCATGGGACGCAAAACTGAACCCGAAGTCCCTGTCGGAACTGAAGTGCATCGCCCTACGCATGCGCTTCACTTCAGCATCAGATTGGCCAAGGCAGTTGGCTCCCCGAACAGGCCCAGCTCCTTTTGGGGAGACTTAACTTTGCCTCATTGTTTGTGTGCAGAGGGAGATACGGTCGTACACTGCATACCACAGGCGACAGTATCCCTCCCTTTAAATCACCTCAAAATACTTGCAGAACCACAGGTTCTCAAGTTACATTGATGGTTAAAAGCTTTCTTAGCTGCACTGCCGATACGTTTGGGCTCGGAAATGCATTACATAACAGCCGATGCCTTAGCAGTCGACCGAGAAGCGCTTATAGGAGAGACTGAGGCCCAGAAAACATGGCATGGCAAGTACAAGGAATCGTAAGCTAACCTAGAAGCTTTTGCCCACGAACAGAGTTGATTAAACGATGCCAACATTCTTTTCTTCTCGGACAATCGAACAGTGGTATTGTATATAAACAAAGAAGGAAGTACCAGGGCGGAAATTGCTCTGAACTTGACTTGACCGACCGTTGATATTGTTATCTAAAGCTCGGAATATGCAATGTCCGCCTTAGCACAGTATATTCCGTCAGATAGATTCATCTGCGTAAGGGTACATCAGATAGATTCATCTGCGTAAGGGTCAGCACGGTAGTTAAACAATGGGCGACATTGAGTATAGCGGGTTGAAAAGTTACCTACCACAACGCTTTCAGTCGTCAGTGAAGTTACGACCTTGCTTCGATATTTCCACCTCCTAACCTCGGGGCTATAATACCTGAATAATGCCAAAGGACGCTTCATAACAAAAGCTCCGACATGGCAAAATAGTCTTTGAGCTGAAGATCTACTACATTGATCTCTGCAAGAGTCTTAACAAATTCCCAACCTTTGTCAAGTCTTAGTAGACGCCTTGACGTAAAATTCACCAGCTGAAGGTCCGGGATCTTCATTTGCGTATCGTGGCTAATTTCGGGTGGACGGAAATGACGTGACGGTTGAACGAGTAAGAGATAATCCCTTTCATTATCTAGCAACGTTTTGCAAAAAAAAAAAAAAAAAATTAATAAATAATAAAATAGAGTCTGTAGTGGTTAAGACGAGTAAGTGATTAAAAAACCCATATTCACAAAACGTACCCTGTTACTTGTACCTATCTGTCTATCTATCTGTCTGTCTGTAACTATCGTTGTACATGAATCTTTTATTCTTACTTTTACTAAAGTTCCCTAAAATATAGATTTTGCATCTAACTTTATGTGTATATTCTCGTTAAACACATTCTTAAAGTTATTTCAGTAACCCAAAAAAGAAGAGTTCCACATCACCTATCTGGGACTCTTAAATTGTTTACAATATTTCAGCACACATCTGGTAAATGTAAACAATTTATAGTGTTTGCGGTGGCTAATAGAAATCCTCTGCCGCTGGCAGGAAGCCAGCCATGTGGGACCTGCTGTCCCTGGGCACCGCCTCGCTAGTGGCGACTCTGTCACAAAACCAGGGCTGCAAATGCCTTCCAGAATGGCCTGCCTACATTTACAGGTAGGGTCGTAGCTAGCTTACGCCTCGGAGCGTTAACCTTGACCCTCCCCCCCCCCCCCCCGGGGGAAGCCGGCACTTCCTCATTGTAGTAGCAATCCTGCAGCTTTTATCGTCAGGACGTAAAGTCCATTATCTCACTTTATTAACAATTGAAGATTAAAAACTTATTGATAAGGGTAATCCCGTTACATTTTGGCCACGATCCGAATCTAAGACTGATTAGTTACAGGCAGTCAGGAAGGAAAATTTTACAAAGCCCATTACAAGCCCGTTGTAGGACCCCCTTCCTCTATATAAGAATATCTAGTCATTGGCTCACTACTATCCCCGCCTAAAGTGCAGGCGCTCGTCACCGTTCTGCTCCGCGCTGGTCGTGAGGCTGCCAGGCGAATGCCGCCCTCTATTGGGGTACATGAGACTAGTTAAATCTATTGTATAGATACAAACACTACATCGCTTGATTATATAATATACTGGGTTTACCGATTGGTTGAGTTATCCAAAGGAAGCGCAGAGTAAGTCAATAATTTTAAATAAATTATCTTTGACAGCTCGAGGGGCGGACCTAGAGTAGCGTCAAATATGGTCGAGTTTGGATTAAGTCTTTACACAAAGAAGCTGGTATTGAAGCTTCTCCCAGATCTGTAAGACCTTCAGTAGCTTCCCTTAACTAGATAGAATGCTTTCAAATAGATAAAATTTAGAAACTAGAAACGGGGGCAAGATCCTTTACCTATAAGAGGTTTTAAAAGAGTTGTATTAAATCGGTCACAGGAAAGCACAAAAGTTTGGCTGTCAAGCTATTTTGATAGATTCCTTAAATCAAATTGTTATTTAAATAAATTATTTTATTCCAATAATTTAATTTTTATTGGACACATTATAGCATCGTCATAATATTTATGAACAGGTGATAACAAACACGTCACTCAAGATGGATTCCGGATGTCAACATGGAACAATAATAGAGAGTTTTACCTACCAATAAAACTTACCTATTATTTTTCCTTAAGACATCCGGAATCCAGGTAATTTCTACCTGGTTCATCTCGAGTATGTATAATGAGGTAAGAAATATCAATTTGTTAAAATGTGCAAGTTTTCTCCCGCCAAATTGACATTAGAGGGCTGAAGTTGCACCGGAAGGGAGCGAAAACTGGACAAAAAAGGCTAAAAAGACAGGTGCTTGACTCAAGATGGATTCCGGATGTCTTAAGGAAAAATAATAGGTAAGTTTTATTGGTAGGTAAAACTCTCTATTTTGACATTTGCCGCTCAGGCGCGAGGCACGATAGCTCAATAAGCTTAAATAGTGCCTAGTTTTAACAGAATAAACCAAATTTTCATGTCACATAAAATGAAAATAAAATTTTCATGTCTTAATAACAATTTTATAGAACATACTTGGTCTTTATTCAAAACTCTTAAAGTAATTTAAAAAGGGCTTAAATAAACATGCGTTTCGTAAGGAGTAATTCATTTATTCCAGTTTCATTATTAATTTTAAGAGGTCACATCAAATAGTATACTACGTAGAAGAAATTAAAATCATCTTATATCTGTCTTCAGATGATTCCAGTGTACGCTGAAGGCTGTGAACTGACGGCCAACGTGCTCCTCTACATGGACCATCTCAAACAACACCAGGACAAGGAGCTGGAGATTAAATGTACGAGATGTGTGCTGAGATTCGTACGTCTCGGTGAATAATACAATTGTAAGTACTATATAAACAGATGAAACTAATATTTTCGGATTGTTTCGCGTATTTTATTATTTAAAAAACTATTATATATACACCCGACGTTTCGGTTACTTGTCAGCAACCATGATTAAAGCAGACGAGTTGTCGGGAGTGTGGTGTTTTTTAAAAATAATAAAAAACGCAAAGTATTCCGAAAATATTACTTTCATTTAAATTAATACTCGCAAGTCTTAAATCTACTATATAAAAATAAGTCCGGTTTTCCTTCCTGACGCTATAACTCCAGAGCGAACGAACCGATTTCCACGGTTTTGCATTCGTTTGCATATTTTAAGTAGATGGTGCCGGTGCATGATATATTGTTTGAAGGCTACTCATTGTTCTCTGCTCTGGTAATTTCATGTGACAAACCGGTATTGTGTTTGTAGTTTAAACTCTTAAAACCATTAAGTATTTGCGGGATAAATTTAGAAAATCATTGTTTTTCACATGGGCAGTTATACTTTGCGTGTTCAGGAGTTCGGAAACCATCCGCTTTATTTGTGTTAACGTTAGACGAAAAAAACAAAAAATGTGGTTTACAAAGGAGCACTTCAATGAAACGGATAATTTACGGACACGTATAACGCTTCGATTCGGTATCTACTTTGATTTACTTTCATAAGTATCTATTTTGATCTACTTTGATTCACTTAGAGAAGTTCAACTAAATAACACTACATTTCTGTAATCGAAATGAATTCATTACTGTTGTGAAAAGAAATTAAAATTTTCCTTCTCAAATATTAAACAATAAAAAAATTCTTTATCTTTTAATCACCAAACGAAATGTTACATAAAACAAAGCCTAGTGGCGAAACGGAGTTCGCCGGGTTTACTAGTCTCATTATACAATAAAAATAAACGCTCACATCTCGTCTGTCCGTGATCACGGTTGCTGAAAAGTAGCCGAAACGTCGGGAGTATGTAGTTTTTATCAAAAATCAAGTAGCGTAGTATATGCGTAAAATATTAGTTTCATTTACAATAAAATGAGTTCAATACACACATTAATACGTATAATATTTTTCAGGTCAACTGAAAGAGTATCAGATTGGAGACCACAACCCGTTCGAGGAGGTTCTACCTCTGAGTTCTACTGAGCACTTGATTAACCTGCCCAAGGTATGTACGTCATATAACTCTACTGCTACTTGTATATACTACTACTTATTTATCTACAATTAACAAACTGCAATTATATAATAATATATTATTTTCAGAACAAATCCCGCCCCCCCATCAAGGACGTCGCGTGTCACGCCATCAGCGACACGTATGAAGGTGTCACGTTGGTCATACAAGAGGGTCTTCTGTGTCGCGAGTGTGACACGCCGCTTGACAGTGACCTGTTAGTATAACCACTTGATAAAACTACGCTGCAAACATTGAATACAATCAGATTTATTGAATGTCAGTAAAGAGACGTAGTTTTTCCTTTATCGTGTTGAAAACACTCATTAAATTTTACAAAAAAATTGTTATTTTAGTAGCCCTTATTATATTGTGATATCATCTTTTTAATATTTCTATATTTTCTAATGAAGAAAGATTAGATAAATAATATACCAAATGTTTAATACATACTAAAGTATAATTTTAATATTCTCAATATACAGCGGTCGCACGTCGCGCAGCAAGTGTCCATATGCTACATCATGTTACCGAGCGATGTTGAGACACAGTGGATATTGCGCCGGCTCACTTTCACTGGAGGCCGCTCCTGGACCCGCTCCCACGCTATACTGCGTCTGCGAATACTCTACAGACATAAGTCAGTTTACATTGGATATAGGATCTCAATCAATATAATATATTTTCATTTTCTTTTATAAATTTTATAACTAACTATGTAACTGTTAGACCAGCAGCATATATAAATCAATATAAAATATACAAATACCCAATGACTATAGTAACTAATAAAATATTAATATTTTAATCCCCAGACGGCATCGTTAAATTAAACCAGTATGTAGTACATATTAACAGATTTTATTTTCACGATGCAAAAATTGTATACAGTTCGTAAATATTTGCAATTCTGTATGAAAAACTTTGTTGTTCTAATATAATATTACTTCAGGCACGGACATTCTATCTCATCTCCTCGTGACACAACACACAAGCGCGTACTTAACTGAGGAATTAGCACGAGCCAACACCGTCAGGGAAGAACCAAAACCTGCTGATGAAGTATCTACTAGTGATTACTCATACTGTTTCGCGATTATATTATAATATATTTTGACATTTGCCGCTCAGGCGCGAGGCACGATAGCTCAATAAGCTTAAATAGTGCCTAGTTTTAACAGAATAAACCAAATTTTCATGTCACATAAAATCAAAATAAAATTTTCATGTCTTAATAACAATTTTATAGAACATACTTGGTCTTTATTCAAAACTCTTAAAGTAATTTAAAAAGGGCTTAAATAAACATGCGTTTCGTAAGGAGTAATTCATTTATTCCAGTTTCATTATTAATTTTAAGAGGTCACATCAAATAGTATACTACGTAGAAGAAATTAAAATCATCTTATATCTGTCTTCAGATGATTCCAGTGTACGCTGAAGGCTGTGAACTGACGGCCAACGTGCTCCTCTACATGGACCATCTCAAACAACACCAGGACAAGGAGCTGGAGATTAAATGTACGAGATGTGTGCTGAGATTCGTACGTCTCGGTGAATAATACAACTGTAAGTACTATATAAACAGATGAAACTAATATTTTCGGATTGTTTCGCGTATTTTATTATTTAAAAAACTATTATATATACACCCGACGTTTCGGTTACTTGTCAGCAACCATGATTAAGGCAGACGAGTTGTCGGGAGTGTGGTGTTTTTAAAAATAATAAAAAACGCAAAGTATTCCGCAAATATTACTTTCATTTAAATTAATACTCGCAAGTCTTAAATCTGCTATATAAAAATAAGTCCGGTTTTCCTTCCTGACGCTATAACTCCAGAACGAACGAACCGATTTCCACGGTTTTGCATTCGTTTGCATATTTTAAGTAGATGGTGCCGGTGCATGATACATTGTTTGAAGGCTACTCATTGTTTTCTGCTCAGGTAATTTCATGTGACAAACCGGTATTGTGTTTGTAGTTTAAACTCTTAAAACCATTTAGTATTTGCGGGATAAATTTAGAAAATCATTGTTTTTCACATGGGCAGTTATACTTTGCGTGTTCAGGAGTTCGGAAACCATCCGCTTTATTTGTGTTAACGTTAGACCAAAAAACAAAAAATATGGTTTACAAAGGAGCACTTCAATGAAACGGATAATTTGCGGACACGTATAACGCTTCGCTTCGGTATCTACTTTGGATTCACTTTTATTTACTTAGAGAAGTTCAACTAAATAATACTACATTTCTGTAATCGAAATGAATTCATTACTGTTGTGAAACGAAATTAAAATTTTCCTTTTCAAATATAAAACAATAAAAAAATTCTTCATCTTTTAATCACCAAACGAAATGTTACATAAAACAAAGCCTGGTGGCGAAACGGAGTTCGCCGGGTTTACTAGTCTCATTATACAATAAAAATAAACGCTCACATCTCGTCTGTCCGTGATCACGGTTGCTGAAAAGTAGCCGAAACGTCGGGAGTATGTAGTTTTTATCAAAAATCAAGTAGCGTAGTATATCCGAAAAATATTAGTTTCATTTACAATAAAATGAGTTCAATACACACATTAATACGTATAATATTTTTCAGGTCAACTGAAAGAGCATCAGATTCGAGACCACAACCCGTTCGAGGAGGTTCTACCTCTGTGTTCTACTGAGCACTTGATTAACCTGCCCAAGGTATGTAGGTCATATAACTCTACTGCTACTTGTATATACTACGACTTATTTATCTACAATTAACAAACTGCAATAATATAATAATATATTATTTTCAGAACAAAGCCCGCCCTCCCATCAAGGACGTCGCGTGTCACGCCATCAGCGACACGTATGAAGGTGTCACGTTGGTCATACAAGAGGGTCTTCTGTGTCGCGAGTGTGACACGCCGCTTGACAGTGACAAACACTTCCTGTTAGTATAATCACTTGATAAAACGACGCTGCAAACATTGAATACAATCAGATTTATTGAATGTCAGTAAAGAGACGTAGTTTTTTTCCTTTATCGTGTTGAAAACACTCATTAACTTTTACAAAAAAAATGTTATTTTAGTAGCCCTTATTATATTGTGATATCATCTTTTTAATATTTCTATATTTTCTAATGAAGAAAGATTAGATAAATAATATACCAAATGTTTAATACATACTAAAGTATAATTTTAATATTCTCAATATACAGCGGTCGCACGTCGCGCAGCAAGTGTCCATATGCTACATCATGTTACCGAGCGATGTTGAGACACAGTGGATATTGCGCCGGCTCACTTTCACTGGAGGCCGCTCCTAGACCCGCTCCCACGCTATACTGCGTCTGCGAATACTCTACAGACATAAGTCAGTTTACACTGGTTATATATCAATCAATACAATATATTTTCATTTTCTTTTATAAATTTTATAACTAACTATGTAAGTTTTAGACCAGCAGCATATATAATAAATCAATATAAAATATACATATACCCAATGACTATAGTAACTAATAAAATATTAATATTTGAATCCCCAGACGGCATCGTTAAATTACACAAGTATGTAGTATTAACAGATTTTATTTTCACGACGCAAAAATTGTATACATTTCGTAAATATTTGCAATTCTGTATGAAAAACTTTGTTGTTCTAATATAATATTACTCCAGGCACGGACATTCTATCTCATCTCGTGTCACAACACACAAGCGCGTACTTAACTGAGGAACTAGCACGAGCTAACACCGTCAGGGAAGAACCAAAACCTGCTGATGAAGTAGAGCCTGTGAGTAACTACTAGTGATTACTCATACTATTTTGCGATTACTCTTTATTCAAAACTTATAAAGTAATTTAAAAACAGCTTAAATAAACATGCGTTTCGTAAGGAGGAATTCATTTATTTCAGTTTCAATATTAATTTTAAGAGGTCACATCAAATAGTATACTACGTAGAAGAAATTAAAATCATCGTATATCTGTCTTCAGATGATTCCAGTGAACGCTGAAGGCTGTGAGCTGACGGCCAGCGTGCTCCTCTACATGGACCATCTCAAACAACACCAGGACAAGGAGCTGGAGATTAAATGTACGAGATGTGTGCTGAGATTCGTACGTCTCGGTGAGTAATACAACTGTAAGTACTATATAAACAGATGAAACTAATATTTTCGGATTGTTTCGAGTATTTTATTATTTAAAAAACTATTATATATACACCCGACGTTTCGGTTACTTGTCAGCAACCATGATTAAGGCAGACGAGTTGTCGGGAGTGTGGTGTTTTTAAAAATAATAAAATACGCAAAGTATTCCGAAAATATTACTTTCATTGAAATTAATACTCGCAAGTCTTAAATCTACTATATAAAAATAAGTCCGGTTTTCCTTCCTGACGCTATAACTCCAGAACGAACGAACCGATTTCCACGGTTTTGCATTCGTTTGCATATTTTAAGTAGATGGTGCCGGTGCATGATACATTGTTTGAAGGCTACTCATTGTTTTCTGCTCAGGTAATTTCATGTGACAAACCGGTATTGTGTTTGTAGTTTAAACTCTTAAAACCATTTAGTATTTGCGGGATAAATTTAGAAAATCATTGTTTTTCACATGGGCAGTTATACTTTGCGTGTTCAGGAGTTCGGAAACCATCCGCTTTATTTGTGTTAACGTTAGACCAAAAAACAAAAAATATGGTTTACAAAGGAGCACTTCAATGAAACGGATAATTTGCGGACACGTATAACGCTTCGCTTCGGTATCTACTTTGGATTCACTTTTATTTACTTAGAGAAGTTCAACTAAATAATACTACATTTCTGTAATCGAAATGAATTCATTACTGTTGTGAAACGAAATTAAAATTTTCCTTTTCAAATATAAAACAATAAAAAAATTCTTCATCTTTTAATCACCAAACGAAATGTTACATAAAACAAAGCCTGGTGGCGAAACGGAGTTCGCCGGGTTTACTAGTCTCATTATACAATAAAAATAAACGCTCACATCTCGTCTGTCCGTGATCACGGTTGCTGAAAAGTAGCCGAAACGTCGGGAGTATGTAGTTTTTATCAAAAATCAAGTAGCGTAGTATATCCGAAAAATATTAGTTTCATTTACAATAAAATGAGTTCAATACACACATTAATACGTATAATATTTTTCAGGTCAACTGAAAGAGCATCAGATTCGAGACCACAACCCGTTCGAGGAGGTTCTACCTCTGTGTTCTACTGAGCACTTGATTAACCTGCCCAAGGTATGTAGGTCATATAACTCTACTGCTACTTGTATATACTACGACTTATTTATCTACAATTAACAAACTGCAATAATATAATAATATATTATTTTCAGAACAAAGCCCGCCCTCCCATCAAGGACGTCGCGTGTCACGCCATCAGCGACACGTATGAAGGTGTCACGTTGGCCATACAAGAGGGTCTTCTGTGTCGCGAGTGTGACACGCCGCTTGACAGTGACAAACACTTCCTGTTAGTATAATCACTTGATAAAACGACGCTGCAAACATTGAATACAATCAGATTTATTGAATGTCAGTAAAGAGACGTAGTTTTTCCTTTATCGTGTTGAAAACACTCATTAACTTTTACAAAAAAAATGTTATTTTAGTAGCCCTTATTATATTGTGATATCATCTTTTTAATATTTCTATATTTTCTAATGAAGAAAGATTAGATAAATAATATACCAAATGTTTAATACATACTAAAGTATAATTTTAATATTCTCAATATACAGCGGTCGCACGTCGCGCAGCAAGTGTCCATATGCTACATCATGTTACCGAGCGATGTTGAGACACAGTGGATATTGCGCCGGCTCACTTTCACTGGAGGCCGCTCCTAGACCCGCTCCCACGCTATACTGCGTCTGCGAATACTCTACAGACATAAGTCAGTTTACACTGGTTATATATCAATCAATACAATATATTTTCATTTTCTTTTATAAATTTTATAACTAACTATGTAAGTTTTAGACCAGCAGCATATATAATAAATCAATATAAAATATACATATACCCAATGACTATAGTAACTAATAAAATATTAATATTTGAATCCCCAGACGGCATCGTTAAATTACACAAGTATGTAGTATTAACAGATTTTATTTTCACGACGCAAAAATTGTATACATTTCGTAAATATTTGCAATTCTGTATGAAAAACTTTGTTGTTCTAATATAATATTACTCCAGGCACGGACATTCTATCTCATCTCGTGTCACAACACACAAGCGCGTACTTAACTGAGGAACTAGCACGAGCTAACACCGTCAGGGAAGAACCAAAACCTGCTGATGAAGTAGAGCCTGTGAGTAACTACTAGTGATTACTCATACTATTTTGCGATTACTCTTTATTCAAAACTTATAAAGTAATTTAAAAACAGCTTAAATAAACATGCGTTTCGTAAGGAGGAATTCATTTATTTCAGTTTCAATATTAATTTTAAGAGGTCACATCAAATAGTATACTACGTAGAAGAAATTAAAATCATCGTATATCTGTCTTCAGATGATTCCAGTGAACGCTGAAGGCTGTGAGCTGACGGCCAGCGTGCTCCTCTACATGGACCATCTCAAACAACACCAGGACAAGGAGCTGGAGATTAAATGTACGAGATGTGTGCTGAGATTCGTACGTCTCGGTGGGTAATACAACTGTAAGTACTATATAAACAGATGAAACTAATATTTTCGGATTGTTTCGAGTATTTTATTATTTAAAAAACTATTATATATACACCCGACGTTTCGGTTACTTGTCAGCAACCATGATTAAGGCAGACGAGTTGTCGGGAGTGTGGTGTTTTTAAAAATAATAAAATACGCAAAGTATTCCGAAAATATTACTTTCATTGAAATTAATACTCGCAAGTCTTAAATCTACTATATAAAAATAAGTCCGGTTTTCCTTCCTGACGCTATAACTCCAGAACGAACGAACCGATTTCCACGGTTTTGCATTCGTTTGCATATTTTAAGTAGATGGTGCCGGTGCATGATACATTGTTAGAAGGCTACTCATTGTTTTCTGCTCAGGTAATTTCATGTGACAAACCGGTATTGTGTTTGTAGTTTAAACTCTTAAAACCATTTAGTATTTGCGGGATAAATTTAGAAAATCATTGTTTTTCACATGGGCAGTTATACTTTGCGTGTTCAGGAGTTCGGAAACCATCCGCTTTATTTGTGTTAACGTTAGACCAAAAAACAAAAAATGTGGTTTACAAAGGAGCACTTCAATGAAACGGATAATTTACGGACACGTATAACGCTTCGATTCGGTATCTACTTTGATTTACTTTCATAAGTATCTATTTTGATCTACTTTGATTCACTTAGAGAAGTTCAACTAAATAACACTACATTTCTGTAATCGAAATGAATTCATTACTGTTGTGAAAAGAAATTAAAATTTTCCTTCTCAAATATTAAACAATAAAAAAATTCTTTATCTTTTAATCACCAAACGAAATGTTACATAAAACAAAGCCTAGTGGCGAAACGGAGTTCGCCGGGTTTACTAGTCTCATTATACAATAAAAATAAACGCTCACATCTCGTCTGTCCGTGATCACGGTTGCTGAAAAGTAGCCGAAACGTCGGGAGTATGTAGTTTTTATCAAAAATCAAGTAGCGTAGTATATGCGTAAAATATTAGTTTCATTTACAATAAAATGAGTTCAATACACACATTAATACGTATAATATTTTTCAGGTCAACTGAAAGAGTATCAGATTGGAGACCACAACCCGTTCGAGGAGGTTCTACCTCTGAGTTCTACTGAGCACTTGATTAACCTGCCCAAGGTATGTACGTCATATAACTCTACTGCTACTTGTATATACTACTACTTATTTATCTACAATTAACAAACTGCAATTATATAATAATATATTATTTTCAGAACAAATCCCGCCCCCCCATCAAGGACGTCGCGTGTCACGCCATCAGCGACACGTATGAAGGTGTCACGTTGGTCATACAAGAGGGTCTTCTGTGTCGCGAGTGTGACACGCCGCTTGACAGTGACCTGTTAGTATAACCACTTGATAAAACTACGCTGCAAACATTGAATACAATCAGATTTATTGAATGTCAGTAAAGAGACGTAGTTTTTCCTTTATCGTGTTGAAAACACTCATTAAATTTTACAAAAAAATTGTTATTTTAGTAGCCCTTATTATATTGTGATATCATCTTTTTAATATTTCTATATTTTCTAATGAAGAAAGATTAGATAAATAATATACCAAATGTTTAATACATACTAAAGTATAATTTTAATATTCTCAATATACAGCGGTCGCACGTCGCGCAGCAAGTGTCCATATGCTACATCATGTTACCGAGCGATGTTGAGACACAGTGGATATTGCGCCGGCTCACTTTCACTGGAGGCCGCTCCTGGACCCGCTCCCACGCTATACTGCGTCTGCGAATACTCTACAGACATAAGTCAGTTTACATTGGATATAGGATCTCAATCAATATAATATATTTTCATTTTCTTTTATAAATTTTATAACTAACTATGTAACTGTTAGACCAGCAGCATATATAAATCAATATAAAATATACAAATACCCAATGACTATAGTAACTAATAAAATATTAATATTTTAATCCCCAGACGGCATCGTTAAATTAAACCAGTATGTAGTACATATTAACAGATTTTATTTTCACGATGCAAAAATTGTATACAGTTCGTAAATATTTGCAATTCTGTATGAAAAACTTTGTTGTTCTAATATAATATTACTTCAGGCACGGACATTCTATCTCATCTCCTCGTGACACAACACACAAGCGCGTACTTAACTGAGGAATTAGCACGAGCCAACACCGTCAGGGAAGAACCAAAACCTGCTGATGAAGTATCTACTAGTGATTACTCATACTGTTTCGCGATTATATTATAATATATTTTGACATTTGCCGCTCAGGCGCGAGGCACGATAGCTCAATAAGCTTAAATAGTGCCTAGTTTTAACAGAATAAACCAAATTTTCATGTCACATAAAATCAAAATAAAATTTTCATGTCTTAATAACAATTTTATAGAACATACTTGGTCTTTATTCAAAACTCTTAAAGTAATTTAAAAAGGGCTTAAATAAACATGCGTTTCGTAAGGAGTAATTCATTTATTCCAGTTTCATTATTAATTTTAAGAGGTCACATCAAATAGTATACTACGTAGAAGAAATTAAAATCATCTTATATCTGTCTTCAGATGATTCCAGTGTACGCTGAAGGCTGTGAACTGACGGCCAACGTGCTCCTCTACATGGACCATCTCAAACAACACCAGGACAAGGAGCTGGAGATTAAATGTACGAGATGTGTGCTGAGATTCGTACGTCTCGGTGAATAATACAACTGTAAGTACTATATAAACAGATGAAACTAATATTTTCGGATTGTTTCGCGTATTTTATTATTTAAAAAACTATTATATATACACCCGACGTTTCGGTTACTTGTCAGCAACCATGATTAAGGCAGACGAGTTGTCGGGAGTGTGGTGTTTTTAAAAATAATAAAAAACGCAAAGTATTCCGCAAATATTACTTTCATTTAAATTAATACTCGCAAGTCTTAAATCTACTATATAAAAATAAGTCCGGTTTTCCTTCCTGACGCTATAACTCCAGAACGAACGAACCGATTTCCACGGTTTTGCATTCGTTTGCATATTTTAAGTAGATGGTGCCGGTGCATGATACTCGTACATTGTTTGAAGGCTACTCATTGTTCTCTGCTCTGGTAATTTCATGTGACAAACCGGTATTGTGTTTGTAGCTTAAACTTTTAAAACCATTAAGTATTTGCGGGATAAATTTAGAAAATCATTGTTTTTCACATGGGCAGTTATACTTTGCGTGTTCAGGAGTTCGGAAACCATCCGCTTTATTTGTGTTAACGTTAGACGAAAAAAACAAAAAATGTGGTTTACAAAGGAGCACTTCAATGAAACGGATAATTTACGGACACGTATAACGCTTCGATTCGGTATCTACTTTGATTTACTTTCATAAGTATCTATTTTGATCTACTTTGATTCACTTTCATTTACTTAGAGAAGTTCAACTAAATAACACTACATTTCTGTAATCGAAATGAATTCATTACTGTTGTGAAAAGAAATTAAAATTTTCCTTTTCAAATATTAAACAATAAAAAAATTCTTTATCTTTTAATCACCAAACGAAATGTTACATAAAACAAAGCCTGGTGGCGAAACGGAGTTCGCCGGGTTTACTAGTCTCATTATACAATAAAAATAAACGCTCACATCTCGTCTGTCCGTGATCACGGTTGCTGAAAAGTAGCCGAAACGTCGAGAGTATGTAGTTTTTATCAAAAATCAAGTAGCGTAGTATATGCGAAAAATATTAGTTTCATTTACAATAAAATGAGTTCAATACACACATTAATACGTATAATATTTTTCAGGTCAACTGAAAGAGTATCAGATTGGAGACCACAACCCGTTCGAGGAGGTTCTACCTCTGAGTTCTACCGAGCACTTGATTAACCTGCCCAAGGTATGTACGTCATATAACTCTACTGCTACTTGTATATACTACTACTTATTTATCTACAATTAACAAACTGCAATTATATAATAATATATTATTTTCAGAACAAATCCCGCCCCCCCATCAAGGACGTCGCGTGTCACGCCATCAGCGACACGTATGAAGGTGTCACGTTGGTCATACAAGAGGGTCTTCTGTGTCGCGAGTGTGACACGCCGCTTGACAGTGACAAACACTTCCTGTTAGTATAACCACTTGATAAAACTACGCTGCAAACATTGAATACAATCAGATTTATTGAATGTCAGTAAAGAGACGTAGTTTTTCCTTTATCGTGTTGAAAACACTCATTAAATTTTACAAAAAAATTGTTATTTTAGTAGCCCTTATTATATTGTGATATCATCTTTTTAATATTTCTATATTTTCTAATGAAGAAAGATTAGATAAATAATATACCAAATGTTTAATACATACTAAAGTATAATTTTAATATTCTCAATACACAGCGGTCGCACGTCGCGCAGCAAGTGTCCATATGCTACATCATGTTACCGAGCGATGTTGAGACACAGTGGATATTGCGCCGGCTCACTTTCACTGGAGGCCGCTCCTGGACCCGCTCCCACGCTATACTGCGTCTGCGAATACTCTACAGACATAAGTCAGTTTACATTGGATATAGGATCTCAATCAATATAATATATTTTCATTTTCTTTTATAAATTTTATAACTAACTATGTAACTGTTAGACCAGCAGCATATATAAATCAATATAAAATATACAAATACCCAATGACTATAGTAACTAATAAAATATTAATATTTTAATCCCCAGACGGCATCGTTAAATTAAACCAGTATGTAGTACATATTAACAGATTTTATTTTCACGACGCAAAAATTGTATACAGTTCGTAAATATTTGCAATTCTGTATGAAAAACTTTGTTGTTCTAATATAATATTACTTCAGGCACGGACATTCTATCTCATCTCCTCGTGACACAACACACAAGCGCGTACATAACTGAGGAATTAGCACGAGCCAACACCGTCAGGGAAGAACCAAAACCTGCTGATGAAGTAGAGCCTGTGAGTATCTACTAGTGATTACTCATACTGTTTTGCGATTATATTATAATATATTTTGACATTTGCCGCTCAGGCGCGAGGCACGATAGCTCAATAAGCTTAAATAGTGCCTAGTTTTAACAGAATAAACCAAATTTTCATGTCACATAAAATCAAAATAAAATTTTCATGTCTTAATAACAATTTTATAGAACATACTTGGTCTTTATTCAAAACTCTTAAAGTAATTTAAAAAGGGCTTAAATAAACATGCGTTTCGTAAGGAGTAATTCATTTATTCCAGTTTCATTATTAATTTTAAGAGGTCACATCAAATAGTATACTACGTAGAAGAAATTAAAATCATCTTATATCTGTCTTCAGATGATTCCAGTGTACGCTGAAGGCTGTGAACTGACGGCCAACGTGCTCCTCTACATGGACCATCTCAAACAACACCAGGACAAGGAGCTGGAGATTAAATGTACGAGATGTGTGCTGAGATTCGTACGTCTCGGTGAATAATACAATTGTAAGTACTATATAAACAGATGAAACTAATATTTTCGGATTGTTTCGCGTATTTTATTATTTAAAAAACTATTATATATACACCCGACGTTTCGGTTACTTGTCAGCAACCATGATTAAAGCAGACGAGTTGTCGGGAGTGTGGTGTTTTTAAAAATAATAAAAAACGCAAAGTATTCCGAAAATATTACTTTCATTTAAATTAATACTCGCAAGTCTTAAATCTACTATATAAAAATAAGTCCGGTTTTCCTTCCTGACGCTATAACTCCAGAACGAACGAACCGATTTACACGGTTTTGCATTCGTTTGCATATTTTAAGTAGATGGTGCCGGTGCATGATACTCGTACATTGTTTGAAGGCTACTCATTGTTCTCTGCTCTGGTAATTTCATGTGACAAACCGGTATTGTGTTTGTAGCTTAAACTTTTAAAACCATTAAGTATTTGCGGGATAAATTTAGAAAATCATTGTTTTTCACATGGGCAGTTATACTTTTGCGTGTTCAGGAGTTCGGAAACCATCCGCTTTATTTGTGTTAACGTTAGACCAAAAAACAAAAAATGTGGTTTACAAAGGAGCACTTCAATGAAACGGATAATTTACGGACACGTATAACGCTTCGATTCGGTATCTACTTTGATTTACTTTCATAAGTATCTATTTTGATCTACTTTGATTCACTTTCATTTACTTAGAGAAGTTCAACTAAATAACACTACATTTCTGTAATCGAAATGAATTCATTACTGTTGTGAAAAGAAATTAAAATTTTCCTTTTCAAATATTAAACAATAAAAAAATTCTTTATCTTTTAATCACCAAACGAAATGTTACATAAAACAAAGCCTGGTGGCGAAACGGAGTTCGCCGGGTTTACTAGTCTCATTATACAATAAAAATAAACGCTCACATCTCGTCTGTCCGTGATCACGGTTGCTGAAAAGTAGCCGAAACGTCGAGAGTATGTAGTTTTTATCAAAAATCAAGTAGCGTAGTATATGCGAAAAATATTAGTTTCATTTACAATAAAATGAGTTCAATACACACATTAATACGTATAATATTTTTCAGGTCAACTGAAAGAGCATCAGATTGGAGACCACAACCCGTTTGAGGAGGTTCTACCTCTGTGTTCTACTGAGCACTTGATTAACCTGCCCAAGGTATGAACGTCATATAACTCTACTGCTACTTGTATATACTACTACTTATTTATCTACAATTAACAAACTGCAATTATATAATAATATATTATTTTCAGAACAAAGCCCGCCCTCCCATCAAGGACGTCGCGTGTCACGCTATCAGCGACACGTATGAAGGTGTCACGTTGGTCATACAAGAGGGTCTTCTGTGTCGCGAGTGTGACACGCCGCTTGACAGTGACAAACACTTCCTGTTAGTATAACCACTTGATAAAACTACGCTGCAAACATTGAATACAATCAGATTTATTGAATGTCAGTAAAGAGACGTAGTTTTTCCTTTATCGTGTTGAAAACACTCATTAAATTTTACAAAAAAAAAATTGTTATTTTAGTAGCCCTTATTATATTGTGATATCATCTTTTTAATATTTCTATATTTTCTAATGAAGAAAGATTAGATAAATAATATACCAAATGTTTAATACATACTAAAGTATAATTTTAATATTCTCAATATACAGCGGTCGCACGTCGCGCAGCAAGTGTCCATATGCTACATCATGTTACCGAGCGATGTTGAGACACAGTGGATATTGCGCCGGCTCACTTTCACTGGAGGCCGCTCCTGGACCCGCTCCCACGCTATACTGCGTCTGCGAATACTCTACAGACATAAGTCAGTTTACATTGGATATAGGATCTCAATCAATATAATATATTTTCATTTTCTTTTATAAATTTTATAACTAACTATGTAACTGTTAGACCAGCAGCATATATAAATCAATATAAAATATACAAATACCCAATGACTATGGTAACTAATAAAATATTAATATTTTAATCCCCAGACGGCATCGTTAAATTAAACCAGTATGTAGTACATATTAACAGATTTTATTTTCACGACGCAAAAATTGTATACAGTTCGTAAATATTTGCAATTCTGTATGAAAAACTTTGTTGTTCTAATATAATATTACTTCAGGCACGGACATTCTATCTCATCTCCTCGTGACACAACACACAAGCGCGTACTTAACTAAGGAATTAGCACGAGCCAACACCGTCAGGGAAGAACCAAAACCTGCTGATGAAGTAGAGCCTGTGAGTATCTACCAGTGATTACTCATACTGTTTTGCGATTATATTATAATATATTTTGACATTTGCCGCTCAGGCGCGAGGCACGATAGCTCAATAAGCTTAAATAGTGCCTAGTTTTAACAGAATAAACCAAATTTTCATGTCACATAAAATCAAAATAAAATTTTCATGTCTTAATAACAATTTTATAGAACATACTTGGTCTTTATTCAAAACTCTTAAAGTAATTTAAAAAGGGCTTAAATAAACATGCGTTTCGTAAGGAGTAATTCATTTATTCCAGTTTCATTATTAATTTTAAGAGGTCACATCAAATAGTATACTACGTAGAAGAAATTAAAATCATCTTATATCTGTCTTCAGATGATTCCAGTGTACGCTGAAGGCTGTGAACTGACGGCCAACGTGCTCCTCTACATGGACCATCTCAAGCAACACCAGGACAAGGAGCTGGAGATTAAATGTACGAGATGTGTGCTGAGATTCGTACGTCTCGGTGAATAATACAATTGTAAGTACTATATAAACAGATGAAACTAATATTTTCGGATTGTTTCGCGTATTTTATTATTTAAAAAACTATTATATATACACCCGACGTTTCGGTTACTTCTCAGCAACCATGATTTAGGCAGACAGTTGTCGGGAGTGTGGTGTTTTTAAAAATAATAAAAAACGCAAAGTATTCCGAAAATATTACTTTCGTTTGAATTAATACTCGCAAGTCTTAAATCTACTATATAAAAATAAGTCCGTTCTTTCTTCCTGACGCAATTCCAGAACGACCGAACCGATTTCCAGGGTTTTGCATTCGTTGGAAAGGTCTCTGACTCCGTGAGGTTTATAACAAAAAAAATTCAGGAAAATTTTCAACAGAAAAGCGGGACAATCTATTTTCACATACAGCGCCATCTCTGATACGTAACAGTACTACAAATCAATATTTTAAGTAGATGGTGCCGGTGTATGATACATTGTTTGAAGGCTACTCATTGTTCTCTGCTCAGTTAATTTCATGTGACAAACCGGTATTGTGTTTGTAGTTTAAACTCTTAAAACCAGTTAGTATTTGCGGGATAAATTTAGAAAATCATTGTTTTTCACATGGGCAGTTATACTTTGCGTGTTCAGGAGTTCGGAAACCATCCGCTTTATTTGTGTTAACGTTAGACCAAAAAAAAAAAAAATGTGGTTTACAAAGGAGCACTTCAATGAAACGGATAATTTGCGGACACGTGTAACGCTTCGATTCGGTATCTACTTTGGATTCACTTTTATTTACTTAGAGAAGTTCAACTAAATAATACTACATTTCTGTAATCGAAATGAATTCATTACTGTTGTGAAACGAAATTAAAATTTTCCTTTTCAAATATAAAACAATAAAAAATTCTTCATCTTTTAATCACCAAACGAAATGTTACATAAAACGAAGCCTGGTGGCGAAACGGAGTCCGCCCGGGTTTAGTAGTCTCATTATACAATATAAATAAACGCTCACATCTCGTCTGCCCGTGATCACGGTTGCTGAAAAGTAGCCGAAAGGTCGGGAGTATGTAGTTTTTATCAAAAATCAAGTAGCGTAGTATATCCGAAAAATATAAGTTTAATTTACAATAAAATGAGTTCAATACACACATTAATACGTATAATATTTTTCAGGTCAACTGAAAGAGCATCAGATTCGAGACCACAACCCGTTCGAGGAGGTTCTACCTCTGTGTTCTACTGAGCACTTGATTAACCTGCCCAAGGTATGAACGTCATATAACTCTACTGCTACTTGTATATAATGCTACTTATTTATCTACAATTAACAAACTGCAATTATATAATAATATATTATTTTCAGAACAAAGCCCGCCCTCCCATCAAGGACGTCGCGTGTCACGCCATCAGCGACACGTATGAAGGTGTCACGTTGGTCATACAAGAGGGTCTTCTGTGTCGCGAGTGTGACACGCCGCTTGACAGTGACAAACACTTCCTGTTAGTATAACCACTTGATAAAACTACGCTGCAAACATTGAATACAATCAGATTTATTGAATGTCAGTAAAGAGACGTAGTTTTTCCTTTATCGTGTTGAAAACACTCATTAAATTTTACAAAAAAATTGTTATTTTAGTAGCCCTTATTATGTTGTGATATCATCTTTTTAATATTTCTATATTTTCTAATGAAGAAAGATTAGATAAATAATATACCAAATGTTTAATACATACTAAAGTATAATTTTAATATTCTCAATATACAGCGGTCGCACGTCGCGCAGCAAGTGTCCATATGCTACATCATGTTACCGAGCGATGTTGAGACACAGTGGATATTGCGCCGGCTCACTTTCACTGGAGGCCGCTCCTAGACCCGCTCCCACGCTATACTGCGTCTGCGAATACTCTACAGACATAAGTCAGTTTACATTGGGTAGGTATAGGATCTCAATCAATATAATATATTTTCATTTTCTTTTATAAATTTTATAACTAACTATGTAACTGTTAGACCAGCAGCATATATAAATAAATATAAAATAAACAAATACCCAATGACTATAGTAACTAATAAAATATTAATATTTTAATCCCCAGACGGCATCGTTAAATTAAACAAGTATGTAGTACATATTAACAGATTTTATTTTCACGACGCAAAAATTGTATACAGTTCGTAAATATTTGCAATTCTGTATGAAAAACTTTGTTGTTCTAATATAATATTACTTCAGGCGCGGACATTCTATCTCATCTCCTCGTGACACAACACACAAGCGCGTACTTAACTGAGGAACTAGCACGAGCCAACACCGTCAGGGAAGAACCAAAACCTGCTGATGAAGTAGAGCCTGTGAGTATCTACTAGTGATTACTCATACTGTTTTGCGATTATATTATAATATATTTTGACATTTGCCGCTCAAGCGCGAGGCACGATAGCTCAATAAGCTTAAATAGTGCCTAGTTTTAACAGAATAAACCAAATTTTCATGTCACATAAAATCAAAATAAAATTTTCATGTCTTAATAACAATTTTATAGAACATACTTGGTCTTTATTCAAAACTCTTAAAGTAATTTAAAAAGGGCTTAAATAAACATGCGTTTCGTAAGGAGTAATTCATTTATTCCAGTTTCATTATTAATTTTAAGAGGTCACATCAAATAGTATACTACGTAGAAGAAATTAAAATCATCTTATATCTGTCTTCAGAGGATTCCAGTGTACGCTGAAGGCTGTGAACTGACGGCCAACGTGCTCCTCTACATGGACCATCTCAAACAACACCAGGACAAGGAGCTGGAGATTAAATGTACGAGATGTGTGCTGAGATTCGTACGTCTCGGTGAATAATACAACTGTAAGTACTATATAAACAGATGAAACTAATATTTTCGGATTGTTTCGCGTATTTTATTATTTAAAAAACTATTATATATACACCCGACGTTTCGGTTACTTGTCAGCAACCATGATTAAGGCAGACGAGTTGTCGGGAGTGTGGTGTTTTTAAAAATAATAAAATACGCAAAGCATTCCGAAAATATTACTTTCATTTAAATTAATACTCGCAAGTCTTAAATCTACTATATAAAAATAAGTCCGGTTTTCCTTCCTGACGCTATAACTCCAGAACAAACGAACCGATTTCCACGGTTTTGCATTCGTTTGCATATTTTAAGTAGATGGTGCCGGTGCATGATATATTGTTTGAAGGCTACTCATTGTTCTCTGCTCTGGTAATTTCATGTGACAAACCGGTATTGTGTTTGTAGTTTAAACTCTTAAAACCATTAAGTATTTGCGGGATAAATTTAGAAAATCATTGTTTTTCACATGGGCAGTTATACTTTGCGTGTTCAGGAGTTCGGAAACCATCCGCTTTATTTGTGTTAACGTTAGACCAAAAAACAAAAAATGTAGTTTACAAAGGAGCACTTCAATGAAACGGATAATTTGCGGACACGTATAACGCTTCGATTCGGTATCTACTTTGATTTACTTTCATAAGTATCTATTTTGATCTACTTTGATTCACTTTCATTTACTTAGAGAAGTTCAACTAAATAACACTACATTTCTGTAATCGAAATGAATTCATTACTGTTGTGAAAAGAAATTAAAATTTTCCTTTTCAAATATTAAACAATAAAAAAATTCTTTATCTTTTAATCACCAAACGAAATGTTACATAAAACAAAGCCTGGTGGCGAAACGGAGTTCGCCGGGTTTACTAGTCTCATTATACAATAAAAATAAACGCTAACATCTCGTCTGTCCGTGATCACGGTTGCTGAAAAGTAGCCGAAACGTCGGGAGTATGTAGTTTTTATCAAAAATCAAGTAGCGTAGTATATGCGAAAAATATTAGTTTCTTTTACAATAAAATGAGTTCAATACACACATTAATACGTATAATATTTTTCAGGTCAACTGAAAGAGCATCAGATAGGAGACCACAACCCGTTCGAGGAGGTTCTACCTCTGTGTTCTACTGAGCACTTGATTAACCTGCCCAAGGTATGTACGTCATATAACTCTACTGCTACTTGTATATACTACTACTTATTTATCTACAATTAACAAACTGCAATTATATAATAATATATTATTTTCAGAACAAAGCCCGCCCTCCCATCAAGGACGTCGCGTGTCACGCCATCAGCGACACGTATGAAGGTGTCACGTTGGTCATACAAGAGGGTCTTCTGTGTCGCGAGTGTGACACGCCGCTTGACAGTGACAAACACTTCCTGTTAGTATAACCACTTGATAAAACTACGCTGCAAACATTGAATACAATCAGATTTATTGAATGTCAGTAAAGAGACGTAGTTTTTCCTTTATCGTGTTGAAAACACTCATTAAATTTTACAAAAAAATTGTTATTTTAGTAGCCCTTATTATGTTGTGATATCATCTTTTTAATATTTCTATATTTTCTAATGAAGAAAGATTAGATAAATAATATACCAAATGTTTAATACATACTAAAGTATAATTTTAATATTCTCAATATACAGCGGTCGCACGTCGCGCAGCAAGTGTCCATATGCTACATCATGTTACCGAGCGATGTTGAGACACAGTGGATATTGCGCCGGCTCACTTTCACTGGAGGCCGCTCCTAGACCCGCTCCCACGCTATACTGCGTCTGCGAATACTCTACAGACATAAGTCAGTTTACATTGGGTAGGTATAGGATCTCAATCAATATAATATATTTTCATTTTCTTTTATAAATTTTATAACTAACTATGTAACTGTTAGACCAGCAGCATATATAAATAAATATAAAATAAACAAATACCCAATGACTATAGTAACTAATAAAATATTAATATTTTAATCCCCAGACGGCATCGTTAAATTAAACAAGTATGTAGTACATATTAACAGATTTTATTTTCACGACGCAAAAATTGTATACAGTTCGTAAATATTTGCAATTCTGTATGAAAAACTTTGTTGTTCTAATATAATATTACTTCAGGCGCGGACATTCTATCTCATCTCCTCGTGACACAACACACAAGCGCGTACTTAACTGAGGAACTAGCACGAGCCAACACCGTCAGGGAAGAACCAAAACCTGCTGATGAAGTAGAGCCTGTGAGTATCTACTAGTGATTACTCATACTGTTTTGCGATTATATTATAATATATTTTGACATTTGCCGCTCAAGCGCGAGGCACGATAGCTCAATAAGCTTTTTTTTTTTTTTTTTTTTTTGGTGTCGGGTTGGAAAATCCTCATGGAGCCCCACCGCCCTCGGGGAAGGACGGAGGGGACTGTCAGACTCCTACTGACTAAAAACCAACCCGTGTGCCTCATCTACCCGTGTGCCGGAGAGGTGGGTATCGCCGAAGCATTCGTCGCTACCTCCCCGATAGGCATTGACCCGCCAGATGGTCAGGCGGGCCCCGTCATCCGGTCATACACCTTAACTATGAGGCGCGCGCGGATTACACGCCTCCCCCTCGAAGCCTGTAGCTGTTATCGGACGACAGATGCCCCGAATCTGTCGTCCACAGGCCGCGCTCTACGGTGGCCGGAAATCGGTCACCCTACGGCGCGCAGTGCGTCTAGTGCGGGAGGGGAGAAAGGAGGCAACCTCTCTTTCCCTTTCCGCTACCTCCTTTGCGCGCATCACTGCCTCGCAGAAGGTGGCGACGGCACACCACCCTGACTCGCTCCCCACCATAACTGATACAACTGCTTGGAGTGACAGGTTTCCTGCCACCCCTACCGCCGCAACCAAGTCACGGCGCTGCTCGGCCCAAGCTGAGCATTCCGCCAATGTATGCAGCGCCGTGTCATTGGGGCAGTCACCGCAATGTCGGCACTGGGACGTCTGTTCCCGACCTATGCGGCACAGGTACTTCCCGAAACATCCATGTCCGGTAAGTACCTGCGTTAGCCGGAAGCTGAGGGCGCCGTGACTCCTGTTCAGCCACTCCTGTAGAACAGGTCTTACCCGCCGCTATAACGGCGTGCCCCGCCGTGGGTTGCGCTAAGCGCGTGTGCCACTCCGCCATTAGGACCTGGCGGAGTTCCGCCCTCCGTGCTCGTAATAGTCGAGGCATCAGGCGTTCGCCTCTCTCGACCGCCTCCGCGCGCCACCGATAGAGCGTTGCGAGGAGTTTTGCCTCTAGGTCCCAGGGGGGGGATCCGGCTAGGAGACTCGCTGCCTCAAAGGAGATCGTACGGTAACCTCTGATGACTCTAACCGCCATCGCGCGCTGCGGCCTTCGCAGTGCAGCGACGTTTCGGGTTGTCAGGGCATCTCCCCACACTGGCGCGGCGTATAGTGCCATCGACCGTAAGACCCCCATGTAAAGTCTCCGGCACGAGGAGTTGGGCCCCCCCACGTTGGGCAGCAAGCGCGAGAGTGCAGAGGCGGTGACCAACAACCTAGGGACGAGCCGTGTAAAGTGCGGCCCGAAGTTCCACCGACTGTCGAGGATGATTCCAAGGTACTTCATCGTCGACTCGACAGCGATGGACACCCCTCCTACAGTGATGCTGGACCCCGAAGGCGGTTTCATTCTCGGCCCATGAAAATATAGGGCTTCAGACTTGTGCAATGCCACCTCTAAGCCCAGCCGCCGTATTCTGCCCACGACGTGCGCGACACCAGCAGTTGCACGTATGTCTGCTTGACGGTACGACTTTCCACGCGCTGTAACTAGCGTGTCATCAGCGTAGCAAATGACGTTGACACCGTGGAGAAGCACACCGCGTAGAGCCCAGTCGTATCCTACGTTCCACAGTAGCGGCCCCAACACCGAACCCTGCGGAACGCCGCACGTCGTTTCTCGTCGACCCCATCCTTCCCGAACCGGGTACACCACAGACCTTTCGGACAAGTAAGCCCCGACAATACGCTGTAGGTAGCGTGGCACCGCATGGTACCGCAGTGCCTCTCGGATGGTATTCCAGGGCAGAGTGTTAAAAGCGTTGGCGATGTCGAGCGACACCGCCAAGACCACCTGTCCCCGAGCGACTGCCTCCTCTGTGAGGGCCTTTACGCGCATGATCGCATCCACAGTGGAGCGTCCCTGGCGAAAACCAAATTGGTTGTCTGCTAAATCCGGTCCTACCCTGGTCATGTGCTGGACAAGGCGACTGACAGTGATTCGCTCAAAGATCTTACATACTTCATCCAGCAACACGATTGGCCTATACGCAGACGGTGTGTCTGCGGGGCGCCCCTCTTTCTTAAGTAAGACCAGTTTTCCAGTCTTCCACCGGCTTGGAAATTGGCCCTGTTCCAGACAGGCGGTGAAGAGCCTCGCTAGTCGAGGCCCAAGAGCCTTAATGGCTAGAGTCCAGGCACGGCCTGAAATGCCGTCGGGTCCTGGAGCGGTGTTCCTGATGCGGGACACCGCCACTCTCAACTCTAGCTGGGTCACTTCGGGCACGTCACGCTCAATATCAAATTCCGCCTCGGAAAGATTACGAGGTGGGACCATGACCGGTGGTGTATGCATCGATCTCGACGGAAACAACGCAGAAACCACTTCTTCCAGAAGCTGTGGTTGTAGACTCCGGGATAAAGGGGGAGCCCATCGACGCAGTTTACCTCGTACCATGAGGTAGGGGCGCCCCCACGGCTCCCGATCCAGTGTCTCTAGCAGCGCTTTGTTGGCCTGGGTCTTTGCCTGAACAATTGCTAGCTGGAGGGCTTTTTTTCGCCTCTCTATAGCGGTTGTATAGTTCCGCCTCTACCTGTTCTGCCGTCGCTGTAACGGGGCGGTGGCGTCTTCTTCTTCGGAACCTCACGTATCTTCGTCGCACTTGTGTACAAGCAATGCGCAACTGCGCAATCGACTGTGACCACCAGTATACTTGACGTCTGGATGGTAAAGGCCGAGCCCGGGGCATGCCAGCATCACAGATGTGCGTCATGCTTTCTCGGAACCACTCCGCCTCCTCGTTGATGTTGGTTGGCCTGTCTGGAAAGTCCAGCCAGGCTTTTACGATAGACGCCTCGAGAAAAGCCTCCCTGTCCAGCCGTTTCCATGCCCAACGCGGACCATCACCAATGCTCGCCAGGGCCACTTGAACCGGCCTAGCCGAGGTCTGTGTGGAGACGTTAAATCGAATGTATCTATGATCGGATAGCGTCTCTACATCCTCTAGGACATGCCAGTCCTGGATAGAGCGGGCGAGATCAGGGCTAGCGAATGACAGATCTACTATAGATCCACCCCGCTGTCGCACGCAGGTCTGCACGGAACCCTGGTTCAGGAGAATCAGGCCCTGCTCGACCGACCACTCTTCCACTAACTCACCCCGCGCATTTGTTACTGGAGAACCCCAAGCCGTAGATTTGGCATTGAAGTCCCCCAGGACAATCACGGGACGAGGACGGCTACGACTGATTTCCGCGCTTAACTCCAGGATTATATCCTCCATATCAGCAAGAGAATAACTGGGGGCAAAATACACACCCACAACCATAATTTTTTGCCATATTGCTGCGACGTAACCTCGCCCTCGGGTGACGGCCTCGAAAGGAAGGGTGTCGGCGTCCGTCCTCATAATCAGCGCCACCGAGCTGTTTGTATCACACACCCAGTCATCCCTGGGTGGCACAAAATATGGTTCGGCGACAACTGCCATATCGATCGACCACTGCGCCATGCTTTGGAGCAAGAGATCCTGAGCTCTGGCGCAGTGGTTTATGTTAGCTTGAAGGAAACGACGTAGGGCCATTATTGTGTGTCCATGGTCGTTGTGTCCTCCCTGGTCCTCTCCGGGTGTATTGTCACAACCGGCTGGTGAACCGGCTGCGAGGAGCTGGTTGCCTTCTTTGTCTTATCTGTGGTTTTAGTCGGCGGATGAGCCGACTGTATCCTAACATTGCTCTTCTTGGGCCTAGCACAGTCCTTTGATCCGATCCGATGTTCAGCGGACTTGCCAGATGCCGCACAGAGGACGCAGTGCGGCGTGGCAGTGCAAGTGCCAGCTTTGTGACCAAGCTGACCACAGCGGAAGCACATTTGACTGCGGTCTACCCCAGCGGTACACCGTGCCCCCGCATGTCCTTCTTCTAAGCAGCGGTAGCACCGATAGGGCTTTGGAGCTAGGAGCATGACTTGTGCCGAGACCCATCCAATCAGAAGCCGTTTGTCTTTTATCTTTTTGGCCGCCGTTACGGGGCAGCTGACAAAAATAGTCCCGAGACCAGAGACACCCCGGCTTATCGTGCCTGCCTTGATTTGATCCGGCGGACACTCGCCCACCTTGGAGATGGCAGCAATGACCTCTTCTTTTGTGACGGAATCATCCAGGCCCGAAATGCGCAAATCTGCGCACTTAGTTGGCCTGGACACTTTTACATCATCCGGGCCTAGAGATGCCCTGAGTCTGTCGGCGAGGGCATCTGCTTTGGGACCGCTAGAAGATCCTGATATCTCCAGTAGGCGACCGCCGGTAGCAGTCGTTTTGCATCGAAGACCTGTTATACCGAGATCACTAAGCGAGATCTCCGCTTTCGCCTTTGCCAGGATCCCGGCATATGTGAGACCCCGCTCCTCCGCCCCTGGTTTTAGGGTGAGGACTACTGCTGTAGAACGGGGGGTGCTGAGCTTCACCGTCTGGGACTTGGCGGCCTCTTGTTTCTTCTGGGCTTGCTTTTTGGCCCGCTGGCGAGCCGCTTTACTTTTTTGGGCGGCGCCCACAACTGTCCACTCCGCCTCAGCTCTAGTGGCGGGTTCACACGCTCCTGATTCAGCAGTTTGTGCCCGCGAAATAGGAGTGTCATCTGCCTTTTTGGCCAGTTTAGCCGCTTTTTTTAACTGCTTTTTGGATTTAGGCCCCGCAGTTTCCTTTTGCGAAGTAGCAGTTGGAACCGTTGATTTTTGGGCTGCTACGGTTTCCTCGACATTTATCGTCGCTGGTCTACTGTGTTGGTCTGCAGCTATGGGGGGACGTAGAATTCTCCCCTCAAGCACTGAGAAGCGCGCGTTAAAACTTGCCATCTCCTGACGGATCAGGCGAAGTAACTCCGTCTCCTGAGATGACTGCTGCTTCAACGGCTGTGACTGCGACTGCGGTAGCGGTACTGCGGACGGAAGGCCCACTTCCTTCCTAAGCTGCTCGCGGCGAAAGTTTTTCATCTCTTCCTTGAGCTCATCGTGCTCCTTCCGGAGCTCCGCCATTTGCGTTACGAGCTTTGCATTCTGGGCCCGCAGCAGCGCAATCTCTTCTGTTGTGGTGCGAGTTAATAGCACCTGAGCACTTTCCAGAATTGAGGCCGTGGCCTCTTTTAGTGCTTTCTGGCTGCAACCGCTAAGGCCCTTGGAGACCCTGCTCACTCTTTTTATAGCTGCAACCGCGTCGGACAATCTTTGATTAAGATCGGAGGCCGGTAAATCTTCTGCCTCTACATCTATATTTGAGACGGCGGACGACGACTGCGATAGACGAGTGACTCTCCCTTCAACCACTCTTTTCGTCAGAGCCGCAATCTGTCGCTCATCCTCCTCTAATTTCTCGGCGGCTGCTGCGGCCTTCATTGCAGCCGCAGCCTCACGCCTGGATAGGCCGATACCGACGTATTTGCCGGTAGTGGCAGGCCTACCTCTTCCTCCTTTTTTGGCACCGACTTTGGGGGGCGGCATGACTGAGTCACTTAAAACCGATTCCGACCCTGAGTCTGCACAATCCCTAGTGCGTTTTCGTACGCGTTTAGAATTAACGCTCGCCACGCTCATATGACTTGACGCGCTGTCGGAATCCAACAGCTCGCCCGTTCGCTCCATTCGTACCAATGGTATGTTATCATCCACTACGTCAGGTTTTGTATTTGTTTTATTTAAAGAACTATCCATTTTAGTCCCACGAGTATAAAGCAAAATAGGTCGACCCCGGGCAGAGGCTTAAATACCCGGGTAAGCCTACTTACTGCTGGGGGCGGCAGGTACCAGCAGGTGGGAGCGTTAACGACCGTTTGCCCAACGGCCATTCATCCCCTCGTCACGCTCCCGAAACTTGGGATTGGGTGGTTTTTTATCTAAGAGGTGTCCTTCCTCTGGGGCCGGGCAGTTAAGCCAAGCCCCCCGACAGTGGCATTAAGGCATGCCTCCGTCCGCTGTCCGGCCAACCCGACTCAGCGGACCTGTCGAAAGGTTTGCTCTTTATTTACTAAGAAGCAAACAAAGCCAGCTCAGATGCGCCTGCACCTAAGCCGGTGTGGTCACGTCCTCGCCTATCGACTATATCGATAGAGCAGGAGTGAGTCCCCCCCCCCTGTGACTGACTGCACCGGTTACCCGGTGGGCGATGGGGTCGTCACGTCCCGACGCCGGATAGCTCAATAAGCTTAAATAGTGCCTAGTTTTAACAGAATAAACCAAATTTTCATGTCACATAAAATCAAAATAAAATTTTCATGTCTTAATAACAATTTTATAGAACATACTTGGTCTTTATTCAAAACTCTTAAAGTAATTTAAAAAGGGCTTAAATAAACATGCGTTTCGTAAGGAGTAATTCATTTATTCCAGTTTCATTATTAATTTTAAGAGGTCACATCAAATAGTATACTACGTAGAAGAAATTAAAATCATCTTATATCTGTCTTCAGAGGATTCAGAAGGCTGTGAACTGACGGCCAACGTGCTCCTCTACATGGACCATCTCAAACAACACCAGGACAAGGAGCTGGAGATTAAATGTACGAGATGTGTGCTGAGATTCGTACGTCTCGGTGAATAATACAACTGTAAGTACTATATAAACAGATGAAACTAATATTTTCGGATTGTTTCGCGTATTTTATTATTTAAAAAACTATTATATATACACCCGACGTTTCGGTTACTTGTCAGCAACCATGATTAAGGCAGACGAGTTGTCGGGAGTGTGGTGTTTTTAAAAATAATAAAATACGCAAAGCATTCCGAAAATATTACTTTCATTTAAATTAATACTCGCAAGTCTTAAATCTACTATATAAAAATAAGTCCGGTTTTCCTTCCTGACGCTATAACTCCAGAACAAACGAACCGATTTCCACGGTTTTGCATTCGTTTGCATATTTTAAGTAGATGGTGCCGGTGCATGATATATTGTTTGAAGGCTACTCATTGTTCTCTGCTCTGGTAATTTCATGTGACAAACCGGTATTGTGTTTGTAGTTTAAACTCTTAAAACCATTAAGTATTTGCGGGATAAATTTAGAAAATCATTGTTTTTCACATGGGCAGTTATACTTTGCGTGTTCAGGAGTTCGGAAACCATCCGCTTTATTTGTGTTAACGTTAGACCAAAAAACAAAAAATGTAGTTTACAAAGGAGCACTTCAATGAAACGGATAATTTGCGGACACGTATAACGCTTCGATTCGGTATCTACTTTGATTTACTTTCATAAGTATCTATTTTGATCTACTTTGATTCACTTTCATTTACTTAGAGAAGTTCAACTAAATAACACTACATTTCTGTAATCGAAATGAATTCATTACTGTTGTGAAAAGAAATTAAAATTTTCCTTTTCAAATATTAAACAATAAAAAAATTCTTTATCTTTTAATCACCAAACGAAATGTTACATAAAACAAAGCCTGGTGGCGAAACGGAGTTCGCCGGGTTTACTAGTCTCATTATACAATAAAAATAAACGCTAACATCTCGTCTGTCCGTGATCACGGTTGCTGAAAAGTAGCCGAAACGTCGGGAGTATGTAGTTTTTATCAAAAATCAAGTAGCGTAGTATATGCGAAAAATATTAGTTTCTTTTACAATAAAATGAGTTCAATACACACATTAATACGTATAATATTTTTCAGGTCAACTGAAAGAGCATCAGATAGGAGACCACAACCCGTTCGAGGAGGTTCTACCTCTGTGTTCTACTGAGCACTTGATTAACCTGCCCAAGGTATGTACGTCATATAACTCTACTGCTACTTGTATATACTACTACTTATTTATCTACAATTAACAAACTGCAATTATATAATAATATATTATTTTCAGAACAAAGCCCGCCCTCCCATCAAGGACGTCGCGTGTCACGCCATCAGCGACACGTATGAAGGTGTCACGTTGGTCATACAAGAGGGTCTTCTGTGTCGCGAGTGTGACACGCCGCTTGACAGTGAGAAACACTTCCTGTTAGTATAACCACTTGATAAAACTACGCTGCAAACATTGAATACAATCAGATTTATTGAATGTCAGTAAAGAGACGTAGTTTTTCCTTTATCGTGTTGAAAACACTCATTAAATTTTACAAAAAAATTGTTATTTTAGTAGCCCTTATTATGTTGTGATATCATCTTTTTAATATTTCTATATTTTCTAATGAAGAAAGATTAGATAAATAATATACCAAATGTTTAATACATACTAAAGTATAATTTTAATATTCTCAATATACAGCGGTCGCACGTCGCGCAGCAAGTGTCCATATGCTACATCATGTTACCGAGCGATGTTGAGACACAGTGGATATTGCGCCGGCTCACTTTCACTGGAGGCCGCTCCTAGACCCGCTCCCACGCTATACTGCGTCTGCGAATACTCTACAGACATAAGTCAGTTTACATTGGGTAGGTATAGGATCTCAATCAATATAATATATTTTCATTTTCTTTTATAAATTTTATAACTAACTATGTAACTGTTAGACCAGCAGCATATATAAATAAATATAAAATAAACAAATACCCAATGACTATAGTAACTAATAAAATATTAATATTTTAATCCCCAGACGGCATCGTTAAATTAAACAAGTATGTAGTACATATTAACAGATTTTATTTTCACGACGCAAAAATTGTATACAGTTCGTAAATATTTGCAATTCTGTATGAAAAACTTTGTTGTTCTAATATAATATTACTTCAGGCGCGGACATTCTATCTCATCTCCTCGTGACACAACACACAAGCGCGTACTTAACTGAGGAACTAGCACGAGCCAACACCGTCAGGGAAGAACCAAAACCTGCTGATGAAGTAGAGCCTGTGAGTATCTACTAGTGATTACTCATACTGTTTTGCGATTATATTATAATATATTTTGACATTTGCCGCTCAAGCGCGAGGCACGATAGCTCAATAAGCTTTTTTTTTTTTTTTTTTTTTTTGGTGTCGGGTTGGAAAATCCTCATGGAGCCCCACCGCCCTCGGGGAAGGACGGAGGGGACTGTCAGACTCCTACTGACTAAAAACCAACCCGTGTGCCTCATCTACCCGTGTGCCGGAGAGGTGGGTATCGCCGAAGCATTCGTCGCTACCTCCCCGACAGGCATTGACCCGCCAGATGGTCAGGCGGGCCCCGTCATCCGGTCATACACCTTAACTATGAGGCGCGCGCGGATTACACGCCTCCCCCTCGAAGCCTGTAGCTGTTATCGGACGACAGATGCCCCGAATCTGTCGTCCACAGGCCGCGCTCTACGGTGGCCGGAAATCGGTCACCCTACGGCGCGCAGTGCGTCTAGTGCGAGAGGGGAGAAAGGAGGCAACCTCTCTTTCCCTTTCCGCTACCTCCTTTGCGCGCATCACTGCCTCGCAGAAGGTGGCGACGGCACACCACCCTGACTCGCTCCCCACCATAACTGATACAACTGCTTGGAGTGACAGGTTTCCTGCCACCCCTACCGCCGCAACCAAGTCACGGCGCTGCTCGGCCCAAGCTGAGCATTCCGCCAATGTATGCAGCGCCGTGTCATTGGGGCAGTCACCGCAATGTCGGCACTGGGACGTCTGTTCCCGACCTATGCGGCACAGGTACTTCCCGAAACATCCATGTCCGGTAAGTACCTGCGTTAGCCGGAAGCTGAGGGCGCCGTGACTCCTGTTCAGCCACTCCTGTAGAACAGGTCTTACCGCCGCTATAACGGCGTGCCCCGCCGTGGGTTGCGCTAAGCGCGTGTGCCACTCCGCCATTAGGACCTGGCGGAGTTCCGCCCTCCGTGCTCGTAATAGTCGAGGCATCAGGCGTTCGCCTCTCTCGACCGCCTCCGCGCGCCACCGATAGAGCGTTGCGAGGAGTTTTGCCTCTAGGTCCCAGGGGGGGGATCCGGCTAGGAGACTCGCTGCCTCAAAGGAGATCGTACGGTAACCTCTGATGACCCTAACCGCCATCGCGCGCTGCGGCCTTCGCAGTGCAGCGACGTTTCGGGTTGTCAGGGCATCTCCCCACACTGGCGCGGCGTATAGTGCCATCGACCGTAAGACCCCCATGTAAAGTCTCCGGCACGAGGAGTTGGGCCCCCCCACGTTGGGCAGCAAGCGCGAGAGTGCAGAGGCGGTGACCAACAACCTAGGGACGAGCCGTGTAAAGTGCGGCCCGAAGTTCCACCGACTGTCGAGGATGATTCCAAGGTACTTCATCGTCGACTCGACAGCGATGGACACCCCTCCTACAGTGATGCTGGACCCCGAAGGCGGTTTCATTCTCGGCCCATGAAAATATAGGGCTTCAGACTTGTGCAATGCCACCTCTAAGCCCAGCCGCCGTATTCTGCCCACGACGTGCGCGACACCAGCAGTTGCACGTATGTCTGCTTGACGGTACGACTTTCCACGCGCTGTAACTAGCGTGTCATCAGCGTAGCAAATGACGTTGACACCGTGGAGAAGCACACCGCGTAGAGCCCAGTCGTATCCTACGTTCCACAGTAGCGGCCCCAACACCGAACCCTGCGGAACGCCGCACGTCGTTTCTCGTCGACCCCATCCTTCCCGAACCGGGTACACCACAGACCTTTCGGACAAGTAAGCCCCGACAATACGCTGTAGGTAGCGTGGCACCGCATGGTACCGCAGTGCCTCTCGGATGGTATTCCAGGGCAGAGTGTTAAAAGCGTTGGCGATGTCGAGCGACACCGCCAAGACCACCTGTCCCCGAGCGACTGCCTCCTCTGTGAGGGCCTTTACGCGCATGATCGCATCCACAGTGGAGCGTCCCTGGCGAAAACCAAATTGGTTGTCTGCTAAATCCGGTCCTACCCTGGTCATGTGCTGGACAAGGCGACTGACAGTGATTCGCTCAAAGATCTTACATACTTCATCCAGCAACACGATTGGCCTATACGCAGACGGTGTGTCTGCGGGGCGCCCCTCTTTCTTAAGTAAGACCAGTTTTCCAGTCTTCCACCGGCTTGGAAATTGGCCCTGTTCCAGACAGGCGGTGAAGAGCCTCGCTAGTCGAGGCCCAAGAGCCTTAATGGCTAGAGTCCAGGCACGGCCTGAAATGCCGTCGGGTCCTGGAGCGGTGTTCCTGATGCGGGACACCGCCACTCTCAACTCTAGCTGGGTCACTTCGGGCACGTCACGCTCAATATCAAATTCCGCCTCGGAAAGATTACGAGGTGGGACCATGACCGGTGGTGTATGCATCGATCTCGACGGAAACAACGCAGAAACCACTTCTTCCAGAAGCTGTGGTTGTAGACTCCGGGATAAAGGGGGAGCCCATCGACGCAGTTTACCTCGTACCATGAGGTAGGGGCGCCCCCACGGCTCCCGATCCAGTGTCTCTAGCAGCGCTTTGTTGGCCTGGGTCTTTGCCTGAACAATTGCTAGCTGGAGGGCTTTTTTCGCCTCTCTATAGCGGTTGTATAGTTCCGCCTCTACCTGTTCTGCCGTCGCTGTAACGGGGCGGTGGCGTCTTCTTCTTCGGAACCTCACGTATCTTCGTCGCACTTGTGTACAAGCAATGCGCAACTGCGCAATCGACTGTGACCACCAGTATACTTGACGTCTGGATGGTAAAGGCCGAGCCCGGGGCATGCCAGCATCACAGATGTGCGTCATGCTTTCTCGGAACCACTCCGCCTCCTCGTTGATGTTGGTTGGCCTGTCTGGAAAGTCCAGCCAGGCTTTTACGATAGACGCCTCGAGAAAAGCCTCCCTGTCCAGCCGTTTCCATGCCCAACGCGGACCATCACCAATGCTCGCCAGGGCCACTTGAACCGGCCTAGCCGAGGTCTGTGTGGAGACGTTAAATCGAATGTATCTATGATCGGATAGCGTCTCTACATCCTCTAGGACATGCCAGTCCTGGATAGAGCGGGCGAGATCAGGGCTAGCGAATGACAGATCTACTATAGATCCACCCCGCTGTCGCACGCAGGTCTGCACGGAACCCTGGTTCAGGAGAATCAGGCCCTGCTCGACCGACCACTCTTCCACTAACTCACCCCGCGCATTTGTTACTGGAGAACCCCAAGCCGTAGATTTGGCATTGAAGTCCCCCAGGACAATCACGGGACGAGGACGGCTACGACTGATTTCCGCGCTTAACTCCAGGATTATATCCTCCATATCAGCAAGAGAATAACTGGGGGCAAAATACACACCCACAACCATAATTTTTTGCCATATTGCTGCGACGTAACCTCGCCCTCGGGTGACGGCCTCGAAAGGAAGGGTGTCGGCGTCCGTCCTCATAATCAGCGCCACCGAGCTGTTTGTATCACACACCCAGTCATCCCTGGGTGGCACAAAATATGGTTCGGCGACAACTGCCATATCGATCGACCACTGCGCCATGCTTTGGAGCAAGAGATCCTGAGCTCTGGCGCAGTGGTTTATGTTAGCTTGAAGGAAACGACGTAGGGCCATTATTGTGTGTCCATGGTCGTTGTGTCCTCCCTGGTCCTCTCCGGGTGTATTGTCACAACCGGCTGGTGAACCGGCTGCGAGGAGCTGGTTGCCTTCTTTGTCTTATCTGTGGTTTTAGTCGGCGGATGAGCCGACTGTATCCTAACATTGCTCTTCTTGGGCCTAGCACAGTCCTTTGATCCGATCCGATGTTCAGCGGACTTGCCAGATGCCGCACAGAGGACGCAGTGCGGCGTGGCAGTGCAAGTGCCAGCTTTGTGACCAAGCTGACCACAGCGGAAGCACATTTGACTGCGGTCTACCCCAGCGGTACACCGTGCCCCCGCATGTCCTTCTTCTAAGCAGCGGTAGCACCGATAGGGCTTTGGAGCTAGGAGCATGACTTGTGCCGAGACCCATCCAATCAGAAGCCGTTTGTCTTTTATCTTTTTGGCCGCCGTTACGGGGCAGCTGACAAAAATAGTCCCGAGACCAGAGACACCCCGGCTTATCGTGCCTGCCTTGATTTGATCCGGCGGACACTCGCCCACCTTGGAGATGGCAGCAATGACCTCTTCTTTTGTGACGGAATCATCCAGGCCCGAAATGCGCAAATCTGCGCACTTAGTTGGCCTGGACACTTTTACATCATCCGGGCCTAGAGATGCCCTGAGTCTGTCGGCGAGGGCATCTGCTTTGGGACCGCTAGAAGATCCTGATATCTCCAGTAGGCGACCGCCGGTAGCAGTCGTTTTGCATCGAAGACCTGTTATACCGAGATCACTAAGCGAGATCTCCGCTTTCGCCTTTGCCAGGATCCCGGCATATGTGAGACCCCGCTCCTCCGCCCCTGGTTTTAGGGTGAGGACTACTGCTGTAGAACGGGGGGTGCTGAGCTTCACCGTCTGGGACTTGGCGGCCTCTTGTTTCTTCTGGGCTTGCTTTTTGGCCCGCTGGCGAGCCGCTTTACTTTTTTGGGCGGCGCCCACAACTGTCCACTCCGCCTCAGCTCTAGTGGCGGGTTCACACGCTCCTGATTCAGCAGTTTGTGCCCGCGAAATAGGAGTGTCATCTGCCTTTTTGGCCAGTTTAGCCGCTTTTTTTAACTGCTTTTTGGATTTAGGCCCCGCAGTTTCCTTTTGCGAAGTAGCAGTTGGAACCGTTGATTTTTGGGCTGCTACGGTTTCCTCGACATTTATCGTCGCTGGTCTACTGTGTTGGTCTGCAGCTATGGGGGGACGTAGAATTCTCCCCTCAAGCACTGAGAAGCGCGCGTTAAAACTTGCCATCTCCTGACGGATCAGGCGAAGTAACTCCGTCTCCTGAGATGACTGCTGCTTCAACGGCTGTGACTGCGACTGCGGTAGCGGTACTGCGGACGGAAGGCCCACTTCCTTCCTAAGCTGCTCGCGGCGAAAGTTTTTTCATCTCTTCCTTGAGCTCATCGTGCTCCTTCCGGAGCTCCGCCATTTGCGTTACGAGCTTTGCATTCTGGGCCCGCAGCAGCGCAATCTCTTCTGTTGTGGTGCGAGTTAATAGCACCTGAGCACTTTCCAGAATTGAGGCCGTGGCCTCTTTTAGTGCTTTCTGGCTGCAACCGCTAAGGCCCTTGGAGACCCTGCTCACTCTTTTTATAGCTGCAACCGCGTCGGACAATCTTTGATTAAGATCGGAGGCCGGTAAATCTTCTGCCTCTACATCTATATTTGAGACGGCGGACGACGACTGCGATAGACGAGTGACTCTCCCTTCAACCACTCTTTTCGTCAGAGCCGCAATCTGTCGCTCATCCTCCTCTAATTTCTCGGCGGCTGCTGCGGCCTTCATTGCAGCCGCAGCCTCACGCCTGGATAGGCCGATACCGACGTATTTGCCGGTAGTGGCAGGCCTACCTCTTCCTCCTTTTTTGGCACCGACTTTGGGGGGCGGCATGACTGAGTCACTTAAAACCGATTCCGACCCTGAGTCTGCACAATCCCTAGTGCGTTTTCGTACGCGTTTAGAATTAACGCTCGCCACGCTCATATGACTTGACGCGCTGTCGGAATCCAACAGCTCGCCCGTTCGCTCCATTCGTACCAATGGTATGTTATCATCCACTACGTCAGGTTTTGTATTTGTTTTATTTAAAGAACTATCCATTTTAGTCCCACGAGTATAAAGCAAAATAGGTCGACCCCGGGCAGAGGCTTAAATACCCGGGTAAGCCTACTTACTGCTGGGGGCGGCAGGTACCAGCAGGTGGGAGCGTTAACGACCGTTTGCCCAACGGCCATTCATCCCCTCGTCACGCTCCCGAAACTTGGGATTGGGTGGTTTTTTATCTAAGAGGTGTCCTTCCTCTGGGGCCGGGCAGTTAAGCCAAGCCCCCCGACAGTGGCATTAAGGCATGCCTCCGTCCGCTGTCCGGCCAACCCGACTCAGCGGACCTGTCGAAAGGTTTGCTCTTTATTTACTAAGAAGCAAACAAAGCCAGCTCAGATGCGCCTGCACCTAAGCCGGTGTGGTCACGTCCTCGCCTATCGACTATATCGATAGAGCAGGAGTGAGTCCCCCCCCCCCTGTGACTGACTGCACCGGTTACCCGGTGGGCGATGGGGTCGTCACGTCCCGACGCCGGATAGCTCAATAAGCTTAAATAGTGCCTAGTTTTAACAGAATAAACCAAATTTTCATGTCACATAAAATCAAAATAAAATTTTCATGTCTTAATAACAATTTTATAGAACATACTTGGTCTTTATTCAAAACTCTTAAAGTAATTTAAAAAGGGCTTAAATAAACATGCGTTTCGTAAGGAGTAATTCATTTATTCCAGTTTCATTATTAATTTTAAGAGGTCACATCAAATAGTATACTACGTAGAAGAAATTAAAATCATCTTATATCTGTCTTCAGAGGATTCAGAAGGCTGTGAACTGACGGCCAACGTGCTCCTCTACATGGACCATCTCAAACAACACCAGGACAAGGAGCTGGAGATTAAATGTACGAGATGTGTGCTGAGATTCGTACGTCTCGGTGAATAATACAACTGTAAGTACTATATAAACAGATGAAACTAATATTTTCGGATTGTTTCGCGTATTTTATTATTTAAAAAAACTATTATATATACACCCGACGTTTCGGTTACTTGTCAGCAACCATGATTAAGGCAGACGAGTTGTCGGGAGTGTGGTGTTTTTAAAAATAATAAAATACGCAAAGCATTCCGAAAATATTACTTTCATTTAAATTAATACTCGCAAGTCTTAAATCTACTATATAAAAATAAGTCCGGTTTTCCTTCCTGACGCTATAACTCCAGAACAAACGAACCGATTTCCACGGTTTTGCATTCGTTTGCATATTTTAAGTAGATGGTGCCGGTGCATGATATATTGTTTGAAGGCTACTCATTGTTCTCTGCTCTGGTAATTTCATGTGACAAACCGGTATTGTGTTTGTAGTTTAAACTCTTAAAACCATTAAGTATTTGCGGGATAAATTTAGAAAATCATTGTTTTTCACATGGGCAGTTATACTTTGCGTGTTCAGGAGTTCGGAAACCATCCGCTTTATTTGTGTTAACGTTAGACCAAAAAACAAAAAATGTAGTTTACAAAGGAGCACTTCAATGAAACGGATAATTTGCGGACACGTATAACGCTTCGATTCGGTATCTACTTTGATTTACTTTCATAAGTATCTATTTTGATCTACTTTGATTCACTTTCATTTACTTAGAGAAGTTCAACTAAATAACACTACATTTCTGTAATCGAAATGAATTCATTACTGTTGTGAAAAGAAATTAAAATTTTCCTTTTCAAATATTAAACAATAAAAAAATTCTTTATCTTTTAATCACCAAACGAAATGTTACATAAAACAAAGCCTGGTGGCGAAACGGAGTTCGCCGGGTTTACTAGTCTCATTATACAATAAAAATAAACGCTAACATCTCGTCTGTCCGTGATCACGGTTGCTGAAAAGTAGCCGAAACGTCGGGAGTATGTAGTTTTTATCAAAAATCAAGTAGCGTAGTATATGCGAAAAATATTAGTTTCTTTTACAATAAAATGAGTTCAATACACACATTAATACGTATAATATTTTTCAGGTCAACTGAAAGAGCATCAGATAGGAGACCACAACCCGTTCGAGGAGGTTCTACCTCTGTGTTCTACTGAGCACTTGATTAACCTGCCCAAGGTATGTACGTCATATAACTCTACTGCTACTTGTATATACTACTACTTATTTATCTACAATTAACAAACTGCAATTATATAATAATATATTATTTTCAGAACAAAGCCCGCCCTCCCATCAAGGACGTCGCGTGTCACGCCATCAGCGACACGTATGAAGGTGTCACGTTGGTCATACAAGAGGGTCTTCTGTGTCGCGAGTGTGACACGCCGCTTGACAGTGAGAAACACTTCCTGTTAGTATAACCACTTGATAAAACTACGCTGCAAACATTGAATACAATCAGATTTATTGAATGTCAGTAAAGAGACGTAGTTTTTCCTTTATCGTGTTGAAAACACTCATTAAATTTTACAAAAAAATTGTTATTTTAGTAGCCCTTATTATGTTGTGATATCATCTTTTTAATATTTCTATATTTTCTAATGAAGAAAGATTAGATAAATAATATACCAAATGTTTAATACATACTAAAGTATAATAATTTTAATATTCTCAATATACAGCGGTCGCACGTCGCGCAGCAAGTGTCCATATGCTACATCATGTTACCGAGCGATGTTGAGACACAGTGGATATTGCGCCGGCTCACTTTCACTGGAGGCCGCTCCTAGACCCGCTCCCACGCTATACTGCGTCTGCGAATACTCTACAGACATAAGTCAGTTTACATTGGGTAGGTATAGGATCTCAATCAATATAATATATTTTCATTTTCTTTTATAAATTTTATAACTAACTATGTAACTGTTAGACCAGCAGCATATATAAATAAATATAAAATAAACAAATACCCAATGACTATAATAACTAATAAAATAATACAATACACATAAATACTAATATTAATACAATACACATAAAAACAAATATTATTGCTTATAACTATAAATATAGTTACGAGTTTAATCCTTAGTAATACTTAGAGCTATGTAAATAAAGCAGAATATAATAATAGTGTATAATAAGACCATACAATAAAAATGTATCACAGCAAGTTTGTAAATTACAGCTAATGAAACTTGAGTTTGTCTTAAGGAGTTGATGTAGTTTGTTGAGTTCATTTCGTCTTAATGAGTTTGTTCTCAGAAAGCACTTTTGTCAAATAAATCGTAGTAGAATTAAATTTGTGGTTATAAAAGACCATTCCCTTCCCTTTTTACAAATATTTCATTTATTTATTATAACAAATGATGTTTTATAAGCTTAAGGTTAAATAAAGGAGATCTTTTGCTTGCTTTACAAAGTCATCTACAATGTAGGCAACCGTAGTCCTACATACACGCACACATACAAAGACATACGTACACACAAGCAAGTACACACATTCTTACATTATAAACAAGAGGATTACAATGACGTACTATGCTTGTATTATTAAGTCACCATCAAATTTTTGTTTGATTTTTTTGTGAAGAATTTATAAATATAATTTGACTTATTTGCAAATAATTAATATAACGAACAGCTCATTCATAGATTACCCGATACTAGTATTATGTCTTCTTTATAACAAACGACTTAAGCTGGACATTAATTGGAAATTAAATAACATATATAACTATTTTGACTTTTAAAAAGTGCCATTAAATTAGCAGCTACAAGAATAGAAACATCATTCGATAGGGATAATAATTTAAATATTAACCAAAAAATCACCCGCAATCTTTATTACTATAGATAATATATTCACATAAATAAGCTTAAAAATTATCATGGTTTATTATTGAATTTAACTATTTAAAAGAGTTTTTTAAACTTTGACTGCCCTAAAAATATAATGTTAGTAAAATATAATATAGATGAGAATATATTTTTAGGATTGTATTGTATAAAAGTGTGGAGTCTTAAAAGACAGTCTTACGTTTATTTCAATAATGCAATATTATAATAACTATTTGCCTTTTAATCGAAGTTTCTGTTTCTAATAAAGTACCTATACAAATTTCAAAGAGATCTTTCTTATTCAAAAGTTTGTTTTAATCTATTAAGTAAGCGTAAGTGTCTAGACCTGATAAACTGACTTATAATACCTTTATCACAATTCCTTTCGACCCTTTGTTTTTGGGCCAAGCTTAGATAAAGTTGTTGTAAAATGTATACCGGACATGTTTTCATTTATTCAATATAATGTCTGTTTTTTATATACGTGATTAAGTTATAATTTTGGTAAGATTGGTATATTACTGTAAAATATTAAAACTTGTTTAAATTCTGTACTTGTAGGGATAGAGATGCAAATCTATAATATAAAATTTGTTAAAGTTTTCGTTAATGAACAATATAGGTTTTAAAGAATTAATTTATAAGTTTTAATGTAAAGAAATATGAATATGTTTTCATTAAGTATCACTTGAATATTTTATCAGAATGTTTTTTTATTTGTACTCCAAATTATGTTTTTGGATTTGATAAGAGTCACGATATAATAATTATATATTTTGTCTCCATCAATTACTAAATGTGCTGAGAAAAAATGCCTGTATTTTTTATTTATTACATACATGATTATTTTAAAAAACTCTGAATTTTTTATTTCGTTATTTCGAATAATAAGTATAATTTCGTAACATAAACTTTAATATTGATCAAAAGCTTAAACTATTTAGTAATTCATAGTAAATAGTTCTTAAAAAGTTGTTTGAATCAATAAGAAAGTATGTTTAACTTGTGTAAAAGTTATTTAAACCCTTTCAAATTTATTTCTGATATAAACGTTCATAAAGCCGAAACTGTGAAAATAATTTTGATTAATGTTGAACTAAAGTTTGTAGAACAATCATTTTTGGTAAAACTGAAATAACTGTTATCAAATTCATAACAAATTTAAAGTTACATATATAAAAAAAATATTGTACTTAAATAAATATATTATTTGTTACCCTTTTTTCTAATAATTTAATAAAAAGTAGATAAAAGTGGATCCAAGTAAAATAACAGTTTTTTTACATAAAGAATCTAAGAAAGTTCAGACATAACCATTTGCAAGAAATCTTTCTTTTATTCACAGTAACTTTCTACAAACCTAGTGGTTTAAAACTATATTGCTCTCTGAATTTTACATGTATTATGTAAACAGCATCATTTATATAATAAACAAAACAAATGAGAAGAACAGTTGCGCTGCACGTCAGCCATAAGGAGTTAAACTAATTATAGAAGATCTTGTGATAGAATGCCTATTTTATCAAAATCTTGAAATGTAAAACAAGTCCATTTCAAATGGAGAATTATGTTACTTATTTACCAAAATCATGATAACAACGTTTACATAAGATTATCTTAAAAAAATATGAACAATCAAAAGTTTAAGGATTTTTTATAGAAGGTTATAAAGGTATAAAGGTTAGAAGGTTATAAAGGTATATTTTGAGCAAAAACAAAGAAACTATAAATAATGAACAAAATTGCTTATCAGAATTAGAAGAAGCGAATTAAAACAATATATATCTTAACTTATTGCAACGATTACTATTAAGTATATTACGAAGATTTTTTATTATTACTTTCCAATATTTTTAGCCTTTAGGAATTGTTCATATTATTTTCCAAACTTGTTCAATTGAATTCAGCAATGAGTCACTGTATGGTATGTTTAAGTATTTACTATCATACGACCTGAAAATGAAACTCCAATATAAAGTTAAAAGCGATCAGATAGATCAAATAAAAAAAGAATAAATTATGAACATCTAAAAGATTTTTTAAATGTTCGTAGGATGTTATTTAATTATAAAGTATTGTAGTTTAATATAACGTATTTTATAGTTAACTAGCTATCCGCCCGCGGCGTCGCCCGCGTGGATTTCGGTTATATCGGGTTTCCAAGAGAACCTTTCACAAGTCTGGGATAAAAACTATCCTATGTTCTTTCTCAAGGTTAACTTTCTGTACCAAATTTTATTAAAATCAGTTCAGTGGTTTAGGCGTGAAAGCGTAACAGACAGACAGACAGAGTTACTTTCTCATTTATAATATTAGTAAAACTTTCAAGTAATGTGGCGTTGAATTGTAGTATAATGTACCTACTGGGCCAAAATAACACCATTGAACATGAGTCAACTTTGATGACTTTTAATATATATTATGGTTTGCAAAAAATAATTTCAAAAATATAGAAAAGAAAGCTTATTTATAAGACTAAATTAATGAAATAGTTTTACTGCATAGCAACAACTTTCATGTGAATGGGTTTTGAGACGGCCTTGTATGGGGCTTTCCCAAGTGCACTATGAGAAAATCGCGTATGTGCTGTCTCAAAACTCCGTATCTCAATTATTTCAAAACTAAATGATCTATAATTTTAAAGTTACATGGTTTTATCTTCTAAAATTAAGAAATCCCATACAAACTGTCAACCCTTATTTCACCCCTTCACTGGTCGAAATTTCAAAAACGCTAGATCAAATGTTTAAATATATCCTATCAAGTGCTTAAATATAAAGTTTCATGGTTTTATCTTCTAAAATTAAGAAATCCCATACAAACTTTTAACCCTTAATTCAACCCTCACTGGTTGAAATTTTAAAAAACGCTAGAACAAATGTTTAAATATATCCTATCAAGTGCTTAAATATTAAGTTTCATTGGTTTTCTCTTTTAAAATTCAGAAATCCCGTACAAACTTTCAACCCCTATTTCAACCTCTTCATCCCCTTTTTCGCAATAAAAGGTAGTCTATATTTTTCTCAGGGTCTAAAAATTGTCTGTGCCAAATTTCATCAAAATCGTTTGAGAGGTTTAAGTGGGAAAGCGTAACAGACAGTCAGACAGAGTTTCTTTCGCATTTATAATATTAGTTGGGATTGACTCCCCCCCCCGTACCCCAGTGACGCTTACATAGAGCCTACATCGCATGCTGGCTAGTTGAGCGCGGTGAGCGGCAATTACGCGACTTTTTTCTAATACTTGCATTTTTAAACTCCTGATATCTTCCGAAAGAAATGTCCGAATTGAATAATTCAAAAAGTTTGGAAGCCGTCTTGAATATAAAGTAATTTATTTTGATAAGGATTAATACCAAGTTACAAATAAAGAGCCTTTTCAAGCGGTGGCATATTAATTAAATTATTAAAATAAAAAACTGCTTACTGTGACATAACTATAATATTTAGACATATGCTGTCGCGACACTTCTTGTAGATAATGACGAGTTCTGCAAAGTCATAGTAAATGATTTTGTTCTATCCTCAATAGTTTTCGCAGCGCACGTGAAATAGGGAATTTTTCAAATCTTTTTTTTACACTTTGGGTTACATTATTGGAGTTTTAGTAAGGATCCCTATTTTTTTTAAATATAATATAGAGTATTTTACTCGGGAATAATGTAGCTTTCCAAAGGTGAAAGAATTTTTGAAATCGGTCCAGTAGTTTCGGAGCCTATTCATTACAAATAAACAAACAAATCTTTTCTCTTATCAATTAATTAATTAAGGGAATAAACAGTAAACACCTTTTTAAAACAACCACTTTAATTCATACTTCCATTATGTAATGATTTCATTTGTATTGGAAGCGTTAGTTTAAATCCAGTGTAAAGTATAAACAATAACATTTTTATGTTTGTGTTTATGGAGGGAACTAATTGATATCTATTACAGATACTAATGAAGGAGAACAGAATAATACTGGAAATTACTGAAGCTTTTCATACAGAACCTTAGTGTAACCCCATACTGGGTATAAGTAAAGTAGATAATAAAGTATTAGATATCAACAAGTAATTAGTAATGGCATGGTAATGACTTGAGGAAACGTTAAGTGAAATTACGATATTAAGTCAATAAGATTTTTATACGCAACGACGGAATGTGTTCAAAACTTAATGTTATGTATCGTAATAAAGGTTAATCCTAGCTTACGATTTATTAAAATATATTACATTCTACGTTGCATTGCTATGATACATTGAAGTCGTTTCAAGCGAGATAACAAAGCACTCCTTGGCTATGCTTCTTTGAATTTCCTTCGCTGTAATATAATTTCATTCTGTTAAATATTTTTCGTCTACTAATAAGTGGCTGTTGAAATTAGATGTTATATATTTAAAACATATTTTTAATGCTATCTTTCAAATGATAACTCATAATGTAGGTATGGATAAATGTGAAAATACATTTAAATACTATTTGTGGGATCAAATATACAATCCTCGTTGATACTAACATAAAACACATCAGTATAGTAAGAGAATTAATTCTAATTTGAAACAAAAGATTACCTTCTTGTTGTCATTTATGTATATTTGAGTTTGACGAAATATTATGTCATTACTTTATATAAATTTCTGTCACGAAATGGTAATATTATCTCTATTCTTAATATAATAATACATATTAACAAAACTTTAACAACTCAATCACTCATTCCTATGGTTGTTTTTCTCATTAGATTTTAATGACTACATTATTTCTTCTGTAAATAAAAGGAAGGTTATACGTTTAGTCCACTTTGATTATTATGACAAGAACGTTCATGAATTATTTCTGGTAAATTAGGAAGGGTCTTGTTATGTAGGAAATTTAAGAATAATTATAATCTTGTACATGAACAAAGCGTGAATAAATTAAAATAATTTGGTGAAATAGAAAAAACACAAAAAATGCTTGTATATTCATGTCTTATAATATCGGATAAACAATGTAACAAAAATATATTTTGAAGACTTGCGAGTCTTTGTACCCCACACCTTTTACATATGTATTATTGGTTGACAGTGTCCCGTGTAACAAAATAGTGTAATAATTATTTGATCTTTACATCATCTTTCACTCTACTGAGATCATCCAAACATTTTTCCAGTAGTGGGTTTACTCCTAGTCGGGCTACCTGTAAGAATACCTAGATTGTATACTTCAATTTAAAACAACCATATTTCAATGAATACTATGTGTATATACTTGATTCACCTCAGCCCGAGCTTCTCGATCAAGTTTACTGAGTCTGTTTCTCGTGTACTGTATGTTTGCTGCCAGCCTTCTACAACAAAGACAGACAGTATTTTTTTAAGTCAATATCATGGGTACGCTTGCGCAAGATACCTGATAGTAATAAAAATATGATGCCGAAATAGTTTACTATCACTGAATTACCATTTAGTTATGTTCATATTTATTTACCAAACACCAAAAATAATGACAAAAATTAATATCAATAAAGTACATATTAGAAACAGCAGATCAAGGAAGAAACTTCGTAAGCGGATCTCATGAAACGAGTAAATAAATCACACGAACTTCTCAGAACTCTAAATTTTAAATTGATATGTAACTCCTCAAGTTTATGAAATAACCTGATGCAATTATGAAGAACTAGCTTTCCCCTGCAGCTTCGCCCGCGTGGTGTTCGGTTATATCGCGTTTCCAAGAGAACCTTTCAAAGGTCTGGGATAAAAACTATCATTAAAATCAGTTCAGTGGTTTAGGCGAGAAAACGTAACAGATAGACAGACAGAGTTACTTTCGCATTTATAATATGTATTAGAAGGGGTTATGATTCCGTATTTATCGAAGAGTTACAGTAAAAACAGCTATATTTGACCCACACAAATACGTTCTCGTATGTATACAATAAGTAACTGAGTTTTAGTGTACTCACGTAAAACTTCGCTTCCCACTGATGTTTTGGATGCGTGTATGATGGGCAAGGAAAACTTTCCATCTGATAAATCTTCACAGAAACTGCCATTGCTATTTAACTGGAATAGTAAAACACATAATAAATATGCTATAATCTTATTTCGAAGAAAATATAATGATCATCGTTAATTGGAAAAATAATCACATTTGAATTAAATTTCTCTAAAATTGTTATGATAAATTTAAATTTGTTGGAAATATAAAGTCTGTTTAATGTATAATATTACCAGTGAGATGTTCGTTCATCTGATAGTAACAATATTTATATAGGACAGATTTGTAAAAACGTAGAGGTTAGAAAGATGTATAAGTCTTAGATTACTCATACGTGTCATCTTTTTGTATTGATCCTCAGTGGGGCAAATGAAGTTTTGCTCCCAATAAATCTCAGTGCCTTGTCCCTGCCACATTTCGTGTAGGTATTTGATCCGCGAATCCCTTGACTTTCTGTAAAAAAATATATCTTCTTCACATAATTATTATATGTACGTAGTCTACATTATTGTATCATATATATATATATATATATATATATATATATATATATATATATAATTTTGTACAGTTTTCAGCTACACTTTATGAAAGAGTTTCGTTCAACAATTTATATTGTAAGTTACTTCTGTTAATTCTACGTTTCATTAATAAATTGTTATAATCAGACCGATGCATCTGGTACTAACTCGAGGACTATTTTCATTGACTCCACCATTACTTGAACAGCGGAGTTTATGGTCAAGGGAACACCGTAGACCAAATGTGCTGTTGGTTTTCCTCGACGAACTAAAGTCCTGGATTCCTGGAAAGAAAGCGACACAACCATTATATGACTACATTATTATACTACTACTATCCTTGCAAGAAAAATCTTCGGAATTCATTATTTTAAGTAATTATTAATATTATTATCTTCTTTTTTTAATACGAATGTAAACTTACTAAGAAATATTATAATTATACCTCATTTTACAAACGAATAATAAATCATTATTTTATTGTAAATTTGACCTTCGTCAAGTTAGTAACTCATTTTCGGATATATTAAACTATTGAAGTCGTCAGACTAATTATAATATATGTACTTAACTTATCACTATTAAAGATATTATTAAGATATAAAATATATAACACAAATGGTATTATGTAGACTGACGAGTGACGAGCCCGGCGGCCGGCGAACTGGCCGCTCAGCTGGCCAGCGGCGACTAGCGGGGGCCAGCGGGGCTACAGCCTACAGGTGCGCGGGCACATCCTCACTATATACAATTTAATAAGAAGTTTGTCCGTCGCAACTTGCAAGAAATAAAAATATTAAATAAATTTTAAATTTTAAGCAATACTTAAACAAATATAATTAAAGGAGATGGAGACTTGTGGGCCCAAAATGTAATGAGTTCAAAATTGATTTAATTTTTTTTTTGTATGAAATACCAAAAATCCGCATAAATTCTCAATCTACAAGCGGAGAAATATGCAAATACTGTTTTTATGAAGCAATCGATTAACGATTAATTAAATAAAAATGATTATTCGATTATTTAACTACAAAAGAAAAACTTCACTCCTAGTTTTAAACTTATAGTAACTTCATTTAAACTACACCATATATGTCTATAATTCAATAAAAATAACTTTTAATAACGTGTATTAATATAATAATAATGTTAAATATTATTTTAAAACATTCTTTTCGATTATCGATTCCATATCGATCGAAATCATTCAGTATATAGTCTATGGCAACATGACATTGACACTTAACAATTACCATGCCAGATGCATTGTTATTTGAGTCTGACTTGTTTCGTTTTTTATTATTTTTTTTCGATGCGTTTCGAGTGCCCTCCCGATCATTTTACGTTTTCAACGACCACTGTTTTGTTTTTTACAGACTCCGAACCCGCCTAACGTTTTACAACCCTTGCTTTCACATTGGACACCGACGATCTCCTGCACGTTTGACTTGGAATTGTTAATTTGGATTATTTCGCAGGCTTGTGGATTGGATATTACTGAAACAATGGATTGCTGTCTGAATTGTGGTATAGCAACTAGTAAAATTGTACCCCTTGCACAGTTCCTAGATGATATTTTAATTATTATTAAAGAGGAATAAAATATTCCATTAAAATTATTTGTTTTATTTTATGACTTTTATCACATAGTTCACTCCTCCTGTTCCTCGTAAAAATCCATGCTTGTTACCTATATCTGTATGTCTTTGTCATAAAAAGTTAGAAATACAATAACCTAAAACTCAAGGTATTGTCAAGTCACTCAATAGTACCCCCGACTTGAAAAACCAGCGTAAAATTATAAGAGACTAGTAAAATTAGTGAAAGAAAGTTAAATATAAACTGTTTATTATTTTAAAACACGATAAAAGTGGTAAAATAGACAATAACAATAAAGTGTTTTTTTTATGGTCATAAAAAGAAGTTGTCTCAAGCTACTCATTCTGTGATTTATGTGATTGTCTACTGAAAGGAACTACGGCCGATCTAGCGAAACTACGTTCCATAAAAAAGTTAGAAATACAATAACCTAAAAATCAAAGTATTGCCAAGTCACTTAATAGTACCACCAACTTTTTTAATAAAGGCGCCATCTAACGGAGTGTAATACGCTAATATCGTCAATATCGATAACTCATAGTAGCCGAGCAGAAAACCTACGAGCCTACTTAATACTGCACCACGTCAACAGAGGGCGCTAAACCCAATATGGATGAAATTAAAGATACGTTAAGAAAAATGCAAGAAAACATGAGACAGCAAAAAGTAGACATGGTAGCCATGAAAAAAGACATTAAAAACACAAACAACAATAATATAAATGAGAAATTTAAGAGTTTGGAAAACAAAAACTTACAACTAGAGCAAAACTAGGAAACAGAAATTGTTAATTGATAACTTTGAAAGGTTCAATAGCAGAAAAAACCTGCTGTTTTTGTAGTTGAAAAGAGAGAAATTAGCTATCAAGATTTGGAGAAAAAACTTTTAGATATCATATCCAACATTTTGAACATCAAATGTGAAAAGCATTACTTAGAATCTGTAAGACTTCGAAAAAAAAGCGATAAAATCAGACCAAAAGCTAGTTTATAATATTTATGTATGTTTTACACGGTATGTCAGCGCTATTTCATTGGTTTTCTAAGGACGCCTGGTTCATTAACTTACACGGAAATTAAATCTGTCACAATCAGTTAATTGTTTTGAAGATTTTTGTTATTTAGGTTTCAAATACTCAAGAAAAGCTTTTAACGGTTTTGAGATGTTTCAATCAATTCAATCACTTCCGGTCGGTACCACGCCTTTGAAAGAATTTATAGATTTTCTGTTAATATCCTCACATGATTTATTTCTCCAAATTCTACTGATAATATTACCTAAAATAAAAATTTAAATATTAATTCGCCAGTAAAAAAATTATATGAAAATAAATATATTTTTTCTCTTATTCAATTACAAGTAGACCATCTAATCTCTATAACAACGAATACAAGATTTTGATATGATACTATTAGTATTATATAACATTACATCAAAGCAAAATAAATTAGTTTAGTTCTAAACTTTAATATAAGCTTATTTGGACAACTCAATTTGTCAACTTGTATGATGTTTAGTGATGTTGTGTTGTGTTAGTAAAGTCTGCTGACAAATTCCTTCGTGAAACCAACGACGTTAGTCAGTCCACATACAGAAGAATACATACATGAGGGACGTCCGCCGTAGCTATATAATATGAAGACAATTTACGTGTGGTTTGACAAACATATCCCACATATAATTATCAGTAACGAGGTCATGTAAGAGTAAGGAGAGCATGTATTATTCTGTGAAGTCTATGTTACAATTCTCAAACAAATTAAAAAATTCCGTATTAATAAATTCATTATGATTATGGCATTGATACAGACGAAATACTGTCAGCTATATCCACTGTTACTTGTTCTATAACCAAATTACTTACATATACCTGAATTTGTTGCAAAAACTATAAACCACAAATAAAAGAGTTATTCTAAAGTGTCAATAAATCACCATTATAAAAATAAATCAGGAATATTAAATACGATGTAAATTAATGTCTTTGTCTTATAATATCGAAATAAAAAAAAATATATTAAAAATAATAAAATAAGTATTTTTGATATAAAGCTTAATACTTGAAACTTTTATAAATTTTGTTTTTGTTTACACTCCCTACATGGACCTGTTTGACATTCAGGCACTTTGTGTCCTTGTCGTAAACAATTGGAACACAAATTATATTTTTTCACATCAGCCAATCTTTGATTAACATTTGTGATTAAAATGCTTAAGTGATTACATATGTGTAGTAACAAAGTTTGTCAATAGATGGCGTTAGCCGTCCTTGAGATCAGGCTATCGAAATGTCGTTTTATGTTCCTTAAGTAAGCGTGGTTTTTTGTATTGATTGAGTTTAAGTTTAATACGAGTTCCCGTTTAATACGAGTTTAGTTAATACGAGTTAAATACGAGTTTAATAAACGAGTGATTTATACGGGTGAAGTCAACGAGTGTTTCATTTCAGACAATTTGTATTTTTAAATGTAAAATTTCGATGAGACTCTTTACAAATTATGCAAGTTAATTTAATATTTTCATTGTTACTATGTAGTAAATGCTCTAACATAAGATTTTTCTTGGCGATAATTCGATTGAAAATTATAATATTGATTTTTATGATGATTATTTTGTGTGTGTTTTTTGATTGTGTACTATGATTAGAAATATGCATGGTCCTTTGAGGTTTATTGTTATTATCGGATTTACCACGATTCAAGGCTTCTAGAACATCTGTTCGGTTAGTCAAGAACTTATTGAATTGTTCAAGTGTTGCAACCTCATTTAATGAATTTCGTAATTCTTCCCACTTCATTAAAGTGCTGTGCAGCTTAGATGTCAACATAAATATTACAAGAACATCCCATTTATCAGTGGGTTGTCCTAGACTAGCTGATGCTCAAAGGCTCTTTGTAACGTGGTCCACTAAATATCTTAACCTTTAACTAGTGACGTGTAGTCTCACAGGCGTCGTGTGTTTGGTGATTCTTAGAATTGATGATTTCCCCCCGCTTGCCGCAACCCGGCATCTCAGTAGCTTTTGTTTAAGTTCCTAAACGACCATAGAAGGGATCAGAAATGCCGTCAGATACGTAACAGGTTCGTAATTGTAATTTGAAATTCGATAGTAGCCTGTGAGGCTACATGTCCCTAGTTGTGCAGTAAATATTTTTTCGAACAATTTTCTTGTTTTTAGTGCAAAATGGCAGAAAACGCTAGGAAACGTGGACTTCAGCCGTTGACTTGATGATGAAGTAGATGAAGCAGATAAAAAATGCTCCATTTATTCCAGCAGCCGCCGAACGAGAAGGTAGCCAATGGTGGTATTCTACCGCATAGTGGACTTGAGCGGCATGAATGCTTATATATTATATAATATGCATCAGCCTAAAAATACAGATAGAGGAGATTTTCTAAAGTCATTAGCCCGTTCACTAGTGCTACCCCACTTGCAAAGACGTGTTGGGTGCAGGCAATTACCAAGGGAGTCACCCCTAGTGATAAAACGAGTTCTGGCTGACGATGTGGTTGAAGAAGATGTCCAAAGTCCTGAAACTAGTAAAGGCAAGCGAAAGGCATGCAGTATTTGTCCGCCTAAACTTCACAGAATGACTGTGTACACATGTGTCGGCTGTTGCAATCCCGTATGTTTGCAATGTTCTCGACCCTTGTATAAAAATTGCCAATGATTTATGCCAAAAAGAGGATGTGTCAGAATTTTTATGTTTTGTTGTCAGAAGAAGCTTTTATGTTTTTTTTATCGTAGTATTGTTTAAGTTTTCATAAAAAGAGTTACATTTGTCATATCATTTATGTAAGGTCTATTAAAATATTAAAATAAGGATCTTATGTCAATTAAGGCTGAAAAGTACAATTAAGTGTTAATTATCATTTGTATTTAAAGTGATTATAAAAACTGATTGAATTAATTTATATTTGTTTTATAACATTCTAATAAATAAATATCAACGCATTTTAAATCATTATAACGCAATTTTATGACAAAATTTAAATTTAAAAGTAGTAGCCTGTGAGACTACATGTCCCTTATAGTGTTCTCAATTTATCACGTCCCTAGTTAAAGGTTAATGAGCGTTCTGATTCGATCGCTATAGGTTGTATGTTACATAATTCAGGTAAATGATAGTTAATTAACAATCGCTTATTATCGTATTGCTCGCAAAGCAAAGACCAGGCTTCTTTGTAGTTAGAAGATGACACTTCGAGATTTGCAATTAGGTACTTATGTCACATCTCCCTCGAGATACGAAATTAAATAATGATATATTTGTGAATATCGGATGAATGATCGTTTTCGTGAACTATAGTTTGAAAAATATCTCGGAATTAAAGCCAGCGGAAATATGCGCCGTCAAATTTAGCGATTTGAATTTGTGGCAACTTAATACAAAGACTGTCAGGATCATGATGGTGATGGCACGAGGTTGCAGGAGCTAAAGATTTACGTCCTGCTTCAGATTGTATTTTCGCATTTTCAATGAGAATTTTAGCTGTTGCTATGTAAGAAATAATTTCGCTTTCGATGCCGTCTCTCTCATTGATCTCAGAGTCTAAGTTTTGATAATTTAATGCTTCCATTTCAGTTTGTAAATCTTCAAATTTAGTTGATAAAGTTTCAAATTTATTTAATTTTAAAGATAATTCTGCTTAGCTAGTACTAGATAGTTGAATTGAATCTAATGTTGTCAAATAATTTTTAAATTTTGTAATCTGGCCTTTTATAGAACTACGTTTTAAGCTTAACTCCTTATATTTAATAATAGGTTTATCTGAATTGGTACCCATGACTTCGAATATTAAAATTAAGTTAATTTATAATATTGAAAATTCGAAAAGTTATTAATTTATTCCACTTAGCTGCACTGGAGTAAATTAAATGCGTCACTCTCCTCCCTTCGGCGATACTCCCAACAGTGAAACCGGTTCTGCCTCGCTAATAGCTCGATGCACAAAACCAGCGTCCTGCCAGGCACCTGGAAATTTCGGCAGAAAAGATGACTAAAAGTGAAGTAGTATGGTGCTCTAAGAGTGCAGCTATTTAAATAACTGAGAGTATGACTACGTATTGGACGCACATGAACAAGTGGCACTATGATTAAAATGTATAATTATTTATTTATTACTAGAAGACCTGGCGAACTTCGTATCGCCCTATAATCAAGAAATATCTATTACGTTTTTTATTTATATTTTTGGAGTTTACCTGTAAACCATAAATCTCCGTGTTTTGAAGTGCGACAGAATGATCGACATATTAGTTAGTTGTCAAATCTAATGTAAAAAAAAAGTTTGTATTGGAAATAGAAAAAGGCTGTTTTTATGGTTTTCCCAGTAATGAATAAATTTTTTTCAGCTTTTATACCTTCCCTGAACCTCCACGAACATTTCAAGACTAAGATAAGTTAAATCCGTTCAGCTGTTCTCGAGTTTTAGCGAGACTAAGGAACAGGAATCCATTTTTATGTATATAGAAGATAGAAGATAGTTTTAAAAAGGATATATTTCGTAGTATCGTAATCGTTATAGCTAAGTTAAACTTTTAGCGTTTTATTTGAATTTAAGTAAATATAAAATATTTAAATGTAGTGAAAATTTTGAAATGAGTTAAAAGAAATTGTTTTAACATAATGAGAAAGTAATTTTGTTTATTATTCGTAATAAGAAGTTGAATAAGTCTATGAACTTGAACTTGAATTCGTTTGTCCTTTGTACTTATGACGTGTTGGTACAAAAATAGGTATTAATTTCTGTTAATTATTAGGAATTAACACTCACTGTATTGGAATAAGTGATTGCAATAATTTTAAAATATGAATAATGCACTGTGGAGGCAAGGAATTAAAGAATTGTTAATAACGTGGTTTGTAGGAAGGACAAAGGAAGGACACTTATCTTTTCGTATAATGCTGCCGTAGTCGTGGCGAAGCCTTACTGATATTGCTTCGCTGCTGGACTCGAAGACAACCAGAAATGATGAATTCGTCTTCGTCTTCGATAAATAATGGATGCGACGCCGTTAACTTTTGATAACCTGGCACGTCGACACCTCGTACCTTGAATTTGTTGATTTTCGTATAGATACATCGTTACGTTGGGGTCACCAATTTATGTCTTCAAATGAGACACTTGCAGGTCGTATTATTACGAATAAAACCTGAAAATTTTATAAATCTTGTTTAATTTCAGTTTCAATAGACAGTTCCGTTGCACAGTACCAAGGCGAGTTATAGAATACGTTTTAGACAAAGATTATTTAATAACGACTTATAATATGAGAGCATCTGGTTCAATAGATTATACATATATGTATTTGTATTGCGCTGACTTTCTTATTACGACATTGGATTATGACTGACTTTATTATTACGACATTGGATTGCTCATTAATATTTTTTTTTAATTTTGTGTAGTTGTTTTTTCTGTATTGTTTCCTTGACTTCAACTCAAAGAAGAAATAAAATGTTGATAAGGTTTATAAAGTGAATTAATCATAATTTTTCATCAATTCACATTACCAAAAGTAATTATTACCGAGATTTCATATAAATTTAATTCTGGTAATTTGATTGGGTCATAAAAGATATATTCCTTAACGATCCGGTTTTGTCGGTTGTTGAGTAAAATTCTAAATCCCATCTCAAAACGTATTTACGTTGAATATAATATGACACTAGTATTTTTGTAATTTCGTACCTTTTTTATAGCAAAGGACAATAGTTGTAGATCGGTCGTAGCAAACTGTACATTATACAAAGAATAAGTAGTTTCTAAATTGTATCACCGAAATTAATGAAAAAACTAACCGATTCATCAAAAACTTTCTGAAAACTTAGAAATCCTAATTCCTGCTTTGCCATACTTAGTTTAAACAGTTAAACATAAAAGTATGACCCATTTATGACCACACACTCTCAGTTGTGATTTTATTCGACCTATCCATTTCATCTAAACTTTTATACTTTAAAACTGTAGGTATTTTATGTATTTGCATATGCAGGGAATATTGATGTGACTTACCAACGATTATTGTCAGAGAATTACTGCAGTAATGCAGACGTCTTTCAAAATACTTTAAATGCAAAAACAATGCTTGTAATATATTTAAAGGAATATAGTTAGCTCATAGTATTTTAAGAAATCTTAAAACCTTATTTCACTATACAGTTTTGAGAAAAGATGACATATATAAACCGTGTTATGAATACCTATACCTTTAAAGGAATGGTTATATCGGACCGCTTTATCGGAAATGTCAGCTTAGTGTTTTGTAGAGGGCCCACCAAAAGGAGATTGCAATAGCCTGGAGAACGCTCCTATCAATATTGTTGTGCAATGATCATAAAATTCATCTAACTATGTATATAAAGTTACACATACAAGCTTAATCACTTTAATAAAGCAATTATTCACTTATTTTTCTTTATTAATTAGTTGAAGCTTTCCGCCGTTATGACTTAGTCATAACAAATAAGCATATACATATGTATATACAAAAACCCTAGTAATAATTATAAATTTCATATTTCTTTTGTAGATTATTCTAATCGAAAGTGTTGTATTATTATCGTTATGAAAATAAAATTTGCTTTTATTGTTATTCGATTGAATCATAGATAGGTCCTTGTGGAATATTTATCAGTAATGCCATTTAATGAGATCTAAGATTTTCGCGAGTACTCATTTGAATAAAACTATTATCTATAATAGATCTCATTATGTAAAACTATTATTTTCGGATTTTACTTCGCGTTTTTATTTTTGATTACAAACTACATACTCCCGACGTTTCGTTTACTTTTCAGCAACCGTGATCACGGGCAGACGAGATGTGACATGAGACATCTCGTCGGCCCGTGATCACGGTTCTTTTATAATAAGATTTTAGGAATCGGAATTTTGTAATAATAGTAACTGGTGGAGTTCTGTGAATGCTAAGACTATGTTCGAATAAAAAGATAAACGTGAGACGATTATTGGACAGCCTTGCTTGAATTAATGAGAATTCTCCCTTTAAGAAAATTTTAAAACGAACAGTGCAATTATATCATATATTTTTTTATATTAACTAAGTTAATTGCTAATATTAGAAATGAATAATTTATAATATTATGACTTCAATAATTTTCACTCATTTTACATAATTAAATAAAACTATATTATTTCATTTGTATACATTAATTAAAAAAAAATGGATCGATATTGTTATTTCCAGCTAATTTATTTACAGGAGAAAATGGGGTGATTTTTATTCGCCTTGTCATTAAGAATGATAAATCTATTGAAAAATCTTTCTGGAAACCATATATATGTAGATAATCAAAATCATTAGTTACAAGAAAATTTAAACGTGCAATATTATTGGTTTTGATAGTACCTACTGGTTAGGGCTTTATAATATAAAATATGTTTCATATATCACAATTTAGTAATGTATTTAATAATTACTAGATAATTAATAAGTTATTTATAATTTTAACCATAAGTAATATATTTACCATAAAACAAAGTTCAGAACACACTTTATATAATATATTGTTCAAGATGCTCGGTCACGCCTTTAATTATTTCAACGAAACTTCATTAGCGTGGGATGAGTGAAATTTACAAGATAGATAAGAACATCTGAATAAATACAAACAGAGAAATATTAATGAATTTCACTAAGCTATATTTAAACAAGAATGTATTAATAATTCGTTATTTCATTGGCTGGATGTACACAAACATGATAAATAAATAAATAAATGGAATCAAACACATCACATACGACCAGCCCTTAAATTATTATTTTAATATGTTTCTGAACGTACACATTTTATTCCACCTCTGACACATATCATAGAGAGAACATGAAAGAAATTGGTAAATGAACATGCTAATACGAATCCTTTTACACTCGTCAAACAAGTCAAAGGAGAAAATTGACGTTGCACAAATTAACAAAACTAGGTTTTCCTTATTAGACCAGTAGTGCGAGCACGGTTCTTTATGTCGACTCTTATCGAGGCATGTATCGACGTTTTTGACATTAGATGTAGATATAACAACATTGGTAGCATGGAACTCAATTTTGTCGAGTTATGTCTACACCTCGATAAGATCGACATAGTTTATCAAATTCTGTCAATTTTAAATTACAATGTCGGCATGGTTCTTATTTTTGACAGTTGTCATTGATATATTTTCGTTAAACTTGTTTACACTTTAAAGTTGGTCGATAAAGAAATTCGATATAAAAAAGAAGTGAATTTCAAGGAAAACCTATAAAATGGACTTTGGGGATATTATTGTTTTGGAGACAGGCCGCCAGAAGAGTCCGCGATGAACGAAGAATTCATCGGCGGAATCTCCGAGATCGAAGTAACCCCTTCGATTTAGGAGATGAAGAATTCCGAATTTACTTTAGAATAAATAAGGAAATCGCTTTAATTTTTAACTCAGTTCAATGGAATGATGAAAACCAAACTTAGTGCATAAATGAATAGCCCAATACGAATTCTGTTGGAAGTTTTATCAGAAATTACTAATTTTTCATACAAACTGGACCCCGTTTTTTTTCTTTTTAGGAGGGAATTTCCAAAAAAACCCGAATTACGCTGATCTTATTTCTTGACTGAATAGCTAAATAAGAATTTTCTTATTAAATGAAAATAAACGCATTAACTTTTATCCCCCCTTTTTTACATGTAAGGGGAAATTTAAAAAAAAAAGTATTCTAGTCATCCTTAGTTTTTCTTATGTTATTATTAATAGGTATTATGTTATTTGCTGCTACGAAACCCCTCATGGGCGACTAAGACTCGCACTTGGCCGGTTTTATTAAGAGACTAGCTTGACACTATCAAGTGCCAACAACATATGGTTAATTAAATTGCTATACACAAAAATTTATAAAGGAGAGAGCTGGCAACATCTATGAACGATGGCTGAATGATAAATGAATGAAATATATTATTTAACTGACGTTGCCAATTTTTATATCGATAAAATAAAGCGCTCGACAAGCCTTGATAAACATATCGAAGCGAGTTCCATGCTACCACCCCTGTTCAAATTCGATAAGTATATCGATTTATCGTCTCGATATGTTTATCGATCAAAGATCCGTGCTCGCACCACAGTGCCGATAGCTTTTAAAACATAATTAAATTATAGTAGAATGAAACTTATTAGTAAAAGGAATATTATAAAATTTAAAGGAAAAATTATTTACGGGCGATCTGAGGTCGGGAAGGGTATGGGGATGGATATTTAAGGGTAAAAAATGGGTTTTCTCGATTTGCGGCAAAACTAAAAGTCCCACGAAAAAATGTTATATGGCAAAGTTGTAGGTAATAAAAAGATCTAAAACTTTTGTACTTACATTTTTTCCACAAAACCTGAAAATTTATGTGATAAATTCGAAAAACCAAGTTTTTGGTTTTTTATTTTTATCTCTTATAAAAAACAATTTTGTGTGACGAAATTTGGTGACAACTTTCCTTTTGAGGTTACAAATGCACTGTAATTTATTTGATTAGATATGTTTATTTTTTCAGCTTATTCTTAATAAATACCGAAAAATCAGCCTCATTTTCAATCGAAAAATCACCTGTCAAAATATCAGCTATTTTCAAAAATTTGGTATGTTTTCAATTTGTTGAAATCTCTATTTTCCGATGGTGAAGAAAAAAATATAAATTTCTTACTTGCAGTACCATTTTTGGATAAAATAATCATGTCCCTTTTAATGAAATGAGAGCATTTTCAAACCGATGTCGAGTGTTATTTTCAACGAACAGAAAACACACCAAATTTTTGAAAAACGCTGATATTTTGATGGGTGATTTTTCGATTGAAAATGAGGCAGATTTTTTGGTATTTATTCAAAATAAGCTGAAAAAATAAATATTTCTAATCAAATAAATTACAGTGCATTTGTAACATCAAAAGGAAAGTTGTCACCAAATTTCGTGACAAAAAGTTGTTTTTTATAAGAGATAAAAATAAACCAAAAACTTGGTTTTTCGAATTTATCACAAATTTTCAGGTTATGTGAAAAAAGTGTAAATACAAATGTTTTAGATCTTTTTATTGCCTACAACTTTGCCATATAATATTTTTCATTAGGACTCTTAGTTTTTCCGGAAATCGAGAAAACCCATTTTTTACCCTTAAATACCCACGCCCGTACCCTTCCCGACATCAGATCGCCCGTAAGTTATTTTGCTTTAAAATTTATAATATTCCTCTCCTTTGCTAATGGGTTTCATTCTACTAAAATTTATTTTCATTTTTCATCATTTTTAGAGGCATCTGTACTGGCCTATATTTCCCTATGATCGTATTAAAAATAAACATAATAAAAATACTTGATTGTGAGCGTTATCATTTAGACATTAATATAATAAGTATTGAAAATGGTTATTTAAAAATACATTAATCCTTTTATTAAGGAAATAGCTCAATGTTTTCAGAATAAATTATACATGAAAAGAATATTAACAAGTCAGTGGTGGCCTTGTGGTTAAAAGGCCCGCCTCTCATGCGTGAAGGATCCTGACAAGTACCAATGTGATTGTTCAGTCATATGTACATACTTTCTTAGAGTATTTAGACATCACTGATTAATGCATTCCCAAAAAGAGGGTTGATGTCAGGCAAGCGGCCGATCGTAAAAATAATTGGTCAAAACTATTAATAACATTAAGGCAGACCCTGGCTAAAGCTGGGAAATTGCCATGTAGAAGAAGAAAAAGAATATTAAGACCTACATTACCTCCCCAACTAATGTTTGTTACAGTACAGACGGTAGCAAGCATGAAAGGTTTATTGAACACAAATATAATGAATAAAAATTGTGATGGCAACTGCTATGAGTAGAAATGTAATATGTTTCTGAGCGACATGATTTCTTAAAATAACAAACTTTATAATCATGATATTGATTTATAATTGTATATAGACACACTGATATAAAATAAATATCAATGTTAAATATTGATGAAATAATTTCTGAATATACATACATATATCAACAATATCCAAAATCTATTTCTACATATAAACGAGACACAACCAATATAACACATTGTTTGAGTCTAATTTTTTTCTATAATCTTTGATGTGTGCTGACAATTACTACTAGTAATATTTATTTATGTATACCTTGTAAATCGGTACGTCATAGATTTTTACTTTTTTTTCATTCGTTTATAGATGGAGTAATATTATACATATATGAATTAACAGATATACACCCTTCGTATTTCCTTATTTCAAATTAAACCCTTTTATGTGGCTTTAGCTATTAATAATATGTTATTTGTATTACAAAATATAATTCAGTTAAAATTTGAGATTGAGTTTTATTGATAATTCCGTGGTTTTTAAAATAAATGTGACTATATAATATGTACTTATAATACCAAAAACTATGTCTTGAATTATATAAACTTTAGTATAGAAAAGGACGCATTGTCTATATTTTGAGTAAATGATATGTTGTCACCTGTCAGAATTTAAACAGTTTGTTTGTTCTAAAACAAATCAGAAATAAAATATTAAAGCTCTTAAGTTGTGATATAAACAAAAAAACAGTTACAATTAGTTGCAATTTGAAAATTCGTTTTGTCATATTCATCTATCTAAAAACTACAAAAACATAAATAAAAATATAAAATAAACAACATAATAAAGCATCCTTAAGAGATTTGCAATGTTCAAACAAATACTCGGTTAAACTTTTCGTAAAAAAAAGTGTTAGGAGAATGTCTGATGAGTTCTTGTAAGGCATTCCAGAGTTGAATTACTAAACTATGACTTCGAGAGGTAACCAGTACGATGAAAAGGAGTGAATAGGATGAATCTTGTTAATGAACCAAATTGTAAATAGTGCGAATTTCCATGTAAATACAACTGAACAATATGAAAGTACCAGGTCAGTGAGGCGTCAATAAACATTGGGAGATTTTTATTTATTTTTAATTGTTATAGTATTTAAAACCTTATTAACATCATGATGTTACATTTGTCCACATATTCTTTAATTTTACATAATATTTTTAAATTAAATAAAATGGTCGTTTACTTGTGTGTTATATGTATAAGTGTAATCCTTATTAGCTTTAGCTGGTGTCGTTGACAATACATATGCAAATGTGAGTAAATTCAACAAACACAGCTGGTGAGAAGAGGATTTTCGGCTTCCGCTATATTATGTCATACGAGAATTTAAATGTTTCCCTTGTTTATATAAATGAAAAGTATGTTTTGTACATTCATAAAATAAGAAATTAATACTTATGTATATAATATTTATTTATTTCTTTAAAAAATATATGTTTTGATATATTTGTAACTAAAATGTCAAAATCAAAATAATATATGATACAGCAAAAATAATATACTTAAGTCAAAATAAGAAAAGCATAAAAAAATCTTGCAGTATATTGAGTTGATTGTCTTCTTTTTCACTTTGAAGTTCTTAAATTTGGCCAAGTTTTTACTGTTTCCAAAGATTAACTCCAAATCAATATCTCTTTGCTACAAATTTTTAGAAAGAGCTGATCATGTTTTTAAAAAAATCTAGCAATATTCTATTAAATGTATCTATAATTGTAGTATGTACTTTCCACGGAGTTTTTCTACTAAATCATGGCTTTAGGTATCATTTGCTAATCGTGTAAATCATACGAGTACTTATTTATTTCAAGTCAATTTCAATATATTTTAAGCAATGTCATATGTGTGTATATAAATTGATAATACCCTTTTTGAGTAGAATGTGACCCGCTTTTATGACAGTTTTTTTTATAAGGAAGTGAACCATTCAAGGTCTTTCACCAAAATTTTATTAAAATTCCTTTATAACGACGTTACTAGAAAATGTTTTCCACATTATTTAAATTATATATTTAAAAAAAAAACAATGTAATTCAACATCTAATAAGTTATAAGTATACAACAAAATGACAAATGTTTATTTATAAGGTCTATGTGAAACCCCATTAATTTTATTTTGGTTTAAATCAGTTTTTTTAATTTAGATGATAATATAAAAAATATTATTTATCTAGAGGCAGACTTTTGAGAGTAGAACTATCTCGATAGTTAGTTGAATATATCTGTAAATCTTATCACTTGATTTTGTCGAAATAAGTAGATAATATTTTTTAAGATAACTCAGCGTCATTGAAAAGTTATTGACAAAAATTGGAAGCCTTAAGTTTGAGGTCATAAGCTGTTTGGTTTGAGGCAATTGAAAATTCTTTATAGTCAATATGAGGAAGAGAATGCAGCTTGAGTTAATGATAAATATATGGATTTAGTACAAATTTATTGCTTTAATTCTGTCAGGAGACAATGAATATTGTTTTATCGTAATTATATTATAATTAATGTGAGCTTCACTATGCGGCAGTTGATATAAATGATGGCATCATAAATAATGTCACAAAATGTATGTATTTCACAAAAAAGACTCCGTTTACATGTGAACATATTAAACAAAACAATTTTCGTCGGATCACAGCTTGTATGACACCACAATCATTCTGAAAGACATATTCTCTCTGTGAATTGTTGAAATAATAAATGAAAACATAAATGATAATTTCATTACTTTATAGTTTAAAAAGAATAATCAAAAAGTTTTATTTTATATTTTTGTAAGTGTACTCATTACAACTATCAGTATGAATATTTATATATAAACATAAATAATATGAAAAATAAAATCAATTAGAAATTACCCGTATTTAAGTATAAATTAAAAGAAAAAAAAATCATCAAATATGTCTGGTTTGGAGGCCGACGCACAAATCTATACCTCCCACGTAAGTTGTTGTATCTCCAAAAGTGTAATTTTACAGAAGAGCGTTTCAAAGATTAAAATTAAACCAAATTCTGCATTTATTGATGCATATTGTTAAAATTTCGTATTAAAATTTAACATAATAGTCTACTTTACTACGATGAAAATTATTTTAATTAATATGCCTATTTGCGGAGATATTATTGTTATATTGTTCATACGACATTTTACTCCGGAGTAGAAGCTAAAAATGGTGTTGTATCTGATACTTACAACATTATACCGCGGCGCCCAGGTAGCATCATTCTGTAGGTGGTAGAGCCTAGTTGTAGTAACTGTACTACACCTCGAACACGGGCTGGCTTGACCGGGGAAGTTCCACCCTCTCACAGAAGATCGGCGTGAAGTAGTCTTTATGGCTGCGTTTCGTCCGATGAGTGAGAGAGCCGGTTGCCCTTTCCCTATTCCTACCCTGTCCTATCATTTCCTGATTCTCACCCCTCCGTATCCCTCAAAAACAAGGTTGGCAACGCATCCGTGAGAAAGATTTTGCTGATGTCCATGGGCGACCGATGGAAAATTTCTGACTATATTTATGAAATCTTAACAAAAATGCATCTCGTAAACGGCATATATTCCATAATAATTGGTAATAAAAAGACATATTTCGATATAATTCTAAAACTGATATATATTCATTTTATTATACTAATGGTTTTTACATTAGTACTCTTTTTTGTTCATCCTATCTTTAAATGTTTAATAAGTTGTCCAGCGGAACAAAATAACCTTTTATATTTTTGTCTGTAACAGAAATTCATTTTACAGAATCGTTTTTCGAAGTTAAATTGAATTGAGATAATAAAAAACGAAGCGTATTAGGGACAGAATAATTTATATCAGTAACTGTTGCGATGGTATAATTTATAATAACTATGTTTAGAGACCTGAAATATTTGTAAAACAATAGGTATTATTTAAACTCTTTACTTATATATTCAAGTTTGAGTAGTAGAGTAAATAAGCAGTACGTATGAAAATCAGTTCCAGAACTGACAATAAATATTGTAATATATAGTATGAAAAATTTGTGTATTTAATTTTTCTTTTCATCTGATAAGCATATATAAAAGTATAAATAAATATAGCTTTCTAAATAAAGATATTTTACGAGGAATTATGATTTCGACGGTCGGTGGATGCTATGAAACCAAAATTATTTGACTTAATTTAATTATAAAGTAAATTACAACTAGGTTTCGACTATGTTGCACAAAGGTTGAACAAATAGTGACAATAAATCTAATTAAATTCTTAAAAGAAATATTATAATCTAAAAACATAAAAGAAATATAAAACCAAAAACCGTCACATAACTGAGGAGTAAGCAACTGAAAACAAACAAAACTTTAAAGACAGTTTCATAGTTTACAAGAAGCACAAATATTAAGAAAATGCGGAATCATGAAAAACGAGTTGGAGTAAATGTAACTATTATGAAACTAGTTTTATCAATGAAAAATATTTTATTTTTGTTGCAATTGAAATTCCATCCCAGACTATGTAGGTATTTGACTTATCTCACTTTTTAATTCATTCTTGGCAGAACATAATCTCAGCTTTGGGTTAACCTTTGGGTTATAATCTTTGAATGTCGTCAATGGACGAAACTTGACCTTTTATAATGTTACATTAATAACCATTAGAATTCCTTTTTAATGTGTTTTGATCCTTCCAATGATTTTTCATTAATATGTGCCGATGCTGAGTTAGAAACATCAGCTTTAAAGTAAGTGACGTCAATGCCAATTATCTTGTTTGATACAAGTCCTTGGAATTTCTTAGGAATAATATGTCAATAGTTTTTTCAGGTTAAAAAATTTATTTACAATGTTCCTATATACCTGACAAGTTTCGAACAGCAACATAATTTGTACAAATAATTTCTAAAGTTTTTGATATCTCCCTAGCTCACTTATCTCACTATACTCATACTGACATGTTTTTCACAAATTATTACGTTAGTATAAATGAAGGAAAGTGTTTATCATAACGTTTTCAAATTTCATTGCTTATTTTGAGAAGAAATTACATTTTGAAACAATTATTCAGAACATTTTTAAATAACTTTGTAAATGTGAAAGGAGTTTTAAACTTTTGTAATTTAAAATTACAATACTTTTAAGTCCTCCATTGTTGCTAAAAAAATAAGTATATTCTTCTTTTGATTAGGTTTACTAGTAACTATATACAGGGTGTATGAAAAACTGTGTCAACCCTCTTAACTACGTTATCAGTATCGATAATGTAACACAATAAAACAACTTACATTTACAAATTCTTCAATAAAAATAATAAAATTAAATATTAAATGATTATTATATGTACAGTAACAAAATGTTTGTAAACCCTGGTATAACACGATGACACGCAATGACGTCATCACAGCTGCTGCGCTACTAGTGACGACCTTGAAGTTACTTTCACATTATTGAGAATATCGATATTTAAAAAATCATAACAATAAATAAATATTTAATATTCATATTATTTCAATACTTATTTTGATATATCAAACATTAATATTATGTTTGATTGTAAAACATCATTTTTAACAGAAATAGATTAACGATTTATCCTAATAACACAACATATGTAGTTAATTTACCTGAACAAGTTTCAAATTATAATATTTATTATTAATAAAAATTATTTTAAATGAAATTATTTTAATGTGAAAAGCATAACTATTTATACCAATATTGAAAATGTCGAAAGAATATTTATCGATATAACTAATTTTTACACTTTCAAATCTCTATTCGACAACTAACAGAATAGTAATAATAACGCCGGCGGCCCGTCGCCTGCGGTCAATGGTCACGCATGCGTCGTAGCGACTATACGGTGTCTTGACCTTGTATGAGTCAGATGTTTGGAACATATTTTCGAAAAATGTCGATTTAAAACTTACTTAGCCTATGCACTGTAACTGACTTCTGCTTGATTTTTTTTAAGTTATACTATTTTTTATAATAAGCTTATACTTATATGTATACGTGCCTTCAAGGGTTGACACAGTTTTTCATACACCCTGTATAACGAAAATGTTATTTTTTTTCTTAGCTATAGTATTTGTGCAATAAAGAATAAATAAATAAATAATTAAAATAATACAAGCATAAAAAATATTCCTACGATGATGGCTTTAAGGATGATTGCTTATATTCTGAATAATGTTGATTTCTATTAACTTCCAATTAAAAAAAATATGATTTAAATAAACTATAACCTTTAAAAACAATTTCAAAAACCTTTACTGATATAAAATTTAATTCGATCAATGAGTTTATAACAAATTACACAAATTACTGAATGTTTAACTAAATATAAAGTTTTATAGATCTTAATTATTGTTTGATAAAATAAATAAGACTAACAGAGTTTCAAGTCTGTAGGCGATGTTGGAAAACTGTTTGTACCTGGGGCTACATACACAAACCGAAATAGATGAAACTCTTTAATTTGGAATGAATAAAAATAACACTAATATAACAAAGTTCCAGTTTAGTACATAAGATAACTTTATTAAAACTCCGATATCGTTATGTATAAACTGTATAAAATTATATAGTAATTTGAATTAAATATAGATCCAAGATATTTAAGAAAATACAAAGCATAAGTGTAGATGTTACGCAAGCATAACAAGATATTAAATTCACGGTATGACAATGGTATAAAGTTCGGAATGCTGACTCTGTGCCATCAGTGGAAATGGGATAGAGACTGACTTACAGACACCCCTTTAGTAAGTAGTTAGTTATAAGACTTAATTATACATAGAATGGATCTTAAGTCAATCGCTGACTTAAAGATCCCTCCCTAGCTAGTAGTTAAATATAAGTCTATAATTGTTAAATTGAATATGTTTTATAAGTAAAAGGGATTTTTATTGAATCCTTCGCTGCCACCAAACGTAATTTTAATTTAAAACTAAAACATTATTTACTGATCGCCAAGTAGTTTAAGATTAGTTATTTTTATTGGCAGAAAAAACTTAACTATCCCAAAAGAATTCAGTGCCAGAATAGATTCTTGGGGAATAAGAAAAAATATATTATTTATATCCTCTGCAGATTCCTTGTACTCTTTTGGCAGATTTCCAACCAAGAAATTCACATAGTGGTTTTATTGTAAAAAATATGTTGTATACCTTTTAAGTGCAATTTATTTACTTCTTTTTTATAACATATTATATAAGTAGGCAATAAATAAAAAGAAGTTGCTTGTGGATTACAAATTCGAAATTTTAATGTTGATAATTTATTTATTTTTTAATTCTTTTAAATTAATAATTTAACTATATAACGTAAAAATACTCGCAACAATACCTATTAGGTGGTCTATTTTGGTATGACTATAATTTTAAATAGAATAAATTTTTAAGCTCTTTAACATACCTACGACGCGCAATATGGGTGCTCTTTAAAATCTCAGGTATCACTAAGAACTTAACCTACGAAGCCAACATATTCACCATCCATTAACTTAAAGTCTAGGCTGGTCTTTTTTCAAGTTTCAAGTGAAGCCATACACTACATATAGAGAATTAAATATATATACAGAAATAAAGTCACCGACACCGAATTAGCACACTGCAGTGGAAATGGGCCGGTCTTGTTTCCAAATGATTAGATAATCGGTGAAGTCGAAACTAGTTACAGTGTAGATAAACTTTATGTAGGACGCCTTATACCAAGATGGAAAGTTTGAAAAAACGGCTATATGTGGATATAAAAATGTTGTTATAATTACTTCATTATTATTGATAAAAAAAGGAACTAATGAGAAATTGAATAATTCTTCTCACAGGGGTTATAGATCAATTCAGTTAAATTATCTTACGTCGGTTTTTTTTTCATTTTACAAATTATAGTTATGGAACACGCGAAAGTCTTAGACCTCATTATGGAACACGGTCTGGATAACATGAGTATATGTTGGAAAACCTGTTAAAGAACATGACCATTTTTGTTTTTAATAATACTGGACATTAGAAAAAAAGACATATATAGAGAAACGTGAAATATTATAAGGGTTTCCTTGTAGTTGTTGCTGAAGATTTTTTTTAAAATTAATATCATCCTATCCGGCATTTTTATCACCAAATTCCAAATATTCATTAAATAAAAAAGGTTTCCAAGAGTATAAGTGAAAAATTGTATATAACCAATATTTTTAATTCTGTATTTATATGATATTTTCATATAAATTTAAATAAAAATTTGTATTTACATGTCAAACTGTGATATTTTAAGAAATATTATAACATTTAAACATGAAATAAAATGCTTTTTGTATTATCCAATGTTTGAATTTATGTAACTCATGTGTTATCTCGATCGCACAAAAGCTTAAACAATATTAAGAAATTCTACATTTACAAGACTCGGAACGTGTTAGTAATTTATAATATTGAACATGCTATCCCTGTGAGCCAAATAAAGTTGTTACATGCTCTCTTGAACATTTTATTTGATTTAAAATATTCAAAATAAAGGTACAGTAACGAACAAAGAAAAGTAATAAAACTCAGACGTCCCAAAGTCTTTGTGGAAACAATGAAATTGTGCAGGAAAAGTCCTTGTGCCAAATAAACGTTTCAAGAGAATTTGTAATTTTACAATAAACATTAGAAATAAAGTGATAGAGGATTTTTCTTTTTTGTTAAAGGTTTTTTTTAATTACTTGAAATGTAACAAATCCGACGTATTTGGTTATCAAAACTTAACGTGTCAAGTACTACATATATTTAAATTATTTTTTTTAATGAGACGACAGCAATGCTGTTGTTAGATACTAGTACTATTTTCAGAAGCCGTGTTACTCATATTATTTCGCAACAAATCACGTTTACACAGGAGCAATATTTTATTTGATCCATAGTTTGCTTTTGTAATTTGACGCATTTCCTCCTGGAATACCCTTGAACTACTATGTACTCGCAGTCTAAGTTTTTCATATATACTAGTTATTACTCTCACTATTTTATCTTCTATATTGAATCGAGATGAATAATGAATTTAATTATAATTTTTACCAATTATAACATGAACTTTAGTTATTAATAGGATGATCACCGAATCTTTGTTACTTAAAATTATATAAGAAGGTTAACTTATTGTCATTTGTTATTTGGTTACTGTTTAAGTTCTTGTTCTATTTATTTTTATATCCTGACGAAAGATTAATTGAAATAAAAAATAACACAATTGAAGTTAGCGTTCTAACAAAAAAAATGTACGGTGCTTGCATTTCAATTAGACTTTATTGGGTCGGTTTTAAGGCTTCTGTGTTTCAAAGGACAAAAACAGAACTATTAAGGTATCACTTTGTTGTCTCTGTCATTATATGAAGACAATAGATATAAACTAAGTAAATGTTTTTTAAATAATAAAATGTTACATTGTTATGTTTGGCTTATCATAATTATGTAGAGCCTGTTAAGATACAGTCTACATATTATTATTTAAAGTATACTAATTAGAATATGTGAATTTACTACATGAAAATTTCTACCAGTTATGAAGTACAATTATGATCATTCATTAACGTAATAAGCCGCATGTAAAGTTTTCTTTTATAGAGTTAAGTGTTAGAGTAAATTAATTTGACAAGTCTTGATTAACTACTTCCTAATTAAACCGATTTATACAGCCAATAACACATTTTATAAATTATCTAGGCCTATGGTATGATCTAAAATTATGAAACTATAGTAACTTTTCAATTCAAAAGATGTTGACCTCTTACAATAAAAATACTGAAACAGACGCATAGTCTTGGAGTTTCTTTAAAACATCAAAAAATAATCGAAGGACACCCTTTGTAGATAACGGTAATATTACGCTTATTATAAAAAGATTATGAAGTGAAATAGAATTGGCTTGTAAAAATATTTATTCAATATGAAACTACAACTTTAACAATACGAACAAGCTTAACACGTGTATGCTTTTACACAGTAATAAATGGAGTGCCATAATGAAGTTTTTCTAGAGGAGTCCTCTTTCTAATCCTATATCCCCCAGATGGGGCAGAGGTCGTCCACAGTACGCCGCCATCCCGTTCGGTCTTGAGCTTCGCCGTTCATGTCGCTCCAAGTCTTCCCGATGTTTTTGTCTTCTGCAGTGATCTTCCGCCGCCACCTCTTCCGTCCGCGCCGTCCGCTGTCCGCCGCCTCTTTCTAAAAGAGTAAAGTAGACTAAATAAAATGCAAGCTGGATTAGTATATTGAAATGGGAACTATCCAAACAAGTGTCCCGACGATCAGACCATTAAATGAGCAAATGCGTTGTAGAACGCTTAGCAACATTATAGATTGAACAAATGTCTGACTAGTGGATGGCGGTTGGACGCGGGTTACTTCGGTAGGCGAAGTTCGGAGAAGGTTTTCGATCACAAGTTACAGCCGATAGGCTGAAACTGAAATAGAGATAAATATGGAGGTGCAAAATTATCACAAAAAATAGACTCTTCGTCTATTTTTACCAATGTCAAAGTTAGGTAAATGAGATCATTAAAATACAAAAGTCACGTATAGTATCTATAAAATATTTAATGTTTATTTAATATTTATTAAAATAGACACCATTTTAAAAATTATTCCATTATTTCTATGTTTATACATTTGAAGGCAATATACTGATAATTATGTCTGATTATTACTTGAGATACGAAAAATAATTTATAATATATAGATATTTTTTCCGCAACGTGTTAAAAAGTAAAGTGATGATCAAAATAGTATTTTATTTGGTTTCTTTCCCTGAATTTTAATTTAGTTTTCTACAACTTTTTTGAACTTTTCTATATTGATCTCTATTATAATCTGTATTTATAAATATATGCTATAATGTTTAAACAACCAAATAATTTTTCAATCTTAATTTAATTTAGTGGTTGTCATAAACACAATAAATTTAGATGTTAGACAGAAAAATAAATGTAAGTATTTCAACATCTGGTATACTTTATATTGCAGATGGAGCAGATGGTCGTGCACACAATAAATATTCATTCTCACTTTATACTTTTCTGTTCTTTCTGAATAACTTCATACTCGAATCCTGAGAGAATTGTTTTTTTGAAAATAACATGTTTCTTGTGAATTCCGGTTTGATATAGACGTATACATGGAAAATATATTTATTTGTAAAATATATTATTTTCACTTTTTAAACGTGACGAAATTATTTCATAAAAACATATAATTATCTCCTTTTTATAAATGAATTATAAATTTAATTAAAATTTGAGAAATATAAAAAGACAATTCATCAAAATTCTTATACATAAAATTAATACAGATGCGCACGAAAGACAGACAGACAGACGGCACACAACCATTTTGGTCCGCACGACCAGATAGTAAGTGGTCAATGTCACCCCTGGATATTTACAGCACAAAAGTAAATATGATATCCGCCTTAAAGATGGTTAGAGTAACTGTCACTATGATAATTATAAAATTTATACTAAACACTACATTAACATAAAGGTTTTTTGAAAAAAACTTATTGAGACATGACATAGTCAACGAATCTCCAGGCAGGATAAAGAAACACTCAAGCTTTGTTTGGAGCTGATTACAAAGAGTTTTGTGAAATATTTTTTATTATATTGCACATTTCTGTCCTTTATTCATTTTACAATCTTTATTCTTATATTAAATGTATGCAAAATGTTATTTCAAGAGGAAATGCAACAACGTCATTCGACTCACAGGAATACCGAGTTGAATTTAAAATACGAGGAAAATACGAGTTTTATGAAACATTCCATGATATTGTTTTAGCTTAAGAGATGTCAAAAGGACGCGAGGATATAAAAATACATCATATTTACAGATCGTATCATAGCTTCACTTTTAATTAAGTTCCTGTATTAAATTACATTTCTTATAAGTACATATAGATTAAGTTATTTATACAGATCCAAGTAAACATAAATTAAAATAGAAGTGATTCTTAAACTTTAAATCATTTTATATTATATCAGTTCTTAAAATGAAAACATTCCATTCTTATTCTATTTATTTTGAGAGAAACTTGCATATAAAAATACAGTAGACTAAATCTATGAAACACAAACAACAACAACATGTATTAAATTGTACATATAAAGTAGTACACAAAACATGTTATTTTATTTAGTTTTGAAATTTTAAAGAGATAAGTCATAAATTATATTTATTAAAAACGTCATGAACGAAGAATAGAAGCCATAAAATAACTTAAATGTTTTAGTTTGGCTAAAATATATTACAGTACATATTGTAAGTCTTCAGTTAACTCAGCTTTTAAAAATCGAGGGTACCCGTTATGAATAAGAAACTTATAAATATACTACAATGTTGTTACTGTCATAAAGATTAACATTTTATATCTTCAAAACTATACTGAAAATTTAAAAGTAACTCAAATACAAATTTTCAGTTGTTACAACAAAGTAAATGTTAAAATTTGTTGATATTTGTATTTTTATACAATGTATTAAGTAGAAGTCATGAAAGATGTTTTCATTTACAGTTTTGAATTGAAAAGTAAGTTAGAAATATAAAATAGGATTAAATTAGGATATGAGTTTAGTTTATTTTGAATAGAAGCTATTCCATTATTTTATTTTTGAGTTACTCTAAGATTACGATTTCATATGCCAAAAAAAAGTGCATATTATCTAGAGGTTGCCTTTCATTTAACTCTTCTAAAGTAGGGTACAGTTCGTTCGTTAACTTTTATTTTTAAATTTTTAGTTAGTGGTTATGTTAATTATGTCGACTACAGCCGGAGGTTCCAAAAAAAAAAACAAAATTTACTTATAATTACTTTATTCTAAAGACAACCTATCGTTACATGATTGAACGAAGAAGTGATTTTATAATTTTAAAACTGATTTACAATGACTCGGGAAGCCGTGGTGTTCTCTTTCTGCATTCCATTCCCATGGATTACGCGGTGTCAGCATTCGGTGTTTAATTTAATAATTTTATGTTCACATAACATAACACCTCCCCCCGTAGAACGGTGACTGTTGAAGAACCTTGTTCGAGAGAGACGCCGAGATGTTGCTGTGATCGACCCTTATGAGATGTGGGTCAATTTCTCTTCCTTCATATGCTTCTTGAGCTCGTCCTGGGCTTGTATCTATTTTCTTGACACTTCTAGATCTTAGTTTCCGAAGTATAAGTACGATAGTTAGGGTGATCGTACAAAGCAGCACAATGACGTACAAAGGAATAGTTGTATGATATACATATGCTGGAGTCATCTACGTTTTCTATTTAAACTGGATGCTGGAGAGATATCTTCGAGTTGATGGAGTGTAAAGTATGGCGTTTTCATGTAGCAATTGATCGGGATAACTGCGAGGAAGCTTCCTGAGAGGGTTCGATAGTGTACTTGTCCACAGGATAACTGGACTTTTGTAGGTGTTGGAAAACTAAGAGTGTAATGCTCGTCGTCTAATTGTTCAGCAGCTGCTCTTATCACTGAGGTCATTTTACACGTCTCGTGAAGCTCTTGCGTAGCGATGAGATGTTGGATACAGTCGGACTCGTTTCTCGTTCTATAGTTAGCATTGGTGTTACAGAGGAACCATGAGTTTACCTTTGGACATTCAGTCTCCATGTACATAGAATCTTGTCTAGAAAATGCTATATAAGGTAAGGTGGGGACAAGTACTTTATGGTATTTGTTAGGAACGACAGGTAACTTATAAAGGTCATAGGTTAATGGATAGACAATCGGAACCTTAACCACTATAACTATTTGCTTATTTAAGTAAAAGTAACCTAATTTTATAATATCGTAAAAATCCCTAAAATCTATGTTAAGAACCTCATCACTTAAGTACAAGGATCTTAGTTTTATTACTAAATTCTTAAGTTCATCTAAGCTTATAATAGAATGCGGTGTGCTCGATGCACGTATGAAAGCTAAACTATATTCTAATCTATTTAGCTCATCGTATATATCTTCGGTGTTATCTCCTAATATAACTAGATGCTGTGCCAGATGGGCGTATTTAATTAAATCATTGTCCTTTTCATTATCACTCTGTATGATGACGTCAACTATTTTACTGAGTTTACTCTGATTCTCAATTATATTCTCTATTACCTTCGTGTTACGTAACATCCAATTTTTTGGTGAATGTAATATGATCATTATACGAGTTTTCTATTTTATGTTTATTACTCTGAAGAATTTTAATTGCTTTATCTTATTTGATGGCATCTGAGTAGCCTAGATTACCATTTGAATTTATAGTTCGGGCGGCCGGCCTTTATTTAAAATACCGTTTAAAAGCGCTAGATTGCTTAATTCAAACTCTGGCTCAGCCCTTATATATTGCCTGAGTAACTGGTCACATAAATGAATGAATAATGTTAATACGTTTGAATTTCCGTCAAACTCGGGAACTAGTCGAAGAGCTTTAAAAATTTGATCTACAAGTGCGTCGGACATTTTTGAAATTGTAACGGTTAAAGATTCCTCTTCAATAATGTTATTTAAATTCCTATTTAAATCTAACTTATTTATTTTATCTAACTTAGGGGTCCGCGATTGCCTTGGATGGAAAATCTAGGATACTTAAAGGATACACTATATATAAAAGGAAAGCACTCTAGAAAGACCTAGGTACTTGAACATTTCTTTTGGTTCCTCTGGTGTATCTATGTCTTGATACGCCTCCGAATCTCGAATCGAATGAAGCTTTACTATGATTACAGTCGCCGAGAGCTAAATAGAAATCGTCGAGCAATGCCCTTGTATCAGGAATAGGCAATATGTCGCCATTGTTATCTTTTGCATTGGTTTGTGTTGGTTCCAAATGTCGTTGGTAAAAAAAAAAACTAATATTCCTGAATTTTTTGGCAAGTATGTCTTTTTTCATTGCAGAAGTAGTGAAGTTTTTTATCAATTGCAACATAGAGATAATATGTAATAATAAATTAAACCTTGATAATCATTCTATGTCCAAAATTTTAATAAAGTGTGACATTGTATTATAAAAAGTAAAATAAACTTGTATATTAAAATAAAGCTATAGTATTTGAATTCATTACGCGATTGATTGCAGTAGGTTAAACTTGGACATTTCTATTACTTTAGAACGACCGTCTGCCCTTGAGTAACCGGAATAATTTAGTTTTTCTTATTTTTACATCACTATAACAAGGTATTAATTTTATTCTATTCTCGTCTTTGAATATGATCTTCATATTTGTCACATTAAAAGTTTTATTATCTGAGTAACATTCAGTATACTTTTATAATTTGGTGTCTTTGATAGCAATTAAGTATCTACCAAGTATCAACAGTTTACGGCCCCGGCTATTTCAAGAGAAAAAAAGTGCTGGAAAAAATTTATTTAATACAATTAGAAACTAAAAACAGCAAAGCCGATTCGTATTTGATAGTTTAAAATCTAGGTAATGCGTATCTGGAAAAAATCGAGAGATAAGTTAGTATTATGTTCGTACAAATTCAAAATTTGTTACTGTCTAAGCTTTCAATACATTTCTTTCAGATGTCATATTCAGAAACTGTTTCCTTATCATGTGACTAACACCGATGCACGACAGAAAAACATCCATAGAGGAGAAATCTTACGGCAAACACACACATACACGGTTGAATTGAGGACCCTCAATCATGTTTAAGGTCAGTTAAAAGAATATTCATAATTTAAATCATTTCTTTCTTAATTTGAAGTGATCGTACAAGTTAACATTAATTTCAATATATTAATATATTTACAAATATTACATAATATAAAAAATAGAACAAAATACTGACAGCGTGTGATGTACTTAAACGAGTAGTCGTTGTCAAAAAAACCTTACATAATTTTGGAAAATATCTGATACTGTTACACTTCTGGAAAGATAATAAGCAAACATAGCTCAGAAACATTGTAAGTGAACTAATTGTCTTTATGTCTTCATAATTTATGGCACGCCTTTAAAATAAGAGAGTTTGCATAAAACATATTAAATATTACAAAGCTATTGAAAAGATTCTTAAACTGATAACAATTAATTGTAATTGATAAACTATCTTGAGACTTCAGAAACATAAAATTTAATTAGAAAGTCATTGAACAATATGAGTAAAGTTGTAACATTACGAAGGGAAACTAACGGCTTATTTGAATAGTATTATGCGTCATTAAACAGAATTCATGTAAAGGGTATTTCAGTGTTACAACAATAGAACAGAAATATGTTCTACATTACATAGTATTCAATGTAAAAAAATTGCTCTAAAAATAACAAAAAGTTACTCAACTCCTTCGTCTGGTTGACAGTGATAAACTTTCCCTTACCTAAGTCTATTATTACTTGAAAGTTGGAAAATTATGATTCGTTCTAGAAGAAAATGCTTTAAAGTAAAATTAATAAGATGCGTTTCTTTTATATGATAATTAACTATAGTATTAACATTGTGAGTTTCTCTGTTATAATTGACATTGATATAACGATCTAAAACATCAAACTATTAAAATGAAATTTAAAATATTTGTATGCTGCTTTGTCTGTCTAAAACTCCGAGACCAATAACTTTATTCAAATAATATAACCATCGATCATTTCAACGATGCACACAGAATTGATTGCATTTACTGAAGACATGTTATAATATGTTGATTCCTTTGAGGTGAACGTGTATGATATCTTAACTGAATCTATCACCTCGGTTATTCGAGATACTCTGATTATCTAAAACATTCTAGGCTTGCTTCGTAAATGGACTTATTAAAAATAAAATTTACTTGTTAGTGTACCAGGCAATGAAGAAGCCTTAATTAAGAAGCGATGACAAATGCATATTGTTTGAGTGTATTCTTTAAAATTCCGAATATTTGATATAAGTCAACAAAAAGGTTTACTACAATACCGCGTTGGGAGATTTTTCTTTCCGGGTATCTACATAAATGATTTGAATTCTATATTCACATATTTGTTACTTTAGTGACAATTGAAAAAACATGTGTTTATTCGGTTGCTCGTATAAATAGTTATAACGTTCTATAATCAAAGTCCGATATCGTGTATCTGTTTAGTGAATAATACTGCAATTAACGTCACGTTGTTTCTGATAATAAAACCGTAAACTCCTTATAGTTTTGCAGTTTTCGTTCCATGTATATGTTTCGAACAGCTTCTATTTTCAACTGAGTGAAAACCAACTTAAAGATATGGATTTTTAATTCAGTATTTGAAATATTACTCTTTTAGTGGACATGAATTTTGTTATATATTTCTTACATAATTTTGAACCAATTTTAGTTATTGGTTATAAGGAAAAAGTATTTAGAAGCACAACAACCATATAAATATCTTCATATATTTTATATATAAATCGACTACGGTCATACCAGAATATCTAATATCAATTTGTTTATGGATTCTCTTTATTTGAATTCGTTCTCTTACACATATTCCTTAAGTATCTAAAGATGAAAAATGTTTGCAATACGATACAATGATATAACTACAAACGTGATCTTGAAATCATTTGAAATGTCAAATAAATTTAAATTTGGATTTCAGCTGCAATTAAATAACAATTAAGACATAGTTATGTATTGTCTGGCTTGCTTGGGTATGATTTTCACAAACCTTTGTATCAAATTACGTTCATCGTATTTATGGTACCGCTATTGTGTGTTACCATATTATTCAATACTAAAAAAATACATTGTATTTTCTAATAACGGACGCTAAGTCATAACCGGATAAATGTTATAGTTAAGTAATATTTTAACATTTAATTATTAAATATATAAACATAAATATCTCTTACAAGTATTTAATAACAACATTTTGTCAAAGTTGAATTTGATAATATAAGTGATTACTTAAAATAAGTTTTTAGTTAAAACAAGTGATGTAGAAGAGATAAATACATTGGCGCTGATGGCTGTTAAAATTTCTTCAAAGATTTAAATGAATACAAAACATAAGATAATAATTTTAGTTCTTCTTTATTTTTCTACATATATGCATTCAGAAACCAATACATAAAAATGCTCCACAGTTTTTGGTTCGTTGGATTTGTCTCCGCCCCGAATAGCAGAATAAATCTTAAAAAAGAAAAACTAGACTCAAACATGTCAATTGTAATAATCGAACCGGGTTGTACCTGTCATTTGTCAAACATTTGTTGTCCATCCTGTCAAATACTATTAACGCGTGCGTTTATTAATTTATTTTGTGTAAATTAAAGATTATATTCTAGCGAAATCTATCGAAAGATATTGGAGTTTCATGTAATTAACTCACACAACAATATAACATAAAACTATAAATGTTACATTTTAAAACTGTTTTTGGATATTATTAGTTGAGATCTAGACAGATTATCGAAATACTAAAGACTTATACTATTATAGTAATAATTTAAACGTATCATATTATATAAGAAGAAGACAAACCATTGAGATAAAAAGATAAAAGATATTTTTTGATTATAGGGCAGTACGAAGTCCGCCGGGTCATCTAGTAACATATAAAATCATAATTTTGCTTATTGTTTTACATACACAAAGACTATAATATCATTCAAAGGAAGATAAATAAAAATAGTGGTCGTTTACCTATTAGATGTTTAGTTGTTTTTTGTACAAATGTTTAGAATTTATTATTCGATAGGTCAGGTTGGGAAATAAAATTGAAGTGTACATTTTACTTTTGTTTTTCATTTTTTTTTACTTCAAAATAATTTTTGTTATTTATATAAATGTATTCCTGTTCTTGAAAAAATATTTATAAAATATTGCGCATGTTAATGTTAAATTGTAATTTATGTTAATAGGATTCGCTAAATTTCTTACTATTTGGTCACATCTTTGGATTTATCGTCGCTACGTGCATAAGATTCGTAACTCATAACAATATGTATTCCATTGGTTCAGACCTACTAAGGTATTCGGTTCTAGTCAACGTTGCCAAAATTTATTGTGATACAACTTATGAACAAACTTTCTATAAATGGCTCTCGCTTGTAATATTACAATGTTATGTATATTACTTTTGTCGTAATATTTAGCTTGTGTTAGACTTCTTTCATAATAGCATAACAACTACTATTTCAATATATTAAACCGAACTGTAGTGTTTTAAAAAAATTTAATTACTATTTTGTTATAAACAAATATTTAGTAAAGATATCTGTATCTAACGTGATAATAGTATGAAACTTCTGAAGTGTATTCGTAAATTAAATGCCGCTTGTATCCTTAGGGAAATATTCTATCCGCGTATCACCCGTCCCTTAAGCAATATATACGTTAAGTGATGTTATCATTAAATACATATATAGAAACGGAGTCTTAACGGTAAATGCAATGTAAGCAGTTCACTGTTTCAAATACAGGTTTAAAGCGGACTCTGAACTAAATATCTGAACAAGCTATAACTGTATTCGCAACGGTATTTTTAATTTTTCCAGACATGGAAGTCCCAGAAACGAAAACAATTGTACTTTTTTGTCTGAAAATGAAGTATAAATAAAAAAATATATATTCTTATTTGAATGAATTAAGATATTATTGACCTTTAATCTTTATCATTCAAGAGCTAAATCAAAATTAAATTTCAATTAATTAAGGACTATCTTAATATTCAGTAATCAAGCTTATAATGGCTCCGACGTTCAAATTGTACACACTTGGGACTTCGATCGTACACAGGAAGAATCCTGTGTACGATCGAAGGACTGAACTCGTCCAACTAAAGTATCCCCATGAGTTGTAATTTTAACAGAGACGCGAAGATTGATCCCCAATCCATTTAGAGTATTACCTTCCCAGGGAAATAATGATCTTTATTTTTATACCATTATCTAACCTCTGTATTATCAGACAATAGTGTGATCGAGTGAAAGATCTTTTTAGAATAGTTCTTGTTGGATCGGAGTTCATGATATATGTAGTTGTTAATGGTATCGTGGGTATTGTATGCTTGCATACCATACGATTTCTTGGTTACGGAATCCTTCAGTATCTAAAACTTTATTCTAAACAGTTTCTCTCTTGATTTAGGCTATGGAAAGGTGTACTTTCAATGTGGATCTTGAATCAGATAGTCGGTAATGTCACGGTCGAAATATTTCAATGACATATAATTAAGTCTAGCATTTTAAATCAATTCTCGTTTACATTTACTTCTTTTCATTAGAACATTTGAAGATATTAAATATTTTCACATTTTAAGAATAGCGTCTTTATAACGATATACTTAAAGAAATTTTAAAATGTTTTTACAATATTGTATGCAATAAATTAATGAAGTTCTGAAATAACAGAATAAAATTTTGTACGTTCGAAAATATTTTTTGGAAAAGCATTACATATTGTATTATAATTTTGGTGTATTTAAAAAAATATATAGGTACCTCAGATATAAAATAAGAGTAAAAACTATTTAAATTATTTCATTCCATACGATTCAAAAGAGTTTTTATTGTGTCGTTAACTTTCATGGCTTTTTGTTTTCAACATGCAAATTTATGCCCTACTGTGTATATCCGTTGAAATTTAGAATTGACAAAAATATTTATTGATGACCTTTATCGTTTTTATGTTTATTAAAAGATAAAAATCTTTGCTTGCAAAATAAAAATTTATTACTTAATAAAATATATTTGACTATAAAAACTTAAAGTAATGTATTTTTTCCCGTCTTATTTTGATTAAGTGATTTTTCTGTAAAAATGCTTTATATGTCTACGAAAGGTAAATAAACTAAACAGTATAGTTGGCTAGGTTCTGCATTGGTAATGATCTAGAAGTAATCATTGATTTTGAACTACACTTTGGTGAACACAACCACTGTAAAATTCATGAAGCGTTCTAAATACCTTAATGCAATTTGATTCTGTTAAATTATTCATATATGTTATGTTAGTTCAGTAATAGAAATATAATTGAATGCTACTTCTGTTTACACTTCTTGGTATTTAAATCATAATTGGCGTTAAACTTAGTAATTATATAGTCTAAATATTTTACAATTTACACCTGCAAATAAATCTTAACTTGCATGTAAATTTAAACACTGGAAGTGGTAAAATGTTTCCGAACTATTTTTGTGGAAATTTACGACTGTCTGTTTCCTGGGAAAAAATTTTAGTTAATGTAATTAAGTAAGTTTTTGTTCAATAATATATCTATTGGAAAATAAAATTTGGTACGTATTTAATTATGTATTTTAAAAATAAAGTAAAACTAACATATTCTGTTTGATATTCATAAATTTTTTTTCATTTGAAAAAAAGCTATTCTAGTATAATTTTAAATGTACAATTATCTGGGTCTATCACTGAGATTGATTGAGTCATCTCCAACCAGAAATTTTTAACTTTTTTAATAAAGATAATTAAATAATTCTATGAATAAAAATTAGATGCATCAATCAAAATGCCGTCCTCGATTACTAGACTTTGAAACTTTTAAAATTTTTAAAAGATAATTCTTTTACGAACACAATTATACATATTATAACTGTCTATTTTTTTAGATTATATAACTTTTACTAGATCCCAAACAATATAAACTAAAAGTGAAGCATAATAATTACCTACGTTTAATCTTTTTTTTAATAAGACAATAATCATACTTATTCATTGACAAAAATTTCTCTATTTTTTGATTGCTTTGAGACACAAATTTGTGCAATATTACAAAAATCGACACAAATTTGTGCAATATTATGTAATGACCATCACAAAAAATATCGAATTTCAATATAATCTAAAATATTGAATTCGCACTTACTCTACTGTTTAGTTCTTCTATTTAGGTAGACTTTTAAAGCTTTTGAGATTAATATTTTAGGATATATTAATCTCAAAAGCATTATAATTATTTGTTATTTATAATCCACTAAGATTTATTTTTAAAAGTATATGTGAAACATGCGTCCAATACTACTTATTTCAATTAAAATAATTTTCTACATTTTGGAACAATTATTAACTTTTGTTTTACTAGTTTTTATTTGGACAAATAACAAATATTCTTAAATAGTTCCGATCTATCTGATTTCTTCATATTTCTAGTAACATATTTAAATACTAGTGTATGTACATAATAAAAGTGTAAATATTTTATTTTTATGATGCATTAGCAAAAATTGTATATGAAAAATCATTAAAAAGTATGATGCAATTAAATAAATTAATTGAAATTAATAGAAATATTTATTATTACCAGTAACGGTAAAATTAAATTTGAGAGTAATGATTGTTTAGAAACAGGAATATATACTGAAGATAATGAGGTAAAATAATGAAAATATAATTAGATCATACATCTTCTATATCTTATAGATACTACGCTATACTATAGAATATAGATACTACGCTATACTACTACGCTTTAATGTTTTAATGACGAATAGAATTAATTTAAAATTTTACGTAAAAGTTGTAAACGTTACTTGAATGTTACTCTTTTAATGTGAGTAAAAATAACTGTAAACTTTTCTTATTATTCTCTCATGAAGTTGAAAAAGCTGTGGCTTCTTATGTCACCTGTGGTGATTGTAACTATTTCACGTAAAATATGTATACCTTAAATAAAATACAAGTCAAAATATATTTCCATGATTTTCCTTTTATATGATAGTTCTGGCAGTTATGGCATTATAAACAAATTTATTTATCGTTCTTGGCGAAAAGGTTGTATTTTTAAAAGAAATAAATTTTATTACAATCGATAAATAAACATTATGTGGTCTTTATTTTATATAAGTCAATTATTTTGTGCAACGAGTATTTGCATGTTTCAAATGGTAAAAGATAATTTTCCTAACAAAATTCCAGAAAAAGATTGAAACCAAATTCCTTCATATTATTTTTCATTCGTTTATTACAGTCATAAAGAAAAGAATAAAACTACAAGGCCTCACAATTATTTCCAATACAAAATATCCAATTTTTTATACTAACAAAATAAATTGAAAGCTTAATATTACATGATATTTTCATATATGTGTTGTAAAATTGTTTTTTTTATAAAATTCTATTTATTTTATTTTTATATAGAACTATTAGAGTATAAATTGTTTTAAAGAAAATTACAAATGAAAGTTTTAAGTTAGTTTAAATCCGTCATCTATCTTATCCGTCATCTATTTTAACATAAACCTCCCTATATCACTATAAGCTCCTCGTTACGTCATTTGCATAAAGCATTAACCCACATAAGAGTTCATTTAATGTTTAGTATTTATTCTAAGTAAATAAAAATAATAAATAATTTGGAACAGCTCTCAAGCGAATTTGTAGTATATATGATTAACGTTTACGTTGTTTGAAATCTTGTTGAATGAAAATACTTAAAAAAATAGAGAGAAACAAATTCTTGAAGATTTTTTTTGTTACCTGCTATTATAAAATGAAATAAAAATGAATACCATGAATTAATTTTCACCACTTTTGTAACTTAAATTAGACTCAGAATGTTTTTAATTGCCACACGCTTTTAGAGACTCATTGCATTGGTTTTGTGAAGCCTTAATTACACTTTGTGAACAAAACGAGCCATTATGTACCTTTGGTTGTGGTTAGAAAATTCAGCTAACATGGCCTTTAGTAGTAGTTGGATTTATTCACTTTTTTTTTTTTTTTTTGATGACGTAGTGGAAACTCTTTTTACGAGCCGTCCAACCGGCCTTGGTGGGGCCGGAAGGGATGTGTGAGGCTCGGCCTGGGCAGGCCCCTACTCACTAAAACCACTGCGAAAGCCATCGGCCGCTATGTCGGTGTACCCCGGATCTGTCAGCGACAGGGCACACCAGCGACTGGCCGGTCCTGGCAAAGACCGGACTTACTCCCTCGGAGAATGGGGGCGATCCCGGCAATTAGGACCACCCCGACGACGCCGGGCTTTCAAAAGGGCCGGGTTACCACGCCGACCCCAGCCCGGAACACAGGGGTGCTATTGGAGGCGTAGGAATTGCCTCCGACGCACCCCCGTACGTCGCCTGCGGGGGGAGGGAGCATCAGCCGCCCTCTCCCTTTCCCGCTGAGATGCCTCCTTCGTGGACATGACCGTCTCACAGAAGGAGGACACCGCCAACCAGGACCCATCACTCTCGAGCATCTTCTCCACGACAGTCGAAAGCGACAGGTCCACTCCGCCGAGAGCCGCCACAAGGTCTTGGCGCTGCGCAGCCCATCTCGGGCACACCTCGAGGGTGTGCTGGGCCGAGTCCACCGCAGCGCCGCACTCATGGCAGCCTTCTCCCGGCTCTCTCCTGGCCGTCCGACACAGGTAGTAACCAAAGCACCCGTGCCCGGTTAAGACCTGCGTCAGACGGAAAGTGAGGGGTTTGCGTTTCCGCCTCATCCAACGCTCTCTAGACCGGGCGAAGCGCTGCCGTTGTACGTCTACCGTACGGCTGCTCCGCCAGGTCCTCCTGGATTTATTCACTCCTGTAGTCAGGTTTAATATGAATTCTCATTGTAAAAATCGTAACTAGCATCCTAATGCAATTTTTATTTTATTAGGTAATTGAAAATTTTCCTCTATAGCCATAAAAGTTTTGAAAAGGAACTTTGTTTTTTTATGTTATAGTGACAAAAAGAAAGTCTTAACATACAATAAAATCCACTCTAAGCACTAAAATCCTGACACCGGATCAGCCTGAGGGATAATTATTCAGTAAATATTAAAACGTTATGTTATTTAGCAATTTTCACATTAATTAAAAAAAATAAACGGAGTTTTGGCTTGTTAAAACAGTAATGTAAAAACTGAAACACGTACAGCATTTAATACTTGTAGTTTGTTGAATACAAAGACTTAAAGTGAACAGAGAGAGTTTACGAAGCAGCATAGGAGGACTTTATGTGAAATAATCATAGTTTTCATGAGAACTAAAAATATATATCTAGTTTTTAAATATTTATGTAATGTTTAATATACGTTTTGAAATATATTTTTTACAGGATTGTGTATGAAATCGTGTTATTACATCTCATTAAACTTGTTATGGTAAACGAATTTAGTTCAACATTACTTAAATATGGAAAAAGTAATTATAGAAATACATATCAATAACATCATGTCGTAATGGACAGAAATTATATTACGTATTGAATATTCACGTTGTTTTATGAAAAGTAAATAAAATAAACCATAAACTGCTTTAAGTGTAACTTATTAAAAGTTTACACATATATACAAAAGCAGATAAATATATTTCAGAGATTAACGAGTACGAGGTAATTAATTAGTTTCGTGATTTGGTGATTTTGTGGCTATTTTAAATCCAAGCGCTGTTTAAATTCCCGTGGGAGCCTACCTTATAGGGCTATTGGAAGCTAACCAGTACACTGACACACAGAGACCTCACTCAAACTGATTACTTGACTTTGTTGTTTCCGTAATGAAACGACTTGTTTTATAAAGATCATTGATGTGATGCCCATTTATAATTAGCACACATAGATGTAAGTTTAAAAATTATATATCATTAAAATTAAAAATTAATTCAAGTGAATATATTATAAAGGAGTTTATAAGTTATGATTATCTTATACATTAAACGTAGATGTATTATTTTAAAGTATATGTATGTATATTGCTTGAAAACATCTCATTTAAATTGAAAATATGTTTTCATATAATATGTACATAATGCATTATAGTATCATAAAGTAAAAAGCAGTGCCAGTAAAGTTCTACAATAACAATTTACTAACGACATTCATACATAGCCTTTGGGAGACAAACGCTCATTGCTTTTATTTAAATCTACTGTGATATCTATACTAATATTATAAAGCTGAAGAGTTTGTTTGTTTGTTTGTTTGTTTGAAAGCTCTAATCTCCGAAACTACTGGTTCGAATTGAATAATTCTTTTTGTGTTGGATAGTTCAGTTATCGAGGAAGGCTCTGGGCTATATAACATCACGCTACGACCAATAGGAGCAAAGATATAGTGGTAAATGTGTAAAAAACGGGGGAAATTATTTCATCTTTGAAGCCTACCGTTGCGTACACCGTGAAAACGGTTCAAGATACACAAAAAATATATATTAAAGAATAATAGCTCTTTTAATGATCTAAAAAACGAATAATAATTTTCCCGTGTCCAACTTGACGAATTTTACCAACTCCAAAAAAAAACTTCTATTTGGGTTCTTATTCAGTAATCCTGACCACAGAATCATTGTTATACTTTATGTTTAACCTAGATAGCATAGTAAATTATAAAATTACAGAAATAAATAAAATATAATCATTGTGTTTCGGATGCTTATATATTCAAATATACAAATAGTTCAATTATTAAGTTTATAGAAAGACAATAATTGCCCAATGCCTAAATTTCCTAATTTCGTCCAACCTTTAAATATTGTATATCCTACAAATTAAGAGCTTGCAAATTACAGTTTTTTTGTATAATTAATAATAAATATGTATGTACCAACAACTTGAACCATATTTTATCTGAAATTATTGTTCACTTATTAAAATTTAAGAAATAAAGCTATAGTTTTGATAACATAAAGCTTGATATTATTCAAAAATTAAAACACTAAGTCTAATTAAATTATCTTTTTTACGTAATAATAGCTTGTTCTGCCATTTGAATCTTATAAATGCTCAATTGTGTTATAGCAGCTGAAAAGAATAAATCAATTTCAAAAGTGAAAAAAAAAATCCTTCCAACATTTGGAAAGTGAGATTCTCGATAATACTAAATATGTTTATTTACCTTATTCAATTGTTATTACGATTGTTACTGTTTTCTAAGCTTTTATTTTATTTGTAACGTATAAAGCATATTTGTTCGAATCTTCGTCGTTATTTATACAATTCAGCAAAATAGTTGTATTTAATGCGCTTCTACAATGATATTTTCAATTGAAATGCCTTGATATGAGACCTCGAAGAACAAAACAAGGCCAATCTACATTTATTATGATGGACGTTTCAAACTCAAACTCAAGATCTTAAGACTGCTTATTTATAACGCACTTTTACAGTATATTATAATATATAATTTATTTATTTCATTTAAATAAATAAAATATAATGCTTTATAATATGACGGATTCTTAACCAAATAACTGCTATACGAGACAATCCACTGTGTTGAATAACAAAACTATTATGGTAATATTCAATTATAATATAGTACGTACGATTGCAAATAATTAATTTTATTATTTTAATACTTTGCGTAAAAAATGCATATTTGTATTTGAGTTCCTTTAAAATTTTAAGTAGAGTTTTGAAGTTGTAAAATGTTAATCTTTATGACAATAACAACATTGTAGTAAAATATATACATATAACTTTCTTATTCCTAACGGGTGGACTCGATTTTAAAAGCTGAGTTAACTGAAGACACAATATATACTGCATTTTAGCCAAACTAAAACATATAACTTATTTTATTGCTTTTATACTTCATCCATGACGTTTTTGTAATAAAAATAATTTATGACTTACCTCTTTAAAATTTCAAAACTAAATCTTAGGATTCACAGAACTCCACCAGTAACTATTATTACAAAATTCCGATTCCGAACCCCTTGTTATAAATAAAAAGTTTAGGAAAACTATGAATTAAAAAATCATTTTTAAGTGTCATGAAGTATGACATAAAGAGATTTTGTGACCGTTTTTGTTTTGAAATATAGTATGTATATAAAAATGCTAAAATCTTCAGAATAGAAATAATAAATTTCAGTTTACAATGCATTCTTATTAGACGCACGTAATTTTCTTTCACAAAAGAAGCGAAGCATATTTTGTAAAAATATGAAATGCGCTCAATTTATACCATATTAAATTTAACAAAATTTTATTAAAACTTTTGTTGGTTTCTGTTACTTGAAAGTTCAAATATTTTTTCAAAAATAATTTCTGTCATCCCTTCAAACCTAAAGTCGTTACTGAAGGTACACTGTACACGACAATTTATTTTTTTTAAAACAAGTCTCTATTTTAAACCAGATCATTTTAACAGAAATATTGTATTGGGATAGACTTGTGTGGGATTTTTGTTATTGCAATAAACTTTAAAAATAAAAGCCCTCTTTTTAGTGCTATTAATATTATGCAATAATTTTTTTAAAACTGATAATATTTCATAATACAATACACAAATACATTGTTTTTTCTGTGTCATATTGACTGCACAAAAGCTTTCACAATGTCAACAAATATCTTGCAGTTATAAAACTCATTCTGGCCGTACTTTAAACTCAACTTATTATTCTTGTAAGCCAAATGACGTTGGAAATTTTTTTTCTTCAGAAAAAATAAGAAGGAGAATGTTATATTAAATATGAATTTTTAAGTGCAGATACACCATAACTATATTTTAAATAGTAACATGTTTATATATAATGAATTAATAAAAGAACACCTTAATAAAACTCAAATAACCTTAATGTTTTGTGAAAATCGATGATAAGAGTCAATAGATTTATTATTATTAATACGCAAAAAAAAAAAAATCGAAAAAGATAAAATAATTACTTTTACTTGTATTCCAAATTATGTACGAAAGAAGTTTTATATGCTTTGCAAATGAAACTGTCTTATTAAATTTGTGTTTTTATAATCATACACAAGTATTAATTTGTAATTAATTTGAATGACATTCTTGATAAATATTAGACTTGGACCAATCAATGCTTCAGTCGAAGAACAATAAAAGCAAATTTTATTTTCTAAACGATAACAATACTATATTTATGATTAGAAAATATATATAAAAAATTTGAAACATTAAATCAAAATCGGAAACAAAACGGTCCAAAACTAGTAAAAACGTCGGAAAGCTACAACTAACTAAGAGAGAAAAATAAATCAATATTTGCTTTATTGAACTGTGTAAGATTGTATGTGTGATTATATATGTATTGTGATTATATATACATAGGTAGAGGAATTTTATGATCATTGCACAACAATATTGATAGGAGCGTTCTCCAGGCTATTGCAATTTCCTTTTGATGGGTTCTCTACAAAACACTAAGCTGACATTTCCGATAAAGCGGTCAAAATTGTATTGTGAAAATTTTAAATTTTTTAAAACACTATCAACTAAGTATATTGCATTCCTTTAAATATATTACAAGCATTGTTTATGCATTTAAAGTATTTTGAAAGACGCGTGCTGTAATTTTCTAACTTTGTTTGTAAGTTTTTTCAATAATTTCGGTGATACAATTTAGAAACTACTTATCCTTTGTATAATGTACAGTTCGCTACCACCGATTTATAACTATTGTCCTTTGCTAAAAAAGGTACGAAATTACAAAAATAATTAATTGTACTTGATATACAAGTGTCATATATTCAACATGAATATGTTTTGAGATGAGTTTTAGAATTTTAATTATCAACCGACAAAACCTGATCGTTTAAAGAATATGTTAGTTACATTATACGTCTCTCAAACATATCTCTTATGTCCCAATCAAATTATCAGAACTAAATTTATATGAAATTTCGGTAATAATTAGTTTTAATAAAGTGAAACGACGAAAATTTATCGTTGATTCGCTTAATAAACCTTATCAACATTTTATTTCTTCTTTTTAGTTGCAGTCAAGGCATAAAATATAAAAAAAAAACAAACTACACAAAATCAAAAAAAATATTAATAAGCACTCCAATGTCGTAATAATACATTTTTAGTTTAATCTTTATAAAGTAAAGTCAGCACAATACAAATAAACTAAATATTAAAGCATTTGCTCTCATATTATAAATCTTTATTAAATAATTAAAAGGTAAATTGTTTTGTTTGGATAAACTCAATTCTATTTCACCCGTCAGCCTACAGTCTACAGAAAATTATTTAACGGAAGTATGTACATTAGAGAATGTGTCTTTATTGGTTTGAAACCTCTTCCAGTAATGGCATTGTAGCATTAAGGTCACTCACTAACTTTTTTAGTCCGGGAATAAATTTCTCTTCAATCGTTGAAAGTTATAAAGGCACTTATATTAAATCTTTTAAATTCTTTGGCTACCAAAATGCATACTTTATAATTTTATTAACAATAAAATACGCTATAACTATGTATAATACCACATTATTAAATTACATCCTATGAATATAACAAATCTTTTAAATGTTCATACTTTATTCTTTTTTTATTATATGTATGTAATCGCTTTTGACTTTTTATTGAAGTTTCACTTTCAGGCGGTATGATAGTAAATACTTTAAACAAATGATACAGTGACTCATTGCTGCATTCCATTCAACAGTTTTGGATAATAATATGTACGATCAATTCCTAATGGCTAAAATTATTGTAAAGTAATAATAAAAAATCTTCATAATATACTAAATAGTAATCGTCGCAATAAGTTAAGATATAGATTGTTACAATTTGCTTCTATTAATTCTGATAAGCAATTTAGTTAATTATTTATTTTTTTCTTTGTTTTCATTCTTTTTTGCTGAAGGATTACGTTGGGAAGGTTGTGGTCGCACTTTCCCACAGTAACCGTCTAGTTTGGCAAGTTGTTTTGTTTTTGACCTATTCTGTGCATTTGTTTGCTTTATTTTAGAAAAAGACAGTGCGTCTTATTGCATATTTATTTATGTACCAAAAATAGTAATAAATAACAGTTTTGTAAGATAACTAAATATTTTTTGACTTTTCTGGTTAATTTATTAATATATCACAATTTTAAACATATCTTTATTTTTCTTCACTTCTAATGTTTAAAATAATATCACAACTTCCATTTATAAAACAGACACAATCTTGGTTATTTGTCCTCAAATTTATTGTGTGCGTCATATTAGTGTCAAGTCTAGTTCATCAATCCTTTGTTTCAGCACTCATACATCGGAGAGGTTGACGAAATATAATCGCAAGCCTCATTTTATTGAATTAAATAATAACATGAATTGAATAAATATAATAATGTCGAAGTGGTGGCTAGATTCAATTTCAGTCTCTACAGTTTTTCTTTTATCTATTTGTACTTTATCTCACTATTTTCACTTTATCTATTTTTTATTAAAATATTTGAAAAAAAGCGTAACAAATAATATACTTAAATACTATTTTTTTATATTTATTTCACGTTTACCGAAAATGTTTGTCCTACATAATTTCGTTCAACTTAAATGTTCATTAAAATTATTTTCGCAGTCTCGGCTTGTGGTACCTACGTTTATATCAGAAATAAATTTGAAAGGTTTAAATAACTTTAACATAAGTTAAACATACTTCCTTATTGGCTCAAATAACTTATTAAGAACAATGTTATAATATAACATGAATTACTAAATAATTTAAGTTTTTGATTAATATTAAAGTTTATGTTACGAAAATTATACTTATTATTCGATATGACGAAATAAAAATTCAGAGTAGGTTTTACCAGCAATAAAAAAAGTAATGTACGTAATAAATTAAAAAATACTAGTATTATTCTCATCATATCCAAAAACATTAATTGCATTGAAAATAAGAAAAACTTACGATAAAATGTTGTGTTCAATGATACAGTGAAATTTCTTTACATTAAAACTTGAAAGTTGATTCTTTAAAACCTATATTGTTCATTTACGAAAAGTTAAACGAATGTCATACTATAGATTTGCAAGTACAAAATTTTTACAAGTTTTAATGTTTTTCTGTTATAGTAAAGATTACATATTACATTAATAAATTAATTTCAAAGTATGACAAAAAAGCAATTTCACCAAAATTATAATTTAATGATGTATATAAAAAACAGATGTTATATTGAATAAATAAAAACGTGTCCGGTATACATTTTACAAAAACTTTATCTAAGCTATACCCAAAAACAAAGGGTCGAAAGTTATTGTGATAAAGCTATTATGATTCTGTTTATCAAGCCTAGACACGTATGCTTACTTAATAGATTAAAACAAACTTTTGAATAAGAACGATCTTTTTGAAATTTATACATTTTATTGCAAACACAAGCTTTTATTGAAAGGCAAAAAGTTATTAACTACATTATAGTAAATATATTGGATAATTGAAATAAAAGTAAGACTGTGTCTTTTAAGACTCCATACTTTTTTAGAATACAATCCTACACATATATTTTCATCAATTGAAACATTATATTTTTAGGCATATAACTTTTAAAAAGGACAGTCAAAGTTTAAAACTACTTTTAAATAGTTAAATTTCATGAATAGTATTAATAGTCATGATAGTTTTTAAGCTTATTTATGTGAATATATTATCTATAGTAATAAAGATAACATATGATCTTTTTTTGGTTAATGTTTAAATCACATCCATATCTAATGATGTTTCATTTCTTGTAGCTGTTAAGTGAATGGCTCTTTTTAAAAGTCAAAATAACTATATCTGTTATAGAATTTAACTTCCAATGCATTTATGTCCAGCTTAAGTCGTTTGCAATAAAGAAGACATTATACCAAAATCAGGTAGTCTAAGAATGAGAATGAAGAATGATGTTTGTTAGATTATTTTCAAATAAGTGAAATATTATATTTATAAATTCTTCACAAAAAAAATCAAACAAGAATTTTATATGGTGACTTTTAAAAATACAAGTATAGTAAATCATTGTAATCCTCTTGTCTATAAGGTAGGAATATATGTACGTACATACTTGCTTGTGTGTACGTATATCTTTGTATGTGTGTGTGTGTGTGTGTGTGTGTGTGTGTGTGTGTGTGTGTGTGTGTGCGTGCGTGCGTGCGTGCGTGCGTGCGTGCGTGCGTGCGTGCGTGCGTGCGTGCGTGCGTGCGTGCGTGCGTGCGTGCGTGCGTGCGTGCGTGCGTGCGTGCGTGCGTGCGTGCGTGCGTGCGTGCGTGCGTGCGTGCGTGCGTGCGTGCGTGCGTGCGTGCGTGCGTGCGTGCGTGCGTGCGTGCGTGCGTGCGTGCGTGCGTGCGTGCGTGCGTGCGTGCGTGCGTGCGTGCGTGCGTGCGTGCGTGCGTGCGTGCGTGCGTGCGTGCGTGCGTGCGTGCGTGCGTGCGTGCGTGCGTGCGTGCGTGCGTGCGTGCGTGCGCGTGCGTGCGTGCGTGCGTGCGTGCGTGCGTGCGTGCGTGCGTGCGTGCGTGCGTGCGTGCGTGCGTGCGTGCGTGCGTGCGTGCGTGCGTGCGTGCGTGCGTGCGTGCGTGCGTGCGTGCGTGCGTGCGTGCGTGCGTGCGTGCGTGCGTGCGTGCGTGCGTGCGTGTGTGTGTGTGTGTGTGTGTGTGTGTGTGTGTGTGTGTGTGTGTGTGTGTACCCATATACATATGTAGGTCCACGGTTGCCTACATAGTACATAGATGGCTGTGTACAGCAAGCAACGTAAACCCCTACTACAAAAAGCATATAAAACTACATTTATTATAATAAATAATTATTATTTGTAAAGAATAACTTTTAATACTATAATAGAATGGTCTTTTTTACCCACAAATTTAATACTAAGACGATTTATTTGACAAAAGTATTTTCTGAGAACAAACTCATTAAGACGAAATGAACTCAACAAACTACATCAACTCCTTAAGACAAACTCAAGTTTCATAAGCTGTAAATTACAAACTTGCTGTGATACATTTTTATTGTATGGGTCTTATTATACACTATTATATATATATATATATATATATATATATATATATATATATATATATATATATATATATATATAGTTATAATATTTTTACAAAATTTAAATATGTTTAAATATGGTGACATTTTTATCATCAACCACAAGCACTTGAGTAAATAAATATTTTTCTATTTTGGTCGCATAGAATTAATGTAAAAATAAAAGAAATTGTTCATTAAATGTTGTTGCACCGACATGAACCTATTAAAATCACACAAGCCATAAAAACCTTCTATTCCAAAGACATTTGTAACGTCAAAGTGGATGTAAACAACAGCGCTGAGCATTTTTCCCCCAAAGGACTTGTACGTCGTTAGTAAATTGCTATGATGGAACTATACTGGCAACGCTTTGTACTTTATGAGGCCTTCAAGCTTTTGTAAAACTTAGTTTTCGGTTTAATAGCTAAACATAATTGTTTGCTTACACAACTTCAACGTTATTGATTAACTATATCGTTGTGTTCATATTAAATATTACACAATCAATTTATAATAATTTTACAAAGACAATTGTAATCTCTTAGTGGGAAATATAAAATAGATGTGCTCAGAGTGGTATCTTGGGGACTGAAAAGTTTCGTAGAAAATGCAGTTCCACTCAAATAATCATATATAATTTTCTCCTTTGCGCATATATAAATGTTTCACAAAAGTCGCACTTAATGTTCAGATTAAATTTCTACTAGCTTAGCTTATGTATACACAAGTTAAAATCCGTAGAGCTGTGTATAGCTGTGTAGCTGTGTATAGCTGTGTAGCTGTGATGTACCCAAAAATATTAAAGTAAAATAATTTATACGTCTTACTCATAAAGTTTTTTTCTGCTTCATATTATACTTTTAAAAGGTATAGTATATGTCGGCGCAGTTGCCATTTTAATAATCAATAATTGAGGGTAGATAAATTATCAGGTGTCGTTCGCGTAACAACCTGTCCGAGTGAAGTCATAACAATGGCTGTTAGTCATTATAAATAGAGGCGAGATTACTCGTCGAGTCGCGGGGATCGAACCTCTTGGAAGTGAAACACCGTCCAACCGGCTGTGAGGGCTGTGAGGTTACCTTCGATAGCCTCAAGGGCTGACGACTTTCGAGAACAAACCGCGCTGGTGACGTCAGTTATGCTGACGTCACTCATTTTAAAAACCACGTTTCGGCTTCTTCTCCGACATCAGAAGTGGGATAGTTCACTTCTGCTCGTCCATCTGATAATAATGGAATTTTTCTTCTATGTTTCAGAGCCCCTGTGGACCACGGACAAAAAGTCCTAGACCACAGCATCGACCTACCTCAATCCCTTAGAGCCTCTGTGGACCACGGCGTACAAGACCGCCCAGACCACAGCAACATCCTAAAAATTAAAATCCTTTGTGGAACCATCAGAAGTCAAGTGTACACCACAGATCTAGAGTGTTACCTCTGAGCTCATTACGTGTTACCCTCAAGCTAACCTCGTGTCCATGATGTATCCATATGAGAACCATGAGATTCTGTAGGGATGCCTTGTGAAGCCGTGAGGAGACATGTATGCACCAAAGAGTGATACCTCTGAGCTAATTACGTGCTATCCTTGAGCTAACCACAGGTCCTTGATGTATCTGTAAGAGAACCATGAGATAACGAAGTGACGCCTTGTGGAACCGTGAGGAGACATGTATACACCGTAGATCTGGAGAGTGTTACATCTTTGAACTAATCATGTGCTACCCTTGAGCTAGCTCATAACGATCAGTTTTTGTTTTTATTTCATTCTCAGGTGACCAGGGAATCTTAACCAAGAATGCAGGATTGTGCAGAGCGCGCACCAACTGTCAGAATGGCCGTGTCGGCGCAGTTGCCATTTTAATAATCAATAATTGAGGGTAGATAAATTATCAGGTGTCGTTCGCGTAACAACCTGTCCGAGTGAAGTCATAACAATGGCTGTTAGTCATTATAAATAGAGGCGAGATTACTGATTACATATAGTCGTGCTGGAGCCGTCGCGGGGATCGAACCTCTTGGAAGTGAAACACCGTCCAACCGGCTGTGAGGGCTGTGAGGTTACCTTCGATAGCCTCAAGGGCTGACGACTTTCGAGAACAAACCGCGCTGGTGACGTCAGTTATGCTGACGTCACTCATTTTAAAAACCACGTTTCGGCTTCTTCTCCGACATATACTTATAAGCAAAAATAAATAAGCAAATACATACATATACCCTAGACATTCAATAAACATTTAAATTTTGTCAATGATAGTATTATATATTAGATTTCTAAATCTAGACTTTCTAAAATATAATTTTATATTCTCTTCTGTCAGTATAAAAAATTGTTACCATATTCAAATTTGACACCCAATTCATCAAATACTTTATGCGAATTTCTATACTATGATGAAATACATACTTATATTTCTCAGTTCCTATACAAAGTAATATCTTAAATAACAAAATGACTATAGTTATAGCAATTTAAATGCGATTTTGGGCTTCTAAAATTTATAGTTTGCAAATCTTAAATTGGAAATTATCCAAAATAATATCATAAATAATCCAGCATCGCAGAAAAATAACTTATTTTTATCTTTTTCTCATCGAATACATATCTGGCACGGAATACTTTTATTAACTCATAACTGATGGCTTTGAACTGATATAAAAGCTACCGCTAAACTAGTTGGCAAACGTAAAGTCAGTTCATAAAGTTGTTGTCATTCATAAAAGAGAAAATAAACAAATATAAGCTGTAGAAAGAATAGGAAACCTAGCTATAAAAGACGATATGGATTTCCTAAAGGCTAAATCACAAGAATTATGTGTATTTCTCTGAATGAATTTACTACAGAATTTGCATACCATAAACTCAGTATTAACCTTGTTCTTCGCCTTACGTTTTTTTATAAAACAATAAAACGAATTAAGTTTTTATAATTTTATAGGAAAAATTTAATTTTTTGAACTCTGATTTATTACATGATTAAAAAAACATAATCTACTAAATAATGAATTAATATTATCAAATAAGTTGAAAAATTTATGTGTTTAGATTTTATTTTGGAAGGGTCATAAAAACTACAATTTATAAATACAGTTACCAAAGTTTGATAACGTTAAGTGAGATTTGATATGTGATTATAGTGCCTAAGAATAAAGAAATAAGACACAAAAATAATCCTTGAAATAAAAAAGAGATTCACTCGTAATAACTAAACCGAAGTAATTGTTATGGCCATTTATGTACAACGATTATCACAGTGACAAAAACTCCAAATTTCTTGGAAGACAAATTACGTGTCATTCCTTCTTGGAAAATTTTTTTCATTACTAACACCCTTAAATATACCTTAAGTAATGCCATTATTTAAACTGTATTATGGATTCGTACAAATTTTAAGATTGTATTCAATTGCTCGGGATTCGGTAATAAGGTCTCATTGCAATTATCATGAGACCATTAATGAAGAGAAGTATTTAAATAATATTTTAATAATATAAAAACTGTTTTACGAATTTAATTAAATGTCTAAATGATTAAATTTAAATGATAAACGTCTATTTTAATCTAGTATACATATTTGTTAATATTTTGTGGGTACGAGTAGTCAAAGTGTGCTCAGTAAAAATTTATCATAAAATTTACCACATATCTAAAAGATATCATTTTTTAAATCAAATTACTCATGACTATTAATAATATAATCAAATAGAAGTCTCTTTGACGCTTATCCATAAACTAGTGTTTAACTGATACTACAGATAGTGGTCTGTGTGACCTACACATTGTGTGATTATTTATTAAATCAGTGTCGTAGCATCCACTTTAATCATTTAAATATTAACTTATGTAGATCGTATGCTGGCAAAAACAATGGTTTTGGACCACACAACTAGCTAGCTTTTCGTTTACTATATATACATACACATTTGAGAGGTACATTTACTATGGTGGATGTAATTTTTACGTTTTTTTTTTAAATAAAAGTCAGCAAAAATCAAGACGAAATTGATTACAGTACACAAAATATATATACAAATATTTTCCTGTAAACTTATCAGTTCACTCTTTTAGTCTGATTGTTTTTTTAATAAATAGCTAGTTATAAATATTTTAATCCACCTATCATCTAATATGCCATATTACATTTGGTTTCAAAAGAGGAAAAGTGCCTTGGCAAAGTCCAAGTTCAGTAAGCCGCGAGGTTTACCATTTATTTTCGTAGAGCACTTATGTTTTATATACATACGTATATTAACATAAGTGTGTAATTTAAATTGTTCTATAATTATTAATTGCAGTTTAAATTTATATTTAATATTTTTTCCGAAATAAAATATTTCGTTTATTTCTGAAAAAAAAAACATATAATAAACAGTATAAAATAAATTAAAACAGTTTAGAAAGGAATTATTGCCTGAGGGATCATATAGAATTCATGAAAAGCAGACATTGTAAAATGTTTTTCATAATAAACTTTGAATAATTTTTATGTCATAATTACTTGCTATTCCTCTAGTTCTTATCTGTTCCCAATTCTAGACCCAAACTTGCGCTTCTATTTTATTTTAAAAGAATTCCCTGTATAGCTATAGAAATTAAAAATAACGGAAGAATATTTATAAGAACAAATTATATTAAAAAATTCTATAACAGGCGGTTATTTTATAACTATGTATAACCCCGAAGGCAAGTAAATCAGTATTTATTTAAGATCAGTATCCGTATTTTTCTTGTTACTAAAAATGGTTTTAATTATGTTAATCAAAGAGCATGACCGAGGAATAAGTTTCTAGTACATGAATGGTGTTAAGTACCAAATGTTGACACTGTACCATCGGTAGGAATGGGAAACGAGTTTTCACATAGACTCAGTCTGGAGTCAATCGCTGACTTACAGACACCGACATTTGATGAAGTTATTGATATATCTTAATTATATATTGAATCTGAACTCAATCTCTGACTTACAGACATCTCTTTAAAATGTATTTACTGATAAGTCTTTATTATAACTTGAATATAGTTTTATAAGTAATACCGATTTTTCTTATATCCTCCACTGCTATTAAACTTAATTATTAAAAGTAATCAAAGTAAATAGTTGAGAAAGTTTATAAGTATGATATAATATTTTTTTTTAACACAAACAATTAAGAATTTTAATGAGACTTATTCTTATAAATAATGGACTATTATTATTGTATCATTTATAAACAAACATAAATGTTTATATAATGATATCTTAGATCTTCGCGACTATAAACTATATTTAAAATGAAACAGTGTTTTGAAAATATACTACGAAATTTACTATTTTATGATATATTTTCCTGACGTTTCGATTTTTCATTAACTGTGATCACGGGAAGATGATGTGGAAGTGATATTTTGTAATAAAAACCAGTAGAATAAACTAATAAAGCCGGTTAGCTAATCTGAAAAGTGTTACATCACTTTAGGGTAAAATTGCGAAATAATTATAAATGACCAAATAAACGCCAATCGCAAGAGTAGACTTACAGTTTATTCTAAAAAGAAAATTGAAATATACTCTTTAAAGAGAAGAACAATGACAAAAATATTAAGGCACTAAAATTCTAATTATTTTTACTTTTTCTCGAGGAAAGCTCTCCGTTCCTACAACTTTAACAATTTCAGGTATAATCTTTATAAGTAGATGTTTACCTTTCTAAAGTGCCAAGTTGGTCAAATATATCGATTGAGTTCGATTTACGTCTTAAAACTAATGTGGTGTTTCTCTTGCTGAAAGTTTTGAAATTTTAACTTATAAATAAAGAAAACATCTGGTTTATCAATAAATGTATTAGCACTTTAGTAAGACGGATACATTTTCAGTCATTTCTACTACTTTTACAATTTTTTTTAACATAAGTAAAGATTTACTAGTGATAGTGGTAGATCAATAAGATATTTTTGAATTTTATAGAACAAAACTTATACATATTTATCCAGTTATACGTTCACTTAAATACAAAGTTTCATCCAAAACCGCTAAAAAGTTATTGAATAACTAAGAAATACACATTATATGACTTATAATATTTGTAATCGATGGAATTATATGTTCTAATACATATAAGCAAAAAAGAGGTAGGACATGCAAAATAAAACGGCGAGAGTAACAATTGTATTAATGGACTTTTTATATTATATCATTCTGATTTATGACATGAGAATAATAGCGTCACCTACAATAAAGAATTAAGAATGGGTTTCGTTTTATGGCCTTTAAGTAGTTTAAATCTTAGATCTTGAAAATTGTATGAAAATGAATAATTAAAATTTCGAAGGAAATTTCGTCAAATTTACTGAAGAATATTAGAATCAACATAAAATGTAAAAGGATATGAAATAAATAATATTTATTTTTAAGAAGACAATGATTTCTAATAGTATATGGCAATTTTATTTGGTCTCAAGACTAACAAAATTGATTATAATTGTGAGTTATTATAACGTGGGACAAACGATGAGGAGCATAAGTACAAGGATCAAAGAACATATTTCAGATATTAAAAAGGCATGCGGTGAAGTGAACACATAGTAGACAAAACAGGCGATTGACTACAACTTTATAAACAAACCACAAGTAATCATTCCTCGAGAACATAATTATAAATCGAGATCAATCCGCGAAAAGTTTGAAAAATAAAATCCTAATTGAAATAGCTGACAATTTTCTAACACCTAGGATTCAGCAATAAACTATAAAACTCACGGCCGGGATACTATTAAGAGTTTTCTAATATAATACTATTTATGCGTGATGAAAAGCAGCACTAGTTCAATTATATAACAAAAAATTACTGAAATGACAAAAAGAAACTATTTAAAGCCATCTTGTAACGAATTTAGTACAAAGAACACTTTAACTATATAAGATAGGGTGGATTTCTAACATATTAACTCAGTTTTAAATTTATCTAGTTTGAACACTACAAGTAAATGTAGTTCTGGCCTTAAACTCTTTATCTTTGTTAATAAGGGTTATTTTTGTTTAATGTGCTCCATTACCACTCAAAAAATGCTCCTAAGATGTGTGAGTCGTGAAAAACGAGAACTGACTTACCTATTATCAAAATTTTAGATTAATATTTTGAATAAACTTTCTTATGTAAAAAGTTGTCTCAAATGTATTAAGTTTTGCAGGAACTAAATCATAATATCTCTTCACGTACAGATTAAACTTCTACGTTAAACAGTCTATGAACAAAGATAAATATCTTCTTTAATCTTTCTTCATATCATATATATACTTAAATAAATAATAACTTAGAAACTCTATTATATAAAAGCAAACATAATTACAGACTACATATATCAGACTATACGTAAAAAACCGTTTCTTTGAAACATAGTATAAAAAAACCATAGTATAAAATGAGTATTGACTCATTTTCACTTCAATGTTTAAACTATAACTTATATTTTAAATATAAAACTCTTTGTAATACTTTTAATTTAATATGTCTGTTAAACATGTTAAAAACAATTCTCGACTTTTGTTTGAATAAGATTATATTTTTTCGACAAATATATATATGCATCTAAAGTAAGTTCCATATCATAAGTGATACACTATTCTTTGAAAAATTAAAAATGTATTACTTTATTTAAAATTGTGGTGTATGTTAAGTAATTAATGTATTGTGGATTTGTTTTAAAACTTGTTTTATAATAATGACAAAATCAATTATTCAATATGTTACTATAAAATAATTGTCTAAATTTTAACTACATATACATTTCATTATTGTGTGAATCTAAGGTTAATTTAATATATGTATAATACTTTGTAAGTAATGTAGAACTTTTATTTCTTCACACATGTTTTTGATTTCACATAAATAGTGTCTACGTAATAAAACTAGCTACTTAAGAAAGAAAACCGCAATAAACAAACAGCATGTGGCCCATTAAACGCAAAATGAGGGCGTCGAAACCATTTCTTTAGGGTTTTATTGTATGTATGTTCACAAAAACAACGAATACCTTGCTACATTTGAGGCAGAATTAATTCACATTTACAGGCAAATAGTGGGTTGCCTGGTATCGATTAACAGAACGGAATTTTGATACAACTAAATGCAGCCCAGTGACTTTATTATTGCGGGGAACGCCAAGTATCTTGAGGTGGTGTTAGATTTTTTAATTCTAAAGTTTTTCAGATAACTAAGTGCTGTTATTTTATTTTTCCCGACATTTCCATTACTTCACTGCTCCTAGACTTTGGTACCTAGTATCTATCACCTACACAAACTAAAAAATATAATTCAGAAAAAATATGTACTCAACAGGGATTCGTTTTCATTTATCATTTTATAGAAAGCCGCAGCATTCCATACTATATAGCCGTGGTTTCACTTTAAATATTGATAAACATATTTGCTTGAACTGTAAAAAACTATAAACTTCTTAATAACTTGGATATTCGATGAACTAAGATAGGAAATTAATTAAATTTCTTGTGGCAGTTTTGGTTTACCGTCTTAATTGCTTTTATAAAATCTCAAAACTTTAAGATTAAGAATCCTATCTCATTTATAACAAGGAAAACAGAATTATTTTATTTTTCTATTACATAATTATTTTTCCCTCCCTTCTACTCCGCCCAGGCATTTTTTTAAGCTGGCGGTTAAAAATTTCGGTTATTCAGGATCCAAAACCAAAAATATCAGTCGGGTAGCCAGAAGGCAAAAGATTGACGTAGACTCCCTTATTAAAGCTTTGATATTCCTTGTCTACAATGATCGTGTCGTCACCAAACCAGACTCAAAAGAATACATAATATAAAAAACATATAAGATCATTTTTAAAAGAGGGTTTATTTATAGAATTAGAAATATGAACCAATTTCTTACTAAACTAACTACAAATATTTTGTTTGCAATACGAGTATGTTATATTTCCTGAAGTCTGACATCAGTAAACAGAATACAGCACCCATGGAACTACCAACAACTGAAACGTAAAAAGTAATTCTATAATGCAACTCGTAATAAAATTACTATGGGCTTTATTTTCGAACAATAAAAGATACAGATATTCCGCTTAATTAAATTCTTTCACCAATAAAATAATGATGCAACGCGCGCCACACATCAACGTACAAACCGACGACAGAGCAGAAAATAATCGCGGATGTTCACACATAGTTCACTCTAATGAAGCGTGCTTCTGCATATTATACAGGGTTGTACATTACATATGAATACATACATATTTATGTAAGTGTCTATGAACATATTTATTAAAATTAAAGATACCTTAAGCGTGTACATGAATAAAAATTCATATAGATAGTACAGTACGAATGATTTATCGGTACAGAATGGTTTAGAATCTCCAGAATCAGAATTTTCGCATTCCAAGTGCTTAACCAAGTACGTCATCGTGCTCACAAAGTATAAGGTAAACATTGCTACAAAATTAAAGCTACATATTACAATAAGAATATAATATCTATCGTTCACTATGTTTTTTTCTATCCGTTATATCCGTATGTCGGGTATATATATGTCTATGTATAACAGTAAAGAAACTGGACTGCATTGTTGTGGAGGTTGGACGAAAGAAACTTGGTTGTTTCACTCGAATCATTCATTATACATTCTCTACTTCTTTTCAAATTTATACAGATATAAAACTGTTGTTACTAACTATTATTTAAGATTGCAATATAATGCAAATATAAATTCAAATGGCATCAAATTTAATTTAACTTTTATAGTTTACTAGTTTTGGTGCGCGAAAACAGCGGAGGTGAGTTAGAGAGAAATGTATAGTGTATTAAAACAATAGATATGGTAACCAACTGTCAACGACACCTATAGGCTATACCATTTGACATCATACACAATACAACTATTATGCTTATGCTTGCTTAATACTCTGCGGAAACTAAATGGTATTTCACGATAAATTAGACGTTATGTATTATTCTGATACGTAGTCTTTAGTAGTAGTAGTATTTAGTAGTTTCTCAGTAAAAGACCTACAGACATACTTCCATACATCCTCACGAACATTAACATAATATATCCCGTTCATTTATATTCATCCACACACGATATAACACGACTCTCTGGTGCATTGCAATGATGATAAACTCACGTTAATTGAATATGAAGCTACATTTATGACACAGTTAATTCCTGAGTAGATGTTAATAATGTGTTTTTGGCTACTACGTGCTTATATTTTCAAATAACATACGCTCTTCTTGAAGCTTAACAATTTGTCCGACAACAAATAGATTGATATTTACAAAGTTTCTATTATTTTATTTCATGTAAAAATTAAGATTAATAAGATTAGAAATTGCACTACTTCGTATTCAAAAATAGTTATTGCCCAATTTTTTTATCACTAACATGTAAAAAAATTATAATTATGTCAAGACTTATAAGATTTTTTTAAATAAGGTTATTAATTTTTAGTTTGCATTAAATTATATTAATTATTGTTATACCGAATTTTATTGTATGGTCATTAGCACTAATTAAAATACTTTAAAAATACAATATAAAATACGGTACTTTTTCCATTAATTAAACGACGTGGAAAAACAATGATATCTAAGATTTTCACATTTAAATAAATTGAGACGCGTATTTTTAGAGGTACGCTTCGATGTCTTCAGTGTGTGAACACATAATGTACATATCAAGCAACTATACACTTGGGAGCATGTAGTTGTAAAAATATTAAACTTCGTATCGTTGTAATATCCAAAAACCTTAGTTTTATTTAAACGTTGTAAAATATTTTTTATCGCTATTGACGCCAGTAAAGTATCACGATTAATGAACTCAATCGCCAGCTGAGACAATATCTATATATAAATTTTGCTTTTTTCTATTAATAAAAAAGTATATTGAAGAAACTTTTATGTTGTACAATAATTTCTACCCAGTGTACTCTAATTCCAGTGCCTCTAATTTCAACTGTGGAACGAAGTCAATTAAGCTTAAATTTGTTTTGATATACTAATGAGGAGGTATGATATATCCATTAACTATAATATAATTTTATGTACTTAATAAATATAATAATGTCAACCTTGAATACCTTAGTAAAAAAAGTATATTATAATTATATCCAAAGTTATTTCATTTCTGTTTTTGGCAAAGCATGCAAAAATACATAAAATAATGAGTTTTAAATAAAGTCAACAGCTAAACCAACATTTCTTGGGTATTTCACTCTTACTTTTAAGTAAAAACTAATCAAAAGGTATTTATACATAGAATATATACATAGTATGTGCACATAATATTTTATACAAATGAAAAGTTTCTGATAGAAGTTTGAAATTTGTCGTGTTTAACAATATATATTACAGAGTACGATCGTGATACACAATGTATTTTACAAAACGAAGCCCTAAATGTAGGAATTCTAAAAACTCTGTCTCTATTTTATCCGTCATTTTCAAATGATTTACACCTGTCTTTATATCCATTTTCTGTGTGTTTTTCTCTGTAAAATAAAAACATTATATTTGAAGATATTTTGTGGAATTTCCATTCAATTGCCCTTTAAAGTTAGTCGTCAAAAACAGAACTATAACAATTGGCAACATAAAAAGAGCATTCAATTATAAATATTTAGTTTCGCAAGCTTTTTTAGATTTTATGAAATGATTCACTGAACAAAACTACTGTTATTTTGTATGATAAAACAAGTAAAGTAAATTATATATTCTTGAAAACAGTAGCGGAAATAACTTATTTAATAGTTATATTCGGTACTATGTAATTATAAATTTATTAAATATACAGAAACTAAACAAAAATCAATTTAAACTTATCGTGAAATGAAATCTGAATATAATAAAAACGAAGACACACTCAGAAAACATACGATCGATTAATCTATTACATTAACGAGAATTATAAACTAAAAATAAAAGTCCTGATCTCCCCTGACAATTACTTATATGTAGTTCGCCCCTCTCTCGCTCTATCTCCTAGTCCTACGACATATACATATATATATATATATATAAAAGAAAGTCGTGTTAGTTACTCCACTTATAACTCAAGAACGGCTGAACCGATTGAGCTGAAAATTGGCAGGGAGTTAGTTTTATCCCGTTCGACAGCATTCCCGTGGGACTTGACATGAAACGTCAGTCACTATAAAACGTGGAATAACGCTCATGATAAATTAACATTTTTTTATAATGCGTATTTAATACTTATATATGTAATACACAACTAGCGAAGACCGAGTGCTCTTTATTCTTGCAAAGGCCAATTTTCTCCTTTGGCTTATTTAACGAGTGTAAAAGGATTCGTATTAGCATGTACCTACATTTACCAATTTCTTTCATGTTTTCTTCCTGCTATGTGTCAGAGGTGGAATAACATGTGTACGTTCAGACACATATTAAAATAATAATTTCAGAGCTGAATCTATGTGATGTGTTTGATTCCATTTTCTTTATTTATTTATCATGTTCGTGTGCATCCAGACAATGAAATAACGAATTATTAATACATACTTGTTTAAATATAGCTTAGTAAAATTCATTAATATTTTTCTGTTTGTATTTATTCAGATGTTCTAATCTATGTTTCTTATAAATTTCACTCAACCCACGCTAATGAAGTTTCGTTGAAATAATTAAACGCGTGACCGAGCATCTTAAACAATATATTATATAAAGTGTGTTCTGAACTTTGTTTTATATAACTTATTAATAACTTAGTCATTATCAAGTACACTACTTAATTGTGATAAATGAAACAAATTTTATATTATAAAGCCCTAATCTGTACTATTAACCAATAATTTTGCAGGTTTAAATTTCATGTCAGTAATAATTTTGATAATCTATATTATGTTTCCAAGAAGATTTTTACCACAGTTTTTCTTTCTTAATGACAAGGCGAAAAAATTACTAAATTTTCTCCTGTAAATAAATTGACTGGAAATAACAACATAGGGCGAAATAGTTTGTTTTTTTATGTACACAAATAATATAGTTTCATTTAAATATCTAAAATCAGTGAAAATATTAAAATCATATCATTACAAGTTATTCATTGGCAATATTAATAAATAAATAATATAAACTATCATATTAGATAATTGCACCGTTTCTTTTTAAATTGTCTTAAAGGGAGAATTCTCATTAATTCAAGCAAGGCTGTTCAGTAATCGTATCACGTCTATCTTCTTATTTGAACATAGTCTTAGGATTCACAGAACTCCACCAGTAACTATTATTACAAAATTCCGATTCCGAAACCCTTGTTATAAATAAAAAGTTTAGGAAAACTATGAATTAAAAAATCATTTTTAAGTGTCATGAAGTATGACATAAAGAGATTTTGGGACCGTTTTTGTTTTGAAATATAGTATGTATATAAAAATGCTAAAATCTTCAGAATAGAAATAATAAATTTCAGTTTACAATGCATTCTTATTAGACGTACGTAATTTTCTTTCACAAAAGAAGCGAAGCATATTTTGTAAAAATATGAAATGCTCTCAATTTATACCGTATTAAATTTAACAAAATTTTATTAAACCTTTTGTTAGTTTCTGTTACTTATACAAGTGAAAGTTCAAATATTTTTTCAAAAATAATTTCTGTTATCCCTCCAAACCTAAAGTCGTTCCCGAAGGTACACTGTACACGACAATTTATTTTTTTTAAAACAAGTCTCTATTTTAAACCAGATCATTTTAACAGAAATATTGTATTGGAATAGACTTGTGTGGGATTTTTGTTATTGCAATAAACTTTAAAAGTAAAAGCCCTCTTTTTAGTGCTATTAATATTATGCAATAAATATTTTAAAACTGATAATATTTCATAATACAATAAACAAATACATTGTTTTTTCTGTGTCATATTGACTGCACAAAAGCTTTCACAATATCAACAACTATCTTGCAGTTATTAAACTCTCATTCTGGCCGTATTTTATACTCAACTTATTATTCTTGTAAGCCAAATGACGTTGGAAAATTTTTTCTTCAGAAAAAATAATAAGGCGAATGTTATATTAAATATGAATTTTTAAGTGCAAATACACCATAACTATAATTTTAAATAGTAACATGTTTATATATAATGAATTAATAAAAGAACACCTTAATAAATCTCAAATAACCTTAATGTTTTGTGAAAATTGATGATAAGTGTCAATAGATTTATTATTATTAATACGCAAAAAAAAATCGAAAAAGATAAAATAATTACTTTTACCTGTATTCCAAATTATGTTCGAAAGAAGTGTTATATGTTTTGCAAATGAAACTGTCTTATTAAATTTGTGTTTTTATAATCATACACAAGTATTAATTTGTAATTAATTTGAATGACATTCTTGATAAATATTAGACTTGGACCAATCAATGCTTCAGTCGAAGAACAATAAAAGCAAATTTTATTTTCTAAACGATAAGAATACTACATTTATGAATAGAAAATATATATAAAAAATCTGAAACTGATAAGTGTATTTTTTAAACTGAGCATTAAATTAAAATCTGAAACAAAACGGTCCAAAACTAGTAAAAACGTCGGAAAGCTACAACTAACTAATAGAGAAAAATAAATCAATATTTGCTTTATTGAACTGTGTAAGATTGTATGTGTGATTATATATACATAGGTGGAGGAATTTTATGATCATTGCACAACAATATTGATAGGAGCGTTCTCCAGGCTATTGCAATTTCCTTTTGATGGGTCCTCTACAAAACACTAAACTGACATTTCCGATAAAGCGGTCGGACAGAACCTTTCCTTTAAAGATATAGGCATATATGACAAGACGTATATATAATGTATTATCAAAATTGTACTGTGAAATAAAATTTTAAATTTTCTTAAAACACTATTCGCTAACTATATTGCATTCTTTTAAATATAATATATAAAACAATTGTTTATGCATTTAAATTATTTTGAACAAAATAATAACTGAGAATGAGTGGTCATAAATGCGTCTTCTATGGTGAACTGTTCACTATGGAAAAGCAGGAGATAGGAGTTCTAAGTTTCCAGAAAGTTTTTGATGATTCAATTAGTTTTTTCAATAATTTCGGTGATACAATTTAGAAACTACTTATCCTTTGTATAATGTACAGTTCGCTACCGGCGATTTATAACTATTGTCCTTTGCTAAAAAAGGTACGAAATTACAAAAATAATTAATTGTAGGTGATATACAAGTGTCATATATTCAACATGAATATGTTTTGAGATGAGTTTTAGAATTTTACTCATCAACCGAGAAAACCAGACCGTTTAAAGAATATGTTAGCTATATTATACGTCTCTCAAATATATCTCTTATGTCCCAATCAAATTATCAGAATTAAATTTATATGAAATTTCGGTAATAATTAGTTTTAATAAAGTGACAAGACGAAAAATTATCGTTAATTCGCTTAATAAACCTTATCAACATTTTATTTCTTCATTTTAGTTGCAGTCAAGGGATAAAATATAAAAAAACCAACTACTCAAAATAAAAAAAAATTAATAAGCAATCCAATGTCGTAATAATACATTTTTAGTTTAATCTTTATGAAGTAAAGTCAGCACAATACAAATAAACTGAATATTAACTCAATTCTATTTCACCCGTCAGCCTACAGTCTACAGAAAATTATTTAACGGAAGTAGGTACATTAGAGAATGTGTCTTTATTGGTTTGAAACCTCTTCCAGTAATGGCATTGTAGCATTAAGGTCACTCACTAACTTTATTAGTCCGGGAATAAATTTCTCTTCAATCGTTGAAAGTTATAAAGGCACTTATATTAAATCTTTTAAATTATTTGGCTACCAAAATGCATACTTTCTAATTTCATTAACAATAAAATACGCTATAACTACAATACCACATTATTAAATTACATCCTATAAAAATAAGAAATCTTTTAAATGTTCATACTTTATTCTTTTTCTATTATATGTATCTGATCGCTTTTGACTTTTTATTGAAGTTTCACTTTCAGGTCGTATGATAGTAAATACTTAAACAAATGATACAGTGACTCATTGCTGCATTCCATTCAACAGTTTTGGATAATAATATGATCAATTCCTAATGGCTAAAGTTATTGTAAAGTAATAATAAAAAATCTTCATAATATACTAAATAGTAATCGTCGCAATAAGTTAAGATATAGATTGTTACAATTTGCTTCTATTAATTCTGATAAGCAATTTACTGATAAGCAATTCTGATAAACAAACTCCCTAATGATATGAAAGCTATAGATTGTAATAAAAATTGTTACAAAAAATTAAGTTACTGAATAAGAAACCTTAAAGGTATACATACAAAAGTATGAGAAAATACGTATTTGATTGGATATTTTGTTTTTTCGGTAATAAGACATGGCTTTGTATTTCAGACTTTAAAATGTTATTGCCTTTTGCACTTATGTTCTCTTTGTATTATCAACATAATATTTGTAAATAAAGTATGTATTATAAAACTGATATATTATTTACTGAACACACAGGTATTTTTACAGCTCGATAGAATGGTTTGCCATATAAATAAATAAAATACAGATTTTCTTGTATATATGTATTCCCCTTAGGGAAGTTGATTTGTTTTTTTAAAAATAAATGTCATATTTAAACTATCATAAAATGTTGGCGGAAACAGCACCCTACAACTGAAATCGTGCTTATTATTAAGTATAATATATAGTAAATATGTATTAAAGTTTAAAAAAATACGCGCACATAACATAACCAAAACAGCAATGATAATTTATTACTAACAATTTGAATGTTTGTAATATCATTAATTATTTTATACGATGTAACGCCAAAAGTTGAACCCCATTTTCAGCGTAAAACTACATTTATTATATAAATTAAAGTATAACAACAAGATTTTATATCCATATCTTATATACAAACGTCCATTTTACACAACCCAACTTTTTTTTTGTTGAGGTTATACATTCATTATTGGATACGTTTAGTATTAGAGGTTTTACTGTAACTGAGTGTCATTGACGTGACGGGATAAGGAGGGGTCTCTTTTTGCTATAAGCTACATTAATTTGCCTTTTGTTTGCTTGCTACTAACAAAACCTATAGAATAAAAGGTACCAAGATTGACAATGATTAAGACTTTTGGACTATGAAGACTGAACGTAAATAAAAAGAAAAATAATAAATGTGGTATGATGTCGAATTACCAGGAAGTAAAGCTAATATTTAAATGTATATAGACGGAACTTAACCGAATTAATTCCTTATAAGATACAGGCGATATTGTAACAATTTTCATAGTGAAATTAATTTATTATATTCAAAAGCTAAACCATACATAGCTATGGTCAAAGAAGCAAAAAAAGGTTAAAAGCATAAGTACTTGGTAGAATATATGACAAGTATTTTCAAAGTATGAAATATAAACATTCATTTATTTATACGTAACGTCTGTGTACCATAAAAATTGCATTTTTTCCAAAAAAAGGATATATAAATTTCATTTCATTTAAATTGATTAGTGATTTATTCCTACAAAATATCTATATCAATAACAGTTCTAGAAAACTGGTCATTTATTTATCTTGATGTAAACCATTAACTTATTATTATCATTGAAGGCGAAAAGAAAAAAGAAATTGTCTGGAGAAATATCGTCGATATTAAAGGTATACTTGTACTAAACGCTGGATTTTTGAATAAATTATTTTGAAAACATATACACAAAGTAAATGCCATCGCAAAACTGATTATGACAATATTCTAACTTTAAATATTTGCAATCATTTTCTAAATCACATTTTTAAAATAGCCCAATAAATATTATTGGTTGTTTAATTTTGATATCTAAATTATGATTACCATAAATAATTTGGTAACTATAAGTAAATATTATAGAGAGTTATCATTACTTATAAATAATTTAAAATTCTATAAGTAACTGAACATGAAAAATTATTAATTTCTTATCTACTTCTACAGACAAACCGAGACGAACTTTTGACTTCGAAACCAAATATGTTATGCCACACTTATTTAAACTGAGCATAGAAAATGTAAAAGTAATATAAATTATGTTTAAAACTTTTAACTTGTAAGTTTCTAAGTTACGACACTTCGACTTTGAAGTACAATGATGTATGTGCACATTCCTTTATTTAAATAACACATTACTTTGTCATTTTAAATAAGAACATATAACATTTTTTTAAATTCTATGGACACGAATAATATATTGAAAAATGTTATATAAATGAATGATGTTAAACGATGTTTTGGAATTATAGAAACCCAAGACTTGCTGTGGTAGTGAGCCAGTACACAGTTTGCAAGGTAGCCTTATGTGAGTGGCTTGTTCACTAATTAGACCCGCTAATGTCTACACGAGCCCAGCACCCAAAATAACACTAATACTCAGACTCATAAATCGTCTTCATCAGACAAAATTCTAGAATATAAGGAATCCATTGGTGACATGACTTTGATAAGTGGTAACTATGCCGACAGAAAGCGTTATGGCCATTAAGAAAAATGTTCTAGATACAATACGTTCAGTTAGGGAGTTGACAATACATCATCGCCATACATCTACTAATATTAAAATGAACTTTTATAGACAAAAAAGGGTACATTATAAAGAATATTTCGGGCTTCTTTTAATTATTTTTTTTTATTATTATTTATCATCACCAGCAAATTATCGGATACCTCTGTTGAGAAAAGACCTCTTCTCACATAAAGAAGCTTAGAGCACTAATCCTAATGCTCAAGCTGAATTGGCGATTTCAAACTCACAATTTGAAGTTATAAGTCCAGGACTCCTCACGATTTTTTCCTGTCTTTACCTATCTATCAGTGGTGTTTAAATATTTGCCAGGATTTTAACCTACACTCTCACAAACGAGAGGCGAACCTTTAACCTCTAGGCCAACATGACTCTTTATTTTTATGTTTTTTTATTATTAATTCCATATATTTTTTAAATTAATAATTTTGTATGTTTTAGTAGCTATAGTGTTGTTATAATAAGTAAATAATATTAAACCAGAAAAGACAATTAATGATTTAAAAGTAGAGTAATGAACGACGTCGCTCGTAGGAAACTTTTTGAAACGGGTAAATTTGTTCCTAATGGCGTGTTTTGTTTTTAATTTTATAATTCATCGTAACAATTAGCTGAAGTTTTAAATGAATGAAATGAAACAATTTCTCATTATTTATGAGAATTGGCAGATAACTACAAACTCTTGAAACAACGTTTTTTGTTTTCATAAAATTCAAAAGCCAAGCAGATAACCAATCTGCAACCTTCGGGATATCAATTTAGAGTTACTTTTAAACTTTAACCCTTTTACATTTTATATGTATTTTATGAAATACTACCTTTCCGCCCCCAGCTTCGCCCGCGTGGAGTTCGGTTATATCACGTTTCGAAGAGAACCTTTCAAAAGTCTGGGATAAAACTATCCTTAGGTGTTTCTCAAGGTAAACTCTATCTCTGTACCAAATTTCATTAAAATCAGTTCAGTAGTTTAGGCTTGAAAGTGTAACAGACAGACAGACAAAGTTATTTTCGCATTTATAATATGTATTAGCAGGGATTATGTTTTATGCACGATGATAAACAATTATTAATTTTATTTACATCTAATGATAATGATATAGCTTATTGTATTTACGATTTATCAACCAATCCTCATAAAAGGTAATATTCAAATATTGGGATTTGCGGTGAAAATTTCATAATTCAATACTCTAATTAATATACTAATGTCCGTAGTGGTTAATTATAATCTTTATACAAATATCACAATATTCACTATATACATTTCCGGGCCCTGAATGAGATGTGATAATAACAATTGGAGTTAAGTTCATTTCATATTAATTTTAAACATAGTATTTCCTTATACCTTTGTTATGAGGGCAAAGATTAGTTATTTAGTATTTTTATTATAAATCATATTAATATTTGATAAAATAAATTGCGTTTTCCGTTTTTATAGCTGCAATAAATGTTGCCTTTGCTTGTATCAGATGTTAACTGAAGAATGATATTGAACCATTGTTATTACTTAAATGACTTTTTAATAACATACAAGATCTTAAATATGTTTCTCATATAGAAAGGCTTTTTGGTACTTATATAAAGTATGTTGTATTTTGAAATCAACTAATAAATGTTCCTATAGTGTACGCAGTTCGTCGTTACCTAACCAGTTCATAAACTCTCTGAGTAGTTCAATTATACTCAAGTATTAAGGTGCCACCGCTTTTCCCCAACAGATTAGAGTTCTACGCTAAATATGAGACGACATCTTGACATTTAATTTTGGTATGTTTGAAATTCCACATATATAAATATAGGTAAAAATACTTTTTACCTTCTGGTACTTATACAAACAATTCTGTTTTACCTTCGTCTAAAATTCACTAATCTCTCATATTATTAACTGTTATAAAATTGTATTCAATTAAACATGACTAAATTTTACCTGAAAAATTGCGGAAATTCGTTTGATATATCCTAACCTGCTTTTAGTAATAAAAAAGTAACCAAGAAAAGACTTTTTGTTAAGAAATAATTTGCCTGTATATATTAATAAAACTTTATTCGTTCATTCTAAAATACTTCATTATTATATTAGAATAATTTAAGGCATTACTCAGGAAACTGCAAAATAGCACTACATGCCATAAATATATGTTATTGAAAATGAATGAAATCAAGTAAAGGTACATGTTTACAGGGAATAATTATTCCGGCCTAGCCCTTCTAGAGAATTTACTAACGAAAGTTTTGCAGGACCTCAGGTCGGATCAAAACTAACTACCATAACTCTGAAGGGTCAGTTTGGACCGGACCAGACACTATAATATTATCAGGATAGTCGAATGATTTAAATTATTATTCAGTTTAAAAGAACTTCATTCCTTTAACTATGGCCTATCCTTCTTTATCATTTCATCATCCTCTTTCTACATATACAAATCCTAGGAAATGTGTACAATACAAATTATCGTATTATATTTGTGCGGAAGCTAAGGTATTACAGTAATATTTATTTTTATGATTGATTCTATTAATTATTAGAGTTCGGTTCCGGCTGTCTAAGTGTAAACACGTAGTGTCATTGTGCTCCGACTTTTATAATTTAATCTCAAAACTTACCGTGATATTCCGTATAAAAACATTCCAAATATACGCTTATAGTGTCTATATACGTGGTGAAACAAAGAACAGTGCGAATACAGTGTTATTAAAATAGTTATCCAGCCGCATAAAATAAAGAAACTTTGGAGGGTAACTTTTAAAACGTCAGTTGACTACAGGCCACAGACACACAGATTGCGTTCCATTCCACGCATAAATACAATGGACAACCTTCAATCTTTCTTTGACCAAATGAAAATAGAAATGTCAAAACAAACTGACGACATTATGTCACGAATTGATGAGAAACTAGTCCCTTTTAGACTAGAAATGTAGGAATTAAAGTCTGAAAATGAAAAATTAAAGGAAAAGATACATAACCTCGAAAAACATAAAAGAATAAACAACTTAATTTTATATGGAGTGAAAGAAACTGAAACATCGACCGCCAGTCTAATAGAAATAATCAAGAAAAAATTCAAAGAGGATTTAAATATTGCTTTCGAAGACAGGGACGTGAACACGATTTACAGAATTGGCAAAAATATTACAGAAAATGGTAAGGCAAGGCCAATACTCCTGGCACTCGTTAACCTTTGGAAGAAAAACGAAATAATTTTTAACAAAAAGAAACTGAAAAACGTTTATGTATCAGAAGACTATCCTAAAGAAATCCTCGAGACGAGGAGAAACTTACAGTCGAAAGTGGAAGAAGAACGGAAGAAAGGCAATTATGCATACATTAAATACGACAAGCTAATTATCAAACAGGGAAAACCTGACAATACAGGACCCAAAAGAAAAATGTCGAACTCACCAAATGAAAAAGAAAACCCCCACAAACAACAACAATCGGCACTTAAAAAACACCGTCTGAACGCCTTTGATGTTATGAGGAACAGAAGTAACTCTCTGCCCTCTGCCAACTTCCCAACTACACAGAACGCATAGGATATTGTCATCAGCCACCGGAAAGGAACAATAAACAAACAAGAACCAAGAAATAATATAAACAAAACATTCCCCAATCCGACTTGTCCTCGTGGGGAATTAGACTGCAACCCTCCACAAAGTAAAAGATCAAATATAAAAACAAAAGATACAAAATCAACACTAAAGATTTGCACTTGCATCAACAGAACGATTTCTTGAATTAACTAGTGCTCTAAATTGCATTAATTGGGACATTATAGGGCTCTCAGAAGTTCGAAGAATTGGATGTAGAATTGAAGAATACAACGATCTCATTTTCTGCTATATTGGTGAAACCAAAGGACTATATGGAGTAGGATTTCTCATAAAGAAAAAATACAAGAACAACATTACTAACTTTATAGGAATCTCTGAAAGGACAGCACTTTTACAACTTAAATTTGAATGCTTCTCCTTATCCATAATTCAAGCATATGCACCCACAGAAAGCTCAATAGAGGAAGAAATTGAAAAGTTCTACAAAGATATAGAATATGCTCACACCTTGGCTGAAGGAAAGGTAATAGTAATGGGAGATTTTAATGCCAAAATAGGCCACCCAAAAACAGACAACTACCCAGTGAGGGGAAAATATGGTTACGGAGTGTGCAATGAAAGAGGCGAACGGCTCCTAAGCTTTGCTTATGAACACAGACTGTCAATCATGAATTCCTTTTTCAAAAAGAAAGAAAACCGCAGGTGGACTTGGGTATCACCCTATGGAAATACTAAAAACGAAATAGATTACATATTGATATATCACCATGAACTAATAACTAACATTGAGGTACTTAACAGATTTAAATTTCCTTCTGACCATAGACTGCTGAGAGCAACACTACTTTTAACTCGTCCAATAAAGAGCAGAAAAACATTCACAACTCCTAATTATATTCCCAAGACAAAAGCAGAAATTGAAAATAACATCACAAAGCTACGAGAATATACAGAAAATATAGAAACAGACCATATTGATATCCAAACATACTACAGTATCCTAGAAAGAGGTATAACAGAATGTTTAAAACGTAAAAATACCACACACCCTCGCCAACACAAATTCTTTTCTGAAGTCACACTCAAGCTTATAGAAAGACGTACAGAGCTACTACGCACACAGAGTAAAACAAAGGAAATGAAACAAGAACTCAGCAGACTATACAAAGAGACTAATAGATCGATCCGAAAGGACTATACCAATCACAGATATGAGACTATTTCAAGAAACATTAACAATTTTAGAAGTACCAAAAGAGCCTTTAAACAATTAACGACACATAAATCATGGATTCATAAACTCGAACATAACTCACTGGAAACAAAATCAAGAAAAGATGTATTAAAACACGCAACAGACTTCTACAAAAACCTATACAAGAAGCAAGATACTATCTTGGACTCGGACTTAGAAATAGAAACTCACATGAACATAACAGACTGCATCAATCCAATCGATGACTCCGAAGTTTATTCACATATAAAAAGGTTAAAAGCTGAGAAGAGTCCCGGACCAGATGGACTATGCAACGAAGCGCTCAAAATAGGAGCACCTATCTTAACTCACCATCTCACAAGATTGTTTAACATGATACTAGATGTCGAAAAAGTACCAAAAGAATGGTGTACATCAGACATAATTCTACTGTTCAAAAAAGGAAGCCCCTTAGATATAGGAAATTACAGACCCATAAGCCTGCTATCAAGTACATACAAGTTATTCTCATCCATAATTCTAAAAAGGATATCAGACGACATTGATAAACAACAACCTAAAGAACAAGCAGGTTTCAGATCAGGCTTCAGCACAATGGACCACATACAAACACTAGAACAAATTATAGAAAAATATAGAGAATTCAACAGACCCCTGTATGTGGCCTTCATTGACTACAGCAAAGCCTTTGACACAATTAGTCAATCTTCAATTTGGCACGCACTACAACAATCAAATGTTCACTACAAATATATAAACATCTTGAAAAATATCTATACACAAAGTACGAGCAGAGTAAAATTAGAAACAAGAGGAGACGAAATAAACATAGAACGAGGAGTAAGGCAGGGCGATCCTCTATCTCCAAAGCTTTTCATAGCAGTACTTGAGATTATTTTTCAAAAACTAGATTTGAAAAAGAAAGGTATATATATAAAAGGACATTACGTAAACCATTTGAGGTTCGCTGATGATACCGTCATATTGGCCGAAACAGCTAAAGACCTAGGGGATATGATGCGATCGCTAGACTGCGAAAGTTCTAAAATCGGCTTAGAAATGAATACAAACAAAACCAAGATATTAACCAATTATTGCGAACACCCAATTACAATAAAAAATAACAATATAGAATATGTTAATCACTACATCTATTTAGGAAAACAAATGTCATTTAAAAAGTCGAACAACGAAGAAGAAGTCACAAGAAGAGTTAACACAACCTGGAAAAAATTCTGGGCATTAAAGGAAATCCTAAAAGGGAATTACAGGTTACACATGAAGAAGACAGTATATGATACATGTTTGTTACCCTGTTTGTTGTATGGTTGCCAAACTTGGATATTTACAAGCAAAATAAAACATAAAATCAAATGCAGCCAAACATCAATGGAAAGAAGTATACTGAAAATCAGAAAAATACATAAGATTAAGAGCGAACACATCCGTCAAAAAACTAAACTCACCGATGCTTTGAAGCACGCATTACAATTAAAGTGGAGGTGGGCCGGACATATCTCACGTTATACAGACAAGCGATGGACTATCGAAGCTACACGATGGAAAGGACCAGAGGGGAAAAGGAATGTTGGTAGACCAATAAAACGGTGGTCTGATGAGATAATACACATAGCAGGAAACGAATGGATAAAGTTAGGCAAGGACAGGGAGTCGTGGAAGAGGATGGAGGAGGCCTTTACCCAAACAGGGGTCCATATTTCATAACACTAACATACTAACACTAATTATAAATCTAATAAATAAATATACATGTATACTAACACAAACTAAAACACATATTATAATGTAACTGTACCATTGTAGAAATAAGGAATAAAAAGGCTTATTATAATTATTATTATTATTATTATTATTATTATTATTATTATTATCTATTAAATTTTTTTTTTAATTCCTTAGTTCTCCTATAATTTGTAAGTTATTGTCGGAACTTAATAATTTTATTTTTGTCGCAATGTGTTTCGAGTATATCATATTACAGTTCTATCTCCATATTTTTTATATTTCAATTACGAGCTCATTGCCCTTTGGAATATTTCATATATGGATAGTTTTCAATTGATATTACTCATAGTCAGAACACATACTGAAATAGACCTAAAGTAGTACTTACAAATACAGCGTCCCCCTTGAAACTCAAGATACAAAATATTCACAACTCACTAGACACTTTATAAAGTCTTCACAAACCAATCCTTCACAATTGATTGACTGTTCAGATAAATTCAATTTATCAACTGGCATTAGTTTTTAAACTACCTTTTCATAACTTTTAATACTATTTGCAACAGTTGCAAAATTCACAAATGAAGTTTTTTAGTAATAAATTCGAGGCTATCATTAAAATATGCTTAAATGAAACTAATATTTTATTATTTTAAAAAACTACATACTCCCGACGTGTCAGTTACCGTGATCATGGTCTACATATCTATAGCACGTAGGCGGTCAGGAGGTTAAGATGTAATTTAACGGTTGAAAAGTTTGTGTCCTATATTACGATTTAATTCATTTGGCCGTATAAAAGTTAATGACTTGAAACTAACGGCTTGAACCCAATACTTCTATTGAATAATCATCACTCAAGTCTTAAAATAACAATTGTTACGAAGAATGTTTTTATAATATAGTTTGTATTGAAAAATATCGAATAAACAGGATTTTTTTTAAATAAAAATAATGAAATATTTCAGAATCTTCTAAAGATGGAACTAACTATGTATATTGCCTTCTTTTATCGTGCCCAAGGACATGTGTCGCGTATAACATTAGAGGCGTTATTTCATTTTAATATTTCTAACAAAGGACGTGTCAATGACTTGTTTCCTCAATTTTATTGTTATTTCGGTTTTGACATAGGAAAAGAAAAACATACTTTTTCTAACGTAATACAACGAAAACGAAACATTGCATTAGTTTTGAATTAAAGAATCGAATTTTGACCAACAATTTTAATTGATTACAAAATGTTTTTTTAAGAATGACGTGATTAAAGAGATTACATTAAGTATTCTATGAAACGTTTTTAATTACTGTGATATAATTGATAATGTATAGAAAAAGTGTTACTTATCTATTACGTAGTTACGGATTAAATAAATAACATCAGTTATGGAAAATTTGGCCAGAAACATATTTTTCATGAATTTTCAAAAGAATAATTCGATAAGGTATTAAAATTTAATTAAAAAGTGTGACAAGCACGAAGAAATGTTAAATGCATAAAAAGCATAAATGCTCAAGAACCTCTGCCTCTTGTGTTGGCATAAATTTTTTTTTTTTTTTTTTATGGGAAAAGGGGGCAACTGAGCAGACGGCTTACTTGATGGTAGGTAGTTACCGTCGCCCATGGACATCCGCAACGTAGATTTGCGGATGTGTTGCCGCCCTTGATTGGGGAAAAGGAGGAGGAAAAGGTGGGAAAGGGAGGGAAAGGAAAGGTTGGGAAAAGGGAAAGGGCAACCGGCTCTCTCACTCACCGGACGAAACGCAGCCTTTAAAGACTACTTTACGCCGATTTTCTGTGAGAGGGTGGTACTTCCCCGGTCGAGCCAGCCCATGTTCGAGCTGTAGTAAATTGACTACAGCTAGGCTCTACCACCTCAAAAAAATTAAACCAAATGATCATTAAAGGTTGTTCTCTTAATTGTTTTCATTACTTCTAAAATATAAATCCTACTAAAATCCTTAACGAGAAAACCTATGAATAAATGCACTATGCAATATTTACTGTGAAAAAACTTTTCTTCAGGCGATAAGTGTATAAAAATGTACTTACGTCGTAAACGATGTTGTGACGAACAATATTCATCTGAAAATTAAGTTATACATTTAGTAAGTATATAATTATAGATAAAGTATAGAACAAAATTATATCTTTTTGAGGGAGGAAGCAAAATTAACAAATTATTCAATTATGCCGCACGTCTTCGTCTGGCTCCCATAACATACGAAATTGAACATCTGAGTGGTTTACTTTGGATCCAATTATTTAAGTAAACAAACGTCCACTCCTTCTACATGAGCCTACTTTATCCAGTCTCCAGATCATTACTTTACATATTAATGTAAAGTAATGAATTGAATACTTATTCAGGTATCATTACTTCATATTATTTTGGAATTTTCATACTTCAATATACACCAGCCCCGTAGTAACATTGCCAATACATTGCTACGATTTTAATTGTGGCAGAACAAACTATCGATAAAGTGATAATGGTAAATATAAAAAGGGTAAATAATAAATAATATTTATGGCATCATGAATAACAAAATCGCATTACTATATTTTTGAATCAACTAGTACACATATGCATAAAAATTAAATGATAACAAACAATACTATGTCAAGTGTTTGGACAGCAAACACTGTTCAAAGAATTTGATACAGGTATGGCTTTTTGATGGTAAAAAAATGATTTAAATTTTATTGTTAAGCAAAGAGTACATTAAAAAGATATACAAGTTATTTCGTATACTTTATTTCATATATCGTGCCTACGTTTCAGACCGCTATAAATCTGTTATAATATATGTACCTATTTATGTTGTTTTAGAGTTTCATGACTATCTTTTAAATGCTTTGAAATATGTATATGATAATCTCCTTATTTCATAATCAAATGTGATTAAGACTTGCTCATATATATTGTAGATAGGTAGATAGAATATACTTTATTGTACACCACAAACAGTAAATTTTACACGGAACAAAAATAAAAAATGTAAATTTACAATATACATATATTAATATAGCGTTTTGTTTGTTACATGACCTGTATTTGTTTTAACTTTTGTCCCTTTCTTAAATAAATAGAACCAAAACATGGTTCACTTTATGTATGTATTGTGTTATGGTTACATCAAATTTAAACTTTTAACGAAATTTCTTGAAATTTTTACTAGATATTATTAAGGATGAGTATTATCCTAATAATTTTATTGTCATTTGAGTAAGTATTAAAAAAGTACATTTATTCTATCACAAAAATAATGCTGAATCAGTAAGATTGTGACGCAAAAAAAAATTCTTTTGTTTTCAATATATTTCAACTTTTAAAATATAAAAATAAAGTCACTTTTATTTAAAATTTAAATTACGTGGGATTAAAGGCCGTCAATGTGCTAGTGATACCTCTGGTAGTAATTAAACTCGTCCAAAGGTTACTAACTTTAACCACAAGCGAGCCGTACGCACATCGCTTTTCACAGACGTGATATTACTGTTTTCCTTATTGGTCCCTTTTGAAACCAGTTTCAGTGTAAACACTCATTAATTTTTTATTCACAAAAAAGTAAAACTTTTAAAGAGACGGTAATAAATTACCCTTATTCGAATTTCAGAAAAAATGGGAATATTCCAGAGTAATAGACGTCTGGTATGTTATAAATAGCACCAAAGTTAAGAATATAATTTATCAGAAAAGGAGTGAATGATTAATTTAGGAATTAATTGATATTTCAGGTTCGAAGTATTAATTTTAGGTGATTTTAAAATAAAACAACGTGACTAAAAATTACTTCAGGAAATACATTTTTATAAAAAATATGTATAAACTGCAATAAGTTAATATTTACATATACAGGGTGACTGGTGAATTACTATCAATATTTAAGGAGAATACTCGGTACAAGATTCTCATTCGAATTATGTAAAAAAAATAGGCACTTAATTTTTGACAAAATTTCCGTATAAATAAGTAAAGTGTTGACACGTTCCAAGTGTTCAAGTGTGGACGCGTGCGGCGGCGTGCTGATACAACACTACGTCACGACACGCGTATGTGTGAGTGTCAGTGTATACCTAATCTGTAGGGTGTTCACACGATGCGTAATTAATTACATAACTTTTGGTTAACTTTACTTAGAAGTTTATTAATATTTATGTTATATTAATTTTTATTTCGTCATATATGATCGTCAAATATCACGTCCTCAAATATCGATAGTAATTCACCAGTCACCCTGTATGTATATCCTCGCTTTTGATGAGTTTATACTCTGTTACATTTAAAAGTTTTTTACACAATAACCAGTATAAACTAGTTTTCTTAGATAAGGTAAACATTACAAGAAACCTTATATTACGTTCATATCCAACTTTTTGTTTGCAATGACTACTATTCATAATTGGAAATAATATGGATCACAGGCTTAACTCAAAGTGGACCGAGTGTTGACTGTGAATATTGTAGCAAAAGTAAAGGTCTCGTTTTTATTATAAACTTTATTCGTATGCCCTTTGTTTATACACAAACAAAGCTTATTGTATAGAGGACACCAAAAAGATGAAATGTTGATAAAGTTGGCCTGTGTGTCACACTGCAAACAAATAATGAAAACGGTTGTACTGTGAAAAACAAGTCTTAAATATATTCTTCATATCATTTATACATATATACAAGTAAAGATAATACTGATTGTACTAATCGTACATATATTTGACTAAGAGGATATTCTCTTAATAAGTAAGCATCGCTTGTAAATGACAAATGTTTGATTTCCTTGTACCGTTTTCTATCACTCGTGTTTCATTGAGCACATCTATTACAATGTCTTGTATAGCAGACGAGCCCCTAATGATCTCAGATACAGTTCAGAATTAGTTGCCGAGTTGGGAACTCAAAACTTTTCATAATTACGTACAAAAAACAACAAAAGGTTCGGAAAATATATAAAGAAAACTGTATTAAAAGCTTAGAAGAAAATTATTATTGCGAGAAGAAAAAAATTTATGCACTTTTATAAGTCAATGAGTTATTACGGTTACATATATAAATTGATTTTATACTTGTATTGATTTGTAAGTAAAACAAAAAACTATTAAGAATTAAAGTTTTTTGTTTAGAAATTGATTGTTTTGTTTCTAATGACTTGTTTTATTTTCATACTATTATTTTGATTATTTGCCGCTATTTATGAGTACAAGAAGATAAATGTGTATTTTTAATATACAAGTTCTATTTTGGTTGTGTTTTATTAAATGGACAATATCATATTTTATTAATGAGATAGCCAAATATAGCTAAAATAAAAGACCCATTTATATTTTAAATATTTCAGTGTGTTTCAGTTTATATTTTTTTTTTGTGAATAAAGTTCTTTCGTCTGAAATCTTTCTACTTAACGGTTTTATTGTCAAAGTCACATATTATTTTTCAATGTCAAGTACATTCAATTCTGACTTATTATAACGTGGGACAAACAACGAGGAGCATAATTACAAGGACCAAAGAGCATATTTCAGATGTTAAAAAGGTATGCGGTGAAGTGAACACATAGTAGACAAAACAGGCGATTGACTACAACTTTATAAACAAACCACAAGTAATCATTCCTCGAGAACATAATTATAAATCGAGATCAATCCGCGAAAAGTTTGAAAAATAAAATCCTAATTGAAATAGCTGACAATTTTCTAACACCTAGGATTCAGCAATAAAATATAAAACTGAAACTGAAATGACAAAAACAAACTATTTAAAGCCATCTTGTAACGAATTTAGTACAAAGAACACTTTAACTATAGAAGATAGGACGGGTTTCAAACATATTAACTCAGTTTTAAATTTATCTAGTTTGAACACTATAAGTAAATGTAGTTCTGGCCTTAAACTCTTTATCTTTATTAATAAGGGTTATTTTTGTTTAATGTGCTTCATTACCACTCAAAAAATGCTCCTAAGACGTGTGAGTCGTGAAAAACGAGAACTGACTTACCTAATCAAAATTTTAGAGTAATATTTTGATTTAAACTTTCGTATGTAAAAAGTTGTCCAAAATATATCAAGTTTTGCAGGAACTAAATCAAAATATCTCTTCACGTACAGATTAAACTTCTACGTTAAAGAGTCTATGAACAAAGATAAATATCTTCTTTAATTTTTCTTCATATCATATATATACTTAAATAAATAATAACTTGGAAACTCTATTATATAATGGCAAACATAATAACAGACTACATATATCAGACTATACGTAAAAAACCGTTTTTTTTATAAAATTATGTTTTTTATAATATTATGTTTCAATACTCATTTTCACTTCAATGTTTAAATTATACGTATATTTTAAATATAAAACTCTTTGTAATACTTTTAATTTAATTTGTCTGTCAAACATGTTAAAAACAATCCTCGACATTTGTTTGAATAAGATTATATTTTTTCGAAAAATATATATATGCATCTAAAGTAAGTTCCATATCATAAGTGATAAACTATTCTTTGAAAAATAAAAATGAATTACTTTATATAAAATTGTGGTCTATGTTAAGTAATTAATGTATTGTGGATTTGTTTTAAAACTTGTTTTATAATAATGACAAAATCAATTATTCAATATGTTACTATACGAAATAGTTCTCTAAATTTTAACTACATTTCATTATTGTGTGAATCTAAGGTTAATTTAATATATGTATCATATTTTGTAAATAATGTAGAACTTTTATTTCTCCACACATGTTTTTGATTCCTCATAAATAGTATCTACGTAATAAAACTAGCTACTTAAGAAAGAAAACTGCAATAAACAGACAGCATGTGGCCCATTAAACGCAAAATGAGGGCGTCGAAACCATTTCTTTAGGGTTTTGTTGTATGTATGTTCACAAAAACAACGAATACCTTGCTACATTTGAGGCAGAATTAATTCACATTTACAGGCAAATAATGTGTTGCCTGGTATCGATTAACAGAACGGAATTTTGATACAACTAAATGCAGCCCAGTGACTTTATTATTGCGGGGAACACCAAGTATCTTGAGGTGGTGTTAGATTTTTTAATTCTAAAGTTTTTCAGATAACTAAGTGCTGTTATTTTATTTTTCCCGACATTTCGATTACTTCACTGCACGTAGACTTTGGTACTTAGTATCTATCACCTACATAAACTAAAAAATATAATTCAGAAAAAATATGTACTCAACAGGGATTCATTTTCATTTATCATTTTATAGAAAGCCGCAGCATTCTTTACTATGTATTTAGCCGTGGTTTCACTTTAAATATTGATAAACATATTTGCTTGAACTGTAAAAAACTACATATAAACTTCCTAATAACTTGGATATTCGATGAACTAAGATAGGAAATTAATTAAATTGCTTGTGGCAGTTTTGGTTTACCGTCTTAATTCCTTTCATAAAATCTCAAAACTTTAAGAATCCTATCTCATTTATAACAAGGAAAACAGAATTATTTTATTTTTCTATTACATAATTATTTTTTCCCTCCCCCTTCTACTCCGCCGAGGCATTTTTTTAAGTTGGCGGTTAAAAATTTCGGTTATTCAGGGTCCAAAACCAAAATATCAGTCGGGTAGCCAGAGGGCAAACGATTGACGTAGACTCCTTTATTAAAGCTTTGACATTCCTTGTCTGCAATGATCGTGTCGTCACCAAACCAGACTCAAAAGAATACATAATATAAAAAACATATAAGATCATTTTTAAAAGAGGATTTATTTATAGAATTAGAAATATGAACCAATTTCTTACTAGACTAACTACAAATATTTTGTTTGCAATACGAGTATGTTATATTTCCTGAAGACTGACATCAGTAAACAGAATACAGCACCCATGTAACTACCAACAACTGAAACATAAAGAGTAATTCTGTAATGCAACTCGTAATAAAATGACAATGGGCATAATTTTCGAACAATAAAAGATAAATATGTTTCGCTTAATTAAATTCTTTCACTAAAAAAATAATGAAGCAACGCGCGCCACACATCAACGTACAAACCGACGACAGAGCAGAAAATAATCGCGGATGTTCACACATAGTTCACTCTAATGAAGCGTGCTTCTGCATATTATACAGGGTTGTACATTACATATGAATACATACATATTTATGTAACTGTCTATGAACATATTTATTAAAATTAAAGCTACCTTAAGCGTGTACATGAATAAAAATTCATATAGATAGTACAGTACGAATGATTTATCGGTACAGAATGGTTTAGAATCTCCAGAATCAGAATTATCGCATTCCAAGTGCTTAACCAAGTACGTCATCGTGCTCACAAAGTATAGGGTCAACATTGCTACAAAATTAAAGCTATTACAATAAGAATAGAATATCGATCGTTCACTATGTTTTGTTCTATCCGTTATATCCGTATGTCGGGTATATATATATGTATATGTATATCAGTAAAGAAACTGGACTGCATTGTTGTGGAGGTTGGACGAAAGAAACTTGGTTGTTTCACTCGAATCATTCATTATACATTCTCTACTTCTTATTAAATTTATACAGACATAAAACTGTTGTTACTAACTATTAATTAATTATTTAAGGTTGCAATTTAATGCAAATATAAATTCAAATGGCATCAAATTTAATTTAACTTTTATAGTTTACTAGTTTTGGTGCGCGAAAACAGCGGAGTTGAGTTAGAGATAAATGTATAGTGTGTTAAAACAATGGATATGGTAACCAACTGTCAACGACACCTATAGCCTATACCATTTGACATCATACACAATACAACTATTATGCTTTACTCTGCGGAAACTAAATGGTATTTCACGATAAATTAGACGTTATTTGTTATTCTGATACGTAGTCTTTAGTAGTAGTTTCTCAGTAAAATATGTACCTACAGACATACTTCCATACATCCTCACGAACAATAACATATTTTTTCCGTTAATTTATATTCATCCACTGTGTTAACCCTGAAATATAACACGACTCTCTGGTGCAATGCAATGATGATAAACCCACGTTAATTGAATATGAAGCTACATTTATGACACAGTTAATTCCTAAGTAGATGATAATAATGCGTTTTTGTCTACTACGTGCTTATATTTTCAAATAACATACGCTCTGCTTGAAGCTTAACAATTTGTCTTACAACAAATAGAATGATATTTACAAAGTTTCTATTATTTTATTTCATTTAAAAATTAAGATAAATAAGATAAGAAATTGCACTACTTCGTATTCAAAAATAGTTATTGCCCAATTTTTTTATCACTAACATGTAAAAACAATTATAAGTAAAGACTTATATAAGATTTTTTTAAATAAGGTTATTAATTTTTTGTTTGCATTAAATTATATTAATAATTGTTATACCGAGTTTTATTGTATGGTCATTGTCACTCATTAAAATACATACTTTAACATTACAATATAAAATACGGTACTTTTTCCATTAATTAAACGACGCGGAAAAACAATGATATCTAAGATTTTCACATTTAAATAAAACTGGGACGCCTATTTTTAGAGGTACGCTTCGATGTCTTCAGTGTGTGAACACATAATGTACATATCAAGCAACTAACTATACACTTGGGAGCATGTAGTTGTAAAAATATTAAACTTCGTATCGTTGTAATATCCAAAAACCTTAGTTTTATTTAAACGTTGTAAAATATTTTTTTATCGCTATTGACGCCAGTAAAGTATCACGATTAATGAACTCAATCGCCAGCTGAGACAATATCTATGTATATAAATTTTGCTATGTCCTATTAATAAAAAAAAGTATATTGAAGAAACTTTTATCTTGTACAATAATTTCTACCCAGTGTACTCTAATTCCAGTGCCTCTAATTTCAACTGTGGAACGAAGTCAATTAAGCTTAAATTTGTTTTGATATCCCAATGAGGAGGTATGTTATATCCATTAACTATAATATAATTTTATGTACTTAATAAATATAATGTCAACTTTGGATACCTTAGTTAAAAAAGAGTATTATAATTATATCCAAAGTTAGTTCATTTCTGTTTTTGGCAAAGCATGCAAAAATACATAAAATAATGAGTTTTAAAGATTTCTTGGGTATTTCACTTTTACTTTTAAGTAAAAACTAATCAAAAGGTATTTATAGAATATATAGTATGTGCACATAATATTTTATACAAATGAAACGTTTCTGATAGAAGTTTGAAATTTGTCGTGTTTAACGATATATATTACAGAGTACGATTGTGATACACAATGTATTTTACAAAACGAAGCCATAAATGTAGGTATTCTAAAAACTCTGTGTCTATTTTATCTGTCATTTTCAAATGATTTACACCTGTCTTTATGTCCACTTTCTGTGTGATTTTCTCTGTGAAATAAAAACATTATATTTGAAGTTATTTTGTGGAATTTCCATTCAATTGCCCTTTAAAGTTAGTCGTCAAAAACAGAACTATAACAATTGGCAATATACAAAGAGCATTCAATTATAAATATTTAGTTTCGCAAGCTTTTTTAGATTTTATGAAATGATTCACTGAACAAAACTACTGTTATTTTGTATGATAAAACGAGTAAAGTAAATTATATATTCTTGAAAACAGTAGCGGAAATAACTTATTTAATAGTTATATTCGATACTATGAAATTAAAAATTTATTAAATATACAGAAACAAAAAAAAATTAATTTAAACTTATCGTGAAATGAAATCTGAATATATAACAAACGAAGATTAAACACACTCAGAAAATATACGATCGATTAATCTATCACATTAATGAGAATTATAAACTAAAAATAAAAGTCCTGATCTCCCCTGACAATTACTTATTTGTAGTTCGCCCCTCTCTCGCTCTATCTCCTAGTCCTACGACATATACATCTTCTATATATATAAAAGAAAGTCGTGTTAGTTACTCCACTTATAACTCAAGAACGGCTGAACCGATTTAGCTGAAAATTGGCAGGGAGTTAGTTTCATCCCGTTCGACAGCATTCCCGTGGGACTTGACATGAAACGTCAGTCACTATAAAACGTGGAATAACGAAACACAATTACCAGCTATGCAATTGACGTATAATGACAGATATGTAATGACGGATGGATGACAATTAGATTTGTAAGAAATCTACTATATAAAAAAAAGACATCATACATAACATGTACTACAAATCAATATTAAGTATTTTTAAGTAGATGGTGCCGTCGCATGATACATACATTGTTTGACAGCTACTCATTGTTTTCTTCTCAGTCAATTTCATGTGACAAACCGGTATTATGTTTGTAGTTTGAACTCTTAAAACCATTTAGTATTTGCGGGATAAATTTAGAAAATCATTGTTTTTCACATGGGCAGTTATGTTTTGCGTGTTCAGGAGTTCGGAAACCATCCGCTTTATTTGTGTTAAAGTTAGACCAAAGAACAAAAAATGTGGTTTACAAAGGAGCACTTCAATGAAACGGATAATTTGCGGACACGTATAACGCTTCGATTCGGTATCTACTTTGGATTCACTTTCATTTACTTAGAGAAGTTCAACTAAATAACACTTCATTTTTGTAATCGAAATGAATTCATTACTGTTGTGAAATGAAATAAAAATTTTCCTTTTCAAATATAAAACAAAAAAAAATTATTGATCTTTTAACCACCAAACGAAATGTTATGTAAAAGCCTGGTTCTGGTGGCGAAACGGAGTTCGACGGGTTTACTAGTATATAATATCAATAGACCGACTTACAACTTAAGAAATCAGATTTTTTTAATTTCATGTTCTTGAAATTCATAAAATAAAAAAATAATGAAATCAAAATATGTATTTAAAGCTGAAGGAAGATTCTGCTAATCCCCTTCATTTGTTAGTAACATTAAACACAAAAGTTAGTGGTTTAGTCTATTATTACAATAGGGAAATCGTTTAATAAGACTACTATTACAGTCATGCGTCATAAGTTTTCATGAACAGCGCATTGTTTTTTTGCATCCTTTTTTTTTAGACAAAATTCTATATGTTTTACTTGTCTCTCGTCTATTGTGTATATAATATATGAGACAAATTTATATATATATATTAAAAATAAACCCGCTGAGTTTCTTTCGCCGGTTCTTCTCAGGTCAGGGTATTTTCTTTTCCGAACCGGTGGTAGTGTCTCAAATGACCATCAATAAGAAAGTGTAATGCTTCTATATTGAATAAAGTTGTTTGAGTTTGAAATGTTTACGTTCATATCTCATTGTCTATTCAGAAACTTATATATGTCAGTAATCTAAATACAGAGTGTCCCAATATGACCACGTCCCAGTGACACAGGAGTTACATGAGCTCGAGATCTATCAGACAATCACAATTTGACCTCAGTAAAAATATCACGGTTTTCGACAAATTCGCACATTTTTTTTTAATCGCTTCCTGATGTCGGATTTTCTGCTATCTTTGTCTGGAATAGTTGCGGATTGTATTTTTTTTATTGTTCTGATCACTTGAATAGCTTATCCAAATATTAGAATAATTATTTTACCGAGAAATACTTGAATTTCAATAAAAATAAATTCTTTGAATGTGACTCGTGCGTGACCTTGTGATTAACAGTAGTCTTTTATCATTCCTGAACCAGCATTAAGAACACTACTTTTGAAAATTATTCGCAAACTAGTTTTTTTTCACACCAGCTATTCAAGGTTAGTGTTTGTCTTTTCACTCACTAACTCCTGTGTCACTGGGACGTGGTTATTTCGTTTATTTTATAAACATGTTTATAATTTCAAACACTCATCTTTGCTCATATGAATGTATTAATCTATTTAATTTAATTATATGGAAACATAAGATCTAGAACTAGTTACTAATTAATCTATGTGCTGTAATTTGGAGTTTTTTTTCAATAAGGATTCAACCTTAAAATTACAACATTATTTCGAGTTAATATGTGACTGAAGAATAATTTAATTAATTGAGAGTTTATAAATAAAATAAGTAAATTATTTGTTTTTAAATATTAGGGACGAGTATATTTAGTTTTAGTCGACATAGATAAAGTAAATAGAGAATAATATCTTCGCAGCGGTAGCACATTTTCAAGCCATTATATATATTATATTTGCTTCAATCTCAAAAGCTTAATTTATTAAACATTATTAAAACAGTACTTACCTTATCCTATTTAACTTACTTGTACATTAAATTTAAATTTATTGTAGTTCCTTTGATCAATGCAATTCATTTTTTATCTTAGTCTTTTTATTTGCTCCCTTAACACCTATAAAATTAATCAATACTGTAATAATAGTGAAATGTGCAATATTTCAGTAGTTTAAAAAAATCACAGCTTTATATGAGTTTGCAAATAATATACATACATATTATATATTTGTGGAGTCTCCTTGCCTGTTCCGAATTCCGAATAAACTTCCACAGTGCGAACTGCTCAGTGCGAATTACTTCCACAGTGCGAATTAATTGACTTACAACAAAACATATAATAAAGGATCTTTTTGTTATTCCACTATACTACGATGTTACATAAGCATAATACTATTTTTAAATTTATATGAGATTTAAGATTAAGACTTAAGATTTTACCTCATCTACCAATAATATTAACAGTAATATTTGAAACTATCGGAAATTATAGTTCTTCTGAGCCTTTTACGACACCTGTGGTGAAATTGGCCCTTTATTTCAACTACCTTTAATATATGTAGAAATGAAACCTACAAGTAAGCATTACCCATTCCGACCCGAAATAGTAAAGTAAATTGTGTTCTATTTGCTCAAATTATATGTATTATTTCTTTTCTCAAAATAAGCTTAGAAATAAATATCAAGCTAAATTATATGGAGGATCAAGTCACTTTTAAAGTAAGACATTTTAGATGACCTTTTTAATAACAGGTTTTAATTCTAATAGAAACAAAATAAATATTCGGTTTTGTAAATTTATAAGTCTGTAAAATAACATAATTCCAATTTACAAGATTTTCATAATTACAACAAACACTTTATACGATGTTTACTTATATTGAAAGCTATTATTAATTTTCTATTTACGCAAAAGCCTTTAAAGGTATAAAAGCGTAACAAACAGACAGACAGACAGAGTTACTTTCGCATTTGTAATGTTAGTAGGGATATTATTATTTTTTTTTAAAGAAATTAACATTATACTATATATATTTTAAAGAAATTAACATTATACTATATAAAAAATGAAAATATAGCTGTGGGTGAATTCTTATTTAGCAAAATTTCTCAGTAGTGGCAAAATTTCGGATTAGTAGTACGAACTAGTAGTTAGTATATGTGTATATCAGATAAGATATCAGATGTTAACTGAAGACCGATGTTGATGCGTTGTTATAACTTTATTTTTTTAATAATATACAAGATCTTTATATTTTTATATAGCCAGATTTAGTACCCATAAAGTAAAAGTTACTCATATAAAGTATGTTGTATTTTGAAATCAACAAATAAATATTCCTATAGTGTACGCAGTTCGTCGTTACCTAACCACCGTTCATAAACTTTCTGACTAGTTCAATTATACTCAAGTATTAAAGTGCCACCGCTTTTCCCCGACAGATTAGAGTTCTACGCTAAATATGAGAATACATATTGACATTTAATTTTGGTATGTTTGAAATTCCAAATTTATAAATATAGGTAAAATTACTTTTTAGCTTCTGGTACTTATACAATTCTGTGTTACCTTCGTCTAAAATTCACTAATGTCTCATATTATTAACTGTTATAAAATTGTATTTAATTAAACATGACTAAATTTTACCTGAAAAATTGTGACAATTCGTTTGATATATCCTAACCTGCTCTTAGTAATAAAAAAGTAACCAAGAAAAGACTTTTTGTTTCGAAATAATTTGCCTGTATATATTAATGGAACTTTATTCGTTCATTCTAAAATACTTCGTTATTATATTAAAATAATTTAAGGCATTACTCAGGAAACTGCATAATAGCACTACATGCCATATAATACATATATATGTTATTGAAAATGTATGAAATGAAGTAAAGGTACATGTATACAGGGACTAATTATTCCGGCCTAGCCCTTCTAGAGAATTTACTAACGAAAGTTTTGCAGGTCCTCAGGTCGGCTCAAAACTAACTACCATAACTCAGAAGAGTCAGTTTGGACCGGACCAGACACTATTATGTTGTCAGGATAGTCGAACGATTTAAATTATTATTCATTTTAAAAGAACTTCATTCCTTTAACTATGGCCTATCCTTCTTTATCATATCATCATGCTCTTTCTACATATACAAATCCTAGGAAATGTGTACAATAGAAATTATCGTATTATATCTGTGCGGAAGCTAAGGTATTACAGTAATATTTATTTTTATGATTGATTCTATTTATTATTTTTTTAAAAATTGCTTAGTTCTCCTATAATTTGTAAGTTATTATCGCAATGTGTTTCGAGTATATCATACATATTACAGTTCTATCTCCATATTTTTTATATTTCAATTACGAGGTCATTGCCCTTTGAAATATTTCATATATGGATAGTTTTCAATTGATATTACTAATAGTCAGAACACATACTGAAATAGACATAAAGTAGTACTTACAAATACAGCGTCCCCCTTGAAACACAAGATACAAAATATTCACAACTCACTAGACACTTTATAAAGTCTTCACAAACCAATCCTTCACAATTGATTGACTGTTCAGATAAATTCAATTTATCAACTGGCATTAGTTTTTAAACTACCTTTTCATAACTTTTAATACTATTTGCAACAGTTGCAAAATTCACAAATGAAGTTTTTTAGTAATAAATTCGAGGCTATCATTAAAATATGCTTTAATGAAACTAATATTTTATTATTTTAAAAAACTACATACTCCCGACGTGTCAGTTACCGTGATCATGGTTGCTGAAAAATAAAAATTAAATATAATACGCGAAGTATAATCCGAAAAATATTAGTTTCACTACATATATACTCGCGAAATACGAATATTCGCGAAACTCTAAGATCTCATTAAAATATCAAATATGTTACAAAAATAAACTTAGACGATATCTCTATCCTTAAAAAAAGGATAAAATTTTCGTCCAAATATTAATATTATGACTTTGATGAACTTGTTAGTTTGATTAAAATGAAAGCACAAGGTTATTGCGAGTTAATTCACAAACGAATCTATAAATTTCCCGTTTCACGTCATAATGAGGAAGCCACTTAACTAATATATTATAATCACAATTTATGTGTCAAGTTGATATTTATCGTATGGACACTAATATATATTATAATTTCACGGGCGTTCTAACTTTAATTAACTTTGCTTGTTCATATTAATCACATAATAACATTTGATTACAAATTATCATATTGACTTCAGCTTCAAAATGGACAGGTTTATAAATGTTGGAAAACCAATATTTATAATAACTTAAACTCATTTTCGATAAAGTTAGCAATAATTAAAACAGGCAATGATTTTATGCGTACAATTAAACAGAATATAAAAAGTGGCAGCCTTAAAACATTACATATATATTTTACATTTATTTTTTAACATAGAATAATGTAAATTGTATAAGACTTGCCCTGTACTTTGAATTTTATGTCGAACTAGAAGACCTGGCGAACTTCGTATCGCCCTATAATCAAGAAATATCTATTACGTTTCTTTATTTATATTTTTGGAGTTTACCTGTAAGCCATAAATCTCCGTGTTTTGAACTGCGACAGAATGATTGACATATTAGTTAGTTGTCAAATCTAATGTCAAAAAGAACGTTTGTATGGGAAATAGAAAAGGGCTATTTTTATGGTTTTCCTAGTAATGAATCAATTTTTTTCAGCTTTTATACCTTCCCTGAACCTCCACGAACATTTCAAGACTAAGATAAGATAAATCCGTTCAGCTGTTCTCGAGTTTTAGCGAGACTAAGGAACAGCAATCCATGTTTATATATATAGAAGATAAAGTTGTTCAGATGCAAGACAATGACTATATATTACCTACGTACGACCACCTGCTCCGACTGCATTTTAATATAAATGCTTCAGATCTATTTGCAATATATCTTAAACTCTGACATGTAAAATTGTTCACAATCTATCATATAACATTTGAAATTTAAATCCATTTCATGTTTATATAAGATCATATGTATGGATTAAGACTGATTGATTGTATCGAAAAATATTTTGAGATAAAAGTATCCATGGAGTGGTTCTTCTAATAATTTCTGTGTAATTATTTAGGTACTTTATTTAAAACAAAATTTTGAACATTATTATCATAAGCAAAGAGGACTTTAAGTATAATATTATTACAACTCTACATTTCCTGTTTTATCTATACTAATATTATAAAGCTGAATAGTTTGTTTGTTTGTTTGAAAGCGCTAATCTCCGAAACTACTGGTTCGAATTGAATAATTCTTTTTGTGTTGGATAGTCCAGTTATCGAGGAAGGCTGTGGGCTATATAACATCATTCTACAACCAATAGGAGCAAAGATATAGTGGTAAATATGTAAAAAACGGGAGAAATTATTTCATCTTTGAAGCCTTCCGTTGCGTGCGCCGTGAAAACGGTTAAAGATACACAAAAAATATGTATTAAAGAACAATAGCTCTTTTAATGATCTAAAAAACAGTCCGCGACAGTATAATATGTCTATCTTTTAAGATTAACTCACAAAAACCGTTTTTATGGTACCTAATTTGGTCGAAATAATTTGTTTAAGTTGTATCAACATTATAATATTAATCTTTATTCAAATAAACAAATAAATATGTTGTTGGGTAAGAGTACTCGTACTTCATTGTGAATAAAAAAAAACAGGTTTTATCCTGAAAATTCTACGGGAACTCGACCATTCCGAAAACCCCGCAAGAACGGGAACTATGTGGGAAGAACCAAAAATCTGCCGGAAGTGACTATTCGTGGCAAAAGCTAGTCTAATACATATAAACCTCAAAACGGAAATCTTTGGCAAATGCGAGAATTAAAATCATTAGAAGGTTATCAATCTATGGCAATTAACAGAATTGTAAGAAATATTTATTTACATAGAAAAAGAAAGTTAATAAATTAAATACCATATAACAACCGCAACTGACACCGTGGAATGTACTACTTGCCTCGGCCATGTGAACCAGAAGATTCTTGATTTCACACAAGAAATATAGTGGTTTTCCTTTCCTGACAACCGTGAGTCCCATAGTCTTAGATATGAAATTTCGAAATTGTATACTTTATAATAATGAGAGACTAAATATTTTGTTATTCCCTGGGGCCTCTGACTAGTTGTGGTCAAAAGATAATCAAAAAAAGGTATTGGCCAAACTCACATTTACAAAACTTTAATTACAAAAACTATACAAAAATAATTATACAGTTTTGGAATGATGTTCAATAATTGGAAATTTCAGCTAATAATTGATTACAAACAAATATAATAAAATGTAATGAAACAGAAGAAATAAGATTAATTGAATTAAAATCAAAAGTTTGTTCTCGTTCTTCCTTCAAGCTTAACTTGGTTATTAAATTACTGTTTAAAAACTTGGATGCAGAATTAAAGATTATGTATAACTTGTCTCTATAATATAACGAACGTTTCAAAGTTTGGTTTATTATTAATAAAGTATTTTAAAAATGAATTTCATCTCATCTTCCCGTTACAGAGTTTAATGAAAAAGTTATTTATTATATAAAATGAAACTACGTAAGAGTACGTGACTAAGGAGCATAAAACTTAAAAGGAAATTCAGTGGATACTTAAAAAACTATCTCATTAAAATAGTATCTCAAACGTAATGACATTTTTATCAAATACATTTTGTTACGTACTAAATTTATGATTCAGAACTGATATAACAATGTAATATAAAAACAATAGGATAAATGTATTGAAAATGTTCGTTAAAAGGCTTTCTATTTCTCTTTGCCTATTCGTTCCTGTTTAAATTACACAGTATGCATTAATTAAATAATGGTATCATGATCAATAGTTATTTTATCCTCCTGACTACAGAATGCTGGATTTATGGAATTTCTTTAAAAATTTTGAACAGTTTGCTACTTAGGGTCCAAGAATACATGGAAAATTTTATAAAAAATTTTATGTTGTGAAAATTTCGATTTCCTCTACGTCCTATGTATAGGACAAATTCATTGAAAAAGGGTTGTACTACTCAAATAACATAAAAGGACTTTTTATGTTAATTTTGTTTAAAATTTATTTATTTTTAAATGGAAAAATAAAACATTTTAATAACTATATTAACAAAACACACCAATTTCTTAAAAAAATATTCGTAACAGCACAAAATTGTCTTAAAAACAATTTTTTATCGATCAACAGATATAAAAATATTTCAAGAACGAGTTAACATTTTTCGTCAAAAATTAATTCTAAACAATAACAACTTCTTCTAAACCGATTACAATGAAGTTAGTACAACTATCTTAACTATAACAAAATAAAATTGGGCATCAAAATCAACAGACAACCCCTTGTTTTAACTTTTGATTGTTTGACAATTAATTATTATTAAATATTTATTTATTCCTGTTAATTGTCCCAGTTCCGTAAATCTGAATTCCACAGTCAATATCAGTGTTAAATAGGGGGCATCCAATATATTTTCATCTTTTAATTATGATAAAAAGAAAAAACATTGTAACATTGATATCTGCTAATGTCTTACACATAGGACATTAAACGCCTTATCTTGTCTCAATACTCTGTATATGTCCCAAGCAGAGGACATAGAGAAAACATGTGATATAACATGCAAGATATTCTTCTATTTCAAAAAATAAAAGGTCAATTTGAATTTAATTGGGTTTAGCTAGGAATAAGTGCAAAACAATACAAATAAGATAATAATTACGTCAATTAAATAAGATTAGAGTTACTCCTGCTCGAGCGCAGGTCGACACATTTGTGCTTTGATCCAATTTTGCAAAAAGAATGTTGATTCTTCCCATCCCATCGTGTCAATTGATGCATTTTTACATTTTTAACAATCCAAAAGATGTCGTTACATGTTACTTTTGTAATTAAAACCTCATATAAAACGGGTAGATTTTTTTAAATCATACATTCTATCTATAGCACGCAGGCGGTCAGGAGGTTAAGATGTAATTTAACGGTTGAAAAGTTTGTGTCTTATACTCGTATATTTCTTACATTACGATTTAATTCATTTGGCCGTATAAAATTAATGACTTGAAACTAACGGCTTGAACCCAATATTTCTATTGAATAATTATCACTCAAGTCTTAAAATAACAAGTGTTACGAAGAATTTTTTTTTCGATATTGAAAAATATCGAATAAACAGGATTTTTTAAAATAAAATTATGAAATTTTTCAGAATCTTCTAAAGATGGAACTAACTATGTATATTGCCTTCTTTTATCGTGCCGAAGGACATGTGTCGGGTATAACATTAAAGGCGTTATTTCATTTTAATATTTCATATTAATATTATTTAAGGGACGTGTCATTGACTTGTCTACTCAATTTTATCCTTATTTCGTTTTTTACATAGGAAAAAAAAATACTTTTTCTAAAGTAATACAACGAAAACGAAACATTGCAATAGTTTTGAATTAAAGAATCGAATTTTGACCAACAATTTAAATTGATTAAAAAATGTTTTTTAAGAATGATGTGATTAAAGAGATTCCATTAAGTATTTTATGAAAGGTTTTTAATTACTGTAATATAATTGACAATGAATAGAAAAAGTGTTACTTATCTATTACGTAGTTTGATTAACCGTTTACTTCTAAGTAGGCATCAAACATATTTTTCAGAAACGATATTGAGACTCACTTATTAAAATTCTCGTTTTGTTTCCCTTTGTTTAACCTGGACGCTTAAGATTTTCATCGAAATAATTTATTTCGACTATTCAAAGATCTTATTTAAAATAAAAATTACTATACGAACTTTTCTATCACACTAACTTCGAAATTTTAATTAAAGAAATAAAAACGATCTACATTATGTACTTGAACCTATTACGTCCAAACGTCATAGTTATAGTAGTTCAAAGCAATTTCTCAACGTCTCACTTTATTAATAATGTAAAGACATCTTTAACAAGAACGACGTATTCCTATCGCAATCAATTGTAAGTGATTTGTTTTTAATTTATAACAAACAGCACCATGTATTGAAGAACACAATAACTAACGAGCAATTATGAAGACAAAGTTCTTTTTATGAATGTTATCATAAGAACCTGACAATGTTATGAAATAGAATGGAATGAAAAGAACAAAAGTATTGACTCAAATATAAATAACTCGTTAATAACAAGTATCATTGTTGTATTTTGTATTATAACGTATACATAAAAATATGAATGAGGGGTCGTCTTCCCTCACTCGTTCAGCAGCCTCCTTCTGCAAGATGACTCTCTCGCTGAAGTCGGCCACCGCCTGCCATGCCCTCTCGCTGCCGACCATGGCCTGGACCACTGCCGGCAACGAAAGGTCTGCGCCAACCACGCGGATGAGTTGGCTACGCTCGGATATCCACGCTGGACATTTCATCAAGGTGTGGTCAGCGGTGTCTTCCACGCGACTGCAGTGGTGACACGTCGCTGTCGGCTCTCTCCCGACTATGTGGCACAAATACCTCCCGAAGCAACCGTGCCCCGAGAGAATCTGCACCAGCCGGAAGGTCAAGGATCCGTGTCGGCGGTCCACCCACTCCATGAGGAGCGGGCGAATAGCTTCCACGGTTCGCAACCCGGCCACTGGCTCAGAGAGCCTTTGCCTCCACCGATGGAACAAGAACGACCGCGCAGATCGTCGCCAACTATCCACCCGATCCCGGTCCGGACTCGTTCCCCGGGATCGATCTCGCGCGCGCTGGTGTAAACCTCCGCCAGAACCTGGGCATCCAGTTCCCAGGGAGGCGTCCCAGCCAACACGCAAGCCGCCTCATGAGAGACAGTGCGGTATGCTCGTACCACCCTCACCGCCATGACGCGCTGCACTCTGTGCAGCGCAGCCACGTTCGGCCTTGTGAGGGCACCGACCCACACTGGAGCTCCGTACAGCGCCATTGAGCGTAGCACAACGGGGTATAAACGCCGGCATGCCACACTCGGACCGCCGAGATTGGGGAGAAGCCTCTCGAGAGCATTCGCCGTCCCGAGGAGTTTCGGGACCAACCCGCGAAAGTGCTCCCGGAAGTTCCACCTTCCGTCCAGAGTCAGCCCCAGATATTTCATCCGGGGACTGAGCTCGACGCGGACGCCGCGGATGGTGATGCAGGCGCCCGTCGGAGGTCCTGCTCGAGGGCGGTGGAAAAGATAGATGTATAATACCCTAACTATATCCTAACGATAAATATCTACTACATATTTTCAAATTTTAAAAACATTTTTTTGTTTAAATAAATAGACATTTTTTGCCGATATTATTGAGTATGATTGTCCTCAATACTTGTGTGTTCCACAAAAAAAGTAATCATGCTCTCATTACAACCTCAAATGAAAAGTGATTCTAAGTTAATATTTTCTTTTTTCTAAATAAAAAAGAACATCAACACGTTTTTATATTGGCCAAGTAAGAAATATTTTGCAGTCAGGAACATTTTTTTAAAACGCTGTCTGTAGCTACAACATATTTCCTTAAATAATAATAAAAATACGCTTGAACTATATCAGCGACGAATATTTTGTTTCTGTTATTATAACAGAAAAATCTTATTTCATTTCTTATATCCACATACGGTGATTTGATTCGATCGACTGTTTTAGGACACTTCATGTATTGGTTTGGTTGATGAAATTATCGCACTAGAATATTTATTAAATTACAAAAACTCTAATAAATCTAGAAAATTAAGAATAAATATAGTATTTCTAAATACAGAGAATTATTACATGTGACATTATTTTATATAAGAGGATAGACCATAAATATAGACTTCTTTAAAGAAATGGCTTAATTTTTTTAACTATATTTTCTTTGGGTTAAAATTAGTTGTTTAAACTTTTGCATTAATAATTCCGCCTTAATGGAATATTAAAATAAACTAGTCGACATTTTCTTTACGTCATATATTGAGTGTTACGAGCAACAACAACCAAGAGAATTACATCAATCTTAGCAGAGAAGTTACTTTAAACTAACCTGAATGTATGCTACCCCAGTAAGTAGGTAGTCCTTACTTAAAGTTTAGTTAATAAATTCACATTTATTCTTTCGAGAGAGCCAGATTTATTTAAAGTTTGCTTAATTTGTCTAATTCTAACTGACGAATTTGTATAACAAACATAAGACGTAGTTTGTATTTCCTATGACACTAAGTTTCAAAGGTTGTCTGGATGAAGTTGGTCGCCTTACTGTGAGGGTTGGCAGTACGCAAGCCGCAACGCGGATAACCCACTTTGATTATATTTATAAGCGTGTTCTTCCTTTCGTGGCACATTTTGAAATCCGACATATTTATGTATTATATATTTATTTATTATTACATTTATACCTACGTATTTAAATCGAATTGCAAAGATATGTACGCAGTTCATACATCAAATAAACTGGAGCACTATTGTAAAATAGGATAGTTTACAATTCGTCAACCAGTCTATCGCAGATAATATGCAGAATTTTCGGCTTCTTATATGTAATTCATAAACTAATGTAAACACTACAAATGAAAAGAAAATATTAATATAATTCTTGCTTTGTTATTTAATGTTTAGTCTACTATTATTACCTACATCGAAATTATCGGGCCTTGAAAATGGCTGAACTGCTTCGAGAAAAGGATAATACAGGCATTAATTTTAGCTGGACTTGGCATAGATTTTGAATATGTAACGATTTCGAGATTTTGTTTTTTAGCTTCGAAAAAAGAAAGTCAATTGATTTGAGAGTCCTATATACTTATATTTATGAGACATTTTAGCTTTTAGTATCTAATATATTTCTAACTTGGTTCAGATTATAACAATCTTGATTAACAAAGTACTACACTGTCAATATTTTGTCAATACTTTGGTATTAAAGCATAATATAGGATATTCATTTATTTTTTATATATAAATAATTAAACATATTTTTTACGACTTATTAACTGTATATACAAAATACAATTATGGATCTAATTAGCAAGTAAATATCCAATCAAAAGGATGATTAAATTATACCTGTGGTGACGAATTAAAGGGAATATATAAATTTCGTGATAATTATTTTTAACGAAACTGATCAAAATATTTATATTATATTTGGTTCAATCTCAAAAGCTTAATTTATTAAGCATTATTAAAACAGTACTTACCTTATCCTATTTAACTTACTTGTACATTAAATTTAAATTTATTGTAGTTCCTTTGATCAATGCAATTCATTTTTTATCTTAGTCTTTTTATTTGCTCCCTTAACACCTATAAAATTAATCAATACTGTAATAATAGTGAAATGTGCAATATTTCAGTAGTTTAAAAAAATCACAGCTTTATATGAGTTTGCAAATAATATACATACATATTATATATTTGTGGAGTCTCCTTACCTGTATCCGAATTCCGAGTTAACTTTCACAGTACGAACTGCACAGTGCGAATTACTTCCACAGTGCGAATTAATTGTAAGACTTACAACAAAACATATAATAAAGGATCTTTTTGTTATTCCACTACGATGTTACATAAGCATAATACTATTTTTTAATTTAAATGAGATTTAAGATTAAGACTTAAGATTTTACCTCATCTACCAATAATATTAACAGCAATATTTGAAACAGCAATATTTTAACAGCAAAATTATAGCTCTTCTGAGCCTTTTACGACACCTGTGGTGAAATTGGCTCTTTATTTCAACTACCTTTAATGTATGTAGAAATGAAACCTACAAGTAAGCGTTACCCATTCCGACCCGTAGTAGTAAAGTAAATTGTGTTTTGTTTGCTCAAATTATATGTATTATTTCTTTTCTCAAAATAAGCTTAGAAATAAATACCAAGCTAAATTATATGGAGGATCAAGTCACTTTTAAAGTAAGAAATTTTAGATGACCTTTTTAATAACAGGTTTTAATTCTAATAGAAACAAAATAAATATTCGGTTTTGTAAATTTATAAGTCTGTAAAATAACATAATTCCAATTTACAAGATTTTCATAATTACAACAAACACGTTATACGATGTTTATTTATATTGAAAGCTATTATTAATTTTCTATTTACGCAAAAGCCTTTAAAGGTATACTGAACGTTGTATAAAAGCGTAACAAACAGACAGACAGACAGAGTTACTTTCGCATTTATAATGTTAGTCCGGGATATTAATAATTTTTAAAAAAATTAACATTATATATAATACTGATTAAGATATAAAATATGAAAATATAGCTGTGGGTGATATTCTTATTTAGCAAAATTTCTCAATAGTGGCAAAATTTCGGATTAGTAGTACGAACTAGTAGTTAGTATATGTGTATACGTTAGTATATATATAACAGACGAGCATAACAGCTAATTTAGTTATGAAATACAAACTTATACAATAAAAAAAAAATATTTGCACATAATATTAAGATAAATATCTTATAATAGTATTGCCAATTTTCACTAAATCACAAACAAGGAAATTTTAAATATATATTTCAATGAAAAATAGTGAAAATGTCGGAAAAGGATACAAAAAGATCTATCGACAGATGTGAACTTTATGAGCCGACTTTCTGTTTAAATTCAGTAAGAATGCTTAAACCAATAATCTCTAGTAAAATAAAAAAATAACAAAGACTAATGGTAATAATACACCAGATTAACTGAATACTAGTAATTCATCGACATTAGCTATTGAAACAAATGATGATCACAATTCCGTTCCGTAAGTCTGCAAAGCTCTTGGAATCGCGTAGTTTTGCATGTTTTGCTTACCTTCCCCGAAAAATGAAAATTAATTTCAATACGCTGTCCTATTTAGCAAACAAATTTGGTGAAATGGCATCGAATTCCCGAAACTAATACAATTCTATACTAGATTAAAATTTTATAGTTAAATGTTATGTTGATATTAAAATAAAATGTAACAATATAAAGCGTGGTGCAATAAATGGTTACCATAACTGAAAAACGATTGATATGAAATAATTTTTGTTGCGACAGAAATATATGAAGACTAGCTTCCGCCTGCAGATTCACCCGCGTGGAATTCGGTTATATCGCGTTTCCAAGAGAACCTTTCAAAAGTCTAGAATAAAAACTATCCTATGTTCTTTCTCAAGGTCAACTCCATCTCTGTACCAAATTTTATTAAAATCAGTGCAGTGGTTTAGGCGTGAAAGCGTAACAGACAGACAGATAGACAGAGTTACTTCCGCATTTATAATATTAGTAGGGATAATTAAATGTGTTCAATATTTAATGGTATACGTGAATTAAATAAATAACATCAGTTATGGAAAATTTGGGCAGAAAATTATTTTTTATGAATTTTCAAAAGAATAATTCGATAAGGTATTAAAATTTAATTAAAAAGTGTGACAAGCATGAAGAAATGTTGAATGCATAAATAGCATAAATCATCATGAACCTCTGCCTCTTGTGTTGGCATAAATTAAACCAAACGATCATAAAAAGTTGTTCTCTTAATTGTTTTCATTACTTCTAAAATATAAATTCTACTAAAATCCTTAACGAGAAAACCTATGAATAAATGCGCTATGCAATATTTACTGTGAAAAAACTTTTCTTCAGGCGATAAGTGTATAAAAATGTACTTACGTTGTAAACGATGTTGTGACGAACAATATTCATCTGAAAATTGAGTTTTACATTTAGTAAGTATATAATTATAGATGAAGTATAGAACAAAATTATATCTTTTTGAGGGAGGAAGTAAAATTAACAAATTATTCAATTATGCCGCACGACTTCGTCTGACTCCCATAACATACGAAATTGAACATCTGAGTGGTTTACTTTGGATCCAATTATTTAAGTAAACAAACGTCAACTCCTTCTACATGAGTCTACTTTATCCAGTCTCCAGATCATTACTTTACATATTAATGTAAAGTAATGAATTGAATACTTATTCAGGTATCATTACTTCATATTATTTTGGAATTTTCATACTTCGATATACACCAGCCCCATAGTAACATTGCCAATACATTGCTACGATTTTAATTGTGGCAGAACAAACTATAGATAAAGTGATAATGGTAAATATAAAAAGGGTAAACAGTAAATAATATTTATGGCATCATGAATAACAAAATCGCATTGCTATATTTTTGAAGCAACTAGTACACATATGCATAAAAATTAAATGATAACAAACAATACTATGTCAAGTGTTTGGACAGCAAACACTGTGCAAAAAATTTGATACAGGTATGGCTTTTTGATGGTAAAAATTTTTTTTAACGCGAGGCGTTACAGTACTTAAGAAATAATAAATACGTAGTTAATGAGAATTGTGACAAAAAAAAGGATTGAGAATAATGTAAATTATTTGTAATTTGATTAACAGCCAACATATGAGGAACACCATATTCATCATATTGATATAAAGATCATAATAAAATAGAAACGTGTACACTGTAAGGTTGTTTCGTAAATTAAAGGTTAATTTTTCGAGAAATTTGTATCTTTCAAGAAATCTTCTTATTGAAAGTTTTTCTCTGTCTTTCTAGTAAAAGCTCTCGTAAAAAAGAAGGTACGACGAATTGAATCTATCAGTAGAACTTACTCTAGATAACTTCGGAATTATGACTAAAACTTCGTAATTCGATATTACGTAAATAACGGGTACAAGACGACATAAAATTAATATTTTTATAAGTAATACTATAAATTTATTGTAAGTAAGTTTTTATATATAATTATTTATTTAAGTAAAAGGACAATTGCAAACACTTTAATTTTTTTTTATATGGAAGAGGGAAAATAATCTGATAAAGGGTCCTTGACTTTCAGAAATCTTTTATTTCTGATAAGGTTTTTATGACCTTCAGACAGATCAGAACGATGTAGTTTTGATTGGATTTATTACTCAAGCCTTACTGCTGTGGTAAACAAAAAAGAACTTTTATTGTAGTCAGTTTTTTATGTACAATAGGCTAGTTGCCACTATTTTTATTATTTCATAGAATGGTTCATTACAATTATATTACACCACAATTTTTTTTTTTGAATCACCTATTCTAATAAACTTCAAATTTAAAAATATATTTTCGCTATGCAGCCAGAAACGCCGTAGCGTGACGTGATATTCTTGTAAATAATACGACTGTTTATCATACGACCTTTTGTATCGGAATTCAAAACCATGGCTTCGAAAGAATTACTATATGATAAAATATGATAGTTACTACTATTAAGCGACTATGCGCAGTCAATTGCCCACGTGTTACCATTGGTTCTGTTTTTATTTTAGCTTGAAAGTGACGTGGAAAATTATAAACAATATAAAATCATGGGTTCAGTTAAAAGAATCAGAATGAAAACTAATTGTGTTCCAACTCGATTTAGTTGTCAAAAGGAGAGCAAACGCAAGCGTTTGGTAACAAATGATGAGGATGTTGTCAAGAAGAGAGTATACTCCATCTAACAATCTTTTCTTCTTTTTACGTGGTATAAATAATTATCAAGGCGTATAAATGAAAGACCACGAATAACCTGAAATAGCGTTTGATATTACGTTGTTTACAATATTGTGACTTAGAAACATGGCGGACGGTGTTTTCAATTTTCAGTTTCAGTTTGTTTTTTTTAATTTCAAGTTCAGTTGAATTTTTATTGAAGTTTATATATTTCGGACCTTTATACGGAATGATATTTGAATTAGAAGTTATTGTTATAAATGGTGACAAAATCTCATTTTCCACAATACTAGAGACCAATTAAATTAATAATTAAACTAATCTTCTTACGGTCGTGAAAACTATTTAGTCAGAATAAACTAATATTGTTATTTTTTTAACGGGCAGACGAGATGTCCGCCGTGATCACGGTTGCTGCAAAGTCATCGAAACATCGGGAGTGTGTAGTTTTTAACATAATAAAATACGAGAAGTAATCAGAAAATATTAATCTCATTTAAACATTGATAATCTTCGCGAATAATGTTACAGCAGTCCGATCAGAACGAACGTCTAGTATATACTTTATGATCTGTTCATCACAGCTTTATAAAAGTTATTTAAATAGGAATATCCAGCGGAGTTCCATTTTCAAACATTCTTACTATAATCTTTTGAAAAAAACAAACAAGGCAAACAAAATAATTTATATGGGTGTACACAACCTGCTAACTAATTAAAACTATCATAATACTTTTTATTAAAACGAATAACATTACCTTTCTTTTAGTTCAATCTCAACTGGTCACAACAGCCCACACACCATGACTTTACACTTATTTTAATTTCATTACCAAACGACAATATTGAAAATGTACACACTCGTTACTAATTTCATTAAACACATATCACAAGCACAGAACTCACAGCTATAATTTTCCATAATTCGTTAATAAATTAATCCACAGATTACTAATTAAAACATATTCACTTGTGCTTAGAAAAACAAATGACAATATTGCATAATAATAAAATGGCGACAAAAGTATAAACAGTTTACCGACCAATCAGAGAGCCCCGTTTCGTTTGACAATAAACGGACGTTCTACAAACAATTCAAAATTTGAATCAATGCTTTCCGAACACTATGAAAATAATAGTCCGAGATCCTACTACAGTATTTTTGTGTTCATATGTTATTTTTTTAAATCAATTTTTTATTTATATATAGTTAGGAGATAATATTATAATAACTAGGTTAATTTTTGCGAATACACCCTGGCTGCGAAGAGTTGCGGCTAGGTGCGCAATGGCAACCGTGATTTTTTAGAATCTTCATATAAATTACTGTCATATATAGTTTTCTTTATTTAAAAAATATGTGAACGGAGTTTTTCCAAAAAAATAAATTAAAAATAATTTAATTAAAAATTATGGCGGCCAAATTTTGATAGGTAACTAAGTAAATATACTATTTTCTCCTAACTATAAATAAACTTTAAAATTTGGTTTTAAACAAATAACCGATGACCGCACCAATCCTGCAGTGGGATCTTAGACTACAAGCAGAGAGTGATTGTGCATATCGCCGCTCTGGCTGCATAGCGGCGCTAGCAGTTAGCAGCGGCCGATCGAAAATGTTTCGTTTTCAATTTGTTAGATGGCACTTATTGACATATCATGAATCAAAATATGTCATTTTGAATGTCTGTCGACATTAGTATTTGGTAATGTATGATTAAAAGTATTTAAGTAAAAATTAAACAATATAGGTTTAGTTTTTAAATGCGTATGGTATGTACTATGTAGTGCTTATTTGGATCTATGGTGTGCACGGCACTGGTACGTCATAATGGTGATATGTTGTTATTTAAACTAATCAATATTCATAATGACATGTTAAAAAAATAGGTGAAACTACATAGTATGTAGATGTAATGAACGACCTGCATTTTGTCAATATGTAACATGTTATTCAATTACTCACATATTTTACATAATTAAAGAGTAAAAACGTAAATAAAATGGTATATTTTTTAAATAACCTGTGTTGAAAAATGACAAAACTAAAACAAGAGTTACGTAACTACCAAAAAGGACACTGACCAGTAGAAAATAGACGAAGCCAGTGTAGATAGAACTCAAACTTTTCAAACCACTAAGTGTTTCCAAAGTTGTAGGAATTTATCACTAACATCTAACTTTATACCGATAAGAATTAACTTTGTCATATGATATAAACAATGTTTTGAGTTCAAACCTAATCAATGAGCATGTTACGTACGAGGTACATATGAAGAAATGAATGAACATCAACGGGGCGACATCTTTGTATCGGTAAAATATCGTGTAACGAGTGATGCCGCTGACTCCGCGGAACGAACACCATGCCGTGTGATCAAGAAGATTCCGTACGCCATACAAGCAATGGAATGGCATTGCTATACTATCATGGGGGCTGTACTGTTTGTGTTCTTATCTTCGGTATCGGCTCACTCGTCATACACGCCGCACGCGCGTCCGTCTTATCCCGCAGTTCCATACCGACTGCCTGAGGGAGGGAAGCGTGCCCCGCTCCCCGCCATACTTCAGCATGCGGCGTATACGCGTGAGACGACAGTGTCTTCATATATGTATAGGAATCTACATACACTACATCCCTTCCTTATTTTAATGAAACTTTTAAATATTATAATAACTTTTATTGTATGTCGAAACATCTTCATCAGAGCATCATAACAATCTTCTACATTTTAATTGAAATTACTAATTTCCATTTACTTTTCGCATATTGAAATCAACTAGTATTTACGATTTAACATAACATTAATAGCATCAATAATCTTCCCAATATTCTAGTTTTAACAAAACATTGTAATAACTAAATTTCTTAATACTTCCTTCACTTCCCAAATAATCTTTTATTATTAACATTTAACCTCATGACCCTTCGCTTCCTTCGCTTCTCTAATTACAATTTAATCAACTATAACTAACATCCTGCTTCTTAGTTCCCAAAACATCATATTATAAGCTATAACTCGTCTACTCCTCTTTCGCTTCTCTAATTACAATTTAATCAACTATAACTAACATCCTGCTTCCTAGCTTCCAAAACATCATATTATAAGCTATAACTCGTCTACTCCTCTTTCGCTTCTCTAATTACAATTTAATCAACTATGACTAACATCCTGCTTCCTAGCTTCCAAAACATGATATTATAAACTATAACTCGTCTACTCCTCTTCTTCTCTTCCCGGACTTTCTGGTTCGTCCTCACTTATAGCTTTCCATTCTCCTTCTACCTTTTTTAGGTGTACTATATTTCGTCTCAGACATTATTCTGTTTCCTTGTTTTCTACTTCAACGTCGCCTCCTATTCGTGATTTAACTGTATATTGTGTTGGTTCAAAATTTGTACTAAGTTTATTGGCTTTGTTCATATCTTTGATGTATACTTTCTCTCCTGGTTCTAAGTCAATATCTTTTGCTCTCCTTCTTCTGTCCGCGTACTCTCTCCCTCTTTCCTTCTGTTCTCTGTCCTTGTCTCGTACGTCCATGTCTTCCTTCCTATGCTCAACGTCATCGATCATTGGTATTTTATCCCTAATTTTCCTCTGGAAAAACAATTCTGCTGGTGTTTTTCCTGTGACTGTATGGGGGGTATTATTGTACATAGTCAGATAGTCAACCAACGATTCTTTCCAGTGGATTTTGTTTTCAGCCTGGCATATTCGTAGTCGTTTCAGTATGCTTCCATTCTGACGCTCGACTTCTCCATTTTGTTGCGGCCAGTATGAAACCGAGTGATATAATTTTATGTCATTTTCCTTACAAAATGACTTAAATTGTTCGCTAACGAACTGTTTTCCGTTATCTGCTATTAAAGATATAGGATACCCGAGCCTACTGAAAATTTCCCTCAGAAGTTTTATTATTTCTTTACTGGATATGTCTCGGCAAATCTTTATTTCTTGATATCTAGAGTAATAATCAATTACTACTAAAAGATAGTCGTTAGATGGTAACGGGCCTAAAAGATCGATCGCAATATCAACCCATGGGTGTGGTGGCAATTCTCTTCTCTTCAAAGGGTAAGGTGCATTAGGTACGGACACAAGTGTACATCCTTTACATGGTTTAACCATCCTCTCGACATCTTGGTCGTATCTAGGCCACCACACTTTTGTTCTGAGTCTCGCTTTCATTGCCACTATGCCTGGGTGTCCCTCGTGTGCCGCTGATAGTACTCTGTTTCGCAATTCTTTTGGTATAACTATTTTGATTCCTCTGAGTAGAACTCCTGCGTGAAAGCAGAGTTCATTTTCAATCAGCTTATAACATTTTACGGTTGCGTCCCACTTGCGCTCATGAACGCCTTCTTTAACTTTTTGAATTTCTGGATCTTTATTAGAATAGCGCTCAATATCGCTCAACGATACCGCTATGGGTCTGACATGCTCGATTATATTTTGGACATAATCGACCTTTGAAGCGCTGTTCTCCGGGGTGAGTTTACATAGTCTAGAAAGAGGATCCGCGATGTTTTTTTTCCCCGGGTGATAAATAACCTTAGTTATTGGTGAATTGTCTTTGCATGTTTTTTGAACAGTAATTTTCCTGCCGTGATCGCAGTGGCTGCAAATCAACCGAAACGTCAAGAATATGTTGTTAAAAAATAAACATATAAACGCGTAGAAAATCGGATTTTTTTTTTTGTTTTATTTCAGTTATTTTGTTATTTTATAATTTAGGAAAAAAAAGAATGCCTATAATAAAAAACTATGTGAACCTAAATGTTAATGTAATGTAAGAGAATTAATTAGATGAGGTCTCTATGAAAATCACCAAAATATTAGATTTGTTAATGAAGATCTTCTGTTAACCAGTACGGGTAACAGGTACTCAACAAATATAGTATTGATACACAAGATTAAAGCTTTTTTTTTTTAACGAGGAGAATCTTTCAAAGACTTCCCGCCGCGGAGGAAAACACGGCGGGGGCGTGTGGGATTTCCACCCACTAAACTCCTCGGCGTTCTCTGCGCTGTGCGTAGACTAGTGAGCGGGAACGGCAAGCCATACTTCCGCTCACTACGCACGAGTCCCATGGACTCCGTCTTCGGCAGGGGTCACAGTGGCTTCACCACACTTCCCCTCCGACTCCAGCGCAGCGTGCCGGGAACGCCAAGCACGCCACTCTCACTCCAGCCTATGTTGCCCGGACGCCGGTTCCCCACCAACGCCCGGAGGCTCCTCTCACTGGGGAGGCATTTGGCGAGCGTAGGCCCGCTGCCTTCTACCCAGCCTTCGTCGACGCAGGGGCGCCGAGGAGGGGTCATCTTCCCGCGTTCGTTCAGACACAAGATTAAAGCTTGGTTAACCCCTTACAGAACCCATGACGATTAACGAAATGATTCTTATGACGGTTATCCTTATTATTTATTTCAAATTTATTGCTTCTAATTATAAAGTGCTTCACAAAGCAAAGTACACAGTAGGTTATTTATTTACTCTCATTGCTAAATGATTCATAGCGCGAGTTTTTTATTATTTACAAACATGGCTTGTTATTGTGAAATTTAATATCTTTTAAACCTAATTAGGTAATTCGTGTAGTTGATTAATTTTTTCTTAAATTGATGTAAGAAAGAGGTTTTATAATTGTAACTCTTATTCGTAATGTAATCAACAATTAAATTTTGTGTGTATGTATTCTAACAAAATGATAAAATAAATTTGTATGTCTACATTTAAAATATATAAATCTTACAACTTCATGAATTAGAACGTGATTTGAAAAGTAAATTTTCAACTATAATAAACAATCATATGGGTAAGAAGTATTTGAACGAAAAAATATTTTTTGAAGCGTAAAATTACTGTTATTTTATTTTGATTGACTTTAAGTTTGAGTAAAATGGATGTGTGTATGTGCTTATTATTATCTACTGGAAAGTATTATTTACAATACAATAAAATACAATAATTTTGGTTGAATATTTCTCTGTACAACATTTCTATCATAGGCATCGATAAATATTTAAATAGAAGGACTGGAGGATTAAATTGTTTTAGGATTATTTTGAGTGTTGTGGCATTAGAATGTTACTTTAATATCATTACATAATAGAGAAGTAATATATTATTATATATAATAACAATTTGTCTGATCGATGTCTGTACATTGGAGATGTATGTGAGATTGAACAAATGGGTTCACCAATCGGCGTGATTTGGATGCTAAACAGGAACATGCATAAATGAAAGGAAAAAACAAAAAGTAAAAAATGTGTATGCAAGTATATACGTACATATATACATATGAATGTGATATGAACATAAAGGGTAAACAAGTTTGTTCGTGCGAAATCTTACAACTCAATTCTGAAGCAGACATCTTTACCAATAAGCACGAAGTTGACTTACGATGACAATTCACTGTTAACTTCGTATCCTAATTTTTAATCCAACATAGTATATAATGAGTTCAAGGTCGATGACAAGTTACTTTTTAATTCACTTCTAGAATAGGGTAACAGTTTTGAAATTAAAAATAATCTAAATACATGGCCAGTTATATCGTAAAAGTAAGAATAAAATAAAAAGAAGCTTTTATTTAAGGCGAAAATTACATTATTATCGGACGTGATAATTAAATACCAAAGTTTAAAACTACCTAAGTTACTAGTACTACAATTTAGATCCAAACTTTTATATGTGTTACGAAGATTTCGAAATATAATTGCAAAAAATAAAAAAAATCCTTCAAGTTATTAAAATAATATTATCTGTTTGGTTTAAATTTTTGATTACTTTAAACCCATAAACATTATCAAATAACTTCGACAGAGGTTATTCTAAAAACAAAGGATCGAAGGGGTTTTGTTTATCGAAATATAATTAATTTTATTAGAACAAGTTACTTGTTTTAGATAGTAAACAAGAAACTTTATAATCATGAATTTCTAGAAATATTACAAGAAAATAAAGTGCGTATACAAATACATACATGTTTAAAATAGAAATAGAACAACTAAATTACCACTATTTTATTCACATCTATCATTTTGATTATCTATGTATTAAAAAATCATATTTCAGAATAAGATGGTAAAAAAAGTGTTTATAGTACTCTGTTTCTTCAAATATTTTTCAAAATCGATATGTTTAATACTAGGCTTAGTAACAGAAAAGTATATTGTTTCGATGTTTTTCATAGTTTTCGATAGTACAATGATCACAGAAATTTTTTATTCATAAATATTTGCTCAGATATCAGGTGGTGGTGACAACAGACTTTTAGAGGTGGTAGAGCCTAGCTGTGGTCATTGGTCAAGTTACTACAGCTCGAACATGGGCTGGCTCGACCGGGGAAGTACCACCCTCTCACAGAAAATCGGCGTGAAGTAGTCTTTAATGGCTGCGGTTGCCCTTTCCCTTTTCCCACCTTTTACGCCCCATTTTCCCAGAACAAGGGCGGCAACACATCTGCATATCTACGTTGTAGTTGTCAACGGGCGACTACTAACTACCTACCATCAAGTAGGCCGTCTACTCGGTTGCCCCCTATTCCCATAAAAAAAGACATCTTATTTAAATAAATCAATTTTGTTTTGCAGACATTGAATTTTCTTTAAGAAGAAGAGAATTTATACATAAAAATAAGCACACAAAACTAGAAAGTATGCTTAAGACTGACAAAAAAGAGGTTAATATATACATATAAAAATTTACTAAGCGTAAATATCGAATAGCGAAATCAAACAAATGAATTAAAAAAAAGTAAGGAAAAGAAAATCATAAAACGTATCGTATCTAAAGGGTAGAACTTAGTTTGTTAAGATAGGAGACGGATAATTTGAAGAATATAAGCCGATCCGTATATTGTCAATAATAGTTTACCACTTATTACACTATTTTTGCAAAAAAAAAAGAAACATACGAGGGGAGGTCAATAAATTCGCGGAATGAGCGGGAAGTGGGTTGAAATTATATAAGGTATATCAGTGAGGATTTTCAAAATAAATTGCAATTCGCTTCTGTAAAAATATAAAGGTTTGTTTTATTTGTACGCCTTTACAATATTATAACAATTATTATTAACTATAACAATTATATTTCTATCTTACCTGAAAATACAATGGAATAACATTAAAGTTCACTAATATTGCCTCCTCAATTATATCCCTTTGTCTATATAATGTTTTTCAAACCGTACCCTTTTCAGACTTTTGATTTACACAATCAGTAGAAATTACTGACTACTCGTCAAATATATATACCCTATATTAAATTGTATACTTAAAATTCATCATCACTTACGTTTTGTTCCCTCTCTAATCCAAAACCGTAGGCGTAAATCTGTTTGTCCTATCCCAACTAGTAAAACCAAATTTAAGAAAATACAATACAATTATCAATCGTCCTATCTTTATAATAAACTAAACCTTAGACTTGACTTCTACAGACTGACAAAAACCAAAGTATTTAGTAAAGCGTGTTCTAACAGAAACATTACTCACGTATAATTATGATGAAACTGAAAAATTGATAATTAATCTAAACCTTTCAAAATTATAATGAAATTAATAGATGTTTAAACTCACGCACGCGCGCACACACACAGACACATATACACACACACACACACACACACACACACGAGCACACACACACACACACACACGAGCACACACACACACACGAACACACTTTTAGTTATTTTATAATTTTTTTTACACTGCTTAATAGGATATTACTATAAATCTGTGTAACAAAATCATTGTTGAGTTTCTAGTTGTCTTGGTGGATGAGCGGGGCACCCAATAATACGGGTTTGCACCTAGTACAGGGGCCCTTGCAACTTGTTTGTTACGTAATCCTTGAGTCAAGTTTTTTTTTTAATCTCTCGCCAAGTTTTAATAATCATAAAATGCACAAAAAAACCTAAAAATAATCTACCATTAATGACGCGTCTCTTACCGACAACTTATAAACGCGGAAAAGGAGATTGTCCACTTAGTATGGGGACTTTGGCCTGACGTGAACAGACATTATATCATAGTTTTTGTAATTAGTTTAAAAACACTAACTAGTAATCATGAGAATATAAACTTAATTTTGTATCAAAATGTTTAAAAAGAGATTTTTGTCATGTCAGGAAAAACAGGTTAAAGTGAAATAAAACAACATTTTTGATGATTTATTTTTATTATGAGTTATCATATGTTATTAATAGATGTTCAAGAAATTAGACAGGTGGTGAAATGTGTTCCTGATACCTTGCCCAACTTAAAAACCATAAAATAGTCATTATATGAGCGCAGCAACACACTGTACTTCGGCCAACCAATTATTTTATTTTATTTATTTATTTAATACTTTTTTGCAATTACAATAATATTCTTTTATAGCTTCCTAACCATTGTGATTATTTTCATATAATATATATGTAAAATATATTTTTCGACTGACATGCCTGCTTTGTATTTTTCCACGCAATAATCTGCAGTTGGCCAAAGGAATTGGGTAGTCAACCAATAGGTCGCTGGCTGTATTCCTACATATTTCTATAGTATAGGAACCATCGCCTCTTATGTGCTGCCCATAATACAAACAAGCTTGTTTTAGTTGGTATGTTCCACGTGCAATTAATATAAGATCATTATATTCTATTCTTGGAAATATGAAACTGTCCATGTTTACATTTATAGGTTGAAAATCTGCCCGCCTTCTATTTTAATTATATATTTTCGATAACAAAGTCAGCTTATGTGTTATGAGTAAACATCTTTACATTTATTATAATACAACAGTATATAAGGATTATAATTATATAAAACAATAAAACCTTATTTGGAATATAAGAATAGCATATACAATACATATCTATTAAAAAACGAGTAATTTAAATAATTAATTGAATTGACACTTACTCGTCGAGGAGCTATCTACTGTCTTATGATAGACTGAACCTGATTAAGATCTAGACTATGTCGCCTTCGCTCTATCAAATCAGTTCCACAGTTTATGCATCTCAGAGATACGGATTGGTAAGAAGTCACTTCTTCTGTGTGCAGACTATCATGAGACACGCTTTGGTTTTGTTCAATGTCTACATTAAAGCCGTGGTTAGCGATGGACCTAGTTTCGGGGTCCATATTACGTGAGTGTTGGTCATCGTTTATGCCTTGATCAGAGTCCATAATACAAAAGCCAGGGTCATCGTTTGAGCGAAATTCGGGGTCCGTAGATGTGCAGGGGTCATTGGTAAAGATAGGTCGGCGTCCATAATGAATAAACAATCGTTGAAAGAAAATCCATAATAAATCAACACTCTCAATGTAGGTAAACAAAGCGATGTAAACAATCAGTCTGTGACATATCAATGTCAATGTCAAAAAAAATATTTAAAATTCGATCGAAAACAGATATGATTACGTTTAACATTCTTCATATGTATTACAGTTTATAAAACGTTTTAAATGACGAAACTAATTAAAAACAAATTTTTTTTTTGTAATTAATAATTATAGTTGTATTAAGTATTGCGAGATGATTCGATTTGACCTAATCGTTAATTGATCTTGCTGGTAACACAAAACGTGGATCAATAAAGCAAATCAATGAAGATACTTTAAAAATATTTTTTCAATAAAATACAAATGTACACTCAAACAACAATAGAATGGCTAAATAAAAAAAAATATAGTTTTTTTCATAAACTTGTTTTTTTGATAGCAGCTTGTTCACGCTAGGCCAAAAATGGACATTGCCCTTTGAGTTTAATGAAATGTCATTTCATTACATACATATAATATTAATAATATTATACAAGTACATAAGTTATATGAATTAGAAATATATACAACGTGTAACATAATTAACGCACACCCTGAAAGTAGTTTGATCAGAATCGGATACTGGATCGATTTTGATAGTTTTTTATGTAGGTCATTTTTTTTCTCAAATTTAGATAGAACTAAGTAAATTATAGTAACCCTGCACACAGTTATCTAAACACTTCATAGAAACGAAAATTAATGGAAACGAAAATGGATCGTAAGTCAGGGTATTAAGATTTTTAAAATGAAATATTTAATTAGTAATCATCATTCAATTAAAGAAAACTGATACTTATTTCAAGGCTAAAATAGTATTTAATAATAACTACGCACGCAACACCATAACGACAACCAGCACACAGCAAGGTCACTACAGTGCATAAAAGAAAGCCGCGTAATACAAAAATTATTACTTTCTCCTTCTTTCTTCGGCTTAATAACATTACAATAGAGCGAGACGGCAGGCATAATTCCGGGAATCAGAGTAATAATAACTAAACATCGAAGTCAACAAAATGTGTTTTGGGTAAGTTAGTCACGCCGCGTCCACCTTATCGAAAAGAGGTCAAGTGTAAAGTGCAAATAAAATCTTAGTCGCGCATTTCGCTGTGTCGTTTCGGTACCCTAACATTCAATACATCAAGTACCTACGCACGTGTCCATTGACCTCCTAGATCAGCTGATTTGACGCGACTCGACTTTTTTTGTGGGGGCGAATTAAATCGCTAGTTTATAACACAGAGATAACAAGTGCCGAGGAACTAAAAAATAAGATAATAACCGCCTTTGTAAAAGTGAAAAGTGACATTGCAGTATTATCTAAAATAAAACCACAATTGCGAAAACGGTCATTAAAGTGCATTAAACAAGGCGGTGGACATTTTGAAAATGTTTTAAAACGACAACGCCGTGCGAGTGCAAATTAAACTGTAAGTTTGTTTATGATCTTTAAATTATTGTAAATATTTTGATACACACCATTTAAACAGGCCGACTGTGTTTAACTTTGTCGTAGGTATTGTGGTGTCTAATCAAATCACGCGTTATCAGCTGTTTAATAATTCTTATTTACAAATTTAATTTAACAAATCAATAATTATAAAATATTGGCTTCACATTAAAAAGAAAATTCAATGTCAACAATCTAAAGCTTGAAAAGTGTGATGGAAAGAAAAATCATAATCATCGTATGTAGTTATTTCGTGTACTTATTATTACCTACTTCTTATTATTGTCGGATGGCACTCGGAGAGAGGGGCGCGGGCGCGGCGAGTACAGAGTGTCGCTGAATAGCGGACCATATTATTTGCACGAAATTGGGATAACTAATTTCACAAATAAAAAATGCAAACGCACATATAAATAATATTTGGTGTATGCATTGCGTTTATATTATTATATACGCATTGGGGTATTTGAGGGTGTGCGTTAATTACGTATTAAACGTAGTCCTGCCAGTTTACTAAGCGCTTACTAAATTAATTAATTAAATGACTTACTTGAAGGATTAAAGTTCTAAAGACAAATTTATTTTAATCTCCGTGTTACAACTTAGTCATTTTCGTTAAAAAGCCCATCAAACTTTGATTTTTTTGTTTTTCTACAACAAAATTTGGTTATAACATGTACGTATTGACAAAATGCAGGTCGTTCATTACATCTACATACTAGTTTCAACTTTCACCTATTTTTTTAACACGTCATTATGAATATTGATTAGTTTAAATAACAACATATCACCATTATCAGAATCAGAAAACTTCGAAATCTTATCTCAAATAATGTCATGCCCATAGTTCAACTATTTATCCATAGATGTCAATATTTCGTAAATTATTCGTTTTTTTCATCCTTAAAGTGTCACAACTCAAAAATTGTTATTTTTTTAAAAATATATTCCAAAAGTCTATTACACCATTTTGTTGAGTGTCAAAAATCATTATAACTTACTTAAAATCATATTGCAGTAACTTTCACAGTTTTTGAGTGATGAGCCAAAAAGTGAAAAATAAAGTTAGCATTAACTTCAAACGCGTTTTATTCGAAAGTTGGGATTTTTGACTTATGACACTATTTGAGCGGAGGTGCGATACATACTTTTAATCATACATTACGAAATACTAATGTCAACAGACATTTAAAATGACATATTTTGATTCATGATGTGTTAATTAGTGCCATCTAACAATGTAAAACGAAACATTTTCGATCGGCCGCTGCTAACTGCTAGCGCCGCTATGCAGCCAGAGCGGCGATATGCACAATCACTCTCTGCTTGTAGTCTAAGATCCCACTGCAGGATTGGTGCGGTCATCAGTTATTTGTTTAAAACCGATTTTTTAAGTTTATTTATAGTTAGGAGAAGATAGTATATTTACTTAGTTACCTATCAAAATTTGGCCGCCATAATTTTTAATTTATTTTTTTGGAAAAACTCCTTTCATTTATTTTTTAAATAAAGAAAACTATATATGACAATTTATATGAAGATTCTAAAAAATCACGGTTGCCATTGCGCACCTAGCCGCAACTCTTCGCAGCCAGGGTGTGTTCGCAAAAATTAACCTAGTAGGTAAATATATTATGTTCTCCTAACTATATATAAATAAAAAAATTGATTTAAAAAAATAACCTATGAACGCAAAAATACTGTAGTAGGATCTCGGTCTATTATTTTCCATACAAAACGTGTCAAGGATGATCTACAAATCTCGTGTATGTATACAGGAAATGTTTGTATGTTTGTGTAAAACTAACACATGCATAGTGTTCGGAAAGCACTGATTTAAATTTTGAATTGTTTGTAGAAAGTCCGTTAATTGTCAAACGAGACGGGGCTCTCTGATTGGTCGGTAAACTGATTACACTTTTGTCGCCATTTTATTATTATGCAATATTGTCATTTGTTTTTCTAAGCACAAGTGAATAACTTTTAATTAGTAAACAGTGGATTAATTTATTAACGAATTATGGAAAATTATAGCTGTGAGTTCTGTTCTTGTGTTCTGTTTAATGAAATTAGTAACGAGTGTGTACATTTTCAATATTGTCGTTTGGTAATAAAATTAAAATAAGTGTAAATTCAAGGTGTGTGAGCTGTTGTGACCAGTTGAGATTGATCTAAAAGAAAGGTAATGTTATTCGTTTTCATAAAAAGTATTATGATAGTTTTAATTAGTTAGCAGGTTGTGTACACCCAAATAAATTATTTTGTTTGCCTTGTTTGTTTTTTTCAAAAGATTATAATAAGAATGTTTGAAAATGGAACTCCGCTGGATATTCCTATTTAAATAACTTTTATAAAGCTGTGATGAACAGATCATAAAGTATATACTAGATGTTCGTTCTGATCGGACTGCTGTAACATTATTCGCGAAGATTATCAATGTTTAAATGAAATTAATATTTTCTGATTACTTCGCGTATATTTTATTATGTTAAAAACTACATACTCCCGACGTTTCGATGACTGCAGCAACCGTGATCACGGCGGACATCTCGTCTGCCCGTTAAAAAGATAACAATATTAGATTATTTTGACTAAATAGTTTTCACAACCGTAAGAAGATTAGTTTAATTATTAATTTAATTGGTCTCCAGTATTGTGGGAAATGAGATTTTGTCACCATTTATAACAATAACTTCTAATTCAAATATCATTCCGTATAAGGGTCCGAAATATATAAACTTCATCAATATTTCTAAGGGATTGCTATAAAAATTCAACTGAAACTTGAAATAATAAAAAAAAAAACAAACTGAAACTGAAAATTGAAAACACCGTCCGCCATGTTTCTAAGTCACAATATTGTAAACAACGTAATATCAAACACTATTTCAGGTTATTCGTGGTCTTTCATTTATACGCCTTGATAACTATTTATTTCACGTAAAAAGAATAAAAGATTGTTAGATGGAGTATACTCTCTTCTTGATAACATCCTCATCATTTGTTACCAAACGCTTGCGTTTGCTCTCTTTTTGACAACTAAATCGAGTTGGAACACAATTAGTTTTCATTCTGATTCTTTTAACTGAACCCATGATTTTATATTGTTTATAATTTTCCATGTCACTTTCAAGCTAAAATAAAAACAGAACCAATGTTAGCACGTGGGCAATTGACTACGCATAGTCGCTTACTGAAACTTTATTTAGAAAGAAAAAATATTAATACATTAAAGTTTAAAGTGAAAATTACAAAAAAAAATATTTGTTGTAAGTTTCTTTAATTTACATTGAAGTGATCTTCACAGAAATACACTTCTGTTCGGCTGACAGAGTTACGGGATCTTTTTTTTAGCTAGTTGTAATCCGGTATTACACATATTCTCAACACTGGGAACTTTAATCCACAACTTTTCTGGGTTCTTTATTGATGCATTCTTACATTACCGCTGGATACAATAGTGATAACTATTATATTTTATCATGTAATCCTTGTGAAGAAATGGTTTTGAATTCCGATAAACAGGTTATGATAGTCACTCGTATTATTTACAAGAATATTACGTCACGGCACAAATAATTAGTAGACCATCATGGCGGACGGCGTTTATGACTGCATAGCGAAAATATATTTTAAAATTTAAATTTTATTAGGATAGGCGCTTCAAAAAAAATAAAATGTTTTTATGGCGTAATATAATCGTAATGAACCGTTCTATGAAATAATAAAAATAGTGGCAACTAGTCTATTGTACATAAAAAAAAACTGACTACAATAAAAGTTGTTTTGTTTACCACAACAGTAAAGCTTGAGTAATAAATCCAATCAAAACTAAATCGTTCTGATCTGTCTGAAGGTCATAAAAACATTATCAGAAATAAAAGATTTCTGAAAATCAAGGACCCTTTATCAGATTATTTTCCCTCTTGCGTATAAAAAAAGATTTTGAAGTGTTTTCAATTATTTTCCTTTCACTTAAAAAATAATTATATATAAGAACTAACTTACAATAAATTTAAAATATTAAGTAGTTACTTATATTAATTTCTTGTCGTCTTGTACCCGTTATTTACGTAATATCGAGTTACGAATCTTTTGAAATAATTCCGAAGTTATCTAGAGTAAGTTTTACCTATAGTTTCAATTCGTCGTACCTTCTTTTTTACGAAATCTTGTAAAGAACTTTTACTAGAAAGGCAGAAAAAAAGCTTTTAATAGGAAGATTTCTAGAAAGAAACAAATTTCCCAGAAAATTAACATTTAATCTATGAAACAACTATACCTCGGCGTGTTTACACATTTCATTTTTATTATGATTTTTATATCAATATAATTAATATGGTGTTTGTTCCTCATCTGTTGGCTGCTAATCAAGTTACAAATAATTCACATTTTTCTCAACCTTTTTCACTCACAATTCTCATTAACTATGTATATATATTTAAGTACATTGAAAAATAAAATGTGACTGACAATAAAAATCATAAGTAAGATATAAGACAAGAAGGTACAAAGAACTTTATTTTCATATAAACATTAGCTCTTGGGACACTGAAACTTTTGAAATAAAAATGTCTTTTATTATAGGCTCTATATTTGGCTTTTTCATAAAAAATATGATATTGTCAATTAAATAGAATATAACTAAAATACATAGAACTTATTGTTGTTATTGTCAATTAAATAGAATATAACTAAAATACATAGAACTTATTGTTGATATTGTCAATTAAATAGAATATTACTAAAATACATAGAACTTATTGTTGATATTGTCAATTAAATAGAATATAACTAAAATACATAGAACTTATTGTTGATATTGTCAATTAAATAGAATATAACTAAAATACATAGAACTTATTGTTGATATTGTCAATTAAATAGAATATAACTAAAATACATAGAACTTATTGTTGATATTGTCAATTAAATAGAATATAACTAAAATACATAGAACTTATTGTTGATATTGTCAATTAAATAGAATATAACTAAAATAGAACTTATTGTATATAAAAAATACGCATTTGTCTTCTAATACTCATAAATAGTGGCAAATAATCTAAGTAAATAATAGTATGAAAATAAAATAAAATTCGAGTACACCGGTCAACCGGTATCTGAGATCACTAGGGGCTCGTCTTTAATACTCTTGTATAGATGTGTAATCAGTATTATATATGTATATACGTCAAACAATGGAAGTCATTAATTAAACCTAATCATACAAATTATGTGAAGAATATATTTAATACTTGTTCTTCATAGTACAACCTTTTCCATTATTTGTTAGCAGTATGACACACAGGCCTACTTTATAAACATTGCAACCTTTTGCTGTCTTCTATACAACAAGCTTTGTTTGTGGATAAACAAAGGGCGTACGAATAAAGCTTATAATAAAAACGAGACCTTTACTTTTGCTACAATATTCACAGTCAACACTCGGTCCACTTTGAGTTAAGCCTGTGATCCCTATTATTTCCAATTATGAATAGTAGTCATTGCAAACAAAAAGTTGGATATGAACGAAAAATAAGGTTTTTTGTAATATTAACCTTATCTAAGAAAACTAGTTTGTACTGGTTATTGTGTAAAAAACTTTTAAATGTAACAGAGTATAAACTCATCAAAAGCGAGGGTATATAATATGTAAATATTATCTTATTGTAGTTTATATTTTTTATAAAAATGTATTTCCTGAAGTAATTTTTAGTCACGTTGTTTTATTTTAATTCACCTAAAATTAATACTACGAACCTGAAAATATCAATTAATTCCTAAATTAATCATTTACTCCTTTTCTGATAAATTATATTCTTAATTTTGGTGCTATTTATAACATATCAGACATCTATTATTCTGGAATATTCCCATTTTTTCTGAAATTCGAATAAGGGTAATTTTTTTCCGTTTCTTTAAAAGTTTTACTTTTTTGTGAATAAAAAATTAATGAGTGTTTACACTGAAACTGGTTTCAGAAGGGACCAATAAGGAAAACAGTAATATCACGTCTGTGACAAGCGATGTGCGTACGGCTCGCTTGTGGTTAAAGCTAGTAACCTTTGGACGAGTTTAATTACTACCAGAGGTATCACTAGCACATTGTCGACCTTTAATTCCACGTTATTTTAATTTTAAATGGAAGTGACTTTATTTTTACATTTTCAAAGTTGAATTATATTGGAAACAAAGGATTTCTTTTGCGTTTCAATCTTACCGATTCATTGAAAGCATTATTTTGGTATATAATCAAAGTTCTAATGTAATATACAAACATATGACAGAAAAAATTATTACTATAAAATCTCTAATAAAAATTTCACGTAATTCCGTCAAAACTTTAGAATTTTTTTCACCCATAACACAATATATATATGTTGTAGCGGACATAATTATAAGATTGCTTGGTAATTGTGATGGAACTGACAAAACATAAAGTGAACCATTTCTTGGTTCTATTTATTTAAGAAAGGGGCAAAAGTTAAAACGAATACAGGTCATGTAACAAAAAAAAAACGCTATATTATTATATATAGTATATACGAGCAAGTTTTAATCACATTTTATTTTGAAATAAGGTTATTATTGTTAATGAATCATAGTTTTTATTCAGTTATTCAAAAAAACAAAGCAGCGTTTGCATTAAAAAACACTTTTAAGCCATTTTAAAATTTGTCATGAATCTCTAAAAAAAATAAGGTATAATCTATTTTCAATGGTCTGAAACGTAGGCACCGTTAAACTCCTACACTACGTATTGTATGTATGTAATAACTTGTACTTTTTGATATAATAATTCCATTCTGTTATGTATTCATGACGCTATAAATATATTTATTTTGTTCTGTCATCATTAACCTCATTATAATGTAATGGAAATGATACGATGGGGCTGGTGTATATTGAAGCATGAAAATTCCAAAATAATATAGAGTGATAAAACTTGAGTAAGTAATAAATATTAATGTAAAGTAATGATCTGGAGACTGGATAAAGTAGGCTCATGTAGAAGGAGTGGACGTTTGTTTACTTAAATAATTGGATCCAAAGTAAACCACTCAGATGTTCAATTTCGTATGTTATGGGAGTCAGACGAAGACGTGCGGCATAATTGAATAATTTGTTAATTTTACTTCCTCCCTCAAAAAGATAAAATTTTGTTCTATACTTCATCTATAATTATATACTTACTAAATGTAAAACTCAATTTTCAGATGAATATTGTTCGTCACAACATCGTTTACAAAGTAAGTACATTTCTATACATAGCAAAGTTTTTTCACAGTAAATATTGCATAGTGCATTTATTCATAGGTTTTCTCGTTAAGTATTGTCGTTGGATTTTATATTGTAGAAGTTATGAAAACAATTAAGAGAACAACCTTTAATTTTTGTTTGGTTCAATTTATGCCAACACAAGAGGCAGAGGTTTTTAGAATTTATGTTATTTATGCATTCAACATTTCTTCGTACTTGTCACACTTTTTTTATGTAATTTTAATACCTTATCGAATTATTCTTTTGAAAATTCTTGAATAATATTTTTGTGGTAAACTTTTCCATAGTTTATGTTATTTATTTTATCCACGTCTACCATTAAATATTGAACACATTCAATTATCCCTACTAATATTATAAATGCGGAAGTAACTCTGTCTGTCTGTTACGCTTTCACGCCTAAACCACTGAACTGATTTTAATGAAATTTGGTACAGGGATGGAGTTGACCTTGAGAAAGAACATAGGATAGTTTTTATCCCAGACTTTTGAAAGGTTCTCTTGGAAACGCGATATAACCGAACTCCACGCGGGCGAATCTGCGGGCGGAAGCTAGTCTTCATATATTTCTGTCGCAACAAAAATTATTTCATATCAATCTTTTTTCAGTTATGGTAACCATTTATTGCACCACGCTTTATAATGTTATATTTTATTTTAATATTAACATAACATTTAACTATAAAATTTTAATCTAGTATAGAATTGTATTATTTTCAAGAATTGTATGATATTTCACCTAGTTTGTGTGCTAAATAGGACAGCGTATTGAAATTAATTACTACTTTCGGGGAAGGTGATCAAAACATGCGAAACCAAGTGATTCTACGAGCTTTACACACTTAGTGAATGGAATTGTGATCATCATTTGTTTCAATAGCTAATGTCGATGAATTACTAGTATCCAGTACATCTGAAGTATTATTACCTTTAGTCTTTGTTACTTTTTTAATTGACTTTAGATTTATGGGTTTAAGCATTCTAACTGAATTTAAAAAGAAAGTCGGCTGACAAAGTGCAGATGACTCAATACATCTTTTTGTATCCTTTTCCGACATTTCACTATTTACAAAAATTTGTTTGTGATTAAGTGAAAATTGGTAATACTATTATAAAATATTTATCTTAATATTATGTATATCCAATTGTTTTTAATTGTAGAAGTCTGTATTTCATAACTATATTCGCTGACTCTGTTATGCTCGTTTATTATTTAAAGAATCCGAAATTATGAAACTACTGAAAAATTTTGCTAAATAAGAATATCACCCACAGCTATAATTATTTCATATTGTATATCTTAATCAATAATCAGTATAATCTATAAAAATAATATAATTTCTTTCAAATATTTTATTTTAATTTATTGATTATAAAATTCAAATAAATAATGCTGAGGTTGCATGAAATATTGTATTGCTACAAATAGAAGATTAGTGCAATAATTATGGAAACGTTTGAAATATTTTAATGTTAAATTCAGAGACAATCTTTTATAAACATTAGAATTTTGTAAAAATCTGTGAATAATATTTTTTACTTCAACATATTGCTTTATTACAATATAATTCCAATAAATAGATCAAAAGCCTACAACGAAGAGTGTATGTTTTGCAAATAGATAGCCACTACCTGTAAAAGGATTTTATAATTTATAAACCATAGCAAAATACGAGGATATATTTAATTAGTTGGAAATCTCCTTTTCTTTTGTTATTTCCAATACTCATCAATTGACATATTCTAAAAAATCAAACAGGAGTTGATTGATGTCCAAACGGCTCACTTTTCTCCCCGCCGTGTTTCAGTTTAGCATCTAAAACTTCTCCCTCAAAAATCGTTTCATCAACTCTCCCGAATAATCGGTTTACATGAATCTCATACAGTAGACAGCGGATAAAGTCTTGGCACTGTTTACTGCAACAACACATAACGACACAACAACAGTTACAAACTTTCGAAATATATAGGTATGTATTAATATTAGTTTTAGGAGAACCGCAGTGGTAAGCCAAAAAATAAAGTAATAACTTAAAATTTTCTTGATTTAAAGCTATCTTGAAAACATATTTTTGAATATATCCCAAAAGAAAGATTTAAACACACTTCGAAAATCTACGATTGATAAAACTATCATACCAACTCGCGTTTTGAACGAGAAAAGAACCCTGATATTCTTTGACAAATTCTTATACATATATGGCTCGCCCCTCTTATACTCTCCAATATTCCTAGAATATTATAGTTTTATCTAATATACAGGGTGACTGGTGAATTACTATCAATATTTAAGGAGCATACTCGGTACATGATTCTCATTCGAATTATGTAAAAAAAATAGGTACTTAATTTTTGACCAAATTTCCGTATAAATAAATAAAGTGTGTACACGTTCCAAGTGTGGACGCGTGCGGCGGCGTGCTGATACAACAACACGCCTCCGCGCGCGTATGTGTGAGTGTGTGTGTATACCTAATCAGTAGGGTGTTCATACGATGCGTAATTAATTACATAACTTTTGGTTAACTTTACTTAGAAGTTTATTAATATTTATGTTATATTAATTTTTATTTTGTCATATAAGATCGTCAAATATCACGTCCTCAAATATCGATAGTAATTCACCAGTCACCCTGTATAAAATTCTCGTGTCACGGTGTTCGAATTTGAACTCCTCCGAAACGGCTCGAACGATTTTCGTGAAAAATACATACAACCCTAAATTTTCACCCCTCTGAGATCAACCCTTATTTTTTATCTGTTAATTAAAAACTTTAATTTTTTTTGGCAATTTTTTTTTTATTTTTTGATGACTTACAATAAAAAATCTCATATTACTCTAAATTTTTCACCCCTCTACGATCAACCCCCATTTTTTATTTGTTAATTACAAACTTTAATTTCTTGGCAAAATTTTTATAAAGAAATTAACATAATTCAAATAAAACTAACATATATTTCTTGATTATAAGGCGGTACGAAGTTCGCCGGGTCAGCTAGTTTTAATATAAATATCTATCCTTTGAAATAAATGTACATATAAATTTTATGTTCATATCTCCACGAAAGTGCAATTGAGATATAAAAGCAAACGTTTCAGAAATATTGTAAAAAAATATATTTAGCTTTAAAATAACGCAAACGCTGTTTGTTTAAAAATACAATATAGATTATATTGTACATTAAAAATAACGCAGTTATAGTTTGTTTTTAAATCGAAATGTTTTAGTTTAGGACATTGCCATACGAATATAAAAAAGAAGGACATTTATATAGCCTTGAAGATAACGAAAAGTAAGATAAAATTCTATAAACATATCAAATTAAATGGGACAAGATACGAAAGATCATTAGACGGAAATGGTTACAAAAAGAAAAAGAAATCGTGAGTTTCACATTACTTAATTACTATCTGGAGGTATCTTACAAATGCAATAAGGAATTCCAACGCCAAATAGGACGTAATAAAATGTATTATGCATATTTATTGTAAAAATACATAATAATTACCGTGCTTTAAATACTTACACCTTTTAGACACTCGGTAACATGGCAATTCCCACTAAAACCACGACAAGCTGGTTAAATACCTCATTATATATCATCAATTTTTATTATATATAATCAAAGTAATGGGAGGACGTACATACAGCAGTTTTACCATAAGTCTTATCTTCACAGTTCACACTTTAAACAGAGCGTTGATAGTTCTTCTCTCACAAATTTATGCATATAATACCTAGTTATTTAATACTTTTTACAAATTAAATAAATATGTTCAAGATAATTATATTCGACAACAACAACACAATTTCAAAAAATTGCAAATTCACACCGGCTGTAAAATAGATTTTCCTTAAAACTACGTAAATATGTATTAAATTATGTTAAGATGCATATATGTACATAACTGTAGAGTGGTTAAATGAAAATCGGCAAGACATTAATTTGCACTGTTGATGATATAAACCATTTTATACAAGTAAGAATGACGGGACTATATAAATAAAAGGTTTAAATTTGTATAATTTGTATAAAATATTTAAACAGTCGTATATCATGGCGAGCCACACGTTACGTTAGTTGCCTGCACATAAACATTACTCTAAATAAGAGTCGATACTGTTTAGTGCTCATTTAAAATAAATATACATAGTAAGTAAAGTTTTACAAAAACAATCAAGTTTCATGATATTTAACATTTAAACTATAATAAGAATTTAATTATTACAATGGCATAAATTAGACTTAGGTAGGTATTACAACAATTTTAATGCAAATAATCTTCAAATATCTAAAAAATAATAACATATATACAGTATTTGCATATAACGTGTTTGTGAATTCCCTAAATTTTTATGGAATTTTCTTCTCTTTATGGTCGCTTTAAATAATGCTAGAAGTTATTGTTGTGAGTAAAGACAGTACTTTTATAAGGTATTCTTAACATTATGAATGTAACTGAGGACATATTTATATGTAAAGTCATGCATGCCCTTTGCTAAAGCGAATGATTGGTTAAAATATAAAGATTAAATGGAGAAGAAATACCGAGAACTATTTTTGTAAATTTTTACGTATGTTCATGATTAAAAATATTTTGATCATGAACATACTCGTACGTCAACGGTTTGACCCTTTGGGTACTATAAAAAAAAATCTTTAAAATTATCTGCCTTCATAATCTTCAATCCATACTCGGATTGTTAAATCTAATATTAATGAATTCCATAATATTATATGGTTTCATATTTTTATATATACATACGTTATAATATAGAATACAATAATGGTACTTTATTATTAACGAGTTATTTATATTTTAGTCAATTCTATTGTTCATTTCATTCCAGTCTATTTTATAACATTGTCAGGTTCTTTATATGATAACATTCATGAAAAGAACTTTGTCTTCAGTAGTTTATTTCATAATTGATCGTTAGTTATTGTGTTCTTCTTTACATGTTGCTATTTGTTATAAAGTAAAAACAAGTCACTTGAACTTGATTGCTATAGGAAAACTCCGTTCTTGTTCAAGATATCTTTACATTATTAATAAAGTCCGACGTTAAGAAATTGCTTTGAACTACTATCACTATGATGTTTGGACGTGATAGGTTCAAGTACAATTCAAGTACATAATGTAGATTATTTTTATTTCTTTAATTAAAATTTCGAAGCTAATGTGATAGAAAAGTTTGTATGGTAATTTTTATTTTAAATAAGATCTTTGAATAGGCGAAATAAATTATTTCGATGAATATCTTAAGCGTCCTGGTTAAACAAAGGGAAACAAAACGAGAAGTTTAATGAGTGAGTCTCAATATAAATAAAATAAAATAAAAATATTTTTGATGCCTACTTAGAAGGAAACGGTTAATCAAAGTACGTAATAGATAAGTAACACTTTTTCTATATATTGCCAATATTTATATCACAGTAATTAAAAACGTTTCATAGAATACTTAATATAATCTCTTTGATCACGTCATTCTTAAAAATCTTTTTAATCAATTAAGATTGTTGGTCAAATTTCGATTCTTTAATTCAAAACTAATGCAATGTTTCGTTTTCGTTGTATTACTTTAGAAAAAGTATATTTTTCTTTTCCTATGTCAAAAACGAAATAACGATAAAATTGAGGAAACAAGTCAGTGACACGTCCTTTGTTAGAAATATTAAAATGAAATAACGCCTTTAATATTATACGCGACACATGTTCTTGGGCACGATAAAAGAAGGCAATATACATTGTTAGTTCCATCTTTAGAAGATTCTGAAAAATTTCATAATTTTAATTTAGAAAAATTTCTGTTTATTAGATATTTTTTAATACAAACTATATCATAAAAACATTCTTCGTAACACTTGTTATTTTAAGACTTGAGTGATGATTATTCAATAGAAGTATTGGGTTCAAGCCGCTAGGTTCAAATCATTCATTTTATACGGCGAAAAGAATTACATCGTTAATATAAGAAATATATGTATAAGACACAAACTTTTCTACTTTTAAATCACATTTAAAATTAACTATTGTTCATGATACAATTATTTAATTAATCATTGTAATTATATTAAGGAACTGTAATAATTGATTTTAAGAATTCAGTCTTTTCCCACTCCTGTCAGATTTTCGGACGATCTGGTTAACAAAGCCGAGGAAGTCACTAGTCCTAAAATTGTTGCTACTTAATTATGTTGTCATATGACAGCTTGTTTAAAGAATTCGGACATTAACCCATGTAAAAGTGAAATTTTTCAAAACGTTGGTTTTCAAAACATAATGTTTTTACACACTTTATGCATTGCCAACGAACTCTTGTTTGACAAACAACACATCGCAATGATATTGTAACCTTTTCGGATAGTGCTCTACACTATTTTGAGCCAAACCTTGTAATGTTGAATGAACCCACCGCCACTTTCTTCGTGAAAAGCAATCTTATACAGTGCAATCGATTGGTATAATTCATCGACTCCCCCCATATTTTTATTATATGTTTGGCTATTTTGACATAAACCAACAAATCTTCCCTGGATACTTTATGATAACCAAAAAGTATCAATATACCTATAAACCTATTCAAATCAATGGAGTCTAGTTGAAAAGTATGTCTGCTATTTTGATTAGCATATTCAATTGCATTCGTAATTAACTTCTTCATCAAACATTTATTCAAATATCTGTACGGAACTAAGTTCTCCGAGTTGTTCTTTAACTGCCTTCTGTCTTTCTCGCACATCAGTTCCTTCTTCAGTCGTCGAAGATTATGTAAGGGAGTATTTACGCCATACAGGCTGACATAGCTGCTTTCGCCTTTTCATTGCTTTTTCAGCCAATGGTTCCTCCTACTATCGTCACTTAAAATGTTGTCCTCGTTAGCTCTAAGAAACACAATATTGCCCGGCACATCCTGCGGCAAAGATGCGGTAACCATGTCTTCGTCGAAACCTTCCTCTTCATCTGTAAGGATGCTGAGATCTGGCTGTATAACAGTCGTAATCCCCTTCACTGTTTCTCTCATCTAAAACAGCATTGACTCTGATCCTTTGTAACCGTTAGAAACGCTAAAATATTTCGAACTCATGGTAACGAAATACTAGAACAATAAGCGCAGATTCGGCCGCTGTACACAATCGAGTACAGTTGTATTTCAAGTACGATTTCTTTGGAAATACTTGTTGTAAGATATTCTTTTATTATTGATTTTACGAATAAGGATGTTGACTACAAGAAACATAAATATATTTGAAATTTAGGTTATGTAATATAAAAAAAATAATGTATCAGCGAACTTACCTCGATGAACGATTACATCGCGAATTCATAGCCTTACTGTGACAGATTTAATGAATTTACCCACAAAAATTGTAATTTTTTTGATGCTCAAACTATCATTTTTAATTATGAGTCGAAAAAAACAAATATAGGTTAGTAAAGTTATTATCTACCCTCAATTGATTAGGTGTACACAATCGGGTACAGAGGCGCCAAATGGGTTAAGTATCCCTACTAATATTATAAATGCTAAAGTAGCTCTGTCTGTCTGTCTCTCTGTTACGCTTTCACGCCTAAACCACTGAACTGATTTTCATGAAATTTGGTACAGAGATAGAGTTGACTTTGAGAAAGAACATGGGATAGTTTTTATCCCAGACTTTTGAAAGGTTCTCTTGAAAACACGATATAAGGGAACTCCAAGCGGGTGAAGCTGCGGGCGGAAAGCTAGTTGTATTATAAAATCTATTATTTACTTATTTGAATTGATATTTTGTAATTTAAACATGAACAAATAGGCAAAAAGCCATAGAAAACCTTTTTATAATTTTTTTTTTAACAAAAATTCTCAATATATTCATCGTTAAATTACATAGAGTTCTGAATCACAAATTTATTATAATAAAAATGCCATGACGTTTGAGATACTACTTTAATGAGATTAGATACTATTTTTTAAGGATCCGCTGAATTACCTTTTATGTTTTATGCTCTTTAGTCACGTTCTCTTATGTAGTCTGATTTTATAGAATAAATAACTTTTTATTGAACTCTTTAGCGGGAAGATGAGATGAAATTCATTTTTAAAATACTTTCTCAATAATAAATCAACCTTTAAAATATTTGTTATAGTATTGAAACAAATCTATACTAATATTATAAAGCTGAAGAGTTTGATTGTTTGTTTGAAAGCGCTAATCTCCGAAACTATTGGTTCGAATTGAATAATTCTTTTTTTGTTGGATAGTCCAGTTATCGAGGAAGGCTTTAGGCTATATAACATCACGCTACGACCAATAGGAGCAAAGATATAGTGGTAAATGTGTAAAAAACGGGAGAAATTATTTCATCTTTGAAGCCTTCCGTTGCGTGCGCCGTGAAAACGGTTCAAGATACACAAAAAATATGTATTAAAGAATAATAGCTCTTTTACTCGTTATGATCTAAAACACAGTCCGCGACGGTATATGTCTATCTTTTAAGATTAACTCACAAAAACCGTTTTTATGGTACCTAATTTGGTCGAAATAATTTGTTTAAGTTGGATCAACATAATAATATTAGTCTTTATTCAAATAAACAAATAAATATGTTGTTGGTTAAGAGTACTTCATTGTGAATAAAAAAACATAGGTTTTATCCTGAAAATTCTACGGCAACTCGACCATTCCGAAAACCACACAAGAACGGGAACTATGTGGGAAGAACCAAAAATCTGCCGTAAGTCACTATTCCACGCGGACGGAATCGCGGCAAAAGCTAGTTATACATAATTTTTATTTCTGCATCCAATTGTTTTTTTATGAAATTTAATAACCAAGTTGCTTAACTTTTGAAGGGAGAACTACAACAAACTTTTGATTTTAATTCAATTAAGCTTATTTCTTCTTTTTCATTACATTTAATTCCATTTGTTTGTAATCAATTATTCGATGACATTTCCAATTTTTGAATATCATTCCAAAGCTATATTACGTAGTTTCATACATGTGACTTTGGCCAATAATTTTTACATGAATTATTTAAAATTTCTATTTTAATTATTACATTATTGTATAAAAATGAAAAACCTTACCCTAGTTAATAAAAAAACAGGTCAAAATTAATTACACCTACTTTTTAAAAAACCCATATTCGAAACCACCATTTTTTTAATGTAAACAAGTAATATATCTTTTTTCGGAATATTATTAAGATTTTTATCACTTTAACATATGTAATATTGTATTTTATTTCTAACATTAACATTAATCATGATTATTTTCATAATATTTTAATTTATCATTTGAAATTCAAACTTATGGTTATATGTGATAGAACCTAAATAATCTGAGTTTCAATTTACATTACATAATAATACACTGATCATCCAAATATAGCTAACAACTATGGGTTTGGGACGAGAAAAGAAACTGTTACTCTTATCATTTAATAAGTAAGTTTAATAAATAGTTAGTCGACGTTAAGGGGACATTTCTAAGCTTTTCAATTTAAGCGAAACTATATTGAAACATATAAAGAAGGGTACTACTTCTAGATGTTCACGTTAACTGAACCCTTTCAATTTAAGGCCTTGGAATCTGACTGCCACGTCCGTAATAAAAATAATTTTCTTAATACTTTTTTTTACTTTTAAATATTAAATGATATATTCATATTTTACTCAATCTATGTATATCTATCTATTATTGGTATCTTTCTATATATACAGGGTGACTGGTGAATTACTATCGATATTTGAGGACGTGATATTTGACGATCATATATGACGAAATAAAAATTAATATAACATAAATATTAATAAACTTCTAAGTAAAGTTAACCAAAAGTTATGTAATTAATTACGCATCGTATGAACACCCTACAGATTAGGTATACACACACACTCACACAGACGCGGCGGGGGCGTGGTTTTGTATCAGCACGCCGCCGCACGCGTCCACACTTGGAACACTTGGAACGTGTACACACTTTATTTATTTATACGGAAATTTGGTCAAAAATTAAGTACCTATTTTTTTTACATAATTCGAATGAGAATCATGTACCGAGTATGCTCCTTAAATATTGATAGTAATTCACCAGTCACCCTGTATAAATGAATTGCTGTTTGTTAGTCTCACTAAAAGTCTTAGAGAAGTTCAACTAAATAACACTACATTTCTGTAATCGAAATGACTTCATTACTGTTGTGAAACGAAATAAAAAATTTCCTTTTTAAATATAAAACAATAAAAAAATTCTTCATCTTTTAATAACCAAACGAAATGTTCGCCGTTCGCCGAAGAGTTCGCCGGGTTTACTATTCTCATTATACAATAAAAATAAACGCTCACATCTCGTCTGTCTGTGATCACGGTTGCTGAAAAGTAGCCGAAACGTCGGGAGTATGTAGTTTTTATCAAAAATCAAGTAGCGTAGTACAATATGCGAAAAATATTAGTTTCATTTACAATAAAATGAGTTCAATACACACATTAATACGTATAATATTTTTCAGGTCAACTGAAAGAGCATCAGATTCGAGACCACAACCCGTTCGAGGAGGTTCTACCTCTGTGTTCTACTGAGCACTTGATTAACCTGCCCAAGGTATGTACGTCATATAACTCTACTGCTACTCGTATATACTACTACTTATTTATCTAAAATTAACAAACTGCAATTATATAATAATATATTATTTTCAGAACAAAGCCCGCCCTCCCATCAAGGACGTCGCGTGTCACGCCATCAGCGACACGTACGAAGGTGTCACGTTGGTCATACAAGAGGGTCTTCTGTGTCGCGAGTGTGACACGCCGCTTGACAGTGACAAACACTTCCTGTTAGTATAACCACTTGATAAAACGACGCTGAAACATTGAATACAATCAGATTTATAGAATGTCAGTAAAGAGACGTAGTTTTTCCTTTATCGTGTTGAAAACACTCATTAAATTTTACAAAAAAAAATGTTATTTTAATAGCCCTTATTATATTGTGATATCATCTTTTTAATATTTCTATATTTTCTAATGAAGAAAGATTAGATAAATAATATACCAAATGTTTAATACATACTAAAGTATAATTTTAATATTCTCAATATACAGCGGTCGCACGTCGCGCAGCAAGTGTCCATATGCTACATCATGTTACCGAGCGATATTGAGACACAGTGGATATTGCGCCGGCTCACTTTCACTGGAGGCCGCTCCTAGACCCGCTCCCACTCTATACTGCGTCTGCGAATACTCTACAGACATAAGTCAGTTTACATTGGATATAGGATCTCAATCAATATAATATATTTTCATTTTCTTTTATAAATTTTATAACTAACTATGTAACTGTTAGACCAGCAGCATATATAAATCAATATAAAATATACAAATACCCAATGACTATAGTAACTAATAAAATATTAATATTTTAATCCCCAGACGGCATCGTTAAATTAAACAAGTATGTAGTACATATTAACAGATTTTATTTTCACGACGCAAAAATTGTATACAGTTCGTAAATATCTGCAATTCTGTATGATAAACTTTGTTGTTCTAATATAATATTACTTCAGGCACGGACATTCTATCTCATCTCCTCGTGACACAACACACAAGCGCGTACTTAACTGAGGAACTAGCACGAGCCAACACCGTCAGGGAAGAACCAAAACCTGCGGATGAAGTAGAGCCTGTGAGTATCTACTAGTGATTACTCATACTGTTTTGCGATTATATTATAATATATTTTGACATTTGCCGCTCAGGCGCGAGGCACGATAGCTCAATAAGCTTAAATAGTGCCTAGTTTTAACAGAATAAACCAAATTTTCATGTCACTTAAAATCAAAATAAAATTTTCATGTCTTAATAACAATTTTGTAGAACATATGCTCTTTATTCAAAACTCTTAAAGTAATTTAAAAAGGGCTTAAATAAACATGCGTTTCGTAAGGAGTAATTCATTTATTTCAGTTTCAATATTAATTTTAAGAGGTCACATCAAATAGTATACTACGTAGAAGAAAATAAAATCATCTTATATCTGTCTTCAGATGATTCCAGTGAACGCTGAAGGCTGTGAACTGACGGCCAACGTGCTCCTCTACATGGACCATCTCAAACAACACCAGGACAAGGAGCTGGAGGTTAAATGTACGAGATGTGTGCTGAGATTCGTACGTCTCGGTGAATAATACAACTGTAAGTACTATATAAACAGATGAAACTAATATTTTTACTATTTATTTAAAAAACTATTATATATACACCCGACGTTTCGGTTACTTGTCAGCAACCATGATCAAGGCAGACGAGTTGTCGGGAGTGTGGTGTTTTTAAAAATAATAAAAAACGCAAAGTATTCCGAAAATATTACTTTCATTTAAATTAATACTCGCAAGTCTTAAATCTACTATATAAAAATAAGTCCGGTTTTCCTTCCTGACGCTATAACTCCAGAACGAACGAACCGATTTCCACGGTTTTGCATTCGTTTGCATATTTTAAGTAGATGGTGCCGGTGCATGATACATTGTTTGAAGGCTACTTATTGTTCTCTGCTCTGGTAATTTCATGTGACAAACCGGTATTGTGTTTGTAGTTTAAACTCTTAAAACCATTAAGTATTTGCGGGATAAATTTAGAAAATCATTGTTTTTCACATGGGCAGTTATACTTTGCGTGTTCAGGAGTTCGGAAACCATCCGCTTTATTTGTGTTAACGTTAGACCAAAAAAACAAAAAATGTGGTTTACAAAGGAGCACTTCAATGAAAAGGATAATTTGCGGACACGTATAACGCTTCGATTCGGTATCTACTTTGATTTACTTTCATAAGTATCTATTTTGATCTACTTTGATTCACTTTCATTTACTTAGAGAAGTTCAACTAAATAACACTACATTTCTGTAATCGAAACGAATTCATTACTGTTGTGAAAAGAAATTAAAATTTTCCTTTTCAAATATAAAACGATAAAAAATTTCTTTATCTTTTAATCACCAAACGAAATGTTACATAAAACAAAGCCTGGTGGCGAAACGGAGTTCGCCGGGTTTACTAGTCTCATTATACAATAAAAATAAACGCTCACATCTCGTCTGTCCGTGATCACGGTTGCTGAAAAGTAGCCGAAACGTCGGGAGTATGTAGTTTTTATCAAAAATCAAGTAGCGTAGTATATGCGAAAAATATTAGTTTCATTTACAATAAAATGAGTTCAATATACACATTAATACGTATGATATTTTTCAGGTCAACTGAAGGAGCATCAGATTGGAGACCACAACCCGTTCGAGGAGGTTCTACCTCTGTGTTCTACTGAGCACTTGATTAACCTGCCCAAGGTATGTACGTCATATAACTCTACTGCTACTTGTATATACTACTACTTATTTATCTACAATTAACAAACTGCAATTATATAATAATATATTATTTTCAGAACAAAGCCCGCCCTCCCATCAAGGACGTCGCGTGTCACGCCATCAGCGACACGTATGAAGGTGTCACGTTGGTCATACAAGAGGGTCTGCTGTGTCGCGAGTGTGACACGCCGCTTGACAGTGACAAACACTTCCTTTTAGTATAACCACTTGATAAAACTACGCTGCAAGCATTGAATACAATCAGATTTATTGAATGTCAGTAAAGAGACGTAGTTTTTCCTTTATCGTGTTGAAAACACTCATTAAATTTTACAAAAAAATTGTTATTTTAGTAGCCCTTATTATATTGTGATATCATCTTTTTAATATTTCTATATTTTCTAATGAAGAAAGATTAGATAAATAATATACCAAATGTTTAATACATACTAAAGTATAATTTTAATATTCTCAATATACAGCGGTCGCACGTCGCGCAGCAAGTGTCCATATGCTACATCATGTTACCGAGCGATGTTGAGACACAGTGGATATTGCGCCGGCTCACTTTCACTGGAGGCCGCTCCTAGACCCGCTCCCACGCTATACTGCGTCTGCGAATACTCTACAGACATAAGTCAGTTTACACTGGTTATAGGATATCAATTAATACAATATATTTTCATTTTCTTTTATAAATTTTATAACTAACAATGTAACTGTTAGACCAGCAGCATATATAAATCAATATAAAATATACAAATACCCAATGACTATAGTAACTAATAAAATATTAATATGTTAATCCCCAGACGGCATCGTTAAATTAAACAAGTATGTAGTACATATTAACAGATTTTATTTTCACGACGCAAAAATTGTATACAGTTCGTAAATATTTGCAATTCTGTATGAAAAACTTTGTTGTTCTAATATAATATTACTTCAGGCACGGACATTCTATCTCATCTCCTCGTGACACAACACACAAGCGCGTACTTAACTGAGGAACTAGCACGAGCCAACACCGTCAGGGAAGAACCAAAACCTGCTGATGAAGTAGAGCCTGTGAGTATCTACTAGTGATTACTCATACTGTTTTGCGATTATATGTATTATAATATTTTTTGACATTTGCCGCTCAGGCGCGAGGCACGATAGCTCAATAAGCTTAAATAGTGCCAAGTTTTAACAGAATAAACCAAATTTTCATGTCACATAAAATCAAAATAAAATTTTCATGTCTTAATAACAATTTTATAGAACATATTTGCTCTTTATTCAAAACTCTTAAAGTAATAAAAAGGGCTTTAAAAAGGGCTTAAATAAACATGCGTTTCGTAAGGAGTAATTCATTTATTTCGGTTTCAATATTAATTTTAAGAGGTCACATCAAATAGTATACTACGTAGAAGAAATTAAAATCATCTTATATCTGTCTTCAGATGATTCCAGTGTACGCTGAAGGCTGTGAACTGACGGCCAACGTGCTCCTCTACATGGACCATCTCAAACAACACCAGGACAAGGAGCTGGAGATTAAATGTACGAGATGTGTGCTGAGATTCGTACGTCTCGGTGAATAATACAACTGTAAGTACTATATAAACAGATGAAACTAATATTTTTACTATTTATTTAAAAAACTATTATATATACACCCGACGTTTCGGTTACTTGTCAGCAACCATGATCAAGGCAGACGAGTTGTCGGGAGTGTGGTGTTTTTAAAAAAATAATAAAAAACGCAAAGTATTCCGAAAATATTACTTTCATTTAAATTAATACTCGCAAGTCTTAAATCTACTATATAAAAATAAGTCCGGTTTTCCTTCCTGACGCTATAACTCCAGAACGAACGAACCGATTTCCACGGTTTTGCATTCGTTTGCATATTTTAAGTAGATGGTGCCGGTGCATGATACATTGTTTGAAGGCTACTTATTGTTCTCTGCTCTGGTAATTTCATGTGACAAACCGGTATTGTGTTTGTAGTTTAAACTCTTAAAACCATTAAGTATTTGCGGGATAAATTTAGAAAATCATTGTTTTTCACATGGGCAGTTATACTTTGCGTGTTCAGGAGTTCGGAAACCATCCGCTTTATTTGTGTTAACGTTAGACCAAAAAAACAAAAAATGTGGTTTACAAAGGAGCACTTCAATGAAAAGGATAATTTGCGGACACGTATAACGCTTCGATTCGGTATCTACTTTGATTTACTTTCATAAGTATCTATTTTGATCTACTTTGATTCACTTTCATTTACTTAGAGAAGTTCAACTAAATAACACTACATTTCTGTAATCGAAACGAATTCATTACTGTTGTGAAAAGAAATTAAAATTTTCCTTTTCAAATATAAAACGATAAAAAATTTCTTTATCTTTTAATCACCAAACGAAATGTTACATAAAACAAAGCCTGGTGGCGAAACGGAGTTCGCCGGGTTTACTAGTCTCATTATACAATAAAAATATACGCTCACATCTCGTCTGTCCGTGATCACGGTTGCTGAAAAGTAGCCGAAACGTCGGGAGTATGTAGTTTTTATCAAAAATCAAGTAGCGTAGTATATGCGAAAAATATTAGTTTCATTTACAATAAAATGAGTTCAATATACACATTAATACGTATGATATTTTTCAGGTCAACTGAAGGAGCATCAGATTGGAGACCACAACCCGTTCGAGGAGGTTCTACCTCTGTGTTCTACTGAGCACTTGATTAACCTGCCCAAGGTATGTACGTCATATAACTCTTCTGCTACTTGTATATACTACTACTTATTTATCTACAATTAACAAACTGCAATTATATAATAATATATTATTTTCAGAACAAAGCCCGCCCTCCCATCAAGGACGTCGCGTGTCACGCCATCAGCGACACGTATGAAGGTGTCACGTTGGTCATACAAGAGGGTCTTCCGTGTCGCGAGTGTGACACGCCGCTTGACAGGGACAAACACTTCCTGTTAGTATAACCACTTGATAAAACGACGCTGCAAACATTGAATACAATCAGATTTATTGAATGTCAGTAAAGAGACGTAGTTTTTCCTTTATCGTGTGAAAAAACACTCATAAAATTTTACAAAAAAAATGTTATTTTAGTAGCCCTTATTATATTGTGATATCATCTTTTTAATATTTCTATATTTTCTAATGAAGAAAGATTAGATAAATAATATACCAAATGTTTAATACATACTAAAGTATAATTTTAATATTCTCAATATACAGCGGTCGCACGTCGCGCAGCAAGTGTCCATATGCTACATCATGTTACCGAGCGATGTTGAGACACAGTGGATATTGCGCCGGCTCACTTTCACTGGAGGCCGCTCCTAGACCGGCTCCCACGCTATACTGCGTCTGCGAATACTCTACAGACATAAGTCAGTTTACATTGGATATAGGATCTCAATCAATATAATATATTTTCATTTTCTTTTATAAATTTTATAACTAACTATGTAACTGTTAGACCAGCAGCATATATAAATCAATATAAAATATACAAATACCCAATGACTATAGTAACTAATAAAATATTAATATTTTAATCCCCAGACGGCATCGTTAAATTAAAGAAGTAGAGCCTGTGAGTATCTACTAGTGATTACTCATACTGTTTTGCGATTATATGTATTATAATATTTTTTGACATTTGCCGCTCAGGCGCGAGGCACGATAGCTCAATAAGCTTAAATAGTGCCAAGTTTTAACAGAATAAACCAAATTTTCATGTCACATAAAATCAAAATAAAATTTTCATGTCTTAATAACAATTTTATAGAACATATTTGCTCTTTATTCAAAACTCTTAAAGTAATTTAAAAAGGGCTTAAATAAACATGCGTTTCGTAAGGAGTAATTCATTTATTTCAGTTTCAATATTAATTTTAAGAGGTCACATCAAATAGTATACTACGTAGAAGAAATTAAAATCATCTTATATCTGTCTTCAGATGATTCCAGTGTACGCTGAAGGCTGTGAACTGACGGCCAACTCGCTCCTCTACATGGACCATCTCAAACAACACCAGGACAAGGAGCTGGAGATTAAATGTACGAGATGTGTGCTGAGATTCGTACGTCTCGGTGAATAATACAACTGTAAGTACTATATAAACAGATGAAACTAATATTTTTACTATTTATTTAAAAAAACTATTATATATACACCCGACGTTTCGGTTACTTGTCAGCAACCATGATCAAGGCAGACGAGTTGTCGGGAGTGTGGTGTTTTTAAAAATAATAAAAAAACGCAAAGTATTCCGAAAATATTACTTTCATTTAAATTAATACTCGCAAGTCTTAAATCTACTATATAAAAATAAGTCCGGTTTTCCTTCCTGACGCTATAACTCCAGAACGAACGAACCGATTTCCACGGTTTTGCATTCGTTTGCATATTTTAAGTAGATGGTGCCGGTGCATGATACATTGTTTGAAGGCTACTTATTGTTCTCTGCTCTGGTAATTTCATGTGACAAACCGGTATTGTGTTTGTAGTTTAAACTCTTAAAACCATTAAGTATTTGCGGGATAAATTTAGAAAATCATTGTTTTTCACATGGGCAGTTATTTTTTGCGTGTTCAGGAGTTCGGAAACCATCCGCTTTATTTGTGTTAACGTTAGACCAAAAAACAAAAAATGTGGTTTACAAAGGAGCACTTCAATGAAAAGGATAATTTGCGGACACGTATAACGCTTCGATTCGGTATCTACTTTGATTTACTTTCATAAGTATCTATTTTGATCTACTTTGATTCACTTTCATTTACTTAGAGAAGTTCAACTAAATAACACTACATTTCTGTAATCGAAACGAATTCATTACTGTTGTGAAAAGAAATTAAAATTTTCCTTTTCAAATATAAAACGATAAAAAATTTCTTTATCTTTTAATCACCAAACGAAATGTTACATAAAACAAAGCCTGGTGGCGAAACGGAGTTCGCCGGGTTTACTAGTCTCATTATACAATAAAAATAAACGCTCACATCTCGTCTGTCCGTGATCACGGTTGCTGAAAAGTAGCCGAAACGTCGGGAGTATGTAGTTTTTATCAAAAATCAAGTAGCGTAGTATATGCGAAAAATATTAGTTTCATTTACAATAAAATGAGTTCAATATACACATTAATACGTATGATATTTTTCAGGTCAACTGAAGGAGCATCAGATTGGAGACCACAACCCGTTCGAGGAGGTTCTACCTCTGTGTTCTACTGAGCACTTGATTAACCTGCCCAAGGTATGTACGTCATATAACTCTACTGCTACTTGTATATACTACTACTTATTTATCTACAATTAACAAACTGCAATTATATAATAATATATTATTTTCAGAACAAAGCCCGCCCTCCCATCAAGGACGTCGCGTGTCACGCCATCAGCGACACGTATGAAGGTGTCACGTTGGTCATACAAGAGGGTCTGCTGTGTCGCGAGTGTGACACGCCGCTTGACAGTGACAAACACTTCCTGTTAGTATAACCACTTGATAAAACTACGCTGCAAGCATTGAATACAATCAGATTTATTGAATGTCAGTAAAGAGACGTAGTTTTTCCTTTATCGTGTTGAAAACACTCATTAAATTTTACAAAAAAATTGTTATTTTAGTAGCCCTTATTATATTGTGATATCATCTTTTTAATATTTCTATATTTTCTAATGAAGAAAGATTAGATAAATAATATACCAAATGTTTAATACATACTAAAGTATAATTTTAATATTCTCAATATACAGCGGTCGCACGTCGCGCAGCAAGTGTCCATATGCTACATCATGTTACCGAGCGATGTTGAGACACAGTGGATATTGCGCCGGCTCACTTTCACTGGAGGCCGCTCCTAGACCCGCTCCCACGCTATACTGCGTCTGCGAATACTCTACAGACATAAGTCAGTTTACACTGGTTATAGGATATCAATTAATACAATATATTTTCATTTTCTTTTATAAATTTTATAACTAACAATGTAACTGTTAGACCAGCAGCATATATAAATCAATATAAAATATACAAATACCCAATGACTATAGTAACTAATAAAATATTAATATGTTAATCCCCAGACGGCATCGTTAAATTAAACAAGTATGTAGTACATATTAACAGATTTTATTTTCACGACGCAAAAATTGTATACAGTTCGTAAATATTTGCAATTCTGTATGAAAAACTTTGTTGTTCTAATATAATATTACTTCAGGCACGGACATTCTATCTCATCTCCTCGTGACACAACACACAAGCGCGTACTTAACTGAGGAACTAGCACGAGCCAACACCGTCAGGGAAGAACCAAAACCTGCTGATGAAGTAGAGCCTGTGAGTATCTACTAGTGATTACTCATACTGTTTTGCGATTATATTATAATATATTTTGACATTTGCCGCTCAGGCGCGAGGCACGATAGCTCAATAAGCTTAAATAGTGCCAAGTTTTAACAGAATAAACCAAATTTTCATGTCACATAAAATCAAAATAAAATTTTCATGTCTTAATAACAATTTTATAGAACATATTTGCTCTTTATTCAAAACTCTTAAAGTAATTTAAAAAGGGCTTAAATAAACATGCGTTTCGTAAGGAGTAATTCATTTATTTCAGTTTCAATATTAATTTTAAGAGGTCACATCAAATAGTATACTACGTAGAAGAAATTAAAATCATCTTATATCTGTCTTCAGATGATTCCAGTGTACGCTGAAGGCTGTGAACTGACGGCCAACGTGCTCCTCTACATGGACCATCTCAAACAACACCAGGACAAGGAGCTGGAGATTAAATGTACGAGATGTGTGCTGAGATTCGTACGTCTCGGTGAATAATACAACTGTAAGTACTATATAAACAGATGAAACTAATATTTTTACTATTTATTAAAAAAAACTATTATATATACACCCGACGTTTCGGTTACTTGTCAGCAACCATGATCAAGGCAGACGAGTTGTCGGGAGTGTGGTGTTTTTAAAAATAATAAAAAACGCAAAGTATTCCGAAAATATTACTTTCATTTAAATTAATACTCGCAAGTCTTAAATCTACTATATAAAAATAAGTCCGGTTTTCCTTCCTGACGCTATAACTCCAGAACGAACGAACCGATTTCCACGGTTTTGCATTCGTTTGCATATTTTAAGTAGATGGTGCCGGTGCATGATACATTGTTTGAAGGCTACTTATTGTTCTCTGCTCTGGTAATTTCATGTGACAAACCGGTATTGTGTTTGTAGTTTAAACTCTTAAAACCATTAAGTATTTGCGGGATAAATTTAGAAAATCATTGTTTTTCACATGGGCAGTTATACTTTGCGTGTTCAGGAGTTCGGAAACCATCCGCTTTATTTGTGTTAACGTTAGACCAAAAAACAAAAAATGTGGTTTACGAAGGAGCACTTCAATGAAAAGGATAATTTGCGGACACGTATAACGCTTCGATTCGGTATCTACTTTGATTTACTTTCATAAGTATCTATTTTGATCTACTTTGATTCACTTTCATTTACTTAGAGAAGTTCAACTAAATAACACTACATTTCTGTAATCGAAACGAATTCATTACTGTTGTGAAAAGAAATTAAAATTTTCCTTTTCAAATATAAAACGATAAAAAATTTCTTTATCTTTTAATCACCAAACGAAATGTTACATAAAACAAAGCCTGGTGGCGAAACGGAGTTCGCCGGGTTTACTAGTCTCATTATACAATAAAAATAAACGCTCACATCTCGTCTGTCCGTGATCACGGTTGCTGAAAAGTAGCCGAAACGTCGGGAGTATGTAGTTTTTATCAAAAATCAAGTAGCGTAGTATATGCGAAAAATATTAGTTTCATTTACAATAAAATGAGTTCAATATACACATTAATACGTATGATATTTTTCAGGTCAACTGAAGGAGCATCAGATTGGAGACCACAACCCGTTCGAGGAGGTTCTACCTCTGTGTTCTACTGAGCACTTGATTAACCTGCCCAAGGTATGTACGTCATATAACTCTACTGCTACTTGTATATACTACTACTTATTTATCTACAATTAACAAACTGCAATTATATAATAATATATTATTTTCAGAACAAAGCCCGCCCTCCCATCAAGGACGTCGCGTGTCACGCCATCAGCGACACGTATGAAGGTGTCACGTTGGTCATACAAGAGGGTCTGCTGTGTCGCGAGTGTGACACGCCGCTTGACAGTGACAAACACTTCCTGTTAGTATAACCACTTGATAAAACTACGCTGCAAACATTGAATACAATCAGATTTATTGAATGTCAGTAAAGAGACGTAGTTTTTCCTTTATCGTGTTGAAAACACTCATTAAATTTTACAAAAAAATTGTTATTTTAGTAGCTCTTATTATATTGTGATATCATCTTTTTAATATTTCTATATTTTCTAATGAAGAAAGATTAGATAAATAATATACCAAATGTTTAATACATACTAAAGTATAATTTTAATATTCTCAATATACAGCGGTCGCACGTCGCGCAGCAAGTGTCCATATGCTACATCATGTTACCGAGCGATGTTGAGACACAGTGGATATTGCGCCGGCTCACTTTCACTGGAGGCCGCTCCTAGACCCGCTCCCACGCTATACTGCGTCTGCGAATACTCTACAGACATAAGTCAGTTTACACTGGTTATAGGATATCAATTAATACAATATATTTTCATTTTCTTTTATAAATTTTATAACTAACAATGTAACTGTTAGACCAGCAGCATATATAAATCAATATAAAATATACAAATACCCAATGACTATAGTAACTAATAAAATATTAATATGTTAATCCCCAGACGGCATCGTTAAATTAAACAAGTATGTAGTACATATTAACAGATTTTATTTTCACGACGCAAAAATTGTATACAGTTCGTAAATATTTGCAATTCTGTATGAAAAACTTTGTTGTTCTAATATAATATTACTTCAGGCACGGACATTCTATCTCATCTCCTCGTGACACAACACACAAGCGCGTACTTAACTGAGGAACTAGCACGAGCCAACACCGTCAGGGAAGAACCAAAACCTGCTGATGAAGTAGAGCCTGTGAGTATCTACTAGTGATTACTCATACTGTTTTGCGATTATATTATAATATATTTTGACATTTGCCGCTCAGGCGCGAGGCACGATAGCTCAATAAGCTTAAATAGTGCCAAGTTTTAACAGAATAAACCAAATTTTCATGTCACATAAAATCAAAATAAAATTTTCATGTCTTAATAACAATTTTATAGAACATATTTGCTCTTTATTCAAAACTCTTAAAGTAATTTAAAAAGGGCTTAAATAAACATGCGTTTCGTAAGGAGTAATTCATTTATTTCAGTTTCAATATTAATTTTAAGAGGTCACATCAAATAGTATACTACGTAGAAGAAATTAAAATCATCTTATATCTGTCTTCAGATGATTCCAGTGTACGCTGAAGGCTGTGAACTGACGGCCAACGTGCTCCTCTACATGGACCATCTCAAACAACACCAGGACAAGGAGCTGGAGATTAAATGTACGAGATGTGTGCTGAGATTCGTACGTCTCGGTGAATAATACAACTGTAAGTACTATATAAACAGATGAAACTAATATTTTTACTATTTATTTAAAAAACTATTATATATACACCCGACGTTTCGGTTACTTGTCAGCAACCATGATCAAGGCAGACGAGTTGTCGGGAGTGTGGTGTTTTTAAAAATAATAAAAAACGCAAAGTATTCCGAAAATATTACTTTCATTTAAATTAATACTCGCAAGTCTTAAATCTACTATATAAAAATAAGTCCGGTTTTCCTTCCTGACGCTATAACTCCAGAACGAACGAACCGATTTCCACGGTTTTGCATTCGTTTGCATATTTTAAGTAGATGGTGCCGGTGCATGATACATTGTTTGAAGGCTACTTATTGTTCTCTGCTCTGGTAATTTCATGTGACAAACCGGTATTGTGTTTGTAGTTTAAACTCTTAAAACCATTAAGTATTTGCGGGATAAATTTAGAAAATCATTGTTTTTCACATGGGCAGTTATACTTTGCGTGTTCAGGAGTTCGGAAACCATCCGCTTTATTTGTGTTAACGTTAGACCAAAAAACAAAAAATGTGGTTTACGAAGGAGCACTTCAATGAAAAGGATAATTTGCGGACACGTATAACGCTTCGATTCGGTATCTACTTTGATTTACTTTCATAAGTATCTATTTTGATCTACTTTGATTCACTTTCATTTACTTAGAGAAGTTCAACTAAATAACACTACATTTCTGTAATCGAAACGAATTCATTACTGTTGTGAAAAGAAATTAAAATTTTCCTTTTCAAATATAAAACGATAAAAAATTTCTTTATCTTTTAATCACCAAACGAAATGTTACATAAAACAAAGCCTGGTGGCGAAACGGAGTTCGCCGGGTTTACTAGTCTCATTATACAATAAAAATAAACGCTCACATCTCGTCTGTCCGTGATCACGGTTGCTGAAAAGTAGCCGAAACGTCGGGAGTATGTAGTTTTTATCAAAAATCAAGTAGCGTAGTATATGCGAAAAATATTAGTTTCATTTACAATAAAATGAGTTCAATATACACATTAATACGTATGATATTTTTCAGGTCAACTGAAGGAGCATCAGATTGGAGACCACAACCCGTTCGAGGAGGTTCTACCTCTGTGTTCTACTGAGCACTTGATTAACCTGCCCAAGGTATGTACGTCATATAACTCTACTGCTACTTGTATATACTACTACTTATTTATCTACAATTAACAAACTGCAATTATATAATAATATATTATTTTCAGAACAAAGCCCGCCCTCCCATCAAGGACGTCGCGTGTCACGCCATCAGCGACACGTATGAAGGTGTCACGTTGGTCATACAAGAGGGTTTTCCGTGTCGCGAGTGTGACACGCCGCTTGACAGGGACAAACACTTCCTGTTAGTATAACCACTTGATAAAACTACGCTGCAAGCATTGAATACAATCAGATTTATTGAATGTCAGTAAAGAGACGTAGTTTTTTCCTTTATCGTGTTGAAAACACTCATTAAATTTTACAAAAAATTGTTATTTTAGTAGCCCTTATTATATTGTGATATCATCTTTTTAATATTTCTATATTTTCTAATGAAGAAAGATTAGATAAATTATAATATACCAAATGTTTACTACATACTAAAGTATAATTTTAATGTTCTCAATATACACCGGTCGCACGTCGCGCAGCAAGTGTCCATATGCTACATCATGTTACCGAGCGATGTTGAGACACAGTGGATATTGCGCCGGCTCACTTTCACTGGAGGCCGCTCCTAGACCCGCTCCCACGCTATACTGCGTCTGCGAATACTCTACAGACATAAGTCAGTTTACACTGGTTATAGGATATCAATTAATACAATATATTTTCATTTTCTTTTATAAATTTTATAACTAACAATGTAACTGTTAGACCAGCAGCATATATAAATCAATATAAAATATACAAATACCCAATGACTATAGTAACTAATAAAATATTAATATGTTAATCCCCAGACGGCATCGTTAAATTAAACAAGTATGTAGTACATATTAACAGATTTTATTTTCACGACGCAAAAATTGTATACAGTTCGTAAATATTTGCAATTCTGTATGAAAAACTTTGTTGTTCTAATATAATATTACTTCAGGCACGGACATTCTATCTCATCTCCTCGTGACACAACACACAAGCGCGTACTTAACTGAGGAACTAGCACGAGCCAACACCGTCAGGGAAGAACCAAAACCTGCTGATGAAGTAGAGCCTGTGAGTATCTACTAGTGATTACTCATACTGTTTTGCGATTATATGTATTATAATATTTTTTGACATTTGCCGCTCAGGCGCGAGGCACGATAGCTCAATAAGCTTAAATAGTGCCAAGTTTTAACAGAATAAACCAAATTTTCATGTCACATAAAATCAAAATAAAATTTTCATGTCTTAATAACAATTTTATAGAACATATTTGCTCTTTATTCAAAACTCTTAAAGTAATTTAAAAAGGGCTTAAATAAACATGCGTTTCGTAAGGAGTAATTCATTTATTTCAGTTTCAATATTAATTTTAAGAGGTCACATCAAATAGTATACTACGTAGAAGAAATTAAAATCATCTTATATCTGTCTTCAGATGATTCCAGTGTACGCTGAAGGCTGTGAACTGACGGCCAACTCGCTCCTCTACATGGACCATCTCAAACAACACCAGGACAAGGAGCTGGAGATTAAATGTACGAGATGTGTGCTGAGATTCGTACGTCTCGGTGAATAATACAACTGTAAGTACTATATAAACAGATGAAACTAATATTTTTACTATTTATTTAAAAAACTATTATATATACACCCGACGTTTCGGTTACTTGTCAGCAACCATGATCAAGGCAGACGAGTTGTCGGGAGTGTGGTGTTTTTAAAAATAATAAAAAACGCAAAGTATTCCGAAAATATTACTTTCATTTAAATTAATACTCGCAAGTCTTAAATCTACTATATAAAAATAAGTCCGGTTTTCCTTCCTGACGCTATAACTCCAGAACGAACGAACCGATTTCCACGGTTTTGCATTCGTTTGCATATTTTAAGTAGATGGTGCCGGTGCATGATACATTGTTTGAAGGCTACTTATTGTTCTCTGCTCTGGTAATTTCATGTGACAAACCGGTATTGTGTTTGTAGTTTAAACTCTTAAAACCATTAAGTATTTGCGGGATAAATTTAGAAAATCATTGTTTTTCACATGGGCAGTTATACTTTGCGTGTTCAGGAGTTCGGAAACCATCCGCTTTATTTGTGTTAACGTTAGACCAAAAAACAAAAAATGTGGTTTACAAAGGAGCACTTCAATGAAAAGGATAATTTGCGGACACGTATAACGCTTCGATTCGGTATCTACTTTGATTTACTTTCATAAGTATCTATTTTGATCTACTTTGATTCACTTTCATTTACTTAGAGAAGTTCAACTAAATAACACTACATTTCTGTAATCGAAACGAATTCATTACTGTTGTGAAAAGAAATTAAAATTTTCCTTTTCAAATATAAAACGATAAAAAATTTCTTTATCTTTTAATCACCAAACGAAATGTTACATAAAACAAAGCCTGGTGGCGAAACGGAGTTCGCCGGGTTTACTAGTCTCATTATACAATAAAAATAAACGCTCACATCTCGTCTGTCCGTGATCACGGTTGCTGAAAAGTAGCCGAAACGTCGGGAGTATGTAGTTTTTATCAAAAATCAAGTAGCGTAGTATATGCGAAAAATATTAGTTTCATTTACAATAAAATGAGTTCAATATACACATTAATACGTATGATATTTTTCAGGTCAACTGAAGGAGCATCAGATTGGAGACCACAACCCGTTCGAGGAGGTTCTACCTCTGTGTTCTACTGAGCACTTGATTAACCTGCCCAAGGTATGTACGTCATATAACTCTACTGCTACTTGTATATACTACTACTTATTTATCTACAATTAACAAACTGCAATTATATAATAATATATTATTTTCAGAACAAAGCCCGCCCTCCCATCAAGGACGTCGCGTGTCACGCCATCAGCGACACGTATGAAGGTGTCACGTTGGTCATACAAGAGGGTCTGCTGTGTCGCGAGTGTGACACGCCGCTTGACAGTGACAAACACTTCCTGTTAGTATAACCACTTGATAAAACTACGCTGCAAGCATTGAATACAATCAGATTTATTGAATGTCAGTAAAGAGACGTAGTTTTTCCTTTATCGTGTTGAAAACACTCATTAAATTTTACAAAAAAATTGTTATTTTAGTAGCCCTTATTATATTGTGATATCATCTTTTTAATATTTCTATATTTTCTAATGAAGAAAGATTAGATAAATAATATACCAAATGTTTAATACATACTAAAGTATAATTTTAATATTCTCAATATACAGCGGTCGCACGTCGCGCAGCAAGTGTCCATATGCTACATCATGTTACCGAGCGATGTTGAGACACAGTGGATATTGCGCCGGCTCACTTTCACTGGAGGCCGCTCCTAGACCCGCTCCCACGCTATACTGCGTCTGCGAATACTCTACAGACATAAGTCAGTTTACACTGGTTATAGGATATCAATTAATACAATATATTTTCATTTTCTTTTATAAATTTTATAACTAACAATGTAACTGTTAGACCAGCAGCATATATAAATCAATATAAAATATACAAATACCCAATGACTATAGTAACTAATAAAATATTAATATGTTAATCCCCAGACGGCATCGTTAAATTAAACAAGTATGTAGTACATATTAACAGATTTTATTTTCACGACGCAAAAATTGTATACAGTTCGTAAATATTTGCAATTCTGTATGAAAAACTTTGTTGTTCTAATATAATATTACTTCAGGCACGGACATTCTATCTCATCTCCTCGTGACACAACACACAAGCGCGTACTTAACTGAGGAACTAGCACGAGCCAACACCGTCAGGGAAGAACCAAAACCTGCTGATGAAGTAGAGCCTGTGAGTATCTACTAGTGATTACTCATACTGTTTTGCGATTATATTATAATATATTTTGACATTTGCCGCTCAGGCGCGAGGCACGATAGCTCAATAAGCTTAAATAGTGCCAAGTTTTAACAGAATAAACCAAATTTTCATGTCACATAAAATCAAAATAAAATTTTCATGTCTTAATAACAATTTTATAGAACATATTTGCTCTTTATTCAAAACTCTTAAAGTAATTTAAAAAGGGCTTAAATAAACATGCGTTTCGTAAGGAGTAATTCATTTATTTCAGTTTCAATATTAATTTTAAGAGGTCACATCAAATATATACTACGTAGAAGAAATTAAAATCATCTTATATCTGTCTTCAGATGATTCCAGTGTACGCTGAAGGCTGTGAACTGACGGCCAACGTGCTCCTCTACATGGACCATCTCAAACAACACCAGGACAAGGAGCTGGAGATTAAATGTACGAGATGTGTGCTGAGATTCGTACGTCTCGGTGAATAATACAACTGTAAGTACTATATAAACAGATGAAACTAATATTTTTACTATTTATTTAAAAAACTATTATATATACACCCGACGTTTCGGTTACTTGTCAGCAACCATGATCAAGGCAGACGAGTTGTCGGGAGTGTGGTGTTTTTAAAAATAATAAAAAACGCAAAGTATTCCGAAAATATTACTTTCATTTAAATTAATACTCGCAAGTCTTAAATCTACTATATAAAAATAAGTCCGGTTTTCCTTCCTGACGCTATAACTCCAGAACGAACGAACCGATTTCCACGGTTTTGCATTCGTTTGCATATTTTAAGTAGATGGTGCCGGTGCATGATACATTGTTTGAAGGCTACTTATTGTTCTCTGCTCTGGTAATTTCATGTGACAAACCGGTATTGTGTTTGTAGTTTAAACTCTTAAAACCATTAAGTATTTGCGGGATAAATTTAGAAAATCATTGTTTTTCACATGGGCAGTTATACTTTGCGTGTTCAGGAGTTCGGAAACCATCCGCTTTATTTGTGTTAACGTTAGACCAAAAAACAAAAAATGTGGTTTACGAAGGAGCACTTCAATGAAAAGGATAATTTGCGGACACGTATAACGCTTCGATTCGGTATCTACTTTGATTTACTTTCATAAGTATCTATTTTGATCTACTTTGATTCACTTTCATTTACTTAGAGAAGTTCAACTAAATAACACTACATTTCTGTAATCGAAACGAATTCATTACTGTTGTGAAAAGAAATTAAAATTTTCCTTTTCAAATATAAAACGATAAAAAATTTCTTTATCTTTTAATCACCAAACGAAATGTTACATAAAACAAAGCCTGGTGGCGAAACGGAGTTCGCCGGGTTTACTAGTCTCATTATACAATAAAAATAAACGCTCACATCTCGTCTGTCCGTGATCACGGTTGCTGAAAAGTAGCCGAAACGTCGGGAGTATGTAGTTTTTATCAAAAATCAAGTAGCGTAGTATATGCGAAAAATATTAGTTTCATTTACAATAAAATGAGTTCAATATACACATTAATACGTATGATATTTTTCAGGTCAACTGAAGGAGCATCAGATTGGAGACCACAACCCGTTCGAGGAGGTTCTACCTCTGTGTTCTACTGAGCACTTGATTAACCTGCCCAAGGTATGTACGTCATATAACTCTACTGCTACTTGTATATACTACTACTTATTTATCTACAATTAACAAACTGCAATTATATAATAATATATTATTTTCAGAACAAAGCCCGCCCTCCCATCAAGGACGTCGCGTGTCACGCCATCAGCGACACGTATGAAGGTGTCACGTTGGTCATACAAGAGGGTCTTCCGTGTCGCGAGTGTGACACGCCGCTTGACAGGGACAAACACTTCCTGTTAGTATAACCACTTGATAAAACGACGCTGCAAACATTGAATACAATCAGATTTATTGAATGTCAGTAAAGAGACGTAGTTTTTCCTTTATCGTGTTGAAAACACTCATTAAATTTTACAAAAAAATTGTTATTTTAGTAGCCCTTATTATATTGTGATATCATCTTTTTAATATTTCTATATTTTCTAATGAAGAAAGATTAGATAAATAATATACCAAATGTTTAATACATACTAAAGTATAATTTTAATATTCTCAATATACAGCGGTCGCACGTCGCGCAGCAAGTGTCCATATGCTACATCATGTTACCGAGCGATGTTGAGACACAGTGGATATTGCGCCGGCTCACTTTCACTGGAGGCCGCTCCTAGACCCGCTCCCACGCTATACTGCGTCTGCGAATACTCTACAGACATAAGTCAGTTTACACTGGTTATAGGATATCAATTAATACAATATATTTTCATTTTCTTTTATAAATTTTATAACTAACAATGTAACTGTTAGACCAGCAGCATATATAAATCAATATAAAATATACAAATACCCAATGACTATAGTAACTAATAAAATATTAATATGTTAATCCCCAGACGGCATCGTTAAATTAAACAAGTATGTAGTACATATTAACAGATTTTATTTTCACGACGCAAAAATTGTATACAGTTCGTAAATATTTGCAATTCTGTATGAAAAACTTTGTTGTTCTAATATAATATTACTTCAGGCACGGACATTCTATCTCATCTCCTCGTGACACAACACACAAGCGCGTACTTAACTGAGGAACTAGCACGAGCCAACACCGTCAGGGAAGAACCAAAACCTGCTGATGAAGTAGAGCCTGTGAGTATCTACTAGTGATTACTCATACTGTTTTGCGATTATATTATAATATATTTTGACATTTGCCGCTCAGGCGCGAGGCACGATAGCTCAATAAGCTTAAATAGTGCCAAGTTTTAACAGAATAAACCAAATTTTCATGTCACATAAAATCAAAATAAAATTTTCATGTCTTAATAACAATTTTATAGAACATATTTGCTCTTTATTCAAAACTCTTAAAGTAATTTAAAAAGGGCTTAAATAAACATGCGTTTCGTAAGGAGTAATTCATTTATTTCGGTTTCAATATTAATTTTAAGAGGTCACATCAAATCGTATACTACGTAGAAGAAATTAAAATCATCTTATATCTGTCTTCAGATGATTCCAGTGTACGCTGAAGGCTGTGAACTGACGGCCAACGTGCTCCTCTACATGGACCATCTCAAACAACACCAGGACAAGGAGCTGGAGATTAAATGTACGAGATGTGTGCTGAGATTCGTACGTCTCGGTGAATAATACAACTGTAAGTACTATATAAACAGATGAAACTAATATTTTTACTATTTATTTAAAAAAACTATTATATATACACCCGACGTTTCGGTTACTTGTCAGCAACCATGATCAAGGCAGACGAGTTGTCGGGAGTGTGGTGTTTTTAAAAATAATAAAAAACGCAAAGTATTCCGAAAATATTACTTTCATTTAAATTAATACTCGCAAGTCTTAAATCTACTATATAAAAATAAGTCCGGTTTTCCTTCCTGACGCTATAACTCCAGAACGAACGAACCGATTTCCACGGTTTTGCATTCGTTTGCATATTTTAAGTAGATGGTGCCGGTGCATGATACATTGTTTGAAGGCTACTTATTGTTCTCTGCTCTGGTAATTTCATGTGACAAACCGGTATTGTGTTTGTAGTTTAAACTCTTAAAACCATTAAGTATTTGCGGGATAAATTTAGAAAATCATTGTTTTTCACATGGGCAGTTATACTTTGCGTGTTCAGGAGTTCGGAAACCATCCGCTTTATTTGTGTTAACGTTAGACCAAAAAACAAAAAATGTGGTTTACAAAGGAGCACTTCAATGAAAAGGATAATTTGCGGACACGTATAACGCTTCGATTCGGTATCTACTTTGATTTACTTTCATAAGTATCTATTTTGATCTACTTTGATTCACTTTCATTTACTTAGAGAAGTTCAACTAAATAACACTACATTTCTGTAATCGAAACGAATTCATTACTGTTGTGAAAAGAAATTAAAATTTTCCTTTTCAAATATAAAACGATAAAAAATTTCTTTATCTTTTAATCACCAAACGAAATGTTACATAAAACAAAGCCTGGTGGCGAAACGGAGTTCGCCGGGTTTACTAGTCTCATTATACAATAAAAATAAACGCTCACATCTCGTCTGTCCGTGATCACGGTTGCTGAAAAGTAGCCGAAACGTCGGGAGTATGTAGTTTTTATCAAAAATCAAGTAGCGTAGTATATGCGAAAAATATTAGTTTCATTTACAATAAAATGAGTTCAATATACACATTAATACGTATGATATTTTTCAGGTCAACTGAAGGAGCATCAGATTGGAGACCACAACCCGTTCGAGGAGGTTCTACCTCTGTGTTCTACTGAGCACTTGATTAACCTGCCCAAGGTATGTACGTCATATAACTCTACTGCTACTTGTATATACTACTACTTATTTATCTACAATTAACAAACTGCAATTATATAATAATATATTATTTTCAGAACAAAGCCCGCCCTCCCATCAAGGACGTCGCGTGTCACGCCATCAGCGACACGTATGAAGGTGTCACGTTGGTCATACAAGAGGGTCTGCTGTGTCGCGAGTGTGACACGCCGCTTGACAGTGACAAACACTTCCTGTTAGTATAACCACTTGATAAAACGACGCTGCAAACATTGAATACAATCAGATTTATTGAATGTCAGTAAAGAGACGTAGTTTTTCCTTTATCGTGTTGAAAACACTCATTAAATTTTACAAAAAAATTGTTATTTTAGTAGCCCTTATTATATTGTGATATCATCTTTTTAATATTTCTATATTTTCTAATGAAGAAAGATTAGATAAATAATATACCAAATGTTTAATACATACTAAAGTATAATTTTAATATTCTCAATATACAGCGGTCGCACGTCGCGCAGCAAGTGTCCATATGCTACATCATGTTACCGAGCGATGTTGAGACACAGTGGATATTGCGCCGGCTCACTTTCACTGGAGGCCGCTCCTAGACCGGCTCCCACGCTATACTGCGTCTGCGAATACTCTACAGACATAAGTCAGTTTACATTGGATATAGGATCTCAATCAATATAATATATTTTCATTTTCTTTTATAAATTTTATAACTAACAATGTAACTGTTAGACCAGCAGCATATATAAATCAATATAAAATATACAAATACCCAATGACTATAGTAACTAATAAAATATTAATATTTTAATCCCCAGACGGCATCGTTAAATTAAAGAAGTAGAGCCTGTGAGTATCTACTAGTGATTACTCATACTGTTTTGCGATTATATGTATTATAATATTTTTTGACATTTGCCGCTCAGGCGCGAGGCACGATAGCTCAATAAGCTTAAATAGTGCCAAGTTTTAACAGAATAAACCAAATTTTCATGTCACATAAAATCAAAATAAAATTTTCATGTCTTAATAACAATTTTATAGAACATATTTGCTCTTTATTCAAAACTCTTAAAGTAATTTAAAAAGGGCTTAAATAAACATGCGTTTCGTAAGGAGTAATTCATTTATTTCGGTTTCAATATTAATTTTAAGAGGTCACATCAAATCGTATACTACGTAGAAGAAATTAAAATCATCTTATATCTGTCTTCAGATGATTCCAGTGTACGCTGAAGGCTGTGAACTGACGGCCAACGTGCTCCTCTACATGGACCATCTCAAACAACACCAGGACAAGGAGCTGGAGATTAAATGTACGAGATGTGTGCTGAGATTCGTACGTCTCGGTGAATAATACAACTGTAAGTACTATATAAACAGATGAAACTAATATTTTTACTATTTATTTAAAAAAAACTATTATATATACACCCGACGTTTCGGTTACTTGTCAGCAACCATGATCAAGGCAGACGAGTTGTCGGGAGTGTGGTGTTTTTAAAAATAATAAAAAACGCAAAGTATTCCGAAAATATTACTTTCATTTAAATTAATACTCGCAAGTCTTAAATCTACTATATAAAAATAAGTCCGGTTTTCCTTCCTGACGCTATAACTCCAGAACGAACGAACCGATTTCCACGGTTTTGCATTCGTTTGCATATTTTAAGTAGATGGTGCCGGTGCATGATACATTGTTTGAAGGCTACTTATTGTTCTCTGCTCTGGTAATTTCATGTGACAAACCGGTATTGTGTTTGTAGTTTAAACTCTTAAAACCATTAAGTATTTGCGGGATAAATTTAGAAAATCATTGTTTTTCACATGGGCAGTTATACTTTGCGTGTTCAGGAGTTCGGAAACCATCCGCTTTATTTGTGTTAACGTTAGACCAAAAAACAAAAAATGTGGTTTACAAAGGAGCACTTCAATGAAAAGGATAATTTGCGGACACGTATAACGCTTCGATTCGGTATCTACTTTGATTTACTTTCATAAGTATCTATTTTGATCTACTTTGATTCACTTTCATTTACTTAGAGAAGTTCAACTAAATAACACTACATTTCTGTAATCGAAACGAATTCATTACTGTTGTGAAAAGAAATTAAAATTTTCCTTTTCAAATATAAAACGATAAAAAATTTCTTTATCTTTTAATCACCAAACGAAATGTTACATAAAACAAAGCCTGGTGGCGAAACGGAGTTCGCCGGGTTTACTAGTCTCATTATACAATAAAAATAAACGCTCACATCTCGTCTGTCCGTGATCACGGTTGCTGAAAAGTAGCCGAAACGTCGGGAGTATGTAGTTTTTATCAAAAATCAAGTAGCGTAGTATATGCGAAAAATATTAGTTTCATTTACAATAAAATGAGTTCAATATACACATTAATACGTATGATATTTTTCAGGTCAACTGAAGGAGCATCAGATTGGAGACCACAACCCGTTCGAGGAGGTTCTACCTCTGTGTTCTACTGAGCACTTGATTAACCTGCCCAAGGTATGTACGTCATATAACTCTACTGCTACTTGTATATACTACTACTTATTTATCTACAATTAACAAACTGCAATTATATAATAATATATTATTTTCAGAACAAAGCCCGCCCTCCCATCAAGGACGTCGCGTGTCACGCCATCAGCGACACGTATGAAGGTGTCACGTTGGTCATACAAGAGGGTCTGCTGTGTCGCGAGTGTGACACGCCGCTTGACAGTGACAAACACTTCCTGTTAGTATAACCACTTGATAAAACGACGCTGCAAACATTGAATACAATCAGATTTATTGAATGTCAGTAAAGAGACGTAGTTTTTCCTTTATCGTGTTGAAAACACTCATTAAATTTTACAAAAAAATTGTTATTTTAGTAGCCCTTATTATATTGTGATATCATCTTTTTAATATTTCTATATTTTCTAATGAAGAAAGATTAGATAAATAATATACCAAATGTTTAATACATACTAAAGTATAATTTTAATATTCTCAATATACAGCGGTCGCACGTCGCGCAGCAAGTGTCCATATGCTACATCATGTTACCGAGCGATGTTGAGACACAGTGGATATTGCGCCGGCTCACTTTCACTGGAGGCCGCTCCTAGACCGGCTCCCACGCTATACTGCGTCTGCGAATACTCTACAGACATAAGTCAGTTTACATTGGATATAGGATCTCAATCAATATAATATATTTTCATTTTTCTTTTATAAATTTTATAACTAACTATGTAACTGTTAGACCAGCAGCATATATAAATCAATATAAAATATACAAATACCCAATGACTATAGTAACTAATAAAATATTAATATTTTAATCCCCAGACGGCATCGTTAAATTAAAGAAGTAGAGCCTGTGAGTATCTACTAGTGATTACTCATACTGTTTTGCGATTATATGTATTATAATATTTTTTGACATTTGCCGCTCAGGCGCGAGGCACGATAGCTCAATAAGCTTAAATAGTGCCAAGTTTTAACAGAATAAACCAAATTTTCATGTCACATAAAATCAAAATAAAATTTTCATGTCTTAATAACAATTTTATAGAACATATTTGCTCTTTATTCAAAACTCTTAAAGTAATTTAAAAAGGGCTTAAATAAACATGCGTTTCGTAAGGAGTAATTCATTTATTTCGGTTTCAATATTAATTTTAAGAGGTCACATCAAATAGTATACTACGTAGAAGAAATTAAAATCATCTTATATCTGTCTTCAGATGATTCCAGTGTACGCTGAAGGCTGTGAACTGACGGCCAACGTGCTCCTCTACATGGACCATCTCAAACAACACCAGGACAAGGAGCTGGAGATTAAATGTACGAGATGTGTGCTGAGATTCGTACGTCTCGGTGAATAATACAACTGTAAGTACTATATAAACAGATGAAACTAATATTTTTACTATTTATTTAAAAAACTATTATATATACACCCGACGTTTCGGTTACTTGTCAGCAACCATGATCAAGGCAGACGAGTTGTCGGGAGTGTGGTGTTTTTAAAAATAATAAAAAACGCAAAGTATTCCGAAAATATTACTTTCATTTAAATTAATACTCGCAAGTCTTAAATCTACTATATAAAAATAAGTCCGGTTTTCCTTCCTGACGCTATAACTCCAGAACGAACGAACCGATTTCCACGGTTTTGCATTCGTTTGCATATTTTAAGTAGATGGTGCCGGTGCATGATACATTGTTTGAAGGCTACTTATTGTTCTCTGCTCTGGTAATTTCATGTGACAAACCGGTATTGTGTTTGTAGTTTAAACTCTTAAAACCATTAAGTATTTGCGGGATAAATTTAGAAAATCATTGTTTTTCACATGGGCAGTTATACTTTGCGTGTTCAGGAGTTCGGAAACCATCCGCTTTATTTGTGTTAACGTTAGACCAAAAAACAAAAAATGTGGTTTACAAAGGAGCACTTCAATGAAAAGGATAATTTGCGGACACGTATAACGCTTCGATTCGGTATCTACTTTGATTTACTTTCATAAGTATCTATTTTGATCTACTTTGATTCACTTTCATTTACTTAGAGAAGTTCAACTAAATAACACTACATTTCTGTAATCGAAACGAATTCATTACTGTTGTGAAAAGAAATTAAAATTTTCCTTTTCAAATATAAAACGATAAAAAATTTCTTTATCTTTTAATCACCAAACGAAATGTTACATAAAACAAAGCCTGGTGGCGAAACGGAGTTCGCCGGGTTTACTAGTCTCATTATACAATAAAAATATACGCTCACATCTCGTCTGTCCGTGATCACGGTTGCTGAAAAGTAGCCGAAACGTCGGGAGTATGTAGTTTTTATCAAAAATCAAGTAGCGTAGTATATGCGAAAAATATTAGTTTCATTTACAATAAAATGAGTTCAATATACACATTAATACGTATGATATTTTTCAGGTCAACTGAAGGAGCATCAGATTGGAGACCACAACCCGTTCGAGGAGGTTCTACCTCTGTGTTCTACTGAGCACTTGATTAACCTGCCCAAGGTATGTACGTCATATAACTCTACTGCTACTTGTATATACTACTACTTATTTATCTACAATTAACAAACTGCAATTATATAATAATATATTATTTTCAGAACAAAGCCCGCCCTCCCATCAAGGACGTCGCGTGTCACGCCATCAGCGACACGTATGAAGGTGTCACGTTGGTCATACAAGAGGGTTTTCCGTGTCGCGAGTGTGACACGCCGCTTGACAGTGACAAACACTTCCTGTTAGTATAACCACTTGATAAAACTACGCTGCAAGCATTGAATACAATCAGATTTATTGAATGTCAGTAAAGAGACGTAGTTTTTCCTTTATCGTGTTGAAAACACTCATTAAATTTTACAAAAAATTGTTATTTTAGTAGCCCTTATTATATTGTGATATCATCTTTTTAATATTTCTATATTTTCTAATGAAGAAAGATTAGATAAATTATAATATACCAAATGTTTACTACATACTAAAGTATAATTTTAATGTTCTCAATATACACCGGTCGCACGTCGCGCAGCAAGTGTCCATATGCTACATCATGTTACCGAGCGATGTTGAGACACAGTGGATATTGCGCCGGCTCACTTTCACTGGAGGCCGCTCCTAGACCCGCTCCCACGCTATACTGCGTCTGCGAATACTCTACAGACATAAGTCAGTTTACACTGGTTATAGGATATCAATTAATACAATATATTTTCATTTTCTTTTATAAATTTTATAACTAACAATGTAACTGTTAGACCAGCAGCATATATAAATCAATATAAAATATACAAATACCCAATGACTATAGTAACTAATAAAATATTAATATGTTAATCCCCAGACGGCATCGTTAAATTAAACAAGTATGTAGTACATATTAACAGATTTTATTTTCACGACGCAAAAATTGTATACAGTTCGTAAATATTTGCAATTCTGTATGAAAAACTTTGTTGTTCTAATATAATATTACTTCAGGCACGGACATTCTATCTCATCTCCTCGTGACACAACACACAAGCGCGTACTTAACTGAGGAACTAGCACGAGCCAACACCGTCAGGGAAGAACCAAAACCTGCTGATGAAGTAGAGCCTGTGAGTATCTACTAGTGATTACTCATACTGTTTTGCGATTATATGTATTATAATATTTTTTGACATTTGCCGCTCAGGCGCGAGGCACGATAGCTCAATAAGCTTAAATAGTGCCAAGTTTTAACAGAATAAACCAAATTTTCATGTCACATAAAATCAAAATAAAATTTTCATGTCTTAATAACAATTTTATAGAACATATTTGCTCTTTATTCAAAACTCTTAAAGTAATTTAAAAAGGGCTTAAATAAACATGCGTTTCGTAAGGAGTAATTCATTTATTTCGGTTTCAATATTAATTTTAAGAGGTCACATCAAATAGTATACTACGTAGAAGAAATTAAAATCATCTTATATCTGTCTTCAGATGATTCCAGTGTACGCTGAAGGCTGTGAACTGACGGCCAACGTGCTCCTCTACATGGACCATCTCAAACAACACCAGGACAAGGAGCTGGAGATTAAATGTACGAGATGTGTGCTGAGATTCGTACGTCTCGGTGAATAATACAACTGTAAGTACTATATAAACAGATGAAACTAATATTTTTACTATTTATTTAAAAAAACTATTATATATACACCCGACGTTTCGGTTACTTGTCAGCAACCATGATCAAGGCAGACGAGTTGTCGGGAGTGTGGTGTTTTTTAAAAATAATAAAAAACGCAAAGTATTCCGAAAATATTACTTTCATTTAAATTAATACTCGCAAGTCTTAAATCTACTATATAAAAATAAGTCCGGTTTTCCTTCCTGACGCTATAACTCCAGAACGAACGAACCGATTTCCACGGTTTTGCATTCGTTTGCATATTTTAAGTAGATGGTGCCGGTGCATGATACATTGTTTGAAGGCTACTTATTGTTCTCTGCTCTGGTAATTTCATGTGACAAACCGGTATTGTATTTGTAGTTTAAACTCTTAAAACCATTAAGTATTTGCGGGATAAATTTAGAAAATCATTGTTTTTCACATGGGCAGTTATACTTTGCGTGTTCAGGAGTTCGGAAACCATCCGCTTTATTTGTGTTAACGTTAGACCAAAAAAACAAAAAATGTGGTTTACAAAGGAGCACTTCAATGAAACGGATAATTTGCGGACACGTATAACGCTTCGATTCGGTATCTACTTTGATTTACTTTCATAAGTATCTATTTTGATCTACTTTGATTCACTTTCATTTACTTAGAGAAGTTCAACTAAATAACACTACATTTCTGTAATCGAAACGAATTCATTACTGTTGTGAAAAGAAAATAAAATTTTCCTTTTCAAATATAAAACGATAAAAAATTTCTTTATCTTTTAATCACCAAACGAAATGTTACATAAAACAAAGCCTAGTGGCGAAACGGAGTTCGCCGGGTTTGCTAGTCTCATTATACAATAAAAATAAACGCTCACATCTCGTCTGTCCGTGATCACGGTTGCTGAAAAGTAGCCGAAACGTCGGGAGTATGTAGTTTTTATCAAAAATCAAGTAGCGTAGTATATGCGAAAAATATTAGTTTCATTTACAATAAAATGAGTTCAATATACACATTAATACGTATGATATTTTTCAGGTCAACTGAAAGAGCATCAGATTGGAGACCACAACCCGTTCGAGGAGGTTCTACCTCTGTGTTCTACTGAGCACTTGATTAACCTGCCCAAGGTATGTACGTCATATAACTCTACTGCTACTTGTATATACTACTACTTATTTATCTACAATTAACAAACTGCAATTATATAATAATATATTATTTTCAGAACAAAGCCCACCCTCCCATCAAGGACGTCGCGTGTCACGCCATCAGCGACACGTATGAAGGTGTCACGTTGGTCATACAAGAGGGTCTTCTGTGTCGCGAGTGTGACACGCCGCTTGACAGTGACAAACACTTCCTGTTAGTATAACCACTTGATAAAACTACGCTGCAAGCATTGAATACAATCAGATTTATTGAATGTCAGTAAAGAGACGTAGTTTTTCCTTTATCGTGTTGAAAACACTCATTAAATTTTACAAAAAAATTGTTATTTTAGTAGCCCTTATTATATTGTGATATCATCTTTTTAATATTTCTATATTTTCTAATGAAGAAAGATTAGATAAATTATAATATACCAAATGTTTAATACATACTAAAGTATAATTTTAATGTTCTCAATATACAGCGGTCGCACGTCGCGCAGCAAGTGTCCATATGCTACATCATGTTACCGAGCGATGTTGAGACACAGTGGATATTGCGCCGGCTCACTTTCACTGGAGGCCGCTCCTAGAGCCGCTCCCACGCTATACTGCGTCTGCGAATACTCTACAGACATAAGTCAGTTTACACTGGTTATAGGATATCAATTAATACAATATATTTTCATTTTCTTTTATAAATTTTATAACTAACAATGTAACTGTTAGACCAGCAGCATATATAAATCAATATAAAATATACAAATACCCAATGACTATAATAACTAATAAAATAATACAATACACATAAATACAAATATTATTGCTTATAACTATAAATATAGTTACGAGTTTAATCCTTAGTAATACTTAGAGCTATGTAAATAAAGCAGAATATAATAATAGTGTATAATAAGACCATACAATAAAAATGTATCACAGCAAGTTTGTAAATTACAGCTTATGAAACTTGAGTTTGTCTTAAGGAGTTGATGTAGTTTGTTGAGTTCATTTCGTCTTAATGAGTTTGTTCTCAGAAAGCACTTTTGTCAAATAAATCGAAGTAGAATTAAATTTGTGGTTATAAAAGACCATTCCCTTCCCTTTTTACAAATATTTCATTTATTTATTATAACAAATGATGTTTTATAAGCTTAAGATTAAATAAAGGAGGTCTTTTGCTTGCTTTACACAGTCATCTACAATGTAGACAACCGTAGTCCTACATACACGCACACATACAAACACAGACTTACATTATAAACAAGAGGATTACAATGACGTACTATGCTTGTATTATTAAAAGTCACCATAAAATTTTTGTTTGATTTTTTTGTGAAGAATTTATTAATATAATTTGACTTATTTGAAAATAATTAATCTAACGAACAGCTCATTCATAGATTACCCGATACTAGTATTATGTCTTCTTTATAACAAACGACTCAAGCTGGACATTAATTGGAAATTAAATTCAATAACATATAACTATTTTGACTTTTAAAAAGTGCCATTAAATTAACAGCTACAAGAATAGAAACATCATTCGATAGGGGATATGTGATTTAAATATTAACCAAAAAAATCACCCGCAATCTTTATTACTATAGATCAGTGGCGGCCGGTAGGTAATCGAACCGGTGGTGCACTTTACTAAAATATTAAAATTAGAAAATGCAATAAAACATAACGAGATGTCAAACATGCCGCGGCCGGCCGACTCAATTCGTCATACATCGGGTGCTCTCGGCAATCTTCGGCCGCTCGTGCGGCGCTCGAGAACCGACTCATTACTCGGTACATTTCTATGAACTATCTTTTGTTTCACGCGTCAGCCGTATTGATGCGTATCTCATACAAGAGTATTAGCAGTTCTCGTGCACTCGCCGAACCGCACGAGAGTTTAGTAAAGCGCTCAAACTTTTTGACCATAATTAGGATTTTTAATTTTTTATACGTTTTTATATGTTTAAAAAGTAAATATTAAAATGGTAATTTAAAAATAAAGATGAAGTAATATTTTGTAATTTTTAAATCTTTTGAATTGGTGGTTCAGCGCACGAGTGCACTTAAGGTACAGCCGCCACTGCTATAGATAATATATTCACATAAATAAGCTTAAAAATTATCATGGTTTTATTATTGAATTTAACTATTTAAAAGAATTTTTTAAACTTTGACTGCCCTAAAAATATAATGTTAGTAAAATATAATATAGATGAGAATATATTTTTAGGATTGTATTGTATAAAATTATGGATCTTACGTTTATTTCAATAATTGCAATAAATATATTATAATAACTATTTGCCTTTTAATCGAAGTTTCTGTTTCTAATAAATTACCTATACAAATTTCAAAGAGATCTTTCTTATTCAAAAGTTTGTTTTAATCTATTAATTAAGCGTAAGTGTCTAGACCTGATAAACTGACTTATAATACCTTTATCACAATTCCTTTCGACCCTTTGTTTTTGGGCCAAGCTTAGATAAAGTTGTTGTAAAATGTATACCGGACACGTTTTCATTTATTCAATATAATGTCTGTTTTTTATATACGTGATTAAGTTATAATTTTGGTAAGATTTGTATATTACTGTAAAATATTAAAACTTGTTTAAATTCTGTACTTGTAGGGATAGACATGCAAATCTATAATAATATGAAATTTGTTAAAGTTTTCGTTAATGAACAATATAGGTTTTAAAGAATTAATTTTTAAGTTTTAATGTTTTCATTAAGTATCACTTGAATATTTTATCAGAATGTTTTTTTATTTGTATCCCAATTTATGTTTTTGGATCTGATAAGAATCACGATATAATAATTATATATTTTGTCTCCATCAATTACTAAATGTGCTGAGAAATATACTTGTATTTTATTATTATTATTATTAATTTTGATTAATGTTGAACGAAAGTTTGTAGAACAATCATTTTTGGTAAAACTGAAATAACTGTTATCAAATTCATAACAAATTTAAAGTTACATATATAAAAAAATATTGTACTTTAATAAAAATATTATTTGTTACCCTTTTTTCTAATAATTTAATAAAAAATAGATAAAAGTGGATCCAAGTAAAATAACAGTTTTTTTACATAAAGAATCTAAGAAAATTCAGACATAACCATTTGCAAGAAATCTTTCTTTTATTCACAGTAACTTTCTACAAACCTAGTGGTTTAAAACTATCTTGCTCTCTGAATTATACATGTATTATATAAACAGCATCATTTATATAATAAACAAAACAAATGAGAAGAACAGTTGCGCTGCACGTCAGCCATAAAGAGTTATTAACTTTAAACTAACTATAGAAGATCTTGTGATAGAATGCCTATTTTATCAAAATCTTGAAATGTAAAACAAGTATATTTCAATTCAGAATAATTATGTTACTTATTTACCAAAATCATGATAACAACGTTTACAAAAGATTATCTTAAAAAAATATAAACAATCAAAAGTTGAAGGATTTTTTATAGCAGGTTATAAAGGTATAAAGGTTGCTTGCACAATTTTTACTCATGAGAAAAAGTCATCCGCTAACCGATTTCATAAAGTACATACGTCGAAGATGGGTCTGAAGAGTAGTTTGGCCGCCGTGTCATAGTTACCGTACATAGCCATACTCTTTGGCGATCTCTGGGGGTATTTACTATGTCCACTAATTAATAAGTCAAGATTTATATAGGGCTATCATAATTAAGAGCTAACAAAAACTTACAGATCAATTAATTTAGGGTAATTAACACAATAATTTAAATTTGATTATTTCATTGCTCTAAGAAGAAGTCATAGGTCTGGGAACTCTTAATTGAAATGTTAATTTTATTAAATCAATGAATATTTTGTTCTACATTGATAAGCTGCTTCAGTAATTAGTAGAGAAGTCAAAAAAATTAAAGATTAAATTATTCCTTTGACTTATATCTTCAATAAATTTTACTTCAATACCTTTTTTTCTAACAGCCCTAGGGTGAGTGATTTGAAAGGATTAAAATTTAGAAATATATATTCATTATTGAAATAATTTAATTGGTTGAGATAGATTTTTGATACTTTGTTACCGACTAAATAATACTAAGTTATATTTTTAATGTCCACAAGTGAGGCCACCGCTCCAGCGCTAAACGAGATAAGCAAACAATGACCTGAAATAACTATATGAAACGGTGGGGTGAATTTCGCTTCCAAAGAGGAAATGTTTATAACAAAATAACTCTTTTTCCATGATTTTGTTAATTTTGTCAATAGTAGTCAAACACTTAATATAAATTTCAGCAGTATCAAATCTGCAACCTCCGGAATATCGGGTCTCAATTACTTTAGGAGGTAAACTATCATGACTTGAGTAGATGAATCAAACATTCATTAAGTTCTGTTACTAAAATCCAAATTAAAGTTTTTTTGCTTTTTAGTATAAAAGAAAAACTCTACAGACTGAAATTGAATCTAGCCACCACTTCGACATTATAATGTTTATTCAATTCAAACTATTATCTAATTCAATAACAGGAGACAGTCTTCTAGGTTCGGATTTACGTTCACTTGCGGTGATATTCGTCAATCTCTCCCATATGTGAGTGGTGTAACTGAGGACGATGAACTCGACTTGACAGTAATATGATGCGCACAAGAAATTTGAGGACTAATAACCTTTTTATATTCAATATTGTATCCGTTTTATAAATGTAACTTGTTATACATTAGGGTGGAGCGAAAATGTATGGAGCAAATAAATCGTTTTATGTTAACGGAATCGGGACGAAAAGTTGTCTTATAATATTTAAAACAACTGTAAAAAATTACACTTACCAGTCGCAATATTTTGAGGTGCCCCAAACGAGATGAAATAAAAAAAAGTTCCGATTATTTACTGCAATATTTTTAATTTATTTACTGCAAAAATAAAAAATTAAAAGCAAACTTAAATTTAAAACTGTTTTTTCGTATTGAAAGTAGGCATTCGTTTAGGCGAAAGCAGTCTCGCTCTAATGAAATCGTCTCCTTAATTATCCCCACAAACGGCATTTGATGCTTCTGTCACCAACTTGATACAGCGCTCTACGGCTTGAGTGTGACATGTAAAATCAATAATCTGACACACCCTGAGCCCGTTTTTGACCACATCTTTCAAAATTTCATCAGTAATTTTTAAAGTAAGAGGGGGTTCCGTTATCTCGTAATCTCGCCACGTAATAATATCAGTATAATCTTTGGCGTCAAAATGAAATGTAGGGACCTTAAACATCCGCAGTCCTTGAGCCTTCTCTGATCTTACTTTGACAATTCTTCGGTATGCAATATCCCTTATAACCTCTCTGTCATCGCCAAGCATTGTGAGAAGAAGATTTACTGGGTGCCTGAAATACCCGTTTCGCTGGATTACCTTGACAGTAATTTTCTTCAAATTGGCATCCAAATAACGACTAAGACGAATGGTTTGAAATAGATGCTTGGCTCCGTTAATATACGAAGAATTAAATTTTATCGTAAACCACATCGGTCCATAAACCCTCATAACATAAGTGGCTAATATTTTTAAATTTTCTGCTGGGTCAGTTTTAGAGGCATACAATATACATATAAACTAAACTAAAAAAAATAAAGATATATTTTAAATTATTAAATACATATATATAATAATTTAACCAGAAATGTAAAAAGTTGTTTTGTTCTTTTATAAGACTGTTATTTATAACTATTTTTGATACATAAATTGATAAATTGCAATAAGACGCATTGTTCATATTATTTTCCAAACCTGTTCAATTGAATTCAGCAATGAGTCACTGTATGGTATGTTTAAGTATTTACTATCATACGACCTGAAAATGAAACTCCAATATAAAGTTAAAAGCGATCAGATAGATATAATAAAAAAAGAATAAATTATGAACATCTAAAAGATTTTTTAAATGTTCGTAGGATGTTATTTAATTTTAAAGTATTGTAGTTACATCGTATTTTATAATTAACAAGCTTTCCGCCCGCGGCTTCGCCCGCGTGGATTTCGGTTATATCGGGTTTCCAAGAGAACCTTTCAAAAGTCTGGGATAAAAACTATCCTATGTTCTTTCTCAAGGTCAACTCTATTTCTGTACCAAATTTCATTAAAATCAGTTCAGTGGTTTAGGCGTGAAAGAGTAACAGACAGACAGACAGACAGAGTTACTTTAGTAATGTGGCGTTGAATTGTAGTATAATGTACCTACTGGGCCAAAATAACACCATTGAACATGAAGCAACTTTGATGCCTTTTAATATATATTATGGTTTGCAAAAAATAATTTAAAAAATATAGAAAAGAAAGCTTATTTATAAGACTAAATTAATGAATTAGTTTTACTGCATAGCAACAACTTTCATGTGAATGGGTTTTGAGACGGCCTTGTATGGGGCTTTCCCACTGTGCGGCTACCGACGACCAACGGCAGCGGCGCACAGTGGGACAATCGCGTATGTTCGTCTCAAAACTCTGTATCTCAGTTATTTCAAAACTGAATGATCCATAATTTTGCACACATATATGTGAAAGTATAAGTCTTAATATAAAAAATAATAATTTTGAAAATTATGTTTATTAATTTATTTAAAAAATAAAAATAAATATAAACAGCAGTAAACGGGTAAGTCTCGTTAAAAAAAAGTAAGCCGAAAATTATACCATTTAAACTATGGTGGTTAATTTTAATTTATTAATTTATTTAGCAGAAGATTATAAGCATTTCAAAAATGTATAATACTTATACATTTATATCAAAAACTTTCGAGTAATGTAGCATTGAATTATAGTAATGTATTGTGCCTAAATCATACCATTGAACATGAGTTAGATATGCCTTTTTATATACATTATGGTTTGCAAAAACTTATTTAAAATATAGAAAAGAAAGCTTATTTATAAGAATTAATTAATTACTTTTACTCCATAACAACGACTTTCACGTCAAACGATTTTGAGACGGCCTTGTATGGGGCTTTCCCAAGTGCACTATGAGAAAATCGCGTATGTGCTGTCTCAAAACTCCGTATCTCAATTATTTCAAAACTAAATGATTTATAATTTTAAGGTTTCATGGTTATCTTCTAAAATTAAGAAATCCCATACAAACCGTCAACCCTTATTTCACCCCTTCACTGGTCGAAATTTCAAAAACGCTAGATCAAATGTTTAAATATATCCTATCAAGTGCTTAAATATAAAGTTTCATGGTTTTCTCTTTTAAAATTCAGAAATCCGGTACAAACTTTTAACCCCTATTTCAACCTCTTCATCCCCTTTTTCACAATAAAAGGTAGCCTATATTTTTCTCAGGGTCTAAAAATTGTCTGTGCCAAATTTCATCAAAATCGTTTGAGAGGTTTAAGCGGGAAAGCGTAACAGACAGACAGACAGAGTTACTTTCGCATTTATAATATTAGTTGGGATTGACTCCCCCCCGTACCCCAGTGACGCTTACATGGAGCCTACATAGTACATCGCATGCTGGCTAGGTGAGCGGCAACCACGCGACTTTTTTCTAATACTTGCATTTTTAAACTCGTGATATTTTCCGAATGAAATGTCCGAATTGAATAATTCAAAAAGTTATAAAAACGTATAGAAGCCGTCTTGAATATAAAGTAATTTACTTTGATAAGGATTAATACCAAGTTACAAATAAAGAGCCTTTTCAAGCGGTGGCATATTAATTAAATTATTAAAATAAAAAAACTGCTTACTGTGACATAACTGTAATATTTAGACATGCTGTCGCCACACTTCTTGTAGATAATGATGAGTTCTGCAAAGTCGTAGTAAATGATTTTGTTCTATCATCAATAGTTTTCGCAGCGCACGTGAAATAGAGAATTTTTCAGGTCATTTTTTTACACTTTGGGTTACATTATTGGAGTTTTAGTAAGGATCCCTAATTTTTTTAAAAATATAATATAGAGTATTTTACTCGGGAATAATGTAGCTTTCTAAAGGTGAAAGAATTTTTGAAATCGGTCCAGTAGTGTCGGAGCCTATTCATTACAAATAAACAAACAAATCTTTTCTCTCTATAATTATTAATTAGTAAAGGGAATAAACACCTTGTTAAAACAACCACTTTTATTCATACTTCCATTATGTAATGATTTCATTTGTATTGGAAGCGTTAGTTTAAATCCAGTGTAAAGTATAAACAATAACATTTTTATGTTTGTGTTTATGAAAGGAACTAATTGATATCTATTACAGATACTAATGAAGGAGAACAGAATAATACTGGAAATTACTGAAGCTTTTCATACAGAACCTTAGTGTAACCCCATACTGGGTATAAGTAAAGTAGATAATAAAGTATTAGATATCAACAAGTAAGTAGTAATGACATGGTAATGACTTGAGGAAAGGTTAAGTGAAATTACGATATTAAGTCAATAAGATTTTTATATGCAACGACGGAATGTGTTCAAAACTTAATGTTATGTATCGTAATAAAGGTTAATCCTAGTTTACGATTTATTAAAATATATTACATTCTACGTTGCAATGCTATGATATATTGAAGTCGTTTCAAGCGAGATAACAAAGCACTCCTTGGCTATGCTTCTTTGAATTTCCTTCGCTGTAATATAATTTCATTTTGTTAAATATTTTTCGTCTACTAGTAAGTGGCTGTTGAAATTAGATGTTATATTTTTAAGACATATTTTTAATGCTATCATTCAAATGATAACTCATAATGTAGGTATGGATAAATGTGAAAATACATTTAAATACTATTTGTGGGATTAAATATACAGTCCTCGTTGATACTAACATAAAACACATCAGTATAGTAAGAGAATTAATTCTAATTTGAAACAAAAGATTACCTTCTTGTTGTCATTTATACTCATACTTGAGGTTGAAGAAATACTATGCCATTACTTTATATAAATTTCTGTCACTAAATGGTAATATTATCTCTATTCTTAATATAATAATACATATTAACAAAACTTTAACAACTCAATCACTCATTCCTATGGTTGTTTTTCTCATTAGATTTTAATGACTGTAACAATCATCACACGATTACTTACATTATTTTTTTCTGTAAATAAAAGGAAGGTTATACGTTTAGTCCACTTTGATTATTATGACAAGAACATTCATGAATTATTTTTAATAAATTGGGAACTGTCTTGTTATGTAGGAAATATAAGAAGAATTATAATCTTGTACATGAACAACGCGTGAATAAATTAAAATAATTTGTTGAAATAGAAAAAAAACAAAAAATGCTTGTATATTCATGTCTTATAATATCGGATAAACAATGTAACAAAAATATATTTTGAAGACTTGCGAGTCTTTGTACCCCACACCTTTTACATATGTATTATTGGTTAACAGTGTCCCGTGTAACAAAATAGTGTAATAATTATTTGATCTTTACATCATCCTTCACTCTACTGAGATCATCCAAACATTTTTCCAGTAGTGGGTTTACTTCTAGACGGGCTACCTGTAAGAATACTTAGATTGTATACTTCAATTTAAAACAACCATATTTCAATGAATACTATGTGTATACACTTGATTCACCTTAGCCCGAGCTTCTCGATCAAGTTCACTGAGTCTGTTTCTCGTGTACTGTATGCTTGCTGCCAGCCTTCTACAACAAAGACAGACAGTATTTTTTACGTCAATATCATGGGTACGCTTGCGCAAGATACCTGATAGTAATAAAAATATGATGCCGAAATAGTTTACTATCACTGAATTACCATTTAGTTATGTTCATATTTATTTACCAAACACCAAAAATAATGACAAATATTAATATCAATAAAGTATTAGGAACAGAAGATCAAGGAAGAAACTTCGTAAGCGGACCTGATCTCATGAAACGAGTAAATAAATCACACGAAGTTCTCAAAACTCTAAATTTTAAATTGATATGTAACTCATCAAGTTTATGAAATAACCTGATGCAATTATGAAGAACTAGCTTTCCGCCCGCAGCTTCGCCCGCGTGGAGTTCGGTTATATAGCGTTTCTAAGAGAACCTTTCAAAAGTCTGGGATAAATACTATCCCATGTTCTTTCTCAAGGTCAACTCTATCTCTGTACCAAATTTCATTAAAATCAGTTCAGTGGTTTAGGCGTGAAAGCGTAACAGATAGACAGACAGAGTTACTTTCGCATTTATAATATTAGTAGGGGTTATGATTCTGTATTTATCGAAGAGTTACAGTGAAAACAGCTATATTTGACCCACACAAATACGTTCTCGTATGTATACAATAAGTAACTGAGTTTTAGTGTACTCACGTAAAACTTCGCTTCCCACTGATGTTTTGGATGCGTGTATGATGGGCAAGGAAAACTTTCCTTCTGATAAATCTTCACAGATACTGCCATTGCTGTTTAACTGGAACAGTAAAACACATAATAAATATGCTATAATTTTTTTTTCGAAGAAAATATAATGATCGTCGTTAATTGGAAAAAAAATCACATTTAAATTAAATTTTTCTAAAATTGTTATGATAAATTTAAATTTGTTGGAAATATGAAGTCTGTTTAATGTATGTATAATATTACCAGTGAGATGTTCGTTCATCTGATAGTAAGGATATTTAAATAAGACAGATTTGTAAAAACGTAGAGGTTAGAAAGATGTATAAGTCTTAGATTACTCATATGTGTCATCTTTTTGTATTGATCCTCAGTGGGGCAAATGAAGTTTTGCTCCCAATAAATCTCAGTGCCTTGTCCCTGCCACACTTCGTGTATTTGATCCGCGAATCCCTTGACTTTCTGTAAAAAAATATATTTTCTTCACATAATTATTATATGTACGTAGTCTACATTATTGTATCATATACATATATATAATTTTGTACAGTTTTCACCTACACTTTATGAAAGAGTTTCGTTCTACAATTTATATTGTAAGTAACTTCTGTTAATTCTACGTTTCATTAATAAATTGTTATAATCAGACCGATGCATCTGGTACTAACTCGAGGACTATTTTCATTGACTCCACCATTACTTGAACAGCGGAGTTTATGGTCAAGGCCCAAGGGAACACCGTAGACCAAATGTGCTGTTGGTTTTCCTCGACGAACTAAAGTCCTGGATTCCTGGAAAGAAAGCGACACAACCATATATTATGACTACAAAAGTGTATCCTTGCAATAAAAATCTTCGGAATTCATTATTTTAAGTAATTATTAATATTATTATCTTTTTTTTTTAATACGAATACGAATACGAATGTATACTTACTAAGAAATATTATAATTATACCTCATTTTACAAACGAATAATAAATCATTATTTTATTGTAAATTTGACCTTCGTCAAGTTAGTAAGTCATTTTCGGCGATATTAAACTAATGAAGTCGTCAGACTAATTATAATATATGTACGTAGCGATACGTAGCGATGACGGACAAGCGTTACACACCTGAAATCTATGCGGACTGACGACTGACGAGTGACGAGCCCGGCGGCCGGCGCACTGGCCGCTCAGCTGGCCAGCGGCGACTAGCGGGGGCCAGCGGGGCTACAGGTGCGCGGGCCCGGACGACGCGAACAATAGACGCAGCGCACATCCTCGCTATATACAATTTAGTAAGAAGTTTGTCCGTCGCTACTTGCAAGAAATAAAAATATTAAATAAATTTTAAATTTTAAGCAATAATTAAACAAATATAATTAAAGGAGATGGAGACTGGTGGGCCCAAAATGTAATGAGTTCAAAATTGATTTAATTTTTTTTTTGTATGAAATATCAAAAATCCGCATAAATTCTCAATCTACAAGCGGAGAAATATGCAAATGACTGTTTTAATGAAGCAATCGATTAACGATTAATTAAATGAAAATGATTATTCGATTATTTAACTACAAAAGAAAAACTTCACTCCTAGTTTTAAACTTATAGTAACTTCATTTAAACTACAGCATATATGTCTATAATTCAATAAAAATAACTTTTAATAACGTGTATTAATATAATAATAATGTTAAATATTATTTTAAAACATTCTTTTCGATTATCGATTCCATATCGATCGAAATCATTCAGTATATAGTCTATGGCAACATGACATTGACACTTAACAATTACCATGCCAGATGCATTGTTATCTGAGTGATCTGAGTCTGATTTGTTTCGTTTTTTATTATTTTTTTTCGATGCGTTTCGAGCGCTTTCCCGACTCCGAACCCGCCTAACGTTTTACAACCCTTGCTTTCACATTGGACACCGACGATCTCCTGCACGTTTGACTTGGAATTGTTAATTTGAATTATTTCGCAGGCTTGTGGATTGGATATTACTGAAACGATGGATTGCTGTGTGAATTGTGGTATAGCAACTAGTAAAATTGTACCCCTTGCACAGTTCCTAGATGATATTTTAATTATTATTAAAGAGGAATAAAATATTCCATTAAAATTATTTGTTTTATTTTATGACTTTTATTTTTTTATTTTAGTTCACTCCTCCTGTTCCTCGTAAAAATCCATACTTGTTACCTATATCAGTATGTCTTTGTCATAAAAAGTTAGAAATACAATAACCTATAAGTGGCTATAACTCAAGGTATTGTCAAGTCACTCAATAGTACCCCCGACTTGAAAAACCAGTGTAAAATTATAAGAGACTAGTAAAATTAGTAAAAGAAAGTTAAATATAAACTGTTCATCATTTTAAAACACGATAAAAGTGTTAAAATAGACAATAACAATAGTGTTTTTTTATGGTCATAAAAAGAAGTTGTCTCCAGCTACTCATTCTGTGATTTATGTGACTGTCTACTGAAAGGAACTACGGCCGATCTAGCGAAACTAAGTTCCATAAAAAAGTTAGAAATATAATAACCTAAATATCAAAGTATTGCCAAGTCACTTAATAGTACCACCAACTTTTTTAATAAAAGCGCCATCTAACGGAGTGTAATACGCTAATATCGTCAATATCGATAACTCATAGTCGCCGAGCAGAAATCCTACGAGCCTACTTAATACTACGACACGTCAACAGAGGGCGCTTAACCCAATATGGATGAAATTAAAGATATGTTAAGAAAAATGCAAGAAAAAATGAGACGGCAAAAAGTAGACATGGTAGCCATGAAAAAAGACATTAAAAACACACACAACAATAATATAAATGAGAAATTTAAGAGTTTGGAAAACAAAAACTTACAACTAGAGCAAAACTAGGAAACACAGAAATTGTTAATCGATAACTTTGAAAGGTTCAATAGCAGAAAAAACCCGCTGTTTTTTGTAGTTGAAAAGCGAGAAATTAGCTATCAAGATTTGGAGAAAAAAGTTTTAGATATCATAAACAATATTTTGAACATCAAATGTGAAAAGCATTACTTAGAATCTGTAAGAAGACTTCGAAAAAAAAGCGATAAAATCCGACCAAAAGCTAGTTTATTATATTTATGTATGTTTTACACAGTAAGTAAGTATGTCAGCGCTATTTCATTGGTTTTCTAAGGACACCTGGTTCATTAACTTACACGGAAATTAAATCTGTCACAATCAGTTAATTGTTTTGAAGATTTTTGTTATTTAGGTTTCAAATACTTTAGAAAGGCTTTAAACGGTTTTGAGATGCTTCAATCAATTCAATCACTTCCGGTCGGTACCATGCCTTTGAAAGAATTTATAGATTTTCTGTTAATATCCTCACATGATTTATTTCTCCAAAATTCTACTGATAATATTATCTAAAATAAAAATTTAAATATTAATTCACCAATAAAAAAATTATATGAAAATAAATATATTTTTTCTCTTATTCAATTATAATTACAAGTAGACCATCTAATTTCTATAACAACGAATACAAGATTTTGATATGATACTATTAGTATTATATAACATTACATCAGAGCAAAATAAATTAGTTTAGTTCTAAACTTTAATATAAGTTTAATACAACTCAATTTGTCAACTTGTGTGATGTGTTGTGTTAGTAAAGTCTGCTGACAAATTCCTTCGTGAAACCAACGACGTTAGTCAGTCCACATACAGAAGAATACATACATGAGGGACGTCCGCCGTAGCTATATAATATAAAGACAATTTACGTGTGGTTTGACAAACATATCCCACATATAATTATCAGTAACGAGGCAGTCACAGGAGCAACATAAGTAAACGATTTTATTGAACGGCTGTTTCAGTTAGTTTTGAATATCTTCCAGCCGGACTACTTGTGCTAAACCCAACATAATAAATCTGTATTTCACATATTGTTATTACAGCACTAGAATATGGAATAAACCAGTTTACAAGTTAAAAATAACCTGTGACATCTCACTAATGCTTTTTGTATCTACATATCTTACTACTTTAAATAATATACATGTATATACATATATGCATACATTAAGTTTTATTTATTGATAAAACATTTAAAAAGCTAAATATTAGGAGAATATCTATTATTCTGTGAAGTCTATGTTACAATTCTCAAACAAATTAAAAAATTCCGTATTAATAAATTCATTATGATTATGGCATTCAAACAGACGAAATACTGTCAGCTATATCCACAGTTACTTGTTCTATAACCAAAATTACTTACATATACCTGAATTTGTTGCAAAAACTATAAACCACAAATAAAAGAGTCATTCCCGCTTTAAAAATGATATGTCTCACTAAAAAATTCAAAAGTGTCAATAAATTACCATTATAAAAATAAATCAGGAATATTAAATACGATGTAAATTAATGTCTTTGTCTTATAATATCGAAATAAAAAAAAATATATTAAAAATAATAAAATAAGTATTTTTGATATAAAGCTTAATAATACTTGAAACTTTTATAAATTTTGTTTTTGTATACACTCCCTACATGGACCTGTTTGACATTCAGGCACTTTGTGTTCTTGTCGTAAACAATTGGAACACAAATTATATTTTTTCACATCAGCCAATCTTTGATTAACATTTGTGATTAAAATGCTTATGTAAGTGATTACATATGTGTAGTAACAAAGTTTGTCAATAGATGGCGTTAGCCGTCCTTGAGATCAGGCTATCGAAATGTCGTTTTATGTTCCTTAAGTAATCGTGTTTTTTTGTATTGATTGAGTTTAAGTTTAATATGAGTTCCCGTTTAATACGAGTTTAGTTAATACGAGTTTAATAAACGAGTGATTAATACGGGTGAAGTCAACGAGTGTTTCATTTCAGACAATTTGTATTTTTAAATGTAAAATTTCGATGAGACTATACAAATTATGCAAGTTAATTTAATATTTTCATTGTTACTATGTAGTAAATGCTCTAACATAAAAAGATTTTTCTTGGCGATAATTTGATTTAAAATTATAATATTGATTTTTATGATGATTATTTTGTTTGTAAGTGTTTTTTGATTGTGTACTATGATTAGAAATATGCATGGTCCTTTGAGGTTTATTGTTATTATCGGATTTACCACGATTCAAGGCTTCTAGAACATCTGCTCGGTTAGTCAAGAACTTATTGAATTGTTCAAGTGTTGCAACCTAATTTAATGAATTTCGTAATTCTTCCCACTTCATTAAAGTGTTGCTGTGCAGCTTAGATGTCAACATAAATATTACAAGAACATCCTATTTATCTGTGGGTTGTCCTAGACTAGCTAATGCTCAAAGGTTCTTTGTAACGTGGTCCACTAAATATCTTAATGACCGTTCTGATTCGATCGCTATAGGTTGTATGTTACATAATTCAAGTAAATGATAGTTAATTAACAATCGCTTATTATCGTATCGCTCGCAAAGTAAAGACCAGGCTTCTTTGTAGTTAGAAGATGACACTTCGAGCTTTGCAATTACTCGTGTCACATCTCCCTCGAGATACGAAATTAAATAATGATATATTTGTGAATATCTCATGAATGATCGTTTTCGTGAACTATAGTTTGAAAAATATCTCGAAATTCCAGCCAGCGGAAATATGCGCCGTCAAATTTAGCGATTTCAATTTGTGGCAACTTAAAACCAAGACTGTCAGGATCATGATGGTGATGGCACGAGGTTGCAGGAGCTAAAGATTTAAGTCCCGCTAAAGATTGTATTTTCGCATTTTCAATGAGAATTTTAGCTGTTGCTATGCAAGAAATAATTTCGCTTTCGATGTCATCTCTCTCATTGATCTCAGAGTCTAAGTTTTGATAATTTAATACTTCCATTTCAGTTTGTAAATCTTCAAATTTAGTAGATAAAGTTTCAAATTTATTTCATTTTAAAGATAATTCTGCTTAGCTAGTACTAGATAGTTGAATTGAATCTAATGTTGTCAAATAATTTTAAAATTTTGTAATCTGGCCTTTTATGGAACTACGTTTTAAGCTTAACTCCTTATACATATTTAATAATAGGTTTATCTGAATTGGTACCCATGACTTCGAATGTTAAAATTAAGTTAATTTATAATATTGAAAATTCGAAAAGTTATTAATTTATCCCACTTAGCTGCACTGGAGTAAATTAAATGCGTCACTCTCCTCCCTTCGGCGATACTCCCAACAAAGAAACCGGTTCTGCCTCGCTAATAGCTCGATGCACAAAACCAGCGTCCTGCCAGGCACCTGGAAATTACGGCAGAAAGGATGACTAAAAGTGAAGTAGTATGGTGCTGTAAGAGTGCAGCTATTTAAATAACTGAGAGTATGACTACGTATTAGACGCACATGAACAAGTGGCACTATGATTAAAATGTATAATTATTTATTTATTATAGTTTTAAAAGGGTTATAGCTTAGATAAACTTTTAGCTTTTTATTTGAATTTAAGTAAATATAAAAATATTTAAATGTAGTGAAAATTTTGAAATAAGTTAAAAGAAATTGTTTTAACATAATGAGAAAGTAATTTTGTTTATTATTCGTAATAAGAAGTTGAATAAGTCTATGAACTTGAACTTGAATTCGTTTGTCCTTTGTACTTATGACGTGTCGGTACAAAAATAGGTATTTATTTCTGTTAACTTTTGATAACCTGGCACGTCGACACCTCGTACCTTGAATTTGTTGATTTTCGTATAGGTCGATTACGTGGGGGTCACCAATTTATGTCTTCAAATGAGACACTTGCGAGTCGTATTATTACGAATAAAACCTGAAAATTTTATAAATCTTGTTTAATTTCAGTTTCAATAGACAGTTCCGTTCTACAGTACCAAGGCGAGTTATAGAATACGTTTTAGACAAAGAAAATTTGTAATTATGTGTTGGGGTAGTATTTGAAAAAATGTCAATAGTTGCGCCTGTTTTTTGTTATATAAATTACAATAAAAAACTTATAAAATATTTTGATTATTAAACATTATATTGAGACTTCACTACATTAAAGTACACAAAGTGAAGATGTAATAAAGAACGTTTGACTTGACGCGAGGAGAGCACGATTGTTTTTATTTGATTCATTTAAATATACACGTTAAGTAAAATAAATGAACCTAATACATTAATATTTAAAACTTGTGTCCTTAAGATAGGTATCAATAATTCATTTCTTTATATAAGTCCCAGGAATCCAATATCTATTTTGATCCTGTTCCCTCGACAGTTTGTAAATTGTGATCTGTGAACTAGAGAATGTAATTTAAAAATATAAAGCTTAGTTTAACCTCACATCTTTCTAAACTTAATTAACTGTTGTTTAAAACCGTTAAAATGATTCTTGTATTGTACTTTCTAACTAAAATTTTGCATTATAAACTTACCAAAGAGGATTTTGGCTTCGAGTTAAAATTGTTTGAAATTTGTTTCCATTATTTCTTTCAAAACCCTTTAAGGAACCTATTGCTATATTGATAATTAATAAATAAATCGCTAAAATTCAATATGAGACCCCTGAAAAGGTACATAAGTTATTCAATGTGTACAAAAAAAGATGTTAAGCAGATCCGTAAATTATATAAATATTAATTAATTTTGTTTTGATGTACATATGAATAATAAAACAAGAGTTTGAAATAAACAACACAACGTAAAATTTATAAGTTAGGTTATCACGAGTTATGTAATCCATATAAACCCATCGGTAGGAAAAATAAAATAAAAGGAAATAAATAGAAAAATAAATAAAATAACAATTGGAACTGATTATAATTTTCAGAATAAAAATCATTAATAATAGAATTAATGTTTAGATACCATATTCTTTTTGTTATAAGAACAATTATAACTAAAATAAGAGTAAAAAATTCTATGTATTTGTACCCTATAGTTTAACGTAACTTTGACTACTTTACTTTTATATTAATACTAGTTTTTGCCCGCGACTTCGTCCGCGTTAATTTCGTCATAAGTAATATATGTATAGTTGACCGGGCGAACTCTATTCCGTCTTAAATAACCAGGTATTGGTATTTATTAAAATTTTCCTGTTTCAATCGAACAGAATGATTGACATATTAGTTAGTTGTCAAATCTAATGTCAAAAAAACATTTGTACGGGAAATAGAAAAGGGCTGTTTTTAGGGTTGATGAATCAATTTTTTATAGCTTTTAAACCTTCCCTGAACCTCCAAGAACTTTTCAAGACTAAGATAAGATAAATCCGTTCAGCCGTTCTCGAGTTTTAGCGAGACTAAGGAACAGCAATCCATTTTTATATATATAGAAGATAGAAGATTATACATACATATGTATATCTGTTTACTTAACGTCTTATAAAACATTCTTTTAATAAATTGATCTGATTTTAAATTTAACACCTGTTTCATTTAATTCTAATAAATACATTTGATCCCCTCATCTCCTCATCTTCTTCAGGGTGGAAGTCTCACAGCATTCTACTTTGTCCAGAAGAGGTCTACTCGATTAATTTTCTTCGAGAATAAACCACTAGTAGGTGTGTTAATTCATCCAGAAGAGTCTAGGAACCAAAATGGCGAACAACGTATCTTAAACCGGGTATTTTAAAACCAACTTTTTAAGAAAGCTAAGTGACTTTTATTATTTTATTTTTCATTTTCATCTTGTCTGATCTAAGATGGTTACTTAAAATGAATTGAAACGTCAGGAAAGTATAAAAATATAAAAATAAAATAATAAAGAGCGTCAAGTTATCTTTCAAAATCTTCTTAGTTTCTTTCAGATATGTATGTCCATGCTAAAATCTCATATATGTATGAACAGTTTGGAACAAAACCATACAGTGTATATAATTGGATTTTTACTAGTGCTGACTAAGGAGAGTATGCCTTAAACTGACACTCTTGAATGTTTGTTACAGATATTAATATTATAAAATTCATAATATTGGGAAATATTATTCACCAGTTTTGGTTTAAAAAATTACCACACATTTTTTAATATGCACTGCGAAAAGAAATGTTCCGTAGGTAGGTATATTCTTTTCATTTAAGTCCTTTATTCGTTTGCACCAATCAATATGTAGGGGAACGTATAGTATGAAATACTCAAAATACTTGAATCCTTTTCATTCATATAAAACCAGTTTATAAAAGCTCCTTCAACGTTTTTTTATATACTCTTCAGGCAAAATAAAAAATTTAGAGATTTATAATGGAAAGCGAAAATTTTTCTTGCAGTTGACAGTTTTCACTTCAAATAGTTGTTTTATCGAAACATCGCATGAAAAAAGACTTCGCAATTAAAAGCAACTTGAAGTCCAAAACAAGTTTAATAAAAATATAGGATTTGGTTATTATTTGGGAAATCTGTGGGAATCATCAAGTAAAAATATCATGTTATTGATATAAGTACATACATACATATTTATATAATATGTAACTGAGTCTTAGACAAACGTGAAGTACGTAAGTCTCTCTTATGTGTTTAGTTTTTGGTATACAGAAGATCAGGTGAGAATTTTCAATGATATATTTTGTATTTTAATTGAAAGCGTTTGCTCAACAATAATGTTCTAAGAATGTTCTCACATTAATATACGAATAATATCCACACAGTTAATATAAAGTTAAAGTGGTTTAACAGCTCTTTGGTTATGCATTTACATCTGTAACATGGGATTCTGTATTTCATTATATCTAAAACATATCTTTGTATAATATTGTTCTTAACATCCGTTGGTTTTTCCTGTTATAAGTAATTCAAGTCGACGTGCTCCGACTTACAGCGACGGGTGCGGACCGTTTTTTTTTTTAATCCAAAGCGAGTGTTCGAAATATTGCCAGGAAATGGAAATAAAAGAAAATATAATAAAATATTAATAAGTTTATTTTATTCCTTTAAAAGACTACTTATATAATGTTTAAATTCAGTAACTGAAAAGCTTGATAATAATTAATTTTCATATTAATTTACTTTAATTTTAAATTCCTTGCTTTTAATACAAACAAGTAAAAAAAATGTTATGAGAGAAGAATCTGAAGTTTTATTTCTAAATTTTTTTTAAACAGTAAACTCATGTCAGTTATGTTAAAGGTCAAAAGAAGTTTTGCAACCAATTCCGGGTCACTGATGATATACTTTGTCAGATTTTTTCTTGCTTCTGTATTCCTTAATATTTATTAATCTAAATGTTATGTAACAGTTACTTATTTTTATAGACGATATAAAGAATATTAACTTGATGAAGAAATTTGTATGATAGTGTACAGTGATTACTTCCCTACTTTATCAGCTATTTTTACTATCCGATGCAAACTCTCATTAAAATCATATATACTGTTAGCCAGAAACTAACGATAAATTATCATTATTAACATCACGTATATTATATAGACCTATTTATCATTTAAAAATACATACATTTGTTCAACCTACCCTAATTTTGTTTTGTAGGACATCAAAATTAAGATGTACTTTTGTACTGATCCAAGGGTCTTAAACGTTCCATCACTATGAAGCACAATGGCGAGAGAAGTCGGAATATAATATGATGAATCAAAATAACAGTCACACCTCACAAGTACGTTCAATGTACACAAACAATACTGTACAGGTGAGGGGAATAGAAATGATTCAGATGTTTTATAAATAAAACTAAACATCAGACTCACTCGTGTCTTATTTAAATTATTAATCGTGACATCTCAACCGACCTGACGAATATCAACTATGTTGTCCTTCTCTCACCGCAAATAAACTTTATTAAAGATATAAACGATATCAAAAATATTGGTTTTAAGTTCATACATAATTAATATATGAATAGAGTCAAATTAATGACTCAAAAAGTTTTTTTATACATAAATAGGAAGAATCTATGATATTAATTTTAATTGACATAATTAAGTGTATTCAATTAAAACTACCACCGCATCATCTGTGATACATTGAATCCGTTCCAAGCCAGTGAACAAAGCTCTCCTCGGCCAAGCTCCGCTGGTACTAGCTTCTCTTCAATGTGATTTCATTTTGTTGAATCTCTCTCGTCTGCTGGTAACAGTGTTTGTTGAAATCATATACAATGTGTTCATTGAAGTGTTCGTGATACCGCTATATGGAAATGAAAAATGATTAAGATTAACTAGTAAAAATGAGGCTTATGTATATAACAACTAACAACAGGCAGGCGTATACAATATGACAGAGTTATAATTTCTAGTCTATACTTGAAATATTAAATAAATAATAAACTTATAACGTTTATATTCGTATTGTATTTATTAAACATATATATACACATATCACTTTTTAATATTATTTTATAACAATGATAGCATGTTCTTTAATAGGAAAAATGTTATACCATGACATTAAAACGCAGAGTCTTGATATGTTGGGATCTTGATCTTGGAGTATGACCTCGATCTATTGCAATAGTCATTTAAATTTGATTTACGTAAATGGATTTTTTATAATAATAAAATAAGCGAATAATCTGCAAATATTAGTTTCATTTTAATGATTGCTCGTGAAAGTCTTAAAATCATTGTGATTTACGTATACTATTATATTCAAGTAAGATTCCATAAAAACTAGTCTTTAATTTAGGTCCTTTCTCAAATTTAAAATTTATTCATATTTATTTTCTTCTTATTTTCAAAGTTAAAAACTTATATGTGTTATATAGGTACTATATAGACTTCACTGAACAATGTCTTTTATGTATTCTTTGTACTTTTTAAGTTACTTCAAGATCAAGATGAAGATAAGATAATTAATTCAAGAAGAAGATAAGACACAATGTATATACTCTAAACAAAGTGATAAGATTTGTATTCCGCATTTAATATAAACGTGATACTTTACTTACAGTATTACAATTACACTTAATATCAAACAATGAAATATACAGAAAAACCAGTTTAAATTTTCATCGTAAATTATGAGATGACAAACATTAAATCCTTTAAATAGAGAGCATTTAATATTTACTGGCTCTTTTACAGAACGCCACCGAGCTTACCACGATCTTTAATAGTTTAGTTTATTCCAATACTCAGTTTAAATCCCTTTTGGCACTGTTCATAACTTGCGAAGGATATAATATGTATGTCGGTTGTTGAGTAAAATTCTAAATCCCATCTCAAAATATAATATGACACATATAATATGACACTTGTATACCTACAAGTATTTTTGTAATTTCGTACCTTTTTTTATAGCAAAGGACAATAGTTGTAGATCGGTAGTAGCAAACTGTACATTATACAAAGAATAAGTAGTTTCTAAATTGTATCACCGAAATTATTGAAAAAACTAACCGAATCATCAAAAACTTTCTGAAAACTTAGAAATCCTATTTCCTGCTTTGCCATACTTAGTTTGAACAGTTAAACATAAAAGTATGACCCATTTATGACCACACACTCTCAGTTGTGATTTTATTCGACCTATCCATTTCATCTAAACTTTTATACTTTAAAACTGTAGGTATTTTATGTATTTGCATATGCAGGGAATATTGATGTGACTTACCAACGATTATTGTCAGAGAATTACTGCAGTAATGCAGACGTCTTTCAAAATACTTTAAATTCAAAAACAATGCTTGTAATATATTTAAAGGAATTTAGTTAGCTCATAGTATTTTAAGAAATCTTAAAACCTTATTTCACTATACAGTTTTGAGAAAAGATGACATATTATATATAAACCGTGTTATGAATACCTATACCTTTAAAGGAATGGTTATATCGGACCGCTTTATTGGAAATGTCAGCTTAGTGTTTTGTAGAAGACCCATCAAAAGGAAATTGCAATAGCCTGGAGAACGCTCCTATCAATATCGTTGTGCAATGATCATAAAATTCATCTAACTATGTATATAAAGTTACACATACAAGCTTAATCACTTTAATAAAGCAATTATTCACTTATTTTTCTTTATTAATTAGTTGAAGCTTTCCGGCGTTATGACTTAGTCATAAAAAATAAGCATATACATATATACAAAAACCCTAGTAATAATTATAAATTTCATATTTCTTTTGTAGATTATTCTAATCGAAAATGTTGTATTATTATTATCGTTCTGAAAATAAAATTTGCTTTTATTGTTATTCGATTGAATCATAGATAGGTCCTTGTGGAATATTTATCAGTAATGCCATTTAATGAGATCTAAGATTTTCGCGAGTACTCATTTGAATGAAACTAATATTTTCGGATTTTACTTCGCGTTTTTATTTTTGATTACAAACTACATACTCCCGACGTTTCGTTTACTTTTCAGCAACCGTGATCACGGGCAGACGAGATGTGACATGAGACATCTCGTCTGCCCGTGATCACGGTTCTTTTATAATATTTTATAATAAGATTTTAGGAATAGGAATTTTGTAATAATAGTAACTGGTGGAGTTCTGTGAATGCTAAGACTATGTTCGAATAAAAAGATAAACGTGAGACGATTATTGGACAGCCTTGCTTGAATTAATGAGAATTCTCCCTTTAAGAAAATTTTAAAAGGATCTGTGCAATTATCTCATATAATTTTTTATATTAACTAAGTTAATTGCTAATATTAGAAATGAATAATTTATAATATTATGATTTCAATAATTTTCACTCATTTTACATAATTAAATAAAACTATATTATTTAATTTGTATACATTAATAAAAAAAAATTGGATCGATATTGTTATTTCCAGCTAATTTATTTACAGGAGAAAATGCGGTGATTTTTATTTCGCCTTGTCATTAAGAAACATAAATCTATTGAAAAATCTTCTTGGAAACCATATATATGTAGATAATCAAAATCATTAGTTACATGAAATTTAAACGTGCAATATTATTGGTTTTGATAGTACCTACTGGTTAGGGCTTTTTAATATAAAATATGTGTCATATATCACAATTTAGTAATGTACTTAATAATTACTAGATAATAATTAATAAGCTATTTATAAAACAAAGTTCAGAACACACTTTATATAATATATTGTTCAAGATGCTCGGTCACGCGTTTAATTATTTCAACGAAACTTCTTTAGCGTGGGATGAGTGAAATTTAAAAGATACATAGATAAGAACATCTGAATAAATACAAACAGAGATATATTAATTCCGTCTATTCTACGGCCGTATGTTCATACTACATCTGCATAATCTTTTGAAAACTGAGAGCTATGTACGATAGAATAGAGTATTTCCCAAATGAACAATTTAGCTTCTAATGGAATTTCGTTACGATTCCAAACGTTTTTAAGATTATTTCCATCTCACTTAATACCACCGCTCTATGAAATTAAGTCAGAGGGGAATGAAAGATGCCTTCCAATAATTTGATCATGACATCTTTTAAAAATACTCTGTGAAATCGATCAAAAGATATAATGGATGTATAAGATATGATAATTTTGGATTATACACTTGTTATCTCGAAAATTAATTAAACTAATTATTTATAAAGAAAAATACTAAAGAACTAAAGAGTAGTAATATATAGTATTGATGTGTGTTATTGAGCTTGCATATCACAACAGAATTTGTGATGTAATCTGTTATTAAATACCGGAGCAAAACTAAACTAGTGGTCATTAAAGAACATCATGAAACGATTAGTGACGTTTATTGTTTAGAATATAACTCCAATAAATCTAAAATGTCGGCAAAATCGAAATAAATGGATTTTATTAATATTCCCCGAAACTCAGGTGGGCTGGAATGTACAAAATTTTAATTAAATTTTAATGCAACAAATAAATAATATTTAAGTAAAATACAGGGAAAAAATTTATTTCTCTACAGGATTATATGTTTTTTCAGTTTCCTTTGTGTTAAATTTTCTACACAAGTATATAATCATAATTTACATAATTACAGATATATCTAATGTAAGTTCGACACACAGTACAATTTGATGGTATGGTATATAAAAAAAGTAATATTACTTATTAGGAATAGTACAATAACAGAGGTCTCGTTATGTTTAAAGAAAAGCAACCCTCACTAAGAAGGGCTACATATATTCACGAAATACAATTATAAACACTGAGGCGCTCATACCGTCATATAATACTCACCATCAAAGTGTTGTTAAGGCGAGTTCTTGTTAGGGTGAAAATAAATAGGTAAAATGTATAAGATGATCAAATTGTTCTGGCATTTGTTTTAATGATTAATATTTCTGTAACAACGCATTGTTCTTGTCTCTATTTATAATTTCACAATATATACCTTTAACAATAATGTCTATGTATATAATATATATATGTATATATAATTTCAGTATCAGAATGAAAGTTAACTGACTATTTATGTAATCCAAGCTGTCTTTTTATATTTTTGATTCTATATTATGTATTTATAAAGAAAAATAATGTATTAAATAATTTAAATTATCTGTAAATACAAATCTTAGAATATAAAAGAACATGAAATGACAAATTCTACGCCATGTGATAGTTGATCACCAAAATGTAAAGTTTGTAATTTTTTTTTCGAACCTTCTTAAATGCATATGTCATTAACATCATACATTTTGAAAATGTATGTAATTAAGACCAATAAATGCAAATCAGAGGTCAGTGGTGGCCTAGTCGTTAAAGGGCCCGCCTCTCGTTGCCGAGGGCGCGGGTTCGATCCTGGCCCGGGCAAGTACCAATATGATTTTTCCGAATCGTATGTACTTTCTATTTTTAGAGTATTCTAGAGTATTTAGACATCACTGATTGATGCTGATTCCCAAAAGAGGGTTGATGTCAGGCAGGCGGCCGGTCGTAAAAACAAATAGCCAAAACTATTCACAACATGTAAAGCAGATCCTGGCTATAGCTGGGAAATTGTCAGGTAGAAGAAGAGTAGTACTAAATAAAAAATATAGTTGAATGCAGTAAGAATCTACTTCGTACGTTACCTCGTTCTGAGTTATGAGCACGAGAGCAATAGAGTCACGTACGACCATGAATTTAAAATGGGTCGTGTATTATGGTTCTTATACATATTCAAAATATTAGCATTAAATGAAACATAATATTCAAATATTAAAGAACATCTTCGGTAAGTAAAATTTTATTACTTAGTTAGGACCCGAATCTTGACAGCTGGCCAAATCAATTAATTATTAATCTTCCTAATTTGTTACGGCTTATACGCTTATGAGCATTAATAAAAAAATAGTGACTTTAACATTGACAATGAACATCGTTTATTTTATTTGTCGTTTCTTTTGCATTACTAAATTTGGTATATAAAGCAAGTAAATAAAAAGCATATTTTATTGATTTTTAAACATATATAATTAATATTTTATTTTTAAACACACTTTTTTTTCCATACCATAAAATACATTGAAGAACGATTCCTTTTGAGAGTGTAGAAAACAAAGTCGAGGGAAGGTTTTTTATCAAAGTGTGTGTAATTCCCTTCTGTTGCGTTGAGTTTAACGATGTTATTAAATATAATTTGCTTGTGAAAATGGTTTCTTTGGAAGAGACAACGACGTATATGACGATTTTAGAAATACTTGAGTAGAATATTACCGGGCATTGTATGGTAAAATTAATTTAATATTTTCATCTAAAAATTATATTTTCCGTATTTAATCATTTTGACAAATAAAGTTATACATACGAAAAGATTAAATAGTTTTGGCGTGAACAGGTTTCAATCATGGTTGTGATATTATTAAGTTCTTTCAATATTTTAGCAATAATTTCCTACTCCAACAAATAAAGTCATTAAAATAGTCGTATAAGATTTCATGTACAAAAATAAATTTATAATCGAGGTTTTCATAACCTGAAACGATTGTTAAGCATATTCAGTATTTTTGTTAAAATAAAGCCCTACAAAAAAGCTCTATATGCATTTGACAAACAATACTTGTTTTCATATAAAAAATAATATCCATTAAATCAATTCTAGGGAAATAAATAAAATTTTGTTAAAGGTATGTAACCAAAACAAATGTTTGGATTATTTTAGTGTTAACAATCTAATTTACCCTTTAAATACCAATGTTTCTCTGTTCTTAGTTATAACTTATGAAAAAATAAATTATGTTTTTAATTATTAAAAAAGTATTGAAGTATCTCCTAAAATTTATATTTTTTAACCAGCGCTATCATGATCTCTTTCATTTGGTACTAACACTAATATATACATTTTTAGAAGTTTTCTTTACGTTATTAACATTAAATTTTAATACAAAATGTATAACATTTTTGAAAATACAATTCTTTTAATATAAACCACCCTCTCTCCAAAATCACATTTCCTATGAGAGACGAAACTTCTAAGCATTCCATGGAGAGGATCTTCAAGTGTCTGGGACTTGCGACCAAGGTGTAGGTTTAAAGCTCCTATGTAACGCGTGTTAAATGCTTACCTCCACCATCCAAGCTCCTCTCGCTTCGTATGTACGAAGTACGTTCCAAGAATTAATTGGAGTTAGTTGTGGACAGGCCCAAGTCTTATAGTAGGTTGTGGAGAGATTTAGCTGTTATATCTCTCGCTCCTACTTCTACAGCATACAATTCTACCTATTCCTAGCGAGTTCGTGATACTTATTGACCTTGATGGCATGGTCTTTGGAGATAATAGTTTCCCAAGCAACCGTACTATCAAATCAACGCCCTTTAAAATACGCGAATACATATGTAAATATGTTTGGTCTGGAGGCCAAAGCGCAAATGTCTCGGGATTTTGTATTGTTTCTCATACATATCAAAACAGAAATATAACAGAATTATAATTGAATTTAATGCAATACAAGTTCAATTTTATTTTATTAATGCTATTTATCCAACATTGTTATTTATTTTATCAATTTGTTAATTTTATAATAAAATATAAAAACACCCAATACTTTACACAATTTCACTTGTATCTTAATTGTTAAAACTATTATTATTATTTCAAACACTTAGGGGAACAGGCTGATAAAATACTCTTTTGTGTAAAAACTTTGAAAGAAACTACATGAAAATTTAGCCGGTTTGCTTAAATGAAATAAATGCCTTTCTCATATCTAATAACTTCGAAACGTGTATAAAAATGAAATATAAAATAAGGTACTGCTGCCGTTAGGATGCGCAATACTAGGATCTGAGTTAATTATTATAATTGGTAGAAACACAAAATAGTAACTAAAACCCTTAAAACGCTGCTAATAAATTAAGTTTAATAATAATATAATAATTACAAAATCAAAGAATTAAGTTTTCACTTCATACACTCGATAATATTTATCCTTAAAACCATCAATTAAAATATACCACAATAAAGAAGGTGGACGTTAAATTTCAAAACAACTAAATTTATTTGAACTTATATATGTCTTCTTCTACCTGGCAATTTCCCAGCTATAGCCAGGGTCTGCCTTACATGTTATGAATAGTTTTTGGCTATTTGTTTTTATGTCCGGCCGCCTGCCTGACATCAACCCTCTTTTGGGAATCAACATTAATCAGTGATGTCTAAATACTCTTAGAAAGTACATATGATTCGGAAAAATTACATTGGTACTTGCCCGGGACAGGATCGAACCCGCGCCCTCGGAGACGAGAGGCCGAGAGGCGGGCCCTTTAACCACTGAGCCACCACTGGTCAATTTGCACTTATATATGTATAAATACAAATGTACATATGTACGAGTATGTACAAAGGTGGTAGAGCCTAGCTGTAGTCAGTTACAACAGCTCGAAAATGGGCTGGCTCGACCGGGGAAGTACCACCCTCTCACAGAAGATCGGCGTGAAGTAGCCTTTAATGGCTGCGTTTCGTCCGATGAGTGAGAGAGCCGGTTGCCCTTTCCCTATTACTATCCTTTCCTACCATTCCTTTATTCCCACCCCTCCCTATCCCCAAAAAAACAAGGTTGGCAACACATCCACAACAAATATGTTGCGAATGTCAATGGGCGATGGTAACCACCTTCCATCAAGTGGGCCGTCAGCTCGTTAGCCACCATTCACATAAAAAAAAAAAAAAAAAGCTTGTGGATTACAAATTCGAAATTTTAATGTTGATAATTTATTTATTTTTTAATTATTTTAAATTAATAATTTAACTATATAACGTACAAAATACTCGCAACAATACCTATTAGGTGGTCTATTTTGGTATGACTATAATTTTAAATAGAATAAATTTTTAAGCTCTTTAACATACCTACGACGCGCAATATGGGTGCTCTTGAAAATCTCAGGTATCGCTAAGAACTTAACCGACGAAGCCGACACATTCACCATCCATTAACTTAAAGTCTAGGCTGGTCTTTTTTTAAGTTTCAAGTGAAGCCATACACTACATATAGAGAATTAAATATATATAGAAATAAAGTCACCGACACCGAATTAGCATACTGCAGTGGAAATGGGCCAGTCTTGTTTCCAAATGATTAGATAATCGGTGAAGTCGAAACTAGTTACAGTGTAGATAAACTTTATGTAGGACGCCTTATAGCAAGATGGAAAGTCTGAAAAAACGGCTATATGTGGATATAAAAATGTTGTTATTATTTTTTCATTATTATTGATAAAAAAAGGAACTAATGAGGAATTGAATAATTCTTCTCAGAGGGGTTATAGATCAATTCAGTTAAATTATCTTACGTCGGTTTTTTTTTTTCATTCTACAAATTATACTTATGGAACACGCGAAAGTCTTAGACCTCATTATGGAACACGGTCTGTGTTATAAAATGAGTATTTGTTGGAAAAACTGTTAAAAAAAACACAACCATTTTTGTTTTTAATAATATTGAACATTAGAAAAAAAGACATATGTATATATGTACAAACGTGAAATATTATAATGGTTTCCTTGCAGTTGATGCTGGAGATTTTTTTTTTAATTAATATCATCCTATCCGGCATTTTTATTACCAAATTCAAAATATTCATTAAATAAAAAAGGTTTCCAAGAGTATAAGTTAAAAATTATATATAACCAATATTTTTAATTCTATATTTATATGATATTTTCATATAAATTTAAATTAAAATTTGTATTTACATATCAAACTGTGATACTTTAAAAAATATTATAACATTTAAACATGAAATAAAATGTTTTTTGTATTATGCAATGTTTGAATTTTTGTTACTCATGTATTATCTTGATCGCACAAAAGCTTAAACAATATTAAGAAATTCTACATTTACAAGACTCGAGGTGTATTAGTAATTTATAATATTGAACATGCTATCCCTGTGAGCCAAATAAAGTTGTTGCATGCTCTCTTGAACATTTTACTTGATTTAAAATATTCAAAATAGAGGTACAGTAACAAACAAAGAAAAGTAATAAAACTCAGACGTTCCAAAGTCTTTGTGGAAGCAATGAAATTGTGCAGGAAAAGTCCTTGTGTCAAATAAACGTTTCAAAAGAAATTGTATTTTTACAATAAAGATTAGAAATAATTTGATAGAGAATTTTTCATTTTTGTTAAAGGTGTTTTTTAATAATAGTAAAAGTAAGAATTCCGACGTATTTGGTTATTAAAAATTAACGTGTCAAGTACTATCTCTAACTTATTTTCTTTAATGAGACGACAGCAATGCTGTTGTTAGATACTATGTAGTACTATTTTCAGAAGCCGTGTTACTCGTATTATTTCGCAACAAATCACGTTTACACAGGAGTTTACATTTTATCTTCTATATTGAATCGAGATGAATAATGCAAGTAATTATAATTCTTACCAATTATAACATGAACTTTAGTTATTAATAGGTTGATCACCGAATCTTTGTTACTTTAAATTTTATAAGAAGATTAACTTATTGTCATTTGTTATTTGGTTACTGTTTAAGTTCTTGTTCTATTTAAAGTAAATAAAGGTATGGATTGACATTTGTCTTAATACAAATCATAAAGATATGAGAAATACTATTTTCTTTAAATTAAATAAAAACTATAACTTCAAAATTGTATTTTTAATAAGTCGTGATGGCCTAGGGGTCAAAGGTCTAACTCTCATGCATGAGGGTGCTAGTTCAAAGTTGGGCAAGTACCAATGTAATTATAACTAGTAATATGTTCTTTCCTTCACCACCATTGACAGGTGGTGAAGGAAAACATCGCGAAGAAACGTGGACTTATAATTTCAAGTTATAACTTTGAAATTGCGAATCTGTCTTGTGTAAGCGTAGTGATTAATATTAATGCACTAACCTTTTCCATCTGCGAAGAGTTCTTGCTCAGTAGTGGGTTCCGATAGGCTGATGATTATAATGAGGATGATGATTGTTTTATTTTAAAAATATTAGTTTATAAAACAGCTTTTATATCCTGACGAATGATTAATTGAAATAAAAAATAACATTTTGAAGTTAGCGTTCTAACAAACAAAATGTACGGTGCTTGCATTTCAATTAGACTTTATTGGGTCGGTTTTAAGGCTTCTGTGTTTCAAAGGACAAAAACAGAACTATTAAGGTATCACTTTGTTGTCTCTGTCATTATATGAAGACAATAGATATAAACTAACTAAATATTTTTTAAATAATAAAATGTTACATTGTTTTGTTTGGCTTATCATAATTATGTAGAGCCTGTTAAGATACAATCTACATATTGTTATTTAAAGTATACTAATTAGAATATGTGAACTTACTACATGAAAATTTCTACCAGTTATAAAGTATAATTATGATCATTCATTAACGTAATAAGCCGCATGTAAAGTTTTCTTTTATAGAGTTAAGTGTTAGAATAAATTAATTTGACAATTCTTGATTAATTACTTCCTAATTAAACCGATTTATACAGCCAATAACACATTTTATAAATTATCTAGGCCTATGGTATGATCTTGAATTACGAAATTATTGTAACTTTTCAATTCAATAGATGTTGACCTCTTACAATAAAAATACTGAAACAGACGCATAGTCTTGGAGTTTCATTAAAACATCAAAAAATAATCGAAGGACAGAAGGACCCTTTGTAGATAACGGTAATATTACGCTTATAATAAAAGGATTATGAAGTGAAATAGAATTGGCTTGTAACAATATTTATTCAATATGAAACTACAACTTTAATAAATGAAGTGCCATAATGAAGTTTTTCTAGAGGAGTCCTCTTTCTAATCCTATATCCCCCAGATGGGGCAGAGGTCGTCCACAGTACGTCGCCATCCCGTTCGGTCTTGAGCTTCGCCGTTCATGTCGCTCCAAGTCTTCCCGATGTTTTTGGCTTCTGCAGTGATCTTCCGCCGCCACCTCTTCCGTCCGCGCCGTCCGCCGTCCGCCACCTCTTTCTAAAGGAGTAAAGTAGACTTAATAAATGCAAGCTGGATTAGTATATTGAAATGGGAACTATCCGAACAAGTGTCCCGACGATCAGACCATTAAATGAGCAAATGCGTTGTAGAACGCTTAGCAACATTATAGATTGACCAAATGTCTGACTAGCGGATGGCGGTTGGACGCGGGTTACTTCGGTAGGCGAAGTTCGGAGAAGGTTTTCGATCACAAGTTACAGCCGATAGGCTGAAACTGAAATAGAGATAAATATGGAGGTGCAAAATTATCACCAAAAATAGACGAAGAACCAATGTCGAAGTTAGGTTAATGAGATCATTAAAAGACAAAAGTCACGTATAGAACCTATAAAATACTTAATGTTTTTTTAATATTTATTAAATTAGACAACATTTTAAAATTTATTCCATTATTTCTATGTTTATACATTTGAAGGCAATATACTGATAATTATGTCTGAAATTACTTGAGATACGTAAAATAATTTATAATATATTGATATTTTTAAAGTAAAGTCATGATTAAAATAGTATTTTATTTGGTTTCTTTCCCTGAATTTTAATTTAGTTTTCTACAACTTTTTTTGAACTTTTCATATTGACCTCTTTTATAATCTGTATTTATAAATATATGTTTTAATGTTCAAACAATCCAATAATGTTTAAATAAAAATAAATGTAAGTATTTCAACATCTGGTATACTTTATATTGCAGATGGAGCAGATGGTCGTGCACACAATAAATATTCATTCTCACTTTATACTTTTCTGTTCTTTCTGAATAACTTCATACTCGAATCCTGAGAGAATTGTTTTTAAAAAATAACATGTTTCTTGTGAATTCCGGTTTGATATAGACGTAAACATGGAAAATATATTTATTTGTAAAATATATTATTTTCAGTTTTTAAATGTGACGAAATTATTTCATAAAAAACATATAATTATCTCTTTCTTATAAATGAATTATAAATTTAATTAAAATTTTAGAAATATAAAAAGTCAATTCATCAAAATTCTTATACATAAAATTAATACAGATGAGCACGAAAGGCAGAACATGCCTGAACTACTTTATTTTAAGTGCTATGAACGGCACACAACCATATGGGTCCGCACGATCAAATACATAGTAAGTGGTCAATGTCACCCCTGGATATTTGCAGCACAAAAGTAAATATGATATCCGCCTTAAAGATGGTTAGAGTATGACTATGATAATTATAAAATTTACACTAAACACTACATTAAAATACAGGTTTTATGAAAAAAACTTATTGAGACATGACATAGTTAACGAATCTCCATGCAAGTTTTGTTTCGAGCTGATTGCGAAGAGTTTTGTGAAATATTTTTTATTATATTGCACATTTCTGTCCTTTATTCATTTTACAATCTTTATTTTTATATTAAATGTATGCAAAATGTTATTTCAAGAGGAAATGCAACAACGTCATTCGACTCACAGGAATAGCGAGTTGAATATAAAATACGAGGAAAATACGAGTTTTATGTAACATTCCATGATATTGTTTTAGCTTAAGAGATGTCAAGAGGACGCGAGGATATAAAAATACATAATATTTACAGATCGTATCATAGCTTCACTTTTAATTAAGTTCCTGTATTAAATTACATTTTTTATAAGTACATATAGATTAAGTTATTTATACAGATCCAAGTAAATATAAATAAAAATAGAAGTTGACTCTTAAACTTTAAATCATTTTATATTAAATCAGTTCTTAAATTGAAAACATTCCATTCTTATTTTATTTATTTTGAGCGAGACTTGCATATAAAAATAAAGTAGACTAAATCTATGAAACACAACAACAATATGTATTAAATTGTACATATAAAGTAGTACACAAAACATGTTATTTTATTTAGTTTTATTTTAAAGAGATAAGTCATAAATTATATTTATTACAAAAACGTCATGAACGGAGAACAGAAGTCATAAAATAACTTAAATGTTTTAGTTTGGCTAAAATATATTACAGTACATATTGTAAGTCTTCGGTTAACTCAGCTTTTAAAAATCGAGGGCACACGTTATGAATAAAAAAGTTATAAATATTTTACTACAATGTTGTTATTGTCATAAAGATTAACATTTTATATCTTCAAAACTATACTGAAAATTTAAAAGTAACTCAAATACAAATTTTCAGTTGTTACAACAAAGTAAATATTAAAATTTGTTGATATTTGTATTTTTATACAATGTATTAAATAGAAGTCATGAAAGATGTTTTCATTTACAGTTTTGAATTGAAAAGTAAGTTAGAAATATAAAATAGGATTAAATTAGGATATGAGTTTAGTTTATTTTGAATAGAAGCTATTCCCTTTTTTTATTTTTGACTTACTCTAAGATTACGATTTCATATTCAAAAAAAGTGCATATTGTCTAGAGGTTGTTTTTCATTTAACTCTTCTAAAGTAGGGTACAGTTCGTTTGTTACCTTTTATTTTTAAATTTTTAGTTAGTGGTTACGTTATTAATGTATTTTTATTATTGTTTCATTTAAACAAGTATGTACTAATTCAAATACAATATTTTATATAAACCAATAAAATTAATTACTTTGAATGTTATGTACTATATTATGATAACTTAATTTTACCATACTATGATCACAATTTTTTATTATTCAATACATTGTAAAAAATATCATTGTAGAAGTGCATTAAGTATAATTATTTTGCTGACTTGGATAAGTAACGATGAAGATTCAAACAAATATGATTTATACGTAACAAGTAAAATAAAAGCTCAAAAAAAAAAACAGTAACAATCGTAATAACAATTGAATAAGGTAAATAAAAATACTTAGTTTTATCGAGAATCTCACTTTCCAAATGTTGGAACGAATTTTTTCACAATTGCAACTTTATTTTCATCAGTCCTAAAATAGTTGAACATTAATACGATTCCATAGAATAGGCTAATACTAAGTAATAAAAGGTAATTAAAATTAGACTTCGTTTTGTAATTACATTTTAATAGGGGAATAATGAATTCAGATAAAGTATGGTGAGAGTGGTTCATATCTTTGTTTTACAAATTATTCTAAAAACTGTTATTTGTAAGGTTTTTATTTGTGGAATACAAATTAAAGATTGGACGAAATTTAAATTAAGTAAATATTTACTTTCTCATAAGGCATTGGGCCATTAATATTTGTATATTTGAATGTAAAAAAATAATCATACAAAACGCAATAATTATATTTAGTTTATTTCTATAATTTTCATTTTTCAGTTTATTATTCAATGAAGTTAAACATAAATTATAACAATGATTCTGTCGTCAGGATATCTGATATTATACAAGAAACATACGAGTAGGTGAAATTTGTTAAGTCGAACACGGTAAGACGACGAAACTTCTCAGCATTCCATGGATTCACCGTGCGGGTGCCGGGTCCATCGCGTTGCAGGGGGAGGAGCTTCAACAGTGCCTGGGACTTGCGACCCAAGTGTAGGTTTAAGGGGCCCCTTAACTAACGCGCGTTATACGCTCACCTCCACTGTCCAAGCTCCTCTCCCTACCTAACCAAATTTGAAAAGAACCTACTAGGGCTGCCTTCGATGTACGTTCCAAGAATGCATTAATGTGAGTTCTGGGCAAGCCCAAGTCCTTTAGTAGGTTATAGAGAGATTTCGCTGTTATACCTCTCGCTCCCACCTCTACCGCGTACAAATCTACTACGAACCTATTTCGAGTGAGTTCGTTTGTGAGCTCGTAATATTTGTTGACCTTGATGGTATGGTCTTTGGGGATGTTGGTTTCCCAAGGGACCGTAAGCTCTATCATCACTACGCGCTTTAAAATTCGCGAAAACAAAAATATATCCGGTCTGGAGGCCGACGCACAAATATCCTCGGGGATTTTATATTGTTTTTCATACGTGTCCATCATTATAGTCCAATCCGACGCCGCTTTAAGGATGGAGTAAGGCTTGACGTTTGATTTTGTAGCCCTAGAGCCTTCTCTCACAAAACCTACTGATCGTTCGTTTGTAGTTATTCCCTTTTGCGCTCTGGCTACCGAAAGACTAACCGCTTCACGTATGACTTCTAGAACCCTATCGTGACGACGCGAGTATTGACCGCTGTCAAGGAGTACCTTACATCCCACCAGCAGATGCTTAGCAGTTCCAACTGCCTTTCCACAGATATAGCAAGTTTTTTCGGTACTTTTACCCCATCTTACTAAATTACTCTGATCTGGGAGAGTCATCTGGAACGCATTGAGATAGAATTTTAGCAATGCTGGCGACCAATCATAAATTAAAGTGCGCCATTTTAATGCTAATGGGATGCAAAAATCTCCTATGTCTAACCACTCGTTCTGCATTTCTAAATTCATTGCATTGCATTGCATTCATTTTATTCCTATTAAAAAACTGAAACTTCTACTGTATTGCGATTTATTGAAATAGATTCTATATTGAAACAATATCATAAAATAATTTACTTTGTTTAAATAATTAAATCCATATAAACTATTAAGATCTTTTATCCCCATATCATTTTTAATATCAAAGTAGATTAAAACAAAAGCAAGGAGCATATGTCTCCCAAAGGCTACGTATGAATGTCGTTAGTAAAATGTTATTGTAGAACTTTACTGGCACTGCTTTTTACTTTATATTACTATGATGCTTTATGTACTATATGAAAACATATTTTCAATTTAAATGAGATGTCTGCAAGCAACATATAGGTAGACTTAAAAATTAGCATTTACATTTAATGTATAAGATAACATTTTTAATCACAACTTATATGTATAATACCTCGAATACCCGAGGTAATAAAGTCAGTTAAGATAACATATACGGCCTCCTAAAAGGAATCAACATATGTATGTATAACATATCTTCAGTAAATGCAATCTAATCTGTGTGCATCGTCAAAATGATCGATGGCTATATAATGTAATAAAGTTAATGATTTTGGAGTTATAAATTGACAAACGAGAATACAAATATTTTTAAATTGATTTTAATAATTTTAATGTTTTATAGAGTTATATCTATTTCAATTACCTATTACGGAGAAAACAAAACTGCCCATCCAAATGTCTACGAAGTAGATTATTAAGAATGAATATTAAGAATTCATAACTAATATTAACAAGAGTCTGTTGTACATCTTTTCAGTTTGAATGTAAGCATTTGAAAGCCTCAATGGGGTGTTGCATGGTCCTGTGGGACGTACCCTTAAAATATGGCTTTGAAGGGACCAAGTTGAAGTACCAGAACCAAAGAGGGTGCGTTCAACAAATGTTTCGACTCTCGAGACATACTTATATTTATATAATTTTATTCTCAAAAAGATATTTTCTTATTAAGTAGTTATTAACTTGAGGGTACTAGCAATGAAAGGGGCAGATTAATTCAGCCACAATTCATGCAGCAGTATTTTTGGTAAAACTAGCGATAATTTCTATAAATTAAATTTTGTACAAGCTTTTCTAAAACATCAAAACTATTAAAATGAAATTTAAAATATTTGTATGCTGCTTTGTCTACCTAAACTCCGAGAACAATAACTTTATTAAATTATATAGCCATCGATCATTTCAACGATGCACACAGAATTGATTGCATTTACTGAAGACATGTTATAATATGTATGTTGATTCCTGATGATATCTTAACTGAATCTATCACCTCGGTTATTCGAGATACTCTGATAATCTAAAACATTCTAGGCTTGCTTCGTAAATGGACTTATTAAAAATAAAATTTACTTGTTAGTATACCAGGCAATGAAGCCTTAATTAAGAATCGATTACCATAATTAAGAAGCGATGACAAATGCATATTCTTTGAGTGTATTCTTTAAAATTCTGAATATTTGAAATAAGTCAACAAAAAGGTTTACTACAATACCGCGTTGGGAGATTATTATTCTTTCACGGTATCTACATAAATTTTGAATTCTACAGGGTGACTGGTGAATTACTATCAATATTTAAGGAGCATACTCGGTACATGATTCTCATTCGAATTATGTAAAAAAAATAGGTACTTAATTTTTGTTCCAAGTGTTCCAAGTGTTGACGCGTGCGGCGGCGTGCTGATACAACACTACGCCGCCGCCGCGTCTGTGTGAGTGTGTGTGTATACCTAATCTGTAGGGTGTTCATACGATGCGTAATTAATTACATAACTTTTGGTTAACTTTACTTAGAAGTTTATTAATATTTATGTTATATTAATTTTTATTTTGTCATATATGATCGTCAAATATCACGTCCTTAAATATCGATAGTAATTCACCAGTCACCCTGTATATTCACACATTTGTTACTTTAGTGACAATTGAAAAAAAGATGAGTTTATAGCAACTAATTATAGCAACCGAATGGTTACTATAAATATTTATAATGTTCTATAATCAAAGTCTGATACCGTGTATCTGTTTAGTAAATAATACTGCAATTAACGTCACATTGTTTCTGATAATAAAACCGTAAACTCCTTATAGTTTTTCAGTTTTCGTTCTATGTACCTACGTGTTTCGAACAGCTTCTATTTTCAACTGAGTGAAAACCAACTTAACGATATGGATTTTTAATTCAGTATTTGAAATATTTTTAAATCAGTATTAGTATATAAATTCCTGAAAAAGATTGAAACCAAATTCCTTCTTCATATTATTTTTCCTAGCCGGAGTAAACTTCACACAGTATATTATATCGTTTATTACAGTCATAAAGAGAATAATAAAATTACAAGGCCTCACAATTATTTCCAGTATAAAATATCCAAATTTTTATACTAACAAAATAAATTGAAAGCTTAATTTTACATGATATTTTCATATATATGTTGTAAAATAGTTTTTTTTTTTTAAATTCTATGTATTTTATTTTTATATAGAACTATAAGAGTATAAATTGTTTCAAAGAAGATTACAAATGAAAGTTTTAAGTTAGTTTAAATCCGTCATCTATCTTATCCGTCATGTATTTTAACATAAACCTCCCTATGTCACTATAAGCTCCTCGTTACGTCATTTGCATAAAGCATTAACCTACATAAGAGTTCATTTAATGTTTAGTATTTATTCTAAGTAAATAAAAATAATAAATACTTTGCATTATTATCCAATGATGCTGAAATGAAACATATCAACTTTTTAACACGCTTTTTTAGACTCGAGTATATCCATCTTCGAGCATAAGTTTCACAAATTTCCAGAAATATTGTTAATTTGAAAGTATGCATACGTTTCCGAGATCAAGGACAATGCAATAAAATAATAACAGTTTCCTGTTATACTTACTCGGACAGCCAGCAAAATATGTCTATGGAATTAGAGTAAAATTTTTGCAAGTTACCTTTTTGTTTTTTAGGGTAAAAAATGAAATATTAGATATGAAATTATTTAATATATATAGACTGTATATGGATCTTATAAAATGATAATCATTTATTTCGCTTGTATAACATTTATAATTTTATTTTAAAACAATAGGAACATTTTTCTTTAAACATGGTTGGTCCTTACAAACTTTTTTGTATAAGTTTATCTTTTCTCTTATCTTTGATAAAATGTTAGGCAATGTTGTTTCTCAACGATTAACATAATGCCAAGTTAATCTCTATCATAATTCTTCATTCTTCATGTTTTTAAATACGTTCTTGCACCCAATATTTGAGAGAAAGAAAGTGATATTCATATGCTACACGAAGTTAAGTTAGAAGACTAATATTAATAAACAAATGAGTGAGTAAGAAAGATTCTTTTTCTTTTAAAATATATGAAGAAAATTAAGACCTCCGCTCGAGTAAATTATTCTACCAGTTCCTTATTTAAGTGATAATAATATTTTTAAAAATTAAAAAAATATCATTGCCTGGATAACAATAGTGCTGACTTTAAAATAAATGTCAGAAATATTTTAAATATTATATTAATCAATTTAAATAGTCATATATTATAAGAAATGATATTTGGAACAGCTCTGAAGCGAATTTTTAGTATATATGACTAAAAGACCTGGCGAACTTCGTATCGCCCTATAATCAAGAAATATTTATTACGTTTTTTATTTATATTTTTGGAGTATACCTCTAAGCCATAAATCTCCGTGTTTTGAAGTGCGACAGAATGATTGACATATTAGTTAGTTGTCAAATCTAATGTAAAAAAAAAACACGTTTGTATGGGAAATAGAAAAGGGCTGTTTTATTGGTTTTACCAGTAATGAATCAATTTTTTTCAGCTTTTATACCTTCCCTGAACTTCCACGAACTTTTCAAGACTAAGATAAGATAAATCCGTTCAGCTGTTCTCGAGTTTTAGCGAGACTAAGGAACAGCAATCCATTTTTATATATGTATATAGAAGATAAGATAAGATATAAGATAAACCTTTACGTTTTTTAAAATCTTGTTGAACGAAAATACTTAAAAAAAATAGAGAGACACAAACTAATTCTCAAAGATTTTTTTTTGTTATCTTCTATTATAAAATAAAAATGAATACCGTCAATTAATTTTCACCACTTTCGTAACTTAATTTAAACTCCGAACGATTTTAATTGCCACACGCTTTTAGAGACTCATTGCATTGGTTTTGTGAAGCCTTAATTACACTTTGTGGACAAAACGAGCCATTATGTACCTTTGGTTGTGGTTGGAAAATTCAGCTAACATGGCCTTTAGCAGTAGTTGGATTTATTCACTCTTCTTTTCAGGTTTAATATCTATAAATTCTTATTGTAAAAATCCTAACTAGTATCCCAAAGTTTTATTTTAATTTACTTATACACCTAATAATATGTAGTTGAATAATAATTCTCCATAGCCATAAAAGTTTTAAAAAGGAACTTATTTTTAATGGCATGGTGACTTCAAAGAAAGGCTTAACATGAAATAAAGTCCACTCTGCCCACACGAATTCTGACACCGGATCAGCTTGAGGGACTATATTCAGTTATTAAATAAATTTTATGTTATTTAGCAATTGTCATATTAATTAAAAAAAATAAATGGCGTTTTGGCTTGTTAAAACAGTAATGTGAAAACTAAAAACACGTACAGCATTTAATACTTGTAGTTTGTTGAATACAAAGACTTAAAGTGAACAGAGAGAGTTTACGAAGGACTTTATGTAAAATAATCATAGTTTTCATGAGAACTAAAACACATGTCTAGTTTTTTAAATATTGATGTAATGTTTATTATACGTTTTGATATATTTTTTTACAGGATATATACGTGTTATTATATCTCAATCAACTTGTTATGGTAAACTAATTTAGTTCAACATTACTATAATATGAAACAGGTTATTATAGATTTACATATCAAATATATCATATCATAATGGACAAAAATTATATTACGCATTGAATATCTAAAGTGTTTTATATTAATGTAACAAAATAAATCATACACTGCCTTAAAAACACAAATAATTTACAAAGTAGGTATATACAAAGGCACATGAATATATTTAAACGATTATCGAGTACGAGGTAATTAATTAGTTTCGTAATTTGGTGGTGTAGTGGCTGTTTTAAATCCAAGCGCTGTTTAAATTCCCGTGGGAACCTTATAGGGCAATTGGAAGCTAACCAGTACATCGTCACACAAAGACCTCACTCAAAATGATTACTTGACGCTGTTGTTTCCGTAATGAAACGACTTGTTTTATAAAGATCATTGATGTGATGCCCATTTATTATTAGCATACAAAGATGTAAAATCTTAAATTATATGCCATGAGAATTGAAAATGAATTATAATTTAGTAGTCGTATTTACAAAAAAAAATCAAGCGTTTATATTGCATAGGCCTCCATAAGTTGTGATTAAAAAAGTTATCTTATACATTAAATGCAAATTTTTAAGTATACCTATACGTTGCTTGCAAACATTTGTATTGAAAATATGTTTTCATATAGTACATAAAGCATCATAGTATAATAAAGTAGAAAACAGTGCCAGTAAAGTTCTACAATAACATTTTACTAACGACATTCATACGTAGCCTTTGGGAGACAAATGCTCATTGCTGTTGTTTAAATCTACTTTGATATTAAAAATGATATGGGGGTAAAAGATTTTATAGTTTGTATGGATTTAATTATTTACACAAAGTGAAGTATTTTATGATATTGTTTCGATATGGAATCTATTACAATAAATGCCAATACAGTCGAATTTGCGGATTTAAGAAGAAATAAGAATATTCCCGTGTTCGACTTAAGAAATATTTACCAACTCGGATATTTCTTTTATAACATCTTAGATAAATGTAAAAAAAATAAAGCTTAACTTTTTGTTCTTATTCAGTAATCCTGACCAGAGAATCATTTGTGGTCGAGGGTCGGAGGAGATGCTCTCAACAAGGTACAGGAGCCAAACCTGAAATTACTTAATGGCTAAGAAGTTGTGGGCAAACAGGAAACTACTCACCACAACAGCACCAGAATGCAGTAAGGCGCAAATCAGTACCCGGAACAACTGACGCAGCACGAGGCAAACGACAAGCTAAAGACCAGGTTGGCGAAACTCCTGGAAATAGAAAATAAAAAATTTAATAATGCAATAAATATTAAATAACAATGATTAAATAATTTTGATAATTGTTAAGAATATAAAAAATAGAATAAATCAATAAAATGCAAACTGCTAATGTAAAATTAAAGTTGAAATCAATAATGTAATAATGTAAAAATGACGAACATAATAAGAAATAAACCTCCATGTAATATACTCCCCAAATTGATCCCCAAGAAAATAGAGATCATATTGAGAAATAAAGCGGGTACACAAAAACTATGTAGTTAGAAGGTATAACCTAAGTAAGAAAGCGATGAATGACAGAAAGAAAAAGTATACAGAATGAAAGGCCCTAGACTGATAGAACTGGAATGAAAGATTAGATAGCAAACAAGGACTGACTATGTCAGAGGGATTAGAGAAAAAAAAGACCAGAGAATCATTGTTATAATTTATGTTTAACCTAGATTGCATAATCGAAAAAAATAAAATTATAGAAATAAACTACATATGATTATTGAGTTTCGAATGTTATGTTTTATATTCAAATATACAAATATTAATGGTCCAATGCCATATGACAAAGTTATTATTTACTTTATTTAAATTTCGTCCAATCTTCAATTTGTATTCTACAAATAAAAACCTTACAAATAACAGTTTCTAGTATAATTTGTAGTACATACATATAAACAACTCCCACCATACTTTACCTGACTTTGTTGTTCCTATATTAAAATGTAAGACATACAACTATAGTTTTGATAACATAAAGCTTAATATTGTCCAGCAATTAAAAACCAAGTCTAATTTAAATTATCTTTTATTACTTAATAATAGCTGGTTCTATCATTTGAATCTTATAAATCCTCAATTGTGTTATGGCTGATGAAAAGAATATTTCAATTGTGAAAAAACTCGTTCCGACATTTCGAAAGTTAGATTCTCGATAAAAATAAATATTTTTTTTTATTAACGTTATTCAATTATTATTATTGTTACTGTTTTTAAAGCGTTTATTTTATTTGTAACGTATAAAGCATATTTGTTCGAATCTTCGTCGTTATTCATACAATTCAGCAAAATAGTTGTATTTAATGCGCTTCTACAATGATAACAAAACCAGGGCAATCTACATTCATAATGATGGACGAAAACTCAAGATCTTAAGACTCCTTATTTATAACGCACTCTTAAAGTATATTAAAATATATAATGCTTTATAATATGACGGATTCTTAACTTATCTTTGGTGTTCAAATAACTCCTATACGAGACAAACCCCTGTGTTGAATAATATTATAATAATAAAACTTAATTATTGTATTGAATAACAAAACTATTATGGTAATATTCGATTATAATGTAGTACGTACCATTGCAAGTAATTAATTTTATTGTTTTAATACTTACTTTGCGTAAAAAATGCATATTTGTATTTTGAGTTCCTTTAAAATTTTAAGTACCTAGAGTTTTGAAGTTGTAAAATTTTAATCTTTATGACAATAACAACATTGTAATAAAATATTTATAACTTTCTTATTCCTAACGGGTGGACTTGATTTTAAAAGCTTTTTTTTAATTTGTTTCTCCTTTTTTTTTAGAATTAAATACACATTGATATTTTTTGTGTTTCATAGATTTAGTCCACTTTTAGTGTTACTTTTTAATATTGTAGTTTCGCTGAAAATAAAAGCCATAAGATATAGAATACATATTTTCAATTCAAGAACTGATTTAATATAAAATGATTTAACGTTTCAGAGTCAACTTCTATTTTAATTTATATTCACTTGGACCTGTATAAATAACTTAATCTATATCAATAAAAATTGTAATTTAATGCAGGAACTTAATTTATAGTGAAACTATGATACGATCTCTAAATATTATATATTTTTATATACTCGCGTCCTCTTGATATCTCTTAAGCTAAAACAATATTAAGGAATGTTACATATTTATTAACAATTTATGTATTATTTTTTAAATGAGTCATTGTTACTTGATAATAGAAATAAATAAATAAAATAAATAAATAAAACTCGTATTTTCCTCGTATTTTATATTCAACTCGCTATTCCTGCGAGTCGAATGACGTTGTTGCAATTTCTCTTCAAATAACATTTTACATAAACCATTTTTCAGCAGTAGATATTATTGGATATATTCTTGCATTTTTTTAATGTGATGCAAGGAACAGAATTTTTATCATACACCTAACATGAAGGATGTTAATCAAATTAAAGTGTTTTACTTGTGATAAGCTTTAAGATATAAACTTTTTATGAATAAGGCCCAAATCGGTGATTTTCATTATTTTTTAAAGGCATGTCAGTTAGAGTACTATATATATATTTAACCTTTATTAAAATAGAAATAGCAAAAATACGCACAGACTTCGATATTCTTTTTCAATTCTTAATAATTTTTAAAATTCACAATAAAAAAATTTGAGGCCAAAAAGATAAAAAAAATTAAATCATCTTTTAAACACACCAAAAGGAAATGTTAAAATAATCATTTTAATTTTAAAATATAACTTATAGGTTGAGAGAAAGCAGCAACACCTTTAAACTTATGTACACTTGTCCCACTTAAAAAGTAGCGTACCAGGTATATAGCAACGTAAAAAGGAAACTTAGTTTGTTTTAAAAAAAAAAATAGTAAACAACGCCAGTCCTTATAATAATAATAAAAACTTCCATCCTCTGTATGTTTTAGAAAACATAGCTGATAGCTAAAATGTGGAACGATATCAATCCAGCTCTGGGGAAGTATGAAAGACTTAAAGACTCTCGGTAGTCTGTAGCATATACTTTGGAGGATTTGAAAATTCCTGATTTGTATTTTATTGCACAACCAGCCAGGAGTTCTAGGAGCTCCCTTTCTTTCTTTCGTTTTAAATATTCTTCGCATCCAGACGAAGCGATACGCTTTCTTCTATCAGCAAATGATCAAAATGTATTTCTACGTCTCTGTTTCCCCTCATTTATGATTTGGGTGTCTTCGAAATTAGATTGAACGAGACAAGAAGTGACGTGAGTGAGTTTGTGACTGAGATAATATATTTCCTATCTTTGTTTTTAGCTTGATATATGAAAAAGTTGTACTAATTGAAAATCAGCAGGACTTTTATATTTCTACTAGAAAGGACGAAGTAAGAAAAAAATATGCAACATTATATATGGTTAGCTTATCACATTTAGCTGTCTAAATATGGTAAATAATGTTACTTAATCACTGTACAAAGTTAACAAACCATTACAACAGCTATGTATACATTCATTACAGAATTGCAATATGAAATGTTTCACTACAAATATTTAAAATTAACTGGGCGTTAAGTCCACTATTTTATTTTGTAGCGTTAATGCAATAAATCAATCTGAACCCACAAGCAGAAAAAACTAATAAAATAAACTGCTTATAATTCTTATTATACTTTTTAGATCCGATTCCTGTTAGTTGTTTGTTATTCAGGAAATGTAATGAGTAATATTTTTGTATTGTGATATATATATTTGAAGGTTTAACTATAATATTTTAAAAACTTTTATCCATCCATCGATCACTGCTATTGTAACGTAATCAAAGGAGCCATTGTCTACGTCCCTGTTTCCTTCCAATTATATTTTGGTTATCTTCACGTGAATAGGCTATTATTATGATATCGCCTTCATTACCTGCGGCTGTATTTCCATCTACCAATAGGTGCTAAAAGTTTATCTAAATCTGTATAATCTATTAAATATTTAGAGTCATTCAGTATTGTTGCTGATTTCCTATTTTCCTTTGGAGATGAATTTTTCAGACACATAACTTGACATGACTGTCTAGAATAAAATTAATAACATTATTTTAAACATATTTCTTTTTGATTTTACCATGATAAGTTTTATAATTAGTGTAACATTTTTGAAATCAATTAATGTAGTATAAATTAACTAGTCTTTGTCTTGCAATAAATCTTTATCATTAAAGAAAGTTTTAAATAATCACAAAAAACTCTACCTTCGATATACACTATGTATTTTTTGATAATGTACCAAAGTCTGAATAAAGTAAATATTTTATTACTTCCTATATCATTACAGGTTTTTCAATTTTCAGCAGGTAATATTCTTTTAACGTCTTACTTTTTTGGCGACTACAAGGAACTTCAACAATGGTGGACGTAAAAGTATTGCAATTTTAAATTACAAAAGTTTAAACCTCTTTTCACATTTAAAAAGTTATTTCGAGATGTTCTAAATAATTGTTTCATAATGTAGTACCTTCTTCTCAAAATAATCTATGAAATTGGAAAATGTTATGATAAATACTTTCTTTCATTTATACGCTAACGTAGTAATTGGTGAAAAACATGTCAATATTGTTTCATGGGAGTTATCAAAAACTTTAGACATTATTTGTATAAATTATGTTGCTTTTCGAATCTTGTCAAGTGTATAAGAAAATTGTAATTAATATTTTTAATCTGAAAAAACTATTGACATATATTTCGCAAGAAATAACAAGGTCTTAAAAATATTAATTGTGGCTTAATTTTGATAATATGTTCTGTTTCTGTTAACGTTTCTTCTTATTTTGGAAAGGTGAGATGATAATTGGGTACTAAACAGTAAGTAATTAAAAACATATCATCAGGACGAAAAAGAAGTTGTTATTCCTAACATAGATGTATAGAGCCAGTTAATTTTATAACGAAATGCGAAGATGTGTTCAAACGAACTTTGTAAAATAATTATGACTATGTTAGAAGACACTCAAATTTGATAATAAAATTTTAAACAAAATGTGAGATTATGATATACTAAGAAATAAGAATGAACTAAAAAGTAAGATAAGTCAAATACATACATAGTCTGGGATGGAATTTCAATTGCAACAAAAATAAAATATTTGTCATTGACAAAACTAGTTTCATAATAGTTATATTTACTCCAACTCATTTTTCATGATTCCGCATTTTCTTAATATTTGTGCTTCTTGTAAACTATGAAACTGTCTTTAAACTTTTTGTTTTGTTTGTTTTCAGTTGCTTACTCCTCGTAATATATCTTTATTCTGAAGCTATTTTCATATGCTCATTTGGTGAATAGGAATATTAAATATACGAAATTTTTCATACTATATATTACACTATTCACTGTCAGTTCTGGAACAGATTCATACGTACTACATATTTATTCTACTGCACAAACTTGAATAAATAAGTAAAGAGTTTAAATAATACCTAATGTTTTACAAATATTTCAGGTCTCTAAACATAGTTATTATAAATTATACCATCGCAACAGTTACTGATATAAATTATTCCGTCCCTAATACGCTTTGGTTTTTATTATCTCAATTCAATTTAACTTCGAAAAACGGTTCTGTGAAACGAATTTCTGTTACAGACAAAAGTATAAAAGGTTATTTTGTTCCGCTGGACAACTTATTCAACATTTAAGGATGCGATGAACAAAAAAGAGTACTAATATAAAAACCATTAGTACATTAAAATGAATATATATCAGTTTTAGAATTATATTGAAATATGTCTTTTTATTACCAATTAATTATTATGGAAGATATGCCGTTTACGAAATGCATATTTTTTAAGATTACATAAATATAGTCAGAAATTTTGTGACGACAAAGAAATATACATATCTCATATAGTCTTTTTCTTAAGAAAATTACATACATAAAAGCAATACTTTCAGTTAAAAACCTAAGTCTTGAGATATTATCTAGAAAGGCAATGAATAATTTAAGATAGTGTTTAATATCTCATCACGTATATTTTTGATACAATTTGATGATTTTTTTTTCTTTTAATTTATACTTAAATACGGGTACTTTCTAATTGATTTTATTTTTCAAATTATTTATTTTTATATATATAAATATTCATACTGATAGTTGTAATGAGTACACTTACAAAAATATAAAATAAACCCTTTTGATTATTCTTTTTAAACTATAAAGTAATGAAATTAACATTTAAGTTTTCATTTATTATTTCAACTAATCTCAGAGAGAATATGTCTTTCAGAATGATTGTGGTGTCATACAGGCTGTGATCCGACGAAAATTGTTTTGTTTAATATGTTAACATGTAAACGGAGTCTTTTATGTGAAATACATGCATTTTGTCACGTTATTTATGATGCCATCATTTATATCAACTGCCGCATAGTAAAGCTCACATTAATTACAATATAACATTTAACGAAAAAACAATATGAATTGTCTTCTATCAGAATTAAAATGTTTATTATGTACTACAATCATAAATTCAAACTAGAGACTTCATATTGAGTATAAAGAATTGAAATTGCTTGAAATAAAACAGCGTATGACCTCAAACTTAAGGCTTTCAATTTTTGTCAACAATAACTTTTCAATGACGCTGACTAATCTTAAAAAAATATTATCTACTTATTTCGTCAAAATCAAGTGATAAGATTTACAGATATATTCAACTAACTATCGAAATTAACAGATATATATTCAACTAATTATCGAGTTTTACTCTCAAAAGTCTTCCTCTAGATAGATAATTTTTTATATTATCATCTAAATTTAAAAACTGATTTAAAGCAAAGTAAAATTTATGGGGTTTCACATAGACCTTACAAATAATAATTTGACAATTTGTTGTATACTTATAGCTAATAAGTGTTTTAAATAATGTGGAAAGCATTTTCTAGCAACCTTGTGATAAAGAAATTTTAATAAAATTTGGGCGAAATACCTTGAATGGTTCCTTCCTTATAAAAAAACTGTCATAAAAGCGGGTCACATTCTACTCAAAAAGGGTATTATCAATTTATATACACACATATGATATTGCTTAAAATATATTGAAATTGACTTAAAATAAATAAGTACGTGTATGATTTATACTGGTAGCAAATAATACCATAATAAAATTCCGTTGACAGATTTTTTTTCATTCTTTTCTCATTTTGCCTTCATTCATTTTTTTTTGCTGTATCATATATTTTGATTTTGATATTTTAAGATGCAAATATATCAAAATATATATATTTTGAAGAAATAAATAAATAAAATATACATATTAATTTCTTATTTTATGGATGTACAAAACATATGTACTTTATATAAATAAATGTTTATTTATATTCTCATATGACATAATATGGCGGAAGCCGAAAATCCTCTTCTCACCAGCTGTGTTTGTTGAATTTACTCGCATTTGCATATGTATTGTCAACGACACCAGCTGAAGCTAATAAGGATTACAGTTATATAATACACAAGTAAATAACCAGTTTGATTAAATTTAAAAATATTATTAAAATTAAATAATATATGGTACGAATTTTACATCGTGGTGTTAATAAGGCCTTAAATACTATAAAAACTAAACATAAACAAAAATGTCACACTGCTTATTGACGCCTCATTGACGTGCTACTTTTATATTGTTTAAGTGTATTACATATAATATCATGGGGTTGCCAAATATTTTATACCATAAACGCCCATTTTTACCCATTTGAATCAAAACTCTCCTTGTACAATCATAGATCCTACCTCTCTTTCATTATGGCGATGAATTTTACTCAAAAATTTTCTAAAAACTCTAAGGAACCTAGATCAGTTTCTTAATTCTTGTATTCACTTTTCTTTTTGCCGTTTGGAACTCGAGCATATATTTCGATATCGTCCTCAACTTAAGTGGCTGTCTATCCTTTGACGACTATCTTCTAGATATGGTATCAATTATTCTCTATCCTAAACTATCCACTTTCTCCTTAATATTTTATAGCAAAATTTCAAATGATGGGAAATTCTTACTATTTACAACTTGATTCATTAGCAAAGTTCGTCCTATTCACTCCTTTGCATCGCACTGGTTACCTCTCGAAGTCTTTCGCAGTTAATTATTCCAACTCTGGAATGCCTTATCAGAACTCGTCAGACGTTCTCCTAACACATTTTTTATGAAAAATTTAACCGGTTATTTGTTGGAATATTGCAAATCTCTTATGGATTCTTTATTATATTGTTTACTTTCTCTTTTTTTGGTATTTGTAGTTTTTAGATAGATTAGATATGTGAGGATCTATGTATATATATTATATAAGGATATTTCATACAAAATATAATAATGCTTTCGGTAAGTTAATCATCAATTTATTGAAGTTCTATAATTTCTTTCTTTTACACCATCTAATTGTTTTATATTACTATTAAAGGTTAAGTGGTATTCGTAAAGGTTGCCGGTAAATAAAACTTTTAGCACTAACTACGCCTTTGGTTCGTCTTTTGGGCAGTTAAGAATGGAATTAATAATGACATTGATAAATTAATAAATTATATATAGTAATATATATTGATACATATATATATAGTACATTATCATTTCTTTACATAAGGTTATTGGTAAACATCTTTTTATCTTGTTTCAACTGTTCTAATTTAATATTTCATTAACAAATTAACACAATACTTAAAAATAAAGGTATATAAAAATAAAATACGAGAAGCTGGTCGTCATTAAAATAACACGAAAATAAACTATATTAAAAGGGAACCAGGCAAACTTTTTATTAAAAAGCTGTCATTAAAAAATACTAATTTAACTGCTCTTTTCATAACACCACAACTTTACAGCTTTAATAAAAAAAATTGTTTTAGCACAAACGAAATTGTTAAAATGTTGACAATATTCAAAATATAGATAATGTGTGCTTTTCTATATGTTAAATAAAACTTAAAGTATATGTTAATTAATATAATATGTAAATATCTTCATCTGAAAAGTCATGAAAAAGATTATAAATCTATGACGTCCCGATTTATAAGGTCGGCATACATATACAAGTATCATCATCATTTAAATCCAGAAAACATCAGTAGTTATAAAAAAAACAAACTCCTACGATTTGTTATATATTCGTTGAGTCTCGTTAATAGGCATGGATTTTTATATTAATGTTATATACTGGGATATTAGTAGGGCAATAATCAACTGTAATATTTGTAATCAGTGTGTCTATACTCAAGTTAGTATCGCAAAATTTATCAAAAATAGATTTTATACTTAGGTATTCAATTCATGTTTTTCAGAAAAAAACTATTAAAGTCATCATAGCAATTTTAATTCATTATGTTTATCTATACTAATATTATAAAGCTGAAGAGTTTGTTTGTTTGTTTGTAAGCGCTAATCTCCGAAACTACTGGTTCGAATTGAATAATTCTTTTTGTGTTGGATAGTCCAGTTATCGAGGAAGGCTGTGGGCTATATAGCATCACGCTACGACCAATAGGAGCAAAGATATAGTGGTAAATGTGTAAAACACGGGAGAAATTATTTCATCTTTGAAGCCTTCCGTTGCGTGCGTCGTGAAAACGGTTCAAGATACACAAAAAATATGTACTAAAGAATAATAGCTCTTTTAATGATCTAAAAAACAGTCCGCGACAGTATATGTCTATCTTTTAAGATTAACTCACAAAAACCGTTTTTATGGTACCTAATTTGGTCGAAATAATTTGTTTAAGTTGTATCAACATAATAATATTAATCTTAATTCAAATAAACAAATAAATATGTTATTGGTAAAGGGTACTTCATTGTTTGTACGAAGTCCAACTAGTCTTGACTAAAGAATAGCTTGTGTTTGATAAAGCTTTAGAAATAAATACTTGCTATATGATGATTATAATACATATGTATATAAACTACCCATATATATTAACTACCAAAAATTTTTTATAATGCGTATTTAATATGATCATACACAAATAGTGGAGACCGAGTTTTCTTTATTATTGCAGAGGGCAATTTTCTCCTTTGACTTGTTTGACGAGTGTAAAAGGATTCGTATTAGCATGTACATTTACCAATTTCTTTCATGTTCTCTTCCTGATATGTGTCAGAGGTGAAATAAAATGTATACGTTCAGAAACATATTAAAATAATAATTTAAGAGCTGGTCGCATGTGATGTGTTTGATTCCATTTATTTATTTATCATGTTCGTGTTCATCCAGCCAATGAAATAACGAATTATTAATACATTCTCTTTTAAATATAGCATATAAACAAAAAGTTTTGGAAAGCTATGAATTAAAAAATCATTTTTAAGTGTCATGAAGTATGACATAAAGAGATTTTGTGACCGTTTTTGTTTTGAAATATAGTACGAGTATGTATATAAAAATGATATGACCGTTTTTGTTTTGAAATATAGTACGAGTATGTATATAAAAATGCTAAAATCTTCAGAATAGAAATAATAAATTTCAGTTTACAATGCATTCTTATTAGACGTACGTAATTTTCTTTCACAAAAGAAGCGAAGCATATTTTGTAAAAATATGAAATGCGCTCAATTTATACCGTATTAAATTTCACAAAATTTTTATTAAACCTTTTATTGGTTTCTGTTACTTGAAAGTTCAAATATTTTTTCAAAAATAATTTCTGTTATCCCTCCAAACTCGCTACCGAAGGTACGAGTGTGGAATTTTTGTAATTGCAATAAACTTTAAAAATAAAAGCCCTCTTTTTAGTGCTATTAATATTATGCAATAAATATTTTAAAACTGATAATATTTCATAATACAATAAACAAATACATTGTTTTTTCTGTGTCATATTGACTGCACAAAAGCTTTCACAATATCAACAAATATCTTGCAGTTATAAAACTCTCATTCTGGCCGTATTTTATACTCAACTTATTATTATTGTAAGCCAAATGACGTTGGAAATTTTTTTTCTTCAGAAAAAATAATAAGGTGAATGTTATATTAAATATGAATTTTTAAGTGCAAATACACCAAACTATAATTTTAAATAGTAACATGTTTATATATAATGAATTAATAAAAGAACACCTTAATAAAACTCAAATAACCTTAATGTTTTGTGAAAATCGAGGATAAGTGTCAATAGATTTATTATTATTAATACGCAAAAAAAATCGAAAAATATAAAATAATTACTTTTACCTGTATTCCAAATTATGTACGAAAGAAGTTTTATATGTTTTGCAAATGAAACTGTCTTATTAAATTTGTGTTTTTATAATCATACACAAGTAGGGGAGAGTTGGTTATATCGTACTAGCATTTAAATCGTACCACCTCTAAATTTCCCATTTAATGAATATTTTTTTCTACACTGACAACGTCAAATAGTGGCCCTGCACCATCCCTCTTCACCCACTAGTTTAAATCGACGTGAGTTAACAACTGTGCACGTAATATAAGAAAAACATTTTTTGTAGTAATTAATATAAATATTGTCGTACATTCGTAAGGAGATAACTCGTAATCAAAGTAAGCTATAGTTATTCAGTTTTTTTTATTATTCCATAATTGTATACTAGATTATTGGGGGTTTTTGTTGCGTGTCTAAGTTTTGAGTTTATGCCGGATATTTGCTTTTGTTTTAGAAATGCCTTAGTTGGTTTAATCGTACCACTTGCAGTTGGTTAAATTGTACTGGTACGATTTACCCGACTACCAACCGCAAGTACCTATAGTACTACCGCAAGTACGTATAGTAAGTACTACCCAAGGCCAAAAACAAAAGTTATACGAGGAAACGATCTCATTCCATCACCAGTAGCGATGATTCAGGAGAGACACTTGTTGTAGAACTAGATGATGATGATGACAGCGATGATTATCTTGAAAATATATGTCGAAAGTGCAATTGTTCTTACTACGATAAGAAGGGTCCAAAGGATGATTGGATTCAATGCGTTCGCTGTAAACGGTGGCTACATGAGACATGTACCTACTTCGAATCCAGACATTTGTCATGATTGTTTCCATTAAGAAATATGCACAATAATTATATTACAAATAACATTCTTGTTAACTGTTACTTTATTATTATAGTTTACTGTTATTTTTTGTCTCATTTTTATTAGTTATGTTGATTGATCTCATTATCATAGTATAATCATGTTATTTTACTGAGAAAGCTTATAGTTCCTTTATATAACTTAAGAGTTAAAAATTATGTTTCTATTACCTAAAAGATATAAATAATGTTGTTTTATTACTTACCTAACAGTTAAAAATAAATAATTTGATTGAGAATTTTAATGTCTTTCATTCAGTGGTACGACTTAAACACCCATGGTACGATTTAAAGACTTAGTGGTACGATTAAAACGACTAGTCGGCTAAATCGTACCGATGGAAAGCCTCTATAAAAAAGCATTTTTAACAATGTTAGAATAATCGCAAGGATCTGTTCTCTTCCTCTTAGGAAGCCAAAATATGAAACTTTATTTTACATATGTATTAATTTTTATAAGACGTGTTATAGTCAAAATATGTATTTGAGTTAAAGTGAAAAGTGGTACGATATATCCGACTCTCCCCTATTAATTTGTAATTAATTTGAATGACATTCTTGATAATTATTGGACTTGGACCAATCAATGCTTCAGTCGAAAAACAATAAAAGCAAATTTTATTTTCTAAACGATACGAATACTACATTTATGATTAGAAAATATATATGAAAAATCTGAAACTGATAAGTGTATTTTTTAAACTAAGCATTAAATTAAAATCAGAAACAAAACGGTCCAAAACTAGTAAAAACGTCGGAAAGCTACAAATGACTAATAGAGAAAAATAAATCAATATTTGCTTTATTAAACTGTGTAAGATTGTATGTGAGATTATATATGTATTGTGATTATATATGTATAGGTAGAGGAATTTTATGATCATTGCACAACAATATTGATAGGAGCGTTCTCCAGGCTATTGCAATTTCCTTTTGATGGGTCCTCTACAAAACACTAAGCTGACATTTCCGATCAAGCGGTCGGACAGAACCTTTCCTTTAAAGATATAGGCATATATGACAAGACGTATATGTAATATATTATCAAAATTGTATTGTGAAATAAAAATTTAAATTTTCTTAAAACACTATCAACTAAGTATATTGCATTCCTTTAAATATATTACAGGCATTGTTTATGCATTTAGAGTATTTTGAAAGACGCGTGCTGTAATTTTCTGACAATCGTTGCTAAGTCACATCAATATTTTCTGCGTATTTGAATACATAAAATACCTACAGTTGTACAGTATAAAAATTTAAATGAAGTGGATGTGTAGAACAAAATAATAACTGAGAATGAGTGGTCATAAATGCCTCATACTTCTATGGTGAACTGTTCACTATGGAAAAGCAGGAGGTGGAGTTCTAAGTTTCCAAAAAGTTTTTGATGATTCGATTAGTTTTTTCAATAATTTCGGTGATACAATTTAGAAACTACTTATCCTTTGTATAATGTACAGTTCGCTACCACCGATTTATAACTATTGTCCTTTGCTAAAAAAGGTACGAAATTACAAAAATAATTAATTGTAGGTGATATACAAGTGTCATATATTCAACATGAATATGTTTTGAGATGAGTTTTAGAATTTTACTCATCAACCGAGAAAACCAGATCGTTCATAGAATATGTTAGTTACATTATACGTCTCTCAAACATATCTCTTATGTCCCAATCAAATTATCAGAATTAAATTTATATGAAATTTCGGTAATAATTAGTTTTAATAAAGTGAAACGACGAAAAATTATCGTTAATTCGCTTAATAAACCTTATCAACATTTTATTTCTTCTTTTTAGTTGCAGTCAAGGGATAAAATATAAAAAAAAAAACAACTACACAAAATAAAATAAAAAATATTAATAAGCAATCCAATGTCGTAATAATACATTTTTAGTTTAATCTTTATAAAGTCAGCAGAATACAAATAAACTAAATATTAAAGCAGGTGCTCTCATATTATAAATCTTTATTAAATAATTAAAAGGAAAATTATTTTGTTTGGATAAACTCAATTCTATTTCACCCGTCAGCCTACAGTCTACAGAAAATTATTTAACGGAAGTAGGTACATTAGAGAATGTGTCTTTATTGGTTTGAAACCTCTTCCCGTAATGGCATTGTAGCATTAAGGTCACTCACTAACTTTATTAGTCCGGGAATAAATTTCTCTTCAATCGTTGAAAGTTATAAAGACACTTATATTAAATCTTTTAAATTATTTGGCTACCAAAATGCATACTTTCTTATTTTATTAACAATAAAAAACGCTATAACTACAATACCACATTATTAAATTACATCCTATGAATATAAGAAATCTTTTAAATGTTCATACTTTATTCTTTTTTTATTATATGTATCCAATCGCTTTTGACTTTTTATTGAAGTTTCACTTTCAGGTCGTATGATAGTAAATACTTAAACAAATGATACAGTGACTCATTGCTGAATTCCATTCAACAGTTTTGGATAATAATATGATCAATTCCTAATGGCTAAAATTATTGTAAAGTAATAATAAAAAAATCTTCATAATACACTAAATAGTAATCGTCGCAATAAGTTAAGATATAGATTGTTACAATTTGCTTCTATTAATTCTGATAAGCAATTTAGTTAATTATTTATTTTTTCTTTGTTTTCACTCTTTTTTGCTGAAGGATTACGTTGGGAAGATTGTGGTTGCACTTTCCCACAGTAACCGGCTAGTTTGGCAAATAGTTTTGTTTTTGACCTATTCTGTGCATTTGTTTGCTTTATTTTAGAAAAAGACAGTGCGTCTTATTGCATATTTATTTATGTACCAAAAATAGTAATAAATAACAGTTTTGTAAGATAACTAAATATTTTTTGACATTTCTGGTTAATTTATTAATATATCACAATTTTAAACATATCTTTATTTTTCTTTAGTTCTAATGTTTAAAATAATATCACAACTTCCATTTATAAAACAGACACAATCTTGGTTATTTGTCCTCAAATTTATTGTGTGCGTCAAATTAGTGTCAAGTCTAGTTCATCAATCCTTTGTTTCAGCACTCATATATCGGAGAGGTTGACGAAATATAATCGCAAGCCTCATTTTATTGGATTAAATAATAACATGAATTGAATAAATATAATAATGTCGAAGTGGTGGCTAGATTCAATTTCAGTCTCTACAGTTTTTCTTTTATCTATTTGTACTTTATCTCACTATTTTCACTTTATCTATTTTTTATTAAAATATTTGAAAAAAAAACGGTAACAAATAATATATTTAAATATTATTTTTTTTTATATTTATTTCACGTTTACCGAAAATGTTTGTCCTACATAATTTTGTTCAACTTAAATGTTTATCAAAATTATTTTCGCAGTCTCGGCTTGTGGTACGTTTATATCAGAAATACATTTGAAGGGTTTAAATAACTTTAAAATAAGTTAAACATACTTCCTTATTGACTCAAATAACTTATTAAGAACTATTATAACATGAATTACTAAATAATTTAAGTTTTTGATTAATATCAAAGTTTATGTTACGAAAATTATACTTATTATTCGATATAACGAAATAAAAATTCAGAGTAGGTTTTACCAGCAATAAAAAAAGTAATTAACGCAATAAATAAAAAAAATACTAGTATTATTCTCATCATATCCAAAAACATTAATTGCATTGAAAATAAGAAAAACTTACGATAAAATGTTCAAATCATTTTATGTTCATGTTCAATGATACAAAAAGTTCAATGATACATTAAAATTTCTTTACATTAAAACTTGAAAGTTGATTCTTTAAAACCTATATTGTTCATTTACGAAAAGTTAAACGAATTTCATACTATAGATTTGCAAGTACAAAATTTTTACAAGTTTTAATGTTTTTCTGTATTAGTAAAGATTACATATTACATTAATAAATTAATTTCAAAGTATGACAAAAAACCAATTTCACCAAAATTATAACTAAATCATGTATATAAAAAACAGATGTTATATTGAATAAATAAAAACGTGTCCGGTATACATTTTACAAAAACTTTATCTAAGCTATACCCAAAAACAAAGGGTCGAAAGGGATTGTGATAAAGGTACGAGTATTATGATTCTGTTTATCAAGCCTAGATACTTATGCTTACTTAATAGATTAAAACAAACTTTTAAATAAGAACAATCTTTTTGAAATTTATACATTTTATTAACTACATTATAGTAAATATATTGGATAATTGAAATAAACGTTAGACTGTGTCTTTTAAGACTCCATACTTTTTTACAATACAATCCTAAACATATATTTTCATCCATTGAAACATTATATTTTTAGGCATATAACTTTTAAAAAGGACAGTCAAAGTTTAAATACTACTTTTAAATAGTTAAATTTAATAATAAAATCATGATAGTTTTTAAGCTTATTTATGTGAATATATTATCTATAGTAATAAAGATAACATATGATCTTTTTTGGTTAATGTTTAAATCACATCCATATCTAATGATGTTTCTTTTCTTGTAGCTGTTAAGTGAATGGCTCTTTTTAAAAGTCAAAATAACTATATCTGTTGTAGAATTTAATTTCCAATGCATTTATGTCCAGCTTAAGTCGTTTGCAATAAAGAAGACAAAATACCAAAATCAGGTAGTCTAAGAATGAGAATGAAGAATGATCTTTGTTAGTTTATTTGCAAATAAGGGAAATATTATATTTATAAATTCTTCACAAAAACAATCAAACAAGAATTTTATGTGGTGACTTTTAAAAATACAAGTACAGTAAATCATTGTAATCCTCTTGTCTATAATGTAGGAATATATGTACATACTTGCTTGTGTGTATGTATATCTTTGTATGTGTGTGTGTGTGTGTGTGTGTGTGTGTATGTACCCATATACATACATATGTAGGTCTACGGTTGCCTACTTAGTAGATGGCTGTGTACAGCAAGCAACGTAAAGCCCTACAAAAAGCATATAAAACTACATTTATTATAATAAATAAATGAATTATTTATAAAGAATAACTTTTAATACAAGAATTCAATAGTATTTTTTAACCACAAATTTAATTGCATATATGACGATTTATTTGAGAAAAGTACTTTCTGGGAACAAACTCATTAAGACGAAATGAACTCAACAAACTACATCAACTCCTTAAGACAAACTCAAGTTTCATTAGCTGTAAATTACAAACTTGCTGTGATACATTTTTATTGTATGGTCTTATTATACACTATTATTATATTTTATTTTATTTACATAGCTCTGAGTATTACTAAGGATTATACTGGTAAATATATTTATAGTTGTAATATTTTTACAAAATTTAAATATGTTTAAATATGGTGACATTTTTATCACCAACCACAAGCACTTGAGTAAATAAATATTTTTCTATTTTAGTCGCATCGAATTAATGTAAAAATAAAAGAAATTGTTCATTAAATGTTGTTGCACCAACATGAACCTATTAAAATCACACAAGCCATAAAAACCTTCTATTCCGAAGTCATTTATAACGTCAAAGTGCATGTAAACAACAGCGCTGAGCATTTTCTCCCAAAGGACTTGTACGTCGTTAGTAAATCGCTATGATGGAACTTTACTGGCAACGCTTTGTACTTTATGAGGCCTTCAAGCTTTTGTAAAACTTAGTTTTCAGTTTAATAGCTAAACATAATTGTTTGCTTATACAACTTCAACGTTATTGATTAATTATATCGTTAATATTAAATATTTTACAATCAATTTATAATAATTTTACAAAGACAATTGTAATCTCTTAGTGGGAAATATAATATGGATATGCTGAGAGTGGTATCTTGGGGACTAAAAAGTTTCGTAGAAAATCTCCTTTGCACATACAGTAGGACCCCGATTATCCGGACCTCGGTTATCCGAATTCGCGATTATCCGGACTGCCAATCGCGACGAGTTTATTCTAACACTAGCTTTTGCCGCGACTTCGTCCGCGTGGAATAGTGACTTCCCTCAGATTTTTGGTTCTTCCCACATAGTTCCCGTTCTTGCGGGGTTTTCGGAATGGTCGAGTTCCCGTAGAATTTTCAGGATAAAACCTATGTTTTTTTTTATTCACAATGAAGTACTCTTAACCAACAACATATTTATTTGTTTATTTGAATAAAGATTAATATTATTATGTTGATACAACTTAAACAAATTATTTCGACCAAATTAGGTACCATAAAAACGGTTTTTGTGAGTTAATCTTAAAAGATAGATATATACTGCCGGGGACTGTTTTTTAGATCATTAAAAGAGCTATTATTCTTTAATACATATTTTTTGTGTATCTTTAACCGTTTTCACAGCGCACGCAACGGAAGGCTTCAAAGATGTAATAATTTCTCCCGTTTTTTACACATTTACCACTATATCTTTGCTTCTATTGGTCGTAGCGTGATGTTATATAGCCCACAGTCTTCCTCGATAACTGGACTACCCAACACAAAAAGAATTATTCAATTCTAACCAGTAGTTTCGGAGATTAGCGCTTTCAAACAAACAAACAAACTTTTCAGCTTTATAATATTAGTATAGATATGCAAAAAGCCAGTTTTTCTTCATATATTGGATTATCCGGACTTTCAATTATCCGGATTCCTTCCGACAACAATTAGTCCGGATAATCGAGGTCCTACTGTATATAAATGTTTCACAAAAGTCGAACTTAATGTTTTAAGCTTATGTATATAGAAGTAAAAATCCGTAGAGCTGTGTAGCATGATCGGATTTAGAATACCGACGTACCCAAAAATTTTAAAGCAAAATAAATACGTCGTACTCATAAAGTTTTTTTCTGCTTCATATTATACTTTTTAAAGGTATAGTATACCTATAAGCAAATATATACATATACCCTAGAGATTTAATAAACATTAAAATTTTGTCAATGATAGTATGTATCATATATTAGATTTCTAAATCTAGACTTTCTAACATATGATTTTATATTCTCTTCTGTCAGTATAAAAAATTGTTACCATATTCAAATTTGAAACCCAATTCATCAAATACTTTATGCGAATTTCTATACTATGATGAAATACATACTTATATTTCTCAGTTCATATACAACGTAATATCTTATATAACAAAATGATTATAGTTATAGCAACTTAAATGCAATTTTGACCTTCTAAAATTTGTAGTTTGTAAATCTTAAATTGGAAATTATCCAAAATAATATCTAGGTTTTACCGAACATAACATTAATCAGTAAAAGAAAATTTATTTTCATTTAGAGCAAGAGAAGTTTTTGAATAATCCTTTAATAATATAAAAAAACTGTTACATCATTAAATTGTTTTACGAATTTTATTAAATGTCTAAATGATTAAATTTAAATGATAAACGTCTTATTTAAATCTAGTATACCTATTTATTAATATTTTGTTGGTATGAGTTATCAAAGTGCACTAAATAAAAAATAATCATGAAATTTCCCACATATCTAATAGCAATCTTTTTCTAAATCAAAGTACTCATGACTATAAATAATATATTCAAATAGAGATACTCGTAGTGGTCTATCTGACCTACATATTTGTGTGATTATTTATTAAATCAGTGTCGCACCACCCACTTTAACCGTTTAAATATTAGCTTATATACAGTCAAAACCGTTTATAACGACATTGAAGGGACCGTATATATCCGACGTTATATCCGATAGTCGTTATAAGCAATAGTCATATACACAACTACAGTAGTTATACATATTGTCATATGTAGTCACATATCTATCTAGTATACATATAGGTTATGTAAACGATTCAGAAAAGAAATAAAAATATTTATTACGAAATAATTAGAATACAAAATGTATGTACTTGGCTGCTTACAGTTACGGGTTATAAAAAACTACACTAGTTTTTAAAGTAATCAGTCATTTTAGAATTATTTTTTTTAGCACAGTCTCAAATATTTTTAGTATTTTACGTTTCATACTCAAGGTATGAGTATCATCAATATCAAAGTGTTCTTTAAAGGCAAATTTTTTTTGCAAAACTGTTACATCATTAAGAGCCTCGGAAATTATTGTTGGCTGAAACTATTCTTCAAGGTCTTGTTGGTTTTCGTGTTGTTCGTTAGTGTTAGGGTTGTTACTTTTAGCTTCTGCAAGAATCTCTTCCTCAGTAGCTAAGGCGCTAACGCGACACTGTTAACTATTCCAATAAATTCCTCTATCTCAATTCTTTGTTCTAAAGCAGTAGATCTTTGCAACTGGGTAAGGACAAGGAGCGGTTGGTCGTTAAAGCCGATTAATATCGATAAATTTTCGTCGTTCTAAGCGATATGTCGCTGTATCCGATGTTGTTATAAGCAGTTTGTATACTGAATAGTTTACTAGCAATTCGGACGGGACCATACAATCTGGCTGTAATAACCGATAGGTTGTTGTAAACGATGTCGTTATAACATATTTTTTAAGTGTTCTAATTCTTCCATACGATGTAAACATATCTTCTCTGTCCCATTGTGTAAAAGAAATTATGCTAAAAATCGTTTTCTCGTAAGAGCGTGTACTAACTATAACGCATTGTTTAACTCTGTTGATATTTTTAATGACAGTCTTTTAAAGTATTCTCGTGTTTTGAAAAAGCTCATTTAGTTATTACATTTAAGATGTTTGTTTTTCTTTTTTATACTGAAATTCACTTTGGTTTGTAAAATGTTTTAATTCTTATAATTATAAGTTTTTTTTTTTATGTTCACTCCATGAAACTGTGCAAAAGTGGAAACTTTGTTGGCTTATATAATTATTTTAATATGTGAAAACTATAATGATGTTGTATATGCTGTTTGTTTCCCTATAAATAAATAAATAAATAAACGGTTTTGACTGTATTATAATCACACTTTATGTGTCAAGTTGATATTTATCGTATGGACACTAATATTATAATTTCACGGGCGTTCTAACTTTATTAACTTTGCTTGTTCATGCTAAAAGAGACATAATAATATTATATTATGTACTAATTATTATCATGTCAACGTCAGGTCCAAACCAAACATGTTTATAAATGTTTGGAGAACTTATAATATCTTAAAATTATTTTGATAAAGTTTGTAATAATTAGCAACAATTAAATTAGGCTATGATTTTATGCATACAACTAAACAGAATATATTGTCATATAATGTTATACTGTCGGATATTTAATTATTAAAATAAAATGATATAAATTGTAAAAGACTTGTTCTATGCTTCGAATTTTATTTCGTATAAAATTGTTCTGACGGAAGACAATGACTATTTATTACCTACGTACGATCACCTGCTCAGACTACATTTTAATATAAATACTTCAGATCTGTTTGCAATATATCTTACACTCTGACATGTAAATTTGTTCACAATCTATCATATAACACTTACAATTCGAATCTATTTTATGTTTATATAAGATCATATGTATGGCTGATTAATAGTATCGAACAATAATTGGAGATACAAGTATCCATGAAGTTATTCTTTCATTATCTTCTGTCTAATTATCTACTTTATTTAAAATAAAATTTTAAACAATGTTGTTATAAGCAAAAGGAACATAAAATACATATAAAATTATTACAAGTTTATTTTTTCTGTTTTATCTAATATAATCCTCAAAACCGTTAAATATGTAATACTTATAAAATATTGTTTAAAACTTATAAAATATTGTTTAAAAACTTACCCTTTCAATGGTAAAAAAAAATCTCAATAGAAAATTCATAAATTCATTCATTCATTATTTTTTTCTGCTTCTGATGTATGAAGATGTAAAGTCTAAGTGTATGAATTATTACTTGTATTGGTATTTGTTTGCTATTTAAAAATATAAGGAAGTTTTACGGTTTTGTATAGGCGTATGACTTTCATCTGTCTCTCAGTATAATGTTATTTAAGAATTATTTGTCATCTGTAAATTATTCTTATGAAACGCTCAAATTACTATTAATGTCCCAAAATTATTACAGTAGTAAATTGTATACTAAGATATTCAGATTACAATGCAGAAGTCTACTACTTCTTTTGTTTTTTATAAAAATACTAGAAGACCCGGCGAACTTCGTTTCGCCCTATAATCAAGAAATATCTGTTACGTTTTTTTATTTATATTTTTGGAGTTTACCTATTAAAGCCATAAATCTCCGTGTTTTGAAGTGATTAGGAATGATTAATAGTTAATATGAGAGTTACACTGAGCTAGCAAAATAATAATTGTCAACGTTACTACTACACTTGATGCACAAACAATAACGATGGCCGACAACTGTGTAGGGAGTGAGAGAAGTCTAATTGTGTGAGAGAAACAGACGACCGGCTTCGTTCTCATCCCTACTCCGTGCTGTTTACTGGGTCAGAAGTGACACCTGTAGATATCTGGCGGGGATAACTTATTAAATGACGATTGATCAGTTATCGACCGGAGATGAAAAATGATTAAATTACTAAAATAGCTATTAAAAAATAAGGGTTGATCGTAGAAGGGTGAAATTTTAGGATTGTATGTATTTTTGTACGTTGTATCATAAAAAAATAGTAATTAAAAATTTTGTCTAAAAAATAAAAAATAAAAATTTAGGGGTGGACTACCCCTAACATTTAGGGGGATGAAAAATAGATGTTGGCCGATTCTCATAGCTACCGAATAAGCACAAAAATTTCATCAAAATCGGTCAGGTTGTTTCGGAGGAGTATGGGCACGAAAACTGTGACACGAGAATTTTATATATTAGATTCTAAAGTACATTAGGTATCATATAATAGATATAAAATAAGTTAAGTATAAGAGAATATAGTTATAATTAAGTACGTAAGATAATAGTCTTGTAAGTGTTTTAAAATAACTTCTTGTAAAATATTTTTTAAAACTACTAGAGGTCGTAAAATAACGGACACATTTTGGTGGATTACGTTCACACGTGCTTGAAATAAGAGATTGGTCGTTTAGCTTTCAGTAATCGCTTAAAGCAATAAATTGTCGCTAGCCAAAAGTAAAGCTCTCATTTTTACTACAGGAATTATTTCTATGCCTTTTATTTGTTGGGAACGAACAAAGGGTATTTTATGAAGGAGACCAATAACATAAAAGTGTTTAAGGTAATTGTGGTTGTTAAGGTTTTTGTAGCAAAAATAAAATAAAATAATGTTTTGAATCAAAACATAATAAAAAATAAATTTTGAGTCCAGTTCCAAATACACGTCGGCAGCTTGCTAACAATCCCGATCGCGTATTATGTCATAATTTTGGTTTCCAATGATTTTGGTTGAGAGAAATATATAAAATACAGTGTACTATTATTAAATATCTAAAATATTATGACGTCATAACCATAGTGCCGCATCATGGCACGTTTATGGTCTCGTGATTTTAATTTAAATTTCATATTTTATTAAATTATATTTATAATCAATCGAAGTTTTTTCCATTCTTTCATTAAATATTATTCAATGTTATTATAATAGATTTTATGAAATACAAAAAAATTACAACATATTTATATATCTTCTTTTCCCAAAAACACTGGATTATTATTTATATAGAATATTTACTTTTACATTATTACAATTACATTATTACAATTCAATAGTTTTTATTAAGTAAATTAACATAGGTATGGTAAAATTGTTCTTTACTTTTAACTCGAGTGAGTACACTGTGAGTAGTTTCTTTTCTTGCTATTTGTAAAATATTCCGAGTTATAATCTTCGATAAATAAATATATTGCAATGCGAAGCGATCCGTATTATTTTTAGTGACAATAAACATATTAAGTTACATATTGTTTGTGTATGTTTTCAGGGAAACAAAGCGAAACTTAGGAGACTGTCGTCATAAGTGGTAGTTACTTACGTCGTTAATTAGATCCTGAACAAATCACTTGGTGCTTCCATTTAGTCCGTAATAGAAACGTCCGCCGAAACTGTAACTGACAAAGTTACTTATACCATTCTCACATGAGGTAAACAAATATTTTTATTCAAATAAATTACATTTTATTAACAACGTTCTTGACAGTGCGTTCACAATTATTACATAGATTCCCTAAAAATTAACACACATGTTTTATATAGTACGATTCTAATATATATTTTTTAAAGTAAGTCATATTAATATCAGAATTTTAATTAAGAAACTTTGACTACTAAAATTGAATTAGTAGTTACAATATTTTAAACAAAACATTTACAGTAATCGATGCCATTCACACGAGATTAAACTTTATAAAATATTATTACTGCTATTTAATTCAGATCATTAACCAGGAAACTATTCCTTGGAGTCGTTTTCGAATACAAAAATGTAGGATTTTAATATTTCAGGATGTACACTTCATACATATGTGAGTTGTACTAATTTAATAAAAAATAACTTTTATATGTTCCTCTATAATTTTTTGTATAATATCTGTTACTAATAATTACTCCTTTGCTACGCAACGCTAACGAAAAGATTATGATTGAGATAATTAACAAAACTTGATCTGAAGTCTTTATGAAAATATTTCCTTTAATACAATAAAGGGCAATAAAATTAATCGCTCAGTGGTATTAAATTATGCTACTAAAAGACATTTGACTAGTCAATAATTTTGGAAAATCAATATTTTTATATGTTAGGAAATATTTAAATATTTGACAAAGTAACTAGCTACACTTATGAATCATATATTTCTTTAGCAACGTGAAATATAGCGTTGGTAAAAGTAATCTCATCCTAAATACGCAGCGGACTAAGTAATGTTTTGCCGAAGCAAGAAAACACGGGAAGGTTATTTGTATAATCTAGAACTTAATCAGATTTATTTAGAATATAAATTTGATGGAATTAAAAAGACTTCTTAGTATATAATATACAGTAATGTAAATATATTAAGCTTCTGTTGAAAAATATTTGCTGTATTCAACAATTTACAGAATTGTATTGAAGCTAAATGTTACTTGCTCATAAGAAAAAATGTTCAAATTTCTGTTTTTAAAATTCTCTTCATTTCAACCCATTCTTTACATTTAAGTAGACGGAATTGTGACAAAGTTATAAAAATGATTTTAGCAATTAATATCTTTTTCCATTGAATTACTTCATATTAGCTCAAATACTAAAAAAAGTTTTGGGATGAATCTAAAAAGACCATCGGAGCTCTACAAACACCTAAGAGTTTCCAAGAGACATATCCTGGGAAAATCCCATGATGACGTCGTTACATCACTCCCAAAAGACAATGATGCCCCAGAGCTAGAGTCACGACTTCAATTCCATAAACAATTTATGATCGGAGCGCAAAATAACAGAGTAGGGTTAGGATCAAGTAGGAAAGTCCAAGATACGGATATATTGAAGTCTTTTATTCGGCAAGACGAGAACGATAAATACAAGATCCATGCAATGAGTTTAGAAATGCAGAAGGAGTGGTTAGACATAGGAGATTTTTGCATTCCACTAGCACTAAAATGGCGCACCCTAATTCATGACTGGTCGCCAGCCTTGCTAAAATTTTATCTCAATGCGTTCCAGATGACTCTTCCAGATCAGAGTAATTTAGTAAGATGGGGTAAAGGTACCGAAAAAACTTGCTATATCTGCGGAAAGGCAGTTGGAACTGCCAAGCATTTGCTGGTGGGATGTAAGGTTCTCCTGGACAGCGGTCAATACTCTCGTCATCACGATAGGGTTTTAGAGATCATACGTGAAGCGGTTAGTCTTTCGGTAGCCAGAGCGCAAAGGGAAATAACCACAAACGAGCGATCAATAGGTTTTGTGAGAGAGGGCACCAGGGCTATAAAATCAAACGTCAAGCCTTACTCTATCCTTAAAGCGGCTTCGGATTGGACTATCATGATGGATACGTATGAGAAACAATACAAAATCCCCGAGGATATTTGTGCGTCGGCCTCCGGTGCGGTGCGGTGCGGAGGTATAACAGCTAAATCTCTTTATAACCTACTAAAAGACTTGGGCCTGTCCAGAACTAACATTAATTCATTCTTAGAACGTACGTCGAAGGCAGCCCTAGTAGGTTCTTTTCAAATTTGGTTAGGTAGGGAGAGGAACTTGGACAGTGGAGGTGAGCGTATAACGCGCGTTAGTTAAGGGGCCCCTTAAACCTACACTTGGGTCGCAAGTCCCAGGCACTGCTGAAGCTCCTCTCCCTGCAACGCGATGGACCCGGCACCCGCACGGTGAATCCATCGAATGCTAAGAGGTGTCGTCTCAGAGTAATAATAATTATTATGAATTGAAACAATTAAATTTTTTATTAAGATTATATTTGTATATAATATTGTCAAACGTGAAATCTGCTATCGAGAAATTTACATAATTTTGTAAAGTAGAATTGGATAATTTTAATATATTGACAGCATACCCCAACGAAGTCTGTCAGTCACATAAATTATTCAATACTGTAATGTGACTTATAAAAATAACGTTAAAAAGTTGGTGAATTAACAAGTTTTTCTAAATATTTTTACACCGGGTGTTTCGATGGTCGGTATAAGTGACACCCCTTTCATTAAATGTGTACCGAACTTTGTGATTGCTGCTACAGTTACGAAAAATTTGTTTGTTTTTATTTGTTAATTTTAAAAATTTTCCCCTCAATTTCAACAATCTTCTAAATTGATTTGGGTTGAGACTAATTGTATAATTGTTTTATCTTGCATTAAAAATAACAATTATTAAATGTTTTGTTACCTTTGAAAGGATTAAGAATGTTATACTAAAACTGACGCAAGCAATTAAATTAATTTCAAATCTTTGTCCCTAGAAGTTATAACCAAGTTAAGGTTACTTACAATGTAAGCAGTTTTTAATAAACATTCAACGTTAAGACAGGGTCGTATAACTTCAAGCTTACAATACTGTGGTCCTCTGGGCGATGATATATATGTATATAATGTTCTCTACAGTTCACATACTTTGTATACATATAGTAAATGTTTATTAGGTAATTATACAAAGGGAACTCAGTCTTTGATTACCGTTTTACGACCCTTGTATGGGTTAAAAACATCTTTCAGATGTATGCATACGACGATCCTTTGAGACTAGTAACCTTTTCAAAAGTGAAAAGACTTTAAGACCCAGTTTCACCAATCAATGTTAAATAAGTAACATCGTATTAAGGCGTTTGATGCTCTGTTAGATGTATCGAGCGTCCCACCACGCACAAATGTCCGTTTAAATGTCTTAACCAGCCACTAATATTAATTCCTGCTCTGGAACTCCGTCTAATGGCTAACAGAACGTTAATGGCATTGTCAAAACTCAATTGTCCAATCACAGCCCTGATTTCTTATAACCATAGTGACGTCATCTGTTTTGTCAGTTTCGACTATTTCCTTGTTATTATTAATAAAGTGAATTAAAATTTCATTTAGTATGATGATTTTGCCTCCAGCTTGTCTATGACATTGCAAATTAAGTTTTCTTTTTATTCTTATAATTTGAACACAATTTATGTCTATATTTATAACACAATAATATATAACACAATTTATTAACAACAATATTTTGACAAGTAACACCTAGTAAATTGAAGAGAAAGCTTTTTGTGTGCTAAATGTATGTAACCAACGATATATAAAATTTGGTCGCCTTAGCTTACAAGTGACGTATCGAGGGATATATATCCCAATGAAGTACATATAAAGTGGTGCATCGTGGCAAACGTGCCGTATTAAACGCTATAGTTTCCACTTGGTCGTCTTATAACAAGAACGAATAGTTTGGTAGTCGGTCATTTCACATGACGTTTAATAATGCGTTGTTAATTTGTCATCGTGGGACGTAAATATTTTAACAGACATTTATCATTTTGAAGGTTGGTTAGTAAATGCTGTGATTAGACTAAACAAACATTGATTGGTGAAACTGGGTCTTATTATTTAAAAATAAACATTAATCATTTTTTGAAAAATATCGTACTTTTCCAAGATATTCCTATTAAATACCACTAGAAAACGATTTACATTTAAAAATTCGAAAGTTTAAATCCATTAGAACATTGTTCATTTTGTAAGTGATGTTCAAAGTGCTTTAAAACTCTCCGGTATTTTATTTACAGAATTTACTGAGCGATATAGTTTTTTAAAGACAAAATTTAATTATTCCTTTTATGAACAGCCTCTTTTCAAAGCTGTTTAAATCAATCATTAATAATTTATTTAGTGCTATTTAGTGCTATGTTATGCTATCATTAATATTTATCTACCAAATTCTACATACATATAAACATTTAATTAACTTGTCTATTTAGTGAAATAGCAACTAAAGGTTTGAATATTCGGATAAATGGTTGTAAAGGAGAATATCTTGCGGCTGAAGATTGGCTTGAATTCTTGAGTTCAACGTCATAAGGTTTTGTATAGTTTCGAGGAATGTTTGAATCTTTACATATACCATGATTACATGCAAATATTTACAGGAAGCACTCATAACTGTGTATATTTTTTATTAGAAGAGTTTAAGAATTATATTTTTTTCACCTTTATCTATTTAATTAATAATAACTAAAAACATATGCGATAATTTCCATACTAATTTAATTATATTTATGTAAATTATTTTGAACATAAAAAATATCGAATTTTAAATAATATTGTAGAGTTTTCAAGTACGTTTTGTTCATAACTGAATGATTTGAATTTTCTTCAAATATAATAGTTTATTTAAAAAGAAAACATTTACCAAGTATTTGAACAGAATTCTCAAACAACTATTCTCTAATATTCTTCCCTGTGTTTTGACTGAACAAGATAAAACCTGAAACAAATGATTTTTATGTCGTCTATTCGTGATAATAGTAACCGAAACGCCTCGAACATGCAAAAATAAATTAAAGAACAGGCGTAGTATCAGAAAAACTTATTTTTTTTTGTCTTCTATATTTCAACCTACGTTCACATTTTCCATTGTAATAATTTCAATAGATTTAGATTTTAAGAGATAAATGTTGGAGCTTATCTGACCTTGTTAGGGTCAATCCGAGTATACGACGGAAGAAGTTAGAGACGAAACTACTCAGCATTCCATGGATTCACCATGCGGGTGCCGGGTCCATCGCGTTACAGGGAGAGGAGCTTCAACAGTGCCTGGGACTTGCGACCCAAGTGTAGGTTTAAGGGGCCCCTTAACTAAAGCGCGTTATACGCTCACCTCCACTGTCCAAGCTCCTCTACCTACCTAACCAAATTTGAAAAGAACCTACCAGGGCTGCCTTCGATATACGTTCCAGGAATGCATTAATGTGAGTTCAGGACAAGCCCAAGTCCTTTAGTAGGTTGTAGAGAGATTTCGCTGTTATACCTCTCGCTCCCACCTCTACCGCGTACAAATCTACTACGAACCTATTTCGAGTGAGTTCGTTTGTGAGCTCGTAATATTTGTTGACCTTGATGGTATGATCTTTGGAGATGTTGGTTTCCCAAGGGACCGTAAGCTCTATCATCACTACGCGCTTTACAATTCGCGAAAACATAAATATATCCGGTCTGGAGGCCGACGCACAAATATCCTCGGGGATTTTATATTGTTTTTCATACGTGTCCATCATTATAGTACAATCCGACGCCGCTTTAAGTATGGAGTAAGGCTTGACGTTTGATTTTGTAGCCCTAGTGCATTCTCTCACAAAACCTACTGATCGTTCGAATAATAAGAATTGCACAAACACGAAAATAGCAAAAGTTTGCTCTAAAAATAACAAAAAGTTACTCAACTCCTTAGTATGGTTGTCAGTGATAAACTTTCCCTTACCTAAGTCTGTTATTACTTGAAAGTTGGAAAATTATGATTCGTTCTGGAAGAAAATGCTTTAAAGTAAAATTAATGAAATATGTTTCTTTTATATGATAATAATTAACTGTAGTATAAACATTGTGGATTTCTCTGTAATAATTGACACGCATGTTACGGCCTAAAACATCAAAACTATTAAAATGAAATTTAAAATATTTGTATGCTGCTTTGTCGGTCTAAAACTACGAGACCAATAACTTTATCAAATTATATAGCCATCGATCATTTCAACTATACACACAGAATTGATTACATTTACTCAAGATATGTCATATGTTGATTCCTTTGAGGCCGGCGTGTATGTATATAATGTTATCTTAACTAAATCTATCACCTCGGTTATTCGAAATACTCTGATAATTAATCTAAAACATTCTAGGCTTGCTTCGGAAATGGACTTATTAAAAATAAAATAAGCGATAACAAATGCATATTGTTTGAGTGTATTCTTTAAAATTCCGAATATTTGATATAAGTCAACAAAAAGGTATCTACATAAATGATTTGAATTCTATATTCTAATATTTTTTACTTTAGTGACAATTGAAAAAACATGTGTTTATTCGGTTGCTCGTATAAATAGTTATAACGTTCTATAATCAAAGTCCGATATCGTGTATCTTTTTAGTAAATAATACTGCAATTAACGTCACGTTTTTTCTGATAATAAAACCGTATACTCCTTATAGTTTTTCAGTTTTCGTTCCATGTATATGTTTCGAACAGCTTCTATTTTCAACTGAGTGAAAACCAACTTAACGATATGGATTTTTAATTCAGTATTTGAAATATTACTCTTTTAGTGGACATGAGTTTTGTTTTATATTTCTTACATAATTTTGAGCCAATTTTAGTTATTGGTTATAAGGAAAAAGTATTTAGAAGCACAACAACCATATAGATATCTTCATATATTTTATATATAAATCGACTACGGTCATATCAGAATATCTAATATCAATTTGTTTATGGATTCTCTTTATTTTAATTCGTTCTCTTACACATATTCCTTAAGTATCTAAGGATGATGATTATAATGAATATTATATATATGAATGAATAAAATAGAGATAATTTTTTAAACTTTAATTACAAAAATTCATTAAGAAATATTAATTTCAAACATGTATTTCTCATAGAAATTACATTATCACGTATTTAACAATAAGAATATAAAATAAACATGAATAAGAGAGTTTTAGTTTACATTAGCTGTTAGTTAAAATCCACACAAAGACGAACTTACGTAATTTAATTAGCGAAATACAAACACCAATCCACATTTATACAAATTACATATACTATTGTTCGTTTCGTTTTACTTTATTAGAATTCTGCTTACTCGAGATTTACATTTGAATGAAAATTTTAAGCTTGTAAAAAGAGACAATGTAGGTTATTTGTTGTGATGAATACCGTTTTCAACAAATGTATTTTATGAAAATCGATTCTTCGTTTTCAAATATTTTTCATTTCTTTATTCAATCTATAATTTATGTACTTTAAGATTATGTTAAATCCCATCAATTTTCTACTCGTAATATATAATTTCTGTAGCCTTTCAATAATTTTCCACAATTTTGTGTTTTATAAATAAATAGGATATCTAATTAGTTGATTAAATAAGAGTTCTTCATGTTTTATAGTAATCATAATCATTGTCACATGAATATATTGGGAATGTTTTTAATGTAATTTAAAATGTTTTTTATAATTATTAGCCTTTAAAATAAATTTAGAATATTTTTGATAATAAACTTATAATAATTTTTATGTAAAAATTACTGCATATTCTTCTAGTTCTTATCTATTCCCAATTCTAGAGACTAGACCCAATCCTGCACTAATATATTATATTTTAGGAATTTCCTGTATCATATATAGGTATAGCTATAGAAATTAAAAATAACGGAACAATATTTTTAAAAACAAATCATATTCCAAAAAATCAGTAATACGTGGTTATTTTGGAACTATAAGCCCGAAAGGCAAGTAAATCAGTTTTTATTTAAGATCTGTATCCGTAAATTTCTTATTACTAACAATGGTTTTAATTATGTTACGCAAGTATGACCGGGGAATAAGTTTCTAGTACATGAATGGTATAAAGTACCAAATATTGACACTGTACCATCGGTAGGAATGGGAAAGTAAAGACGACACCGTGCACCTTGCACCATTGCGTCGGTGGAACTGGGAAATGGGTTTTCACATATACTCAGTCTGGAGTCAATATCTGACTTACAGACTTCGACATATGATGAAGTTATTGATAAATCTTAATTATGTATTGAATCTGAACTCAATCTCTGACTTACAGACATCTCTTTAGAATGTACTTACTGATAAGTCTTCATTATAACTTGAATATAGTTTTATAAGTAATACTGATTTTTCTTACATCCTGCACTACTATCAAACCTAATTATAAATAATAAAAGTAAATAGTTGAGAAAGTTTATTAGTATGATGTAATATTTTTTTGTTACAACTAGAATCAGGAATTTTAATGAGGCTTATTTCTATAAATAATGGATTATTATTATATCATTTAAAAACAAACATAAATGTTATATAAGGATATATACAGGGTGACTGGTGAATTACTATCGATATTTGAGGACGTGATATTTGACGATCATATATGACAAAATAAAAATTAATATAACATAAATATTAATAAACTTCTAAGTAAAGTTAACCAAAAGTTATGTAATTAATTACGCATCGTATGAACACCCTACAGATTAGGTATACACACACACACACACAGACGCGGCGGCGGCGTAGTGTTGTATCAGCACGCCGCCGCACGCGTCCACACTTGGAACACTTGGAACGTGTACACACTTTATTTATTTTTACGGAAATTTGGTTAAAAATTAAGTACCTATTTTTTTTACATAATTCGAATGAGAATCATGTACCGAGTATGCTCCTTAAATATTGATAGTAATTCACCAGTCACCCTGTATAAGGCGACTATATACTATGTGCAGAAGGCAAGGGGAAACCACTGCACTATATTAACAAGAAAGTCATCATCAAGTTAGACGAGTGCCGAAGTGTTGTGAAGCGTGCCACCGCACATCATGATGACCACGACCGTTCTGCCAAGAACGTATCGACTTAGAAGAAGAAGAAGATACTATATTTAAAATGAAACAATGTTTGTAGAATATACCACGCATTTTACTATTTTATTATATATTTTCCTGAGGTTTCGATTTTCATTACTTGGATCACGAGCTGACTTGGAAGTGACAAATTGCAATAAAAAACAGTAGAATGAACTAATAAAACCGGTTAGCTCATCTGAAAAGTAAAGTATTACATAACATTAGTTTAAAATTGCGAAATAATTATAAATGACCAAATAAACGCCAAGCGCTAGAGTAGATTTATATTTTTTTCTAAAATGTAAATTGAAATATACGCTTTGAAAAGAAGAACAATGACAGAAATATTACGGCAATAAGAATTCAAATTATTTTTACTTTTTCTTGAGGACTACTACATGTTGATCAGAGTTCTTCATTCTTACAATTTTACCTTTTGTTTACCTTTTAACGGTGCCAAATTGAGTTCGATTTACGTCTTAATACTAATGTGGCTTTTGTCTTGCTGATAGTTTTGAAATTTTTACTTATAAATAAAGAAAACATCTAGTTTGTTAATAAATGTATTAGCACATGAATAAGACGAATACATTTTCCGCCATTTGAACTACTTTTACAATTTTTTGTTAACATATGTGAAGTTTTACTAGTGATTGTGGTAGATCAATAAGATATTTTTGAATTTTATAAAACAAAACTTATACATATTTATCTAGTTCTACGTTCACTTAAATACAAAGTTTCATCCAAAACCGTTAAAAGTTATTGAATAACTAAGAAATACACATTATACGGCTTATAATATTTGTAATCGATGGAATTATATGTTCTAATATAAGAAAAAAAGACTTAGGAAATTCAAAATAAAACTGCGAGAGTAACATGTGTATTAATGGACTTTTTATATTGTATCATTCTGATTTATAACCCGAGAATAATAGCGTCACGTACAATAAAGAATTAAGAATGGATTTTATTTTATGGCGTTTGAGTAGTTTTTAGAACATAGATCTTGCAAATTGTATTCAAATCGTGAAGATACGCTTCTGTATAATGATATTTACTATATAGTATGCAAATAAATAATTAAATTTCGGAAAATGTACCTAATCCCAGCGCCTCTTAGAAACAACCTAAAATGTAAAAGTAATTAAAAAAAATAAGATTTATTTTTAAGTACACCATGATTTCTAATAGTAAATGGCAATTTTATTTGGGCTCAAGACTTAGCTCACTTATATGTGGATTTATATTGTTAAGATTCCTTTCAAACAAGCGGGCGTAACATTAATGAACATTTTTAAAAGAGGATTTATTTATAGAATTAGAATTTTGAACCAATTTCTTACTAGACTAACTACAAATATTTTGTTTGCAATACGAGTATGTTATATTTCCTGAAGTCTGACATCAGTAAACAGAATACAGCACCCGTGGAACTACCAACAACTGAATCATAAAGAGTAATTCTGTAATGCAACTCGTAATAAAATAACAATGGGCTTTATTTTCGAACAATAAAAGATACAGATGTTTCGCTTAATTAAATTCTTTAACTGATAAAATAATGAAGCAACGCGCGCCATACATCAACGTACAAACCGACGACAGAGCAGAAAATAATCGCGGATGTTCACACATAGTTCACTCTAATGAAGCGTGCTTCTGCATATTATACAGGGTTGTACATTACATATGAATACATACAGATTTATATAACTGTCTATGAACATATTTATTAAAATTAAAGATACCTTAAGCGTGTACATGAATAAAAATTCATATAGATAGTACAGTACGAATGATTTATCGGTACAGAATGGTTTAGAATCTCCAGAATCAGAATTTTCGCATTCCAAGTGCTTAACCAAGTACGTCATCGTGCTCACAAAGTATAAGGTAAACATTGCTACAAAATTAAAGCTACATATTACAATAAGAATATAATATCTATCGTTCACTATGTTTTTTTCTATCCGTTATATCCGTATGTCGGGTATATATATGTCTATGTATAACAGTAAAGAAACTGGACTGCATTGTTGTGGAGGTTGGACGAAAGAAACTTGGTTGTTTCACTCGAATCATTCATTATACATTCTCTACTTCTTTTCAAATTTATACAGATATAAAACTGTTGTTACTAACTATTATTTAAGATTGCAATATAATGCAAATATAAATTCAAATGGCATCAAATTTAATTTAACTTTTATAGTTTACTAGTTTTGGTGCGCGAAAACAGCGGAGGTGAGTTAGAGAGAAATGTATAGTGTATTAAAACAATAGATATGGTAACCAACTGTCAACGACACCTATAGCCTATACCATTTGACATCATACACAATACAACTATTATGCTTATGCTTGCTTAATACTCTGCGGAAACTAAATGGTATTTCACGATAAATTAGACGTTATGTATTATTCTGATACGTAGTCTTTAGTAGTAGTAGTATTTAGTAGTTTCTCAGTAAAAGACCTACAGACATACTTCCATACATCCTCACGAACATTAACATAATATATCCCGTTAATTTATAAACATCCACTGCGTCAACCCTGAAATATAACACGACTCTCTGGCGCATTGCAATGATCATAAACCCAAGTTAATTGAATATGAAGCTACATTTATGACTCAGTTAATTCCTGAGTAGATGATAATAATGCGTTTTTGTCTACTACGTGGTTATATTGTCAAATAACATACGCTCTGCTTGAAGCTTAACAATTTGTCCGACAACAAATAGATTGATATTTACAAAGTTTCTATTATTTTATTTCATGTAAAAATTAAGATTAATAAGATTAGAAATTGCACTACTTCGTATTCAAAAATAGTTATTGCCCAATTTTTTAATCACTAACATGTAAAAAAATTATAATTATGTCAAGACTTATAAGATTTTTTTAAATAAGGTTATTAATTTTTAGTTTGCATTAAATTATATTAATTATTGTTATACCGAATTTTATTGTATGGTCATTAGCACTAATTAAAATACTTTAACAATAGAATATAAAATACGGTACTTTTTCCATTAATTAAACGACGTGGAAAAACAATGATATCTAAGATTTTCACATTTAAATAAAACTGAGACGCCTATTTTTAGAGGAACGCTACGGCTATCGAAGCGAACGATGAAGACATCGGTCTTCAGTGTGTGAACAAATAATGTACATATCAAGCAACTATACACTTGGGAGCATGTAGTTGTAAAAATATTAAACTCCGTATCGTTGTAATATCCAAAAACCTTAGTTTTATTTAAACGTTGTAAAATATTTGTTATCGCTATTGAGGTCAGTAAAGTATCACGATTAATGAACTCAATCGCCAGCTGAGACAATATCTATATATAAATTTTGCTATGTCCTATTAATAAAAAAAAGTATATTGAAGAAACTTTTATGTTGTACAATAATTTCTACCCAGTGCACTCTAATTCCGGTGCCTCTAATTTCAACTGTGGAAAGAAGTCAATTAAGCTTAAATTTGTTTTGATATCCTAATGAGGAGGTTTGTTATATCCATTAACTATAATATAATTTTATGTTCTTAATAAATAGTATAATAGTATAATAATGTCAACTTTGGATACCTTAGTTAAAAAAGTATATTATCATTATATCCAAAATTATTTCATTCCTGTTTTTGGCAAAGCATGCAAAAATACTAGGATAATGAGTTTTAGAAAAACTCAACAGCTAAACCAAGATTTCTTGGGTATTTCACTCTTACTTTTAAGTAAAAACTAATCAAAAGGTATTTATCTATACTAATATTATAAAGCAGAAGAGTTTGTTTGTTTGTTTGTTTGAAAGCTCTAATCTCCGAAACTACTGGTTCGAATTGAATAATTCTTTTTGTGTTGGGTAGTCCAGTTATCGAGGAAGGCTGTAGGCTATATAACATCACGCTACAACCAAAAGGAGCAAAGATATAGTGATAAATGTGTAAAACACGGGGGAAATTATTTCATATTTGAAGCCTTCCGTTGCGTGCGCCATGAAAACGGTTCAAGATACACAAAAAATATGTATTAAAGAATAATAGCTCTTTTAATGATTTAAAAAACAGTCAGCGACAGTATATGTCTATCTTTATCTTTATCTGTTTATCTTTAACTCACCAAAACCGTTTTTATGGTACCTAATTTGGTCGAAATAATTTGTTTAAGTTGTATCAACATAATAATATTAATCTTAATTCAAATAAACATATAAATATGTTGTTGGTTAAGAGTACTTCATTGTGAATAAAAAGAAACATAGATTTTATCCTGAAAATTCTACGGGAACTCGACCATTCGGAAAACCCCGCAAGAACGGGAACTATGTGGGAAGAACCAAAAATCTGCCGGAAGTCACTATTCCACGCAGACGAAGTCGCGGCAAAAGCTAGTATCTTATAATAGTATTGCCAATTTTCACTAAATCACAAACAAGGAATTTTTAAATATATATTTCAATGAAAAATAGTGAAAGTGTCGGAAAAGGATACAAAAAGATCTATCGACAGATGTGAACTTTATGAGCCGACTTTCTTTTTAAATTCAGTTAAAATGCTTAAACCAATAAATATATAGTAAAATAAAAAAATTACAAAGACTAAAGGCAATAATACTCCAGATTAACTGAATACTAGTAATTCATCGACATTAGCTATAGAAACAAATGATGATTACAATTCCGTTCCGTAAGTCTGCAAAGCTCTTAGAATCCCGTAGTTTTGTATGTTTTGCTTACCTTCCCCGCAAAATGAAAATTAATTTCAATACGCTGTCCTATTTAGCAAACAAATTTGGTGAAATGACATCGAATTCCCGAAACCAATACAATTCTATACTAGATTAAAATTTTATAGTTAAATGATATGTTGATATTAAAATAAAATGTAACATTATAAAGCGTGGTGCAATAAATGGTTACCATAACTGAAAAACGATTGATATGAAATAATTTTTGTTGCGACAGAAATATATGAAGACTAGCTTCCGCCCGCAGATTCGCCCGCGTGGAGTTCGGTTATATCGCGTTTCCAAGAGAACCTTTCAAAAGTCTGGGATAAAAACTATCTTATGTTCTTTCTCAAGGTCAACTCCATCTCCGTACCAAATTTCATAAAAATTAGTTCAGTGGTTTAGGCGTGAAAGCGTAACAGACAGACAGACAGAGTTACTTTCGCATTTATAATATTAGTAGGGATAATTAAATGTGTTCAATATTTAATGGTATACGTGGATTAAATAAATAACATCAGTTATGGAAAATTTGGCCAGAAAATTATTTTTCATGAATTTTCAAAAGAATAATTCGATAAGGTATTAAAATTTAATTAAAAAGTGTGACAAGCATGAAGAAATGTTGAATGCATAAAAAGCATAAATCCTCATGAACCTCTGCCTCTTGTGTTTGCATAAAATAAAACAAACGATCACAAAAAGTTGTTCTCTTAATTGTTTTCATTACTTCTAAAATATAAATCCTACTAAAATCCTTAACGAGAAAACCTATGAATAAATGCACTATGCAATATTTACTGTGAAAAAACTTTTCTTCAGGCGATAAGTGTATAAAAATGTACTTACGTTGTAAACGATGTTGTGACGAACAATATTCATCTGAAAATTAAGTTTTACATTTAGTAAGTATATAATTATAGATGAAGTATAGAACAAAATTATATCTTTTTGAGGGAGGAAGCAAAATTAACAAATTATTTATTTATGCCGCACGTCTTCGTCTGACTCCCATAACATACGAAATTGAACATCTGAGTGGTTTACTTTGGATCCAATTATTTAAGTAAACAAACGTCAACTCCTTCTACATGAATCTTATTTATCCAGTCTCCAGATCATTACTTTACATATTAATGTAAAGTAATGAATTGAATACTTATTCAGGTATCATTACTTCATATTATTTTGGAATTTTCATACTTCGATATACACCAGCCCCATAGTAACATTGCCAATACATTGCTACGATTTTAATTGTGGCAGAACAAACTATCGATAAAGTGATAATGGTAAATATAAAAAGGGTAAACAGTAAATAATATTTATGGCATCATGAATAACAAAATCGCATTACTATATTTTTGAAGCAACTAGTACATATGCATAAAAATTAAATGATAACAAACAATACTATGTCACGTGTTTGGACAGCAAACACTGTCCAAATTTTATACAGGTATGGCTTTTTGATGGTAATTTTTTTTTTAACGCGAGGCGTTACAGTACTTAAGAAATAATAAATACGTAGTTAATGAGAATTGTGACAAAAAAAAAGAATTGAGAATAATGTAAATTATTTGTAAGTTGATTAACAGCCAACAGATGAGGAACACCATATTAATCATATTGATATAAAGATCATAATAAAATAGAAACGTGAAGACTGTAAGGTTGTTTCGTAGATTAAATGTTAATTTTTCGAGAAATTTGTATCTTTCAAGAAATCTTCTTATTGAAAGTTTTTCTCTGTCTTTCTAGTAAAAGCTCTTTACAAGATCTCGTAAAAAAGAAGGTACGACGAATTGAATCTATCAGTAGAACTTATTCTAGACAACTTTGAAATTATGACTAAAGCTTCGTAATTCGATATTATGTAAATAACGGGTACAAGACGACATAAAATTAATATTTTTATAAGTAATACTATAAATTTATTGTCAGTTAGTTCTTATATATAATTATTTTTTTTAAAGTAAAAAGACAATTGCAAACACTTTAATTTTTTTTTATATGGAAGAGGGAAAATAATCTGATAAAGGGTCCTTGACTTTCAGAAATCTTTTATTTCTGATAAGGTTTTTATGACCTTCAGACTGTTCAGAACAATTTAGTTTTGATTGGATTTATTACTCAAGCTTTACTGCTGTGGTAACCAAAAACAACTTTTATTGTAGTCAGTTTTTTTTTATGTACAATAGGCTAGTCGCCACTATTTTTGTTATTTCATAGAACGGTTCATTACGATTATATTACGCCATAAAAACATTTTATTTTTTTTTGAAGCGCCTATCCTAATAAAATTTAAATTTTAAAATATATTTTCGCTATGCAGTCATAAACGCCGTCCGCCATGATGGTCTACTAATTATTTGTGCCGTGACGTAATATTCTTGTAAACAATACGAGTGACTATCATAACCTGTTTATCGGAATTCAAAACCATTTCTTCACAAGGATTACATGATAAAATATAGTAGTCATCACTATTGTATCCAGCGGTAATGTAAGAATGCATCAATAAAGAACCCAGAAAAGTTGTGGATTAAAGTACGCAGTGTTGAGAATATGTGTAATACCTGATTACAACTAGCTAAAAGAGACACCGTAACTCTGTCCAATCGAACAGAAGTGTATTTCTGTGAAGATCACTTCAATGTAAGTTAAAGAAACTTACACCAAATATTTTTTTGTAATTTTCACTTTAAACTATAATGTATTAATATTTTTTCTTTCTAAATAAAGTTTCAGTAAGCGACTATGCGTAGTCAATTGCCCACGTGCTAACATTGGTTCTGTTTTTATTTTAGCTTGAAAGTGACATGGAAAAATATAAACAATATAAAATCATGGGTTCAGTTAAAAGAATCAGAATGAAAACTAATTGTGTTCCAACTCGATTTAGTTGTCAAAAGGAGAGAAAACGCAAGCGTTTGGTAACAAATGATGAGGATGTTGTCAAGAAGAGAGTATACTCCATCTAACAATCTTTTATTCTTTTTACGTGGTATAAATAAGTATCAAGGCGTATAAATGAAAGACCACGAATAACCTGAAATAGAGTTTGATATTACGTTGTTTACAATATTGTGACTTAAAAACATGGCGGACGGTGTTTTCAATTTTCAGTTTAAGTTTGTTTTTTTTTTTATCATTTCAAGTTCCAGTTGAATTTTTATAGCAATCCCTTAGAAATATTTATTGCAGTTTATATACTTCGGACCCTTATACGGAATGATATTTGAATCAAAATTATTGTTATAAATGGTGACAAAATCTCATTTTCCACAATACTAGAGACCAATTAAATTAATAATTAAACTAATCTTCTTACGGTCGTGAAAACTATTTAGTCAAAATAAACTAATATTGTTATTTTTTTAACGGGCAGACGAGATGTCTGCCGTGATCACGGTTGCTGCAAAGTCATCGAAACATCGGGAGTATGTAGTTTTTAACATAATAAAATACGAGAAGTAATCAGAAAATATTAATTTCATTTAAACGAACGAACGAACATCTAGTATATACTTTATGATCTGTTCATCACAGCTTTATAAAAGTTATTTAAATAGGAATATCCAGCGGAGTTCCATTTTCAAACATTCTTATTACAATCTTTTGAAAAAAACAAACAAGGCAAACAAAATAATTTATTTGGGTGTACACAACCTGCTAACTAATAAAAACTATCATAATACTTTTTATGGAAACGAATAACATTACCTTTCTTTTAGATCAACCTCAACTGGTCACAACAGCTCACACACCATGACTTTACACTTATTTTAATTTTATTACCAAACGACAATATTGAAAATGTACACGCTCGTTACTAATTTCATTAAACACATATCACAAGCACAGAACTCACAGCTATAATTTTTCATAATTCGTTAATAAATTAATTCACTGTTTACTAATTAAAACGTATTCACTTGTGCTTAGAAAAACAAATGACAATATTGAATAATAATAAAATGGCGACAAAAGTATAAACAGTTTACCGACCAATCAGAGCCCCGTTTCGTTTGACAATTAACGGACTTTCTACAAACAATTCAAAATTTAAATCAGTGCTTTCCGAACACTATGCATGTGTTAGTTTTACACACACGCATACAAACATTTCCTGTATACATACACGAAATTTGTAGATCGTCCTTGACACGTTTTGTATGGAAAATAATAGTCCGAGATCCCACTGCAGGATTTTTGCGTTCATAAGTTATTTCATATTTGTTTAAAACCAAATTTTTATATTTATGTATAGTTAGGAGAACATAATACATTTACCTACTAGGTTAATTTTTGCGAACACACCCTGGCTGCGAAGAGTTGCGGCTAGGTGCGTAATGGCAACCGTGATTTTTTAGAATCCTCATATAAATTACTGTCATTTATAGTTTTCTTTATTTAATAAATAAATGAACGGAATTTTTCCAATAAACTAAATTAAAAATTATTTAATTAAAAATTATTTATATAACTTAGTAAATATACTATCTTCTCCTAACTATAAATAAACTTAAAAATTTGGTTTTAAACAAATAACCGATGACCGCACCAATCCTGTAGTGGGTTCTTAGACTATAAGCAGAGAGTGATTGGGCTATCGCCGCTCTGGCTGCATAGCGGCGCTAGCAGTTAGCAGCGGCCGATCGAAAATGTTTCCTTTTTACTTGGTTAGATGGCACTTATTAACACATCATGAATCAAAATATGTCATTTTAAATGTCTGTTGACATTAGTATTTCGTAATGTATGATTTAAAGTATATAAGTAAGAATTAAACAATATATGTTTAATTTTTATATGCGTATGGTATGTAGTGCTTATTTGGATCTATAGTGTGCACGGCACTGGTACGTCATAATGGTGATATGTTGTTATTTAAACTAATCAATATTCATAATGACGTGTTAAAAAAATAGGTGAAACTAGTATGTAGATGTAATGAACGACCTGCATTTTGTCAATATGTAACATGTTATTCAATTACTCATATATTTTACAAAATTAAAGAGTAAAAACGTAAACAAAATGGTATAAATATTTTTGAAATAACCTGTGTCGAAGGATGATAGAACTAAAATAAGAGTTACGTAACTACCAAAAAGGACACTGACCAGTAGAAAATAGACGAAGTTAGTTTAGATAGAACACAAAACTTTTTAAACCTCAAAGTGTTTACAAAGTTATAGGAATTTATCACTAACATCTAACTTTATACCGATAAGAATTAACTTTGTCTTATGATTTAAACAATGTTTTGAGTTCCAACCCTAATCAATGAGCATGTTACGTACGCGGTACATATAAAGAAATGAATGAACATCAACGGGGCGACATCTTTGTATAGGTAAAATAACGTGTAACTAGTGATGCCGCTGACTCCGCGGAACGAACACCATGCCGTGTGATCAAGAAGATTCCTTACGCCATACAAGCAATGGAATGGCATTGCTATACTAACATGGGGGCAAACATGTAGTCTTAGGTATAGATTATAAGTTTTAATATGTAATACTTTTTATAATATACATATAAGTAGGTATGTTTCGTAGTTTTCCTGGAACCTCCGAACGCCACCCTACGTAATTAGCATCTCTCTAGTAATATTATGTAAACTTTTTAAAAATATACAATTGTAATGAATGAATATAATGACTTACGTTTTGTAATTATATTTTATTAAAATGTTGTAGGAATCGTCATCTTTAGAGAATAATATTCCAGAATAAACAAGTTGATATCTCTCTCTCTTAATAATCTCTCTTGTTAATGAAAGAGGAAATCTTCTAAAGTGACAATTTTGTTCTTAATTACCTGTTTTGTGTTTTCGTGTTTATGGATTATTCGTAATACAGGGATAAAGTTTTGAATGAAAAAAAATAAATAATTTTCTTAGATTTATGAGTTGGAGGAGAAGTTATAATTCTTAAAACACAAACATTTCCTGTTTAATTTATATTTGATTTGACTGTTATGCAAACTCATTTTATTTTTGATAATAAACTCAAAATTAAAAGAAATACTTGTATTAAATTATAATTTTAATATTCAACTATAATGATAGCCAGTGTTTGGACGCTAATAAACTTGTAATGTAATTTAAATGCTTTACATTAGTCAACGTTACAGAATCGTACTTTCATCTGCATCTCACTTTCGAAGCTTCCTAACAATATCTACTGAAAAAAGGCATTATAAGTAAAATTTATGTCTTTTAGTCTTGCGTTAATCTATACTAATATAATAAAGCTAAAGAGTTTGTTTGTTTGTTTGCTTGTTTGTTTGAAAGCGCTAATCTCCGAAACTACTGGTTCGAATTGAATAATTCTTTTTGTGTTGGATAGTCCACTTATCGAGGAAGGCTGTGGGCTATATAACATCACGCTACGACCAATAGGAGCAAAGATATAGTGGTAAATGTGTAAAAAACAGGAGAAATTATTTCATCTTTGAAGCCTTCCGTTGCGTGCGCCGTGAAAACGGTTCAAGATACACAAAAAATATGTATTAAAGAATAATAGCTCTTTTAATGATCTAAAAAACAGTCCGCGACGGTATATGTCTATCTTTTAAGATTAACTCACAAAAACCGTTTTTATGGTACCTAATTTGGTTGAAATAATTTGTTTAAGTTGTATCAACATAATAATATTAATCTTTATTCAAATAAACAAATAAATATGTTGTTGGTAAAGAGTACTTCATTGTGAATTAAAAAAAACATAGGTTTTATCCTGAAAATTCTACGGGAACTCGACCATTCCGAAAACCCCTCAAGAACGGGAACTATGTGGGAAGAACCAAAAATAGTACGATAGTCCTGATACTTCTTAGTTAATAAATTGAATCTATGTCTCTTTTATGATAAAATAAAATCAAAATTTTATAGTCAAACTAGCTTTTGCCGCGACTTCGTCCGCGTGGAATAGTGACTTCCGGCAGATTTTTGGTTCTTCCCACATAGTTCCCGTTCTTGCGGGGTTTTCAGAATGGTCGAGTTCCCGTAGAATTTTCAGGATAAAACCTATGTTTTTTTTATTCACAATGAAGTACTCTTAACCAACAACATATTTATTTGTTTATTTGAATAAAGATTAATATTATTACGTTGATACAACTTAAACAAATTATTTCGACCAAATTAGGTACCATGAAAACGATTTTTGTGATGTAATCTTAAAAGATAGACATATACTGTCCGGGACTGTTTTTAGATCATTAAAAGAGCTATTATTCTTTACTAAATTTTTTTTGTTTATCTTGAACAGTTTTCACGGAGCACGCAACGGAAGGCTTCAAAGATGAAATAATTTTTCCCGTTTTTTACACATTTACCACTATATCTTTGCTCCTATTGGTCGTAGCGTGATGTTATATAGCCCAAAGCCTTCCTCGATAACTGGAATATCCAACACAAAAAGAATTATTCAATTTGAACCAGTAGTTTCGGAGATTAGCGCTTTCAAACAAACAAACAAACTCTTCAGCTTTATAATATTAGTATAGATGATTCCATTCACAGTATCATTCATGATTCATGCCGTAATAACATTTCCGTATTATTTTTACTATTGCCTGTTTACGTTGTAGTGTTGTTGATGAAACTCGTTAGTAATTACGTATTAGCACAAACAGTGAACAAATGTAATGCAGTGGACATTCAAATATTGCTATTTACAGGCAAGCAAATTAATAGCTTATTACTCTAATTGACATATCTATGCTTTATTGGATTGGATACCTAACATACAAATACTAGTATAAGCTTAAAGAAATTCACCCAAATTGATGCAAGCTATTATCACCGCCATATACCTAAGTTCTGTGTAATGTGACATGCAATAGATGAAACAAATCTATAATGTTATCTATAATGTCGGCCTATCGTAAGACCACTATTGAGCGAAGACCTCTCACATGGAGCAGGTTTGAGCATTAATCACCACGCTTGCTCAAGACGGGCTGGTGATTTCAAACTTATAATTGTGAAATTATAAATCCTGGTATCCTCACAATATTTTCCTTCATCGTCTGTCAGTGGTATCTAAATACTCTCAGAAAGCACATGTGACTGTAAAATCCCATTGGTACTTGCCGGGTTTCCAACACGCGCCCTCATGCACGAGAGGCGGGCCTTTTAACCACTAGGCCACCACTGCTATCACCATAGATAGAGCAAAACTTAATGTAATTAGTGTGCCTTAATAAGTGTGGCTGAAACCAACATTCATGGCAACTTTTCTTGTTGAAGATTTATTTAATTATATCTAATTTAGAACCCTGACGGGTTTAAAACTGTTCATGTTAACTATTTGGCTTTATATATTTTTAAACACAATTTTAAAACAGAAAATATTTAAGACGCCATTTTATATTTCTTGGAAGAACTTATATTGAAAAACTATATGTTACTATTATATTAAAAGATTCTCGGAAAATGTGCTTTCTGATTATGGAAACTCGATCAAATCCAATTTAAAAGGTATTCGCGGAAATACAGATTAACCTTTATATTTAATAGTAAAATAATGACATGCATTCTGCTATCTCGGTGCAAAAGTGATGGTGGTGATTGTATGATAGTGTTGCCTCATCCAGTTGCAAAGTAAAAAAAATACCGACAAACTTATTAATCAACTAAATATAGATGTAGAAAAATACTTTTAATTATTAGATAGTCTTTACTTTATGTTTGTTTTATGTTGAAATAAATCTAAAACTTCACCAACATGTAGTTATCTATTTTATTGCCAATAGTTACACTTTAATCTTCTACTTAAATGCAGCTATATACATATATGCTTCCCCGTTTTACATTCATAAACATGCGTTATTACAGGAATGACTGTTAAGGGTATGGTCTTAACTACTCAAAGCACCCTTATCTCTGGACTAGGATAATCCACCTGAAAATCACAGTCGAATGCACAAGCGACCCCGTTGTTCTACTAAAGCGACCGTGGTTACCGTTAGTGGTTAGTGGGTAGTTCGAAATCAATCCTTTAGAGTACCACATACCTCTCCGATTTCCCTCTTGGGTCGGAGGGAAGTGACAAATCGCTTCCGCAACATTAAAAATAAGAGGTAATGATCTTAAAACGACGGCAATAATAATTGAAATGGACTTTACTTATGTACGTAAAACGGTTTTAAAGCAATTACCTCTATTGTATTAATAAAGCGAAGAATATAATTTAAGGAAGAAGTTTCTCTAATCTAATTTAAAAAAGTAATTTTTTAATGTTCTTTCGATAAGATAGAATAAATTAACTTAATTAAATTTACTCTTCTAGTTATTGCATTTTATATGAATTAACATAAATAAAACAATTTATAAGAAATTCATAAACTAGACAAAGGTTTTAAAGTTTTCTGTAACTAGATATTTTAATTAAGACTCTTATCAAAGCTGCGAGACTGCAAGAGATTTACGTAACAATATTCGTCTTAGACGCCATCTCGTTAAAATATTCAGATATAACTTATTATGTACCATTGTGATTGTTTGTTGTGGTTTCAGATTTGTGTTTAGAAATACTTATCCCAAAAACATTTAAATAAAATATTCAATTACTTCCTATCGATAACAAATTCACTAAACTATAAATAACTAAATATCATGAAAATAAAAACGTCATCTGACCAGCTATTAGGCAATGATCCACTATACATAAGATCAGAAGACAGTATGTATGTATGAAATAGGAAACAAAAATATATAATGTGGAAAATCAGTCTAACTCAGTCTAGACAAAATTTGTCTGACAGAAGCATCTGAATCATACTTAAATGCTATAGCTGTAGTGTTTTCCAAACTACTGATGAAACTCGTGACCTTACGAATTCTCCATTTTCTCTCGTCGTAGAAAAAAGTATATTAAATAACTTGAGTTTTTATACAAAAGCTCTGAAAATGTCCTCAAAATAATTATTTATTTAAATCAACAGAAGTTCCAGAAATTTCTAAAATATTAATTCCAAGGAATTTGTGGCACAATCTTGATAAACTAAGACTGAAATAATTTGCGGAAGGATTTAGATTTAAAGTATAATACTTCGAAATTCGAATACTTTGTATCATGTGATTGGATCATAAAACTATTCGGTAGATATATAGACGAATCAGATGGGAAAGGACGTTGTGCATGAACTTTTATACAAACGTGTTCCAGAAACAACTGGTAATCGACCACTGGTTATCACGAAATTTGGGAGAAGGGAAGCCTTTTATCCAGAAAAGAACAACAATACATACATAAAAATCAAATTCAGTTTCAGTTCTTAAAACTAAAATGTAGGGGCAAGAAAAAATTACAACTTGAAAGAAACCTAAGGAATATTAAAAAATAAGTATATGTATACTGAGGATGCTTTCCCTCTGGAGTTCGCTCTAGAAGTTCGGGAGTCAAACGGTAGTCGTCTCGGTAATAGGCAAACAAGCCAATAAAAATGATAGGAAAAGAAAGAGAAAGCAACATGGCTTATAGAGGAAGGCCCAAAAGACGTTGGCTTGATGTCGTGCAAGATGACATGCGTGCCAATGGACTCAACAAGAAGGATGCTGAAGACCGGGCAAAGCGGAGGAGACTGAGTGGGAAAGCGGACGCTGGGTTCTCCCGCCCTGGGAAGGACGAACCACCGGGATAAACGCTAGTATGTATACTGAGGAATGCCCCTGAAAACAATAATTAATAATGTTCAATATATTGTAGCTGAACTTGAATGCATTGGTTTAAGCAAATAATCCAAGCTACATTTTGCTAAATCTTTACATTTTATACTGATAAACTTAAAAGTTCTTAAATCTATGAAAGTCATGATTCGAGAAGTCTTATTTTTTATATGTACTTCATATTCTAGGCTTATTTATATGATCACCTCACTTTTCTATTCTATACAGATCTAGTCTGGTAGGAAAAACAATGAAAAGTAAAAAATAAAATTTACAAACAACTAGTCAATGATTTACTCGACTAAGTTATCTTACAAAGGCAGAAGAAGAAAAAGATGTTTCACCCAATGTATCATGACCCTAAAACTCATAATTAACCTATTCAATAAAAAAAAATAAGTACTTTAAAACATTAAAAAATATAGCAAAACTCAAATAAAAGCAAAATTATGACTAAATAAATTCATATAATATTTTAAAATGGCAATAGTTGATAGTAGAATTACTATGATTTAAATTTTATCTTTTTTCGAAACAAAATGACATCTCAAATTAGTGTTACCATTATCAAATTTAAAAGCAATACCTGTATTTGAAATCCCTACTTTAGACTCTAGCATAGAACTAAAAAAAAATGCGTGCGTACAAATTACACAATCATGTCAGAAGTGAAATATCTTTACACTGTACGTGATACGTTCACTCTGTCTCATTCTTTCTCTCAATCCTTCTCACTTGCTTGCTCCCTATTTTCACTCCACGGCTAGTTGCTTCATGCTACGTTCGCTCTGTCTCACTCTCTCTCAATCAGTCTCGATTGCTCTCTCTCTCTCTCTCTTTTTCTACCCTTCCTTTGCATACCGGCGTGACGTTACATCTGTAAAAATTGAAAGCGCCTAAAGAAGTTTCCCTTAAAAAAAAAATGAAACTAGCAATATTTATTAGAGCATTTTATTTTTATGTATAAATAAGCATGATTTCAAATTAAATCTTCATTGACATAATTATAAAATCTCAATAACTATCAAGCTCAACATTCAGTATAACTTAACTATTTAGTGCCGAAACATTAATATAAGGCTTTTTATTCACGTAGCAGTTACATTTACATAACATGAGATATATTTTAATCACATACATTCACTTAATATATATTATAACTGTACATCAAAACATTATTATTATATGTAAGTTACAACGAAATTTTTTTCTATATAAAAATGTTTAACAGTCAAATAAATATTTTTTTGTATATAAAATAAATCAAAAAGTTTTGTATCGTAATAGGAAGATATTCATGGAGAAGAATAATTATACATAGATATAGGTCGAATTGATAACCTCTTTTATTTGAATTTGGTTAAAAATATTCATAAAGTCATTTGCATATTACTCTTCTAGTCAGCAACAAAACGTTCAAAATTGTTACTTTTTTTATGTTAGCCCAATATTGTTAAAAATAACTGTCCTGTATCCTATAATATTAGTTTTCATCATTTAACTGGTAACAAGTGGTTTGCCGTTTTCTTTAATATATACAGGGTGACTGGTGAATTACTATCAATATTTAAGGAGAATACTCGGTACATGATTCTCATTCGAATTATGTAAAAAAATAGGTACTTAATTTTTGACAAATTTTCCGTATAAATAAGTAAAGTGTTGACACGTTCCAAGTGTTCAAGTGTGGACGCGTGCGGCGGCGTGCTGATACAACACTACGTCGCGACACGCGTATGTGTGAGTGTGAGTGTATACCTAATCTGTAGGGTGTTCACACGATGCGTAATTAATTACATAACTTTTGGTTAACTTTACTTAGAAGTTTATTAATATTTATGTTATATTAATTTTTATTTTGTCATATATGATCGTCAAATATCACGTCCTCAAATATCGATAGTAATTCACCAGTCACCCTGTATATTCTCAGTTTATCTGTTAAGGGTACATGCAATATCTTTTTTTAATGTACTTTTCATTCAAACCTTTCCCAAGATCTAATTCATATGTAGGTACATATAATTTTAAACATTTTGATATGAATCTAAACAGTAATTTTAATTACAAGCAAAACAGTAACATGAAAATAATAGCTATTAAAATGTCCAAATATATTACACAGATTATATTGAAACCAAATATTTTATGTAAAAATAAATAAAAATATAGTATGCATTCTAAATCCTATTACAAACTCTTTGAAGTTTCATATAGATAAAAAAAATGAATTTAAATCTTACGCAGAATTATAACACAATGGATATAAAATCATTATCAATATTAACAAAACGACCAGGGATGTCAGTTATTATAAATATAATGTAAATTTGTTTGATAACAACTATACATTGATCTACATTGTTGTACATAGCTATGGCAAGCTATAGCAAATGTTACAATATATTTAAGAGGAAATTTACATACATACAATTAAACCTACATTTCATATATAAATATAGACTTATCACTTGTATATAGAAATGTCTGTTCGTTAGTATCAGTATAACTCAAAAACTCGACCATATTTTCTTTGTTGTAGTAAATTCTTAAGTTCTATGTGAATATTCAATAGTAGTTCCATACCTTGAATATACCCTTAGAGAGGAAATTTTTGTGACTAACATACGTTAATGACGTCATCATACATAATACCATTACATAAAGTGACGTCATCATCCACTTTTAACCCTTCCACTCTCTATGACACATAATTTATAATAGATACAAACTGTACATAGATTACATTGTATAAAAGTTACGAGGTTATTATGTTACACTAACAATTAAACAACTTATAAAACTGACGTATACTGCCTACTGATATATCTTTATACAATCAATGTTTACCGTTCGGTAAATAGTTTACAACAATAATATTATTAAGAATTATATTCCAGTTAGGGTGGGTAGTTAGATTTTGCTACCAAGCGAGTACATAAGTAGGTGTGTCAATTTTGCTAAGTGTTATTATACAATATGGAATAATATACCACCCTATAGCTGAATAGTTTTAGGTCTTTGGAATTTTCCATAAACATAAGTCCAATAATGTTTTTATTACCAGATCATAATTGTTGACTGTTATCTATATAATGCTCGACCCAAGTACTGATGGACCAAGAATAGTATACAATCATATTCTTTACATCAAATTTCACTATCAATGGTATACTGTGAGATCACAGCAGATTCCGTCATTCCAGGCGCGCATATCTGAAATTGAAAGAGCAAAATATTAGTACATAATTAATTAAACTTAAAATAAGGTTTGTATTAATATTTAAACGAACTTTAAATTAATTCCAACGTCGTGGGCTATTATATATCCTAATCCTATGACTTGTGGATTTTTTTGTGTTTAAAATATTGAGTTACTATATATTTTATGGGTAGCCAGTGAATTTGGAAGCGAATCCTATTTTGTTGTGTATATTTCATAGAGTTTTGTTCAAAAATCACTCTCCTAGTGACAGCACATAGATTTTTTTCTATTGGGATAGGACGATTGTATTATTACTTGTATAAATCCTATCATACCATAGAGATCCACTATTACCTACAAAGTGATAATTGTTTTTAGTGTTAGTTTCGTAACGGGTAGGCTTTCTCGTGATAAAGTCACCCAGAATTTTCCATGTGTGTTGGAATCTATTGATATTTGACTTATGGGGCGTGTTCGTAATTTTTGTCGTACGTCCTCACAAAATATTTAAGAGAAGGGTTTTATCTAGAAATTCTCACCTACAACCGTTTCATTCCTTTAACTATATGTAGTAGGTCCTTCGTGTGTATTAGCTTATAATTATTACATTTATAACATTCACTTGCATACTTCAAGTAATTGGTTTAATGAATGTTCTCTCATTAGGATGATTTTCACTATGTTAGTAGTATCATGTTCCGGTCTGTCTAATAATTATTATAATATACATGCATAAACTACATTTTTTTTTTGTATTCAATTTTAAAACATCTGTCAGGTTTATATATTTTGCAATTTTCGATAACAAACTGTTAAAACTTTAGGTAATTTTTGGGAATACTCTTTCTATTTCGTGTATTATAAGTATATACTAATTAATTATAAAATTATGCATTTCAATTCTTTTCAATGTGTCATGTCGATTTACTTTTCGTTTTGCTTAATAGTTTTTTACCGACAAACCTCCAGGTCACCTGTGTCCTAGATATTATTTTATGTCTAATATATCACCATTTGCACTTAAAGGTTAAATATATGAAATTTAGTATCAGATTTAGTTAATCTTTATAAATATTATCCCTAGTGACCCTAGAAATGACCATCGCTGACTAGCATCAGTATAATTTTGGTTAACTTTTTAAATTATAATTAATTTCGCCTTATTCCCATCATACAACATTTATTTTTATAAACTAATTAACATTCTCAATTATATTTGCAAATATTATTTGGTATCTATGAATATTCTACGGTTTCAGATAAACGTTAAGTTTCAATTTCAGACTCCATTTATGTAGGAGCAGTTTATTTTCCAAATACTTATTGAGTTTTTATTCTTTATTCCGTACTCTTTACCTTTGTCTCTAGTCTTCATTGTTCTCTTAGTATATCCAAAGTATGCATGAGATTTAACACTGTTACACAAACATACAACACTAATATTGCACTGCTGTTTGACCTCTATAGTTTGATTTTATTTTAAGAGTGCGTTATAATTTATTGTCAGTAAAATTTCATTTTATGTTACAAACCATGCAGACAAACTGCCATAGAGGTGATTAATATTTATAACTACTGATAACAGTAATTCCTATTTTTAAATGCTTTATATTCCTCAATTAATTTATGCCTTTGTGCCATTCTTATACAAAATTTGTGGCCAAGGACGACCTCACTTTCTACTGTGACTATATTCTCTTAAGCAAATTAATTAACATGATAACAGAGAGGGTAGTTCTAAATCCTGTTGAAGACATTACATTTTCAGGATCTTTACCAAGTTAAAGAGTATGTTCATTTAAAGCATCTTCCATTTCATTACGGAGATGCCTCTGAATTCTAATCAGCATAGTGGAAAAGGTGGGTCAAATGTACTGATATTTAGGTAGTTCACGGTATATGCAGTTAGTATGGTGGTTGACTTGACGAAGTGACATCAGTATGGAAAGTTTGCGTATAGCCCAAAGAAAAACAGTTACTACATAATTAACCACGATATAATTTTGGTAGGCATTTTCTCGGTTAGTGTATTTATCTTCAAGGTTATAATTCCACTTATCATCTTTTAGTATGATAATCAATCAATATCCAGTACATAATAATGCCAAACAAAACACGGTTTTATCGTTAGGACACCTTAAAGTTAGCGACAATATGTTAATTCCTACTAATATTATAAATGCGAAAGTAACTCTGTCCGTCTGAAATTTGGTACATAGATAGAGTTGACCTACAGAAAGAACATGATAGTTTTTATCCCAAACTGAAAAGTTCTCTTGGGAACGCGATATAACCGAACTCGAATTCGAAACTGCTTGCGGAAAGCTAGTATAATAATAAAATTAGGTTATACCTGCGCTGTCTCGACCGCTACAATTGGAACAGGTCGTCGTGGGCTCGTTCTAGCCTCCTCAGCGAGTTGTCCACACGCCTACCCTGTGTTAAGGGTGGCGGCAGGGGCGGCGGGATCACCTCGTTATATGACGTCGAAGCCCCCATAGACGCTGACTGACGTAACCTAGCGGTCGGCCTGTGACGAACGTAGCCATCATCTAGGTCCTTTACGAATCTGGAATAGTTTTGTGTGGTATTTAAGAGCTGAATCTTTATAGTATTGCAATAATGAACTTTATCAAAGCATGTAAAAAGAGATAAGGTTCTTAATAATGTCTTATTAAATATTATTCTGACGTGGAATTATTCACATGAAGGAGGTTTAAGCAACATAAGGCTATATTATATATTTATAAATTCTCTGTTTGTAATGAATTATTTATTTATAGTATAATGCAGCGTTGAAAATAGAATTCTTAATTTTTATTTATATGTTTTAAAGAAAGTAAAGTATGGACTTATGTGCTATAATATTATATACAACATGTATATGATTACATTTGTCATTTGGCTCGATATTGTTCAGATTATGCGCAAACCAGAGGTAAGCAGCTAGTCTATTATGTGAATGTCTTTCTAATACAAAGACAGTTTCGTTTGAAATATCATTTACCTACACTTCTCATCCAATTACTCAACCACTCATAATAACATAAGCTTTAAAGTCTTAGGTAATGGAAAAAATACACGTTTATTTACACGCGTGTACAACACTACAAACGGTAACAGTTTTTCATTCATGATTCGTCCCATATTGTAGTATTAATGGAGGTCATTGAATAAGAAAAGGTAAGTACTTCGTATGCGGTGACGATACAAATTGTGCTCCGGTAAAGAAGCCAACGTAAATATCAGTGAATCAGGCGATTAACTAGATAAATATCATCGTGGGTGGTTCCTAGTGTATATTACGATATTGTCACAAACATTACTCCAAGGAAAAATACAAGAAAAATCTCCTATAACAAGAAAGAGTAAGGTCGCGACGAATTCTTATAAAAATATGATCTATTAAAATTCATATAAACACATATGAAAATAATTTCTGTTAGAGTAAACAACGCGATAAACTGACGAACGAGCGGTCTGTGGGAACTATAAAATATGAATATTGATTTATTTTGAATCATACCATTTGAATGAGGTCCGCGTGCAAAAATTTCATTCCACCTCGCATATGAACTGCTAAGACGGAATTTCACATGTTCAACAACCGAATTTTTGATAAAAATGTAATATTAAAGATAATTTGTAATTGAGGTTATCGATTTTAATATAACAAAAATAAATTATAATATATACTTGATAATTTACATATAAAAAAAATTACAATACAATTGCTAAATGCGCAGCGTTCTAAATTTAAATGGAATCCTGCCGTTCCCGCGTAATGCCGGGTTTAAGACATGGGGACACAAAGACTATTGTGCGAATAAAGATTGTATATTGACCAATCACGTCACACTAATAAAACATACTTTATTCCAAGGTATTAAAGTCTACTTTAATGTTAAGAATTACTGATATTTTTTACTCTAGGGCCTAGACGAATAACCTAGAACAAACTTACTATTGACACGCACCAAATTACAAAACACGCAGTTTTGTATATATTTAGTTTACGTTCTAAATTCAAATTGAAAACATTTTTAAACAATCACTTATTAAGCAAGCGATAATTTCTACGCAAGTGACAATGAATTGATTTATTGAATAAAACAAAAATAGAATATTCATAACAATGATATCGAGAAAATTACGTTTTATCTTGAAAAATAGGTATATTAAATCTTCCTTATTAATATGCAGAAATGTTATTTTTATAATGTGTTAAATACGACACCACAGAACATAAAACTAGTAGTTATTGGATAATGAACGCTGTTTCTTTGAGCACAGAGTTAAGAATAGTTTTCAAAATTACCATATCTTAGTCACTGAAGACGTTAAAGGTTAAAAAACTTCAATATAGATACATTTTAAGATAACAATAACATGTTATATAATATATCAAAAGGTCATAATACGCTGATTCGTTATATTCCATATATTTACAATATAACATTTTCCCTTACATTTCAAATCGTCACAAGGACGCTCTTGAAGCATTTAATGCCCTCAAGGTTGCCATAAATTTAAAAAAAATTCCACAAAAATTTACGTCACTTAAAATAATCTTTGATTCCTCGCACAAAATTATGTTATAAATCTAAAAATAGCGCCATCCGGTTTTAAGCATATACGAGAACACAACATTAATCTTTGACTGTTCCACCAACAACCAGATTAAAATGAGATTTGAACTTGCATTATTTGGCAAACTCAACAAGTCGGAGTTCATATTAATTGGACGCGAACTAACACCAAGAGAAGGAAATTATTATTATCCAGAGACAAACACTGTGAGAACCAAAACAGGTTTAATATTTTTAATATAGATGAATGGCAACGAACATTGACATCGCACTTACAATATGGGTCATTGTTCAAACTTGCTCATTTGTTTAATAAGCTACAATTATTATTGTTCAGGAACCGTATTTTTTTAGGACAGAAATTATACACTTATAATAATTCATATCTCTGTCTAATTTCGTATACATTCGACAATTCTGACGTAACAAATATTACCATTATTTAATTTTAATTTTTAAATTGAGTTAACTACTGGTTTTTAGCAAAATTTCAAAAGAAAAATTTTGCAATTATAGTTATAGTGTTGTCCAAAAATCTTTAGCATACTAAGATTTTACAAAAGCACAAAGCCAGCCTCTTTAAATAAAATGGGTTACATTCTTATAAAACATGACTAAGGCCAGATATAAATGAAAAATATATATTAACTGAAACAGATTTCCTAAATCACTCATCTTAATACAATGATCCGTAAGCCAACAGAAACTAAGACCTTGAATGAAATCATGTGACAAAAACATAATATATTCAAATAAAAAGCGGAAAGTGTGAAAGGCACCCGCAACAAACATGGTACGCGGGCGACGGCTGTCATGTGACCGACGCTGACGCATAGAAAGCAACTAAAATTACTTTCGTTGAAAACTAAATCTTCATTAATATTACAGAGAAATTTTAATTAATACTCATCATTTTTATTAACAAAGCTATGCAGTTTTTACTTATTGTTTTTGTATATATGCACTCCGTAAGCGAAATTGAAAGTGATACTGATGATCGTAAACATATTAATGGAAATGTTCATAATATATACAAAATTGCAAATATTGCACTTTGTAAGTGGTAAATTTTATTAAATACAAATATGTTTTTGGCTATATTTAATAATTGAATGCATGAATGAATGATTTTTTATGTAATTCCACTGCAAAAAAACCGTCCAGTCACTGACAACCTTGAAACTAAACTAATTCATAGAAAAAAGACTGGTTGAAATTAATTTAGTATGAATGTAATGTTAATTATATATATATAAACTATTTAGTGTCAACCTTCTTAGTTAAATAATTATATTTATAAAGCATAATGCCAATAAATACATTGACTGAAAGTAAATTGGGAGTCATAAATAATTTCATACAAAACTAAACAGTATAGAAGTGAATATTTTTAATTTTAACTCAAAATATTACTGATATCATGATTAGTAACTAGATACCAGAACCAATATGACTTTTTCTGACTCTTATGTACTTTCTAAGAGTATTTAAACACAACTGACATATGGTGAAGGAAAAATCGTGAGGAAACCTGGACTTATAACTTCAAATTTTAAGTTTAAAATCGCCTATCCGCTTTGAGAAAGCATGGTGATTAATGCTCTAATTTTCAAAATGTGAGAAGAAACCTTTCCTCTGCAAATGGCACCTATAGGCTGATGATAACATTGTTTAAATATTCTTGTCTGTGGTCATCATCTTTATAGTTAAAACAAAAAATGATATAAATTCGCTAATTTTACTTCCATATGTATGTATGTAAGAGTTGTCATAAATAATTATCACCAACAAACATCTATCGTCACAAACAATAAAATTATAGAGTAGGCAGTATAAATGTATACCATTTTCACATTTTTATTGTCGCTCTTAACATTTCCTAGATTACTTTTTATTACATCAAATTTTGTTTGTTTTATTCTTCTAATCTGAGTAAATTTTAATCTTGCCTAATTATTATTATGAAAAAATATACTATTATGTATTGTGTAGCAAATTATATGTCGGAATTTCACATTTGAACATTATGACTAATAATTTTATAATCGTTTTTATACATATATTGTTTGTTGTTTATGATGTCTATTTTATAATTATGTAATAATTTTTGGTATAGTAAAATATTGAAAAAATACAAAGAGCCTAAGTAACAGAAACTAGTATTTTAAAACTATATGAAATACATTATATCAAATATCTTTACATTCATAATTATTAGGAATTTTTTATGAATTTTTCATATTAATGGACCCAAACTAAAACTTTTCCATCTTTATAAACAACATGAATACTTAAAAAGAAAAATTATTATATACCTAATTAAGTATTTTTATAAGCTGTTTTTTTAGAGAAATTATTTTATTTAACTCAAAAGAAACTACACTATCATCAAATACTTCAAAGTAAGTAATGATATATTCCAATTTAAGTTTACTTCATGTGATTTATCAAGTTCATGTTGAATGTATCTCTTATCATGCGTAAACATAATTATCAAAACTACCGACTCTACTATTTGCTCAACTACATCATATTTTATCACACTATTGTAATTCTGGAATATTTTTGTCCAATGTGTATGTAATAAATAATATTAATCATATAATATGCTCTTTTGAAATAAATAAAGTGACGGTTCAATAATTAATGTTCTTAAATTAAAATGTCTATTTTGTTTTTTAACTTTTCCAAATCGCAATGTTTCAGTTTAGGAGTATATCAAGAATATTCAGTGCTGATAAAAATTCTAAGAACTTATATGTTCTATTATTAAAAATACTTAGGGTGCATAAGATAACACAGGCTTTGATATAGCACAGTTCAATGTCCATAAATTGGGGCAACAAGATAAACTTTATATGAGTTTAACAATACCCAAAATACATGCTGCACTCAATTAATATGGCATAATGTGTTTGGTTCATTGCTTAGAATTGGAAAAAAAAAACTTTCTAATTGTCAAATGTTATTAAAATTGATTTTTACATGTTACACAACACTATCAAGATATTACATATAGTATAAATAACTAAAAAGAATCACTATTAATACTCACTCGCTGGTCTCCTTGCTTTTCTCTACATGCTTTTTGATATTCGCAATTGATGAGTCGAGCCTATTGAGGAAGTTATCAAAGGACTCTTTCTCGTCAGGACTTCCAGGTGAGAAGTCCCTGGTCGGCATACCAGCTATCGACGCGCGATGGCTCGGCAGCGCTAGCTCGGTCACTCGTTCTCCGTTCTCGTAATAAGGAGACTCCTTGGTTACAGGAATTAACAAATATTCTCTCAAGAATAAACTGTCCGTAGCAAACAGGCGGTTCGCCCGTCTAATCTTCTCCATCTGCAAACATTAACGTGTCCGCTTATTACCAATCACCTGATAAACTTATTATCAACACAATAATTGTGATGGTCAATAATAGTCTTACTGTAACACCATATTTTAGAGCTATTCCTTGCAAAGTATCTCCCTTGGACATTACGTGTTTGATGTACTCTTCGTTCCTTTTTATGTGGTTGCAAGTACTCCCATATTTTTTTAATGGTCGGGCAGATTCTCTAATAGAAACACGCTCATCAAAAAGACGATCCTCCTCCATATTTGACGTAAAACAAGACATTAATGACAAAATCACAAAAGCAATGAAGATAGCGGTGAATCGCTGTCATCGATAGTAGTGAAGTTGCGTAACGATTGCAGATAAAAAAAAATATACTTACTGTAATTTTTACATTATTATAAGAATATATTAAATTATTTCGTTTACTTTTAATATGTAACAACTTTACTATTATGCATTTTATGTTGTAATTTTTTATATTAATCAACAACAGATGGCGCTGTTTTCACATTCAAATCATTCAACATTCAATAGTTAATACTTCTTTTTTTTAATCTTGCGATTTCATTCGAATGTTCGGTCAATCAATCAGTCTCTCGGTGTAATTGGTGAGAGTTGTGTGTGTGTGCGACACTGATCTTAATAAAATTGTTGTTATGAAGTAAATGATAAGTGAAAAATTAGTTTTTGTGAATTCAATGTTGTGTTAAATAATTTTTTGAGTATTAAGACTTAACAACTATATTTTGAAGAATCGTGGTTAAAATTTTATTTGCGTTTGTACACATGTTGTGATCGATACTTATTTACGTTGTTGATTTTTTTTTCTGATGAGGGTAAGTACGTTTATTAAGTGAATTGCTAATTACAATTTTGTTAATTATAATCAATTTGTATCTATAAGTAAGTGATAGCAGCGCTATAATCCCGGTTTGGTAGAATATTGTAAATGCCTTCCTGGCCGGTCCTGCCTAGCCAGTGAATTTCGCGAGGGTTGGCGTATAAGCAATTTTTATTAGTGTGAAGCCATATTTGGGGGTTTGCTTACTAACGGGTGTGACCCCAGCTAGTTAGGCAATGTATTGTTAATAGTATCCGATTTCTAAATGTTTATTTTTTATCCTACTACTTAATAAACAAAACGTTAGATATTCATTGACGTGATTTCTATCCCACTTGTTAATCGTCAACCAAAAATTGTGAATAAATATACGAAATCGACAAAATGTAAGAAAATAATTAATTAGCTATTAATGTAAAAATATGTTATAATCGTAGCACATAAATCACATATACAAAACGTTATGTATATGTACGTACTATGATCGTACTTTTAAAACCTCAGCCAGTACAATCCTACATACCACTTGATGGCAAACTACAGCTGAGTGCTAGTGTATGTAGTTGTACATCGATAGTACTTACCCTGGAAACTATATCGACTCCCATAAGGCACGACATGGTGCGCAACTGCATTGTTTACATTCAGAAATCTCTACTTGAAAGTTCTCAGAATCATATGAATGTAGGCGACTTCATTACAAGATTTTCATTGATTTAATATCTTCATATATTATAGAATTATATACGCATAAAACAAATTAATTAAAAAAAATCTGGATACACAATTTTTTCAATACTTTATTCAGTATCAAATTCCTCGGTTCTTGTTACGGAAACAATGTTGCAATAAAAAAAGAAAACTATTGTTTTTTATCAAGTCAAGCTAATATCATAAGTAAATAAATGCAAATTACATTCCAGTATATTTTTTTCTCTAATTCTTCTACTTGATCAACTCTGTCATGTGTAGCCGTCTGGAATAATGATCATTTAAAGATATATTTACATATAAACAGTGAAAATGCTTTTAAAAGACGTTTTAAATTACATGAACGTTAGAAATTTTTTGACGCCATCTTGGTATTAAGGAACAAAATTACATATCCCAAACACGATAAATAATGACTCCAAATGACTAATCTAGTCCAATTCATCACTTACCTCGACATAATAGAACACTTAATGAATCATACCTAAATGGGATACCGTGAAATAAGAAAAATATAACGAGAAAACAGGTTAAATATGTCATGAGTCAAGTTAAAAATCGCCGTGTTATTATGACTCACTATCTGACAAGACCTCCGTGGAATCCCTCTTATCTTAAGATTAATCTGTATTCATTATTAGGAGATTATGTCTCAGACGTTAGTGCTTCATCTAGTTCATGGACGTAGATAATGTATAACTTATAAGCATTTTCCCATACATAAATGTTATCAGTAAAAAAATGTATCAAGGCATTTATATATTTTAGAGACTAAATCGTCATACAAGTCATTAGAAAGTATGAAAATAGTTAAGTGACTATGACGTCACACTACTAGTGTACGTAGGTGACGCAGTTTCTGCGAACTTAAGGGATTGTCACTTACGTCAATAGTAACGTTATTATGACTTGGCGTGTCAAAAATGAGGTTTCGTCCGCATTCCGCGTTACAGCTGTTTAAATTATAGATTATTTTAACAAATAATAATAATCTATGGACATGCTAGCACTAACTGACGCTCTCAAACTAGTATACTTAAGTTAGGTATTGTGAGAATATTAAACTTAAACTAAAGTAAAATGTTTTAATTATAGGTACTAAAGATTTCTATATAATTAATGAAGCTGCGTGTATTATTTGTATTCTCGTAATATCTAATCATTCCCAATAAAATGTTTAACGCTTGTAGTGCCATATATAAAAATTGTAAGCTTACAATGCACGTAAAAAGTGATATAACAATTATTTTTACAACCTATAATTTAAAATTTAATTTATAACATTCATTTATAATAAATACACGGCTATATATGTTCTGTTCGTTGTAGCGTGAAATTCAATTTGGTCAAGTCATCTATTCTGTGCGCTTACCGTAAGCTTGCATCGTCATACTATACGTTTCGTTAGTAGTTTCTCATTCAATAACATTGATATTATAAACAATAATGTACTATTGTATTAAAGAAAAACTTGAAACTGTCTGTACGTAGTTTGACAATGGAAACTTCTACTAAACATACATAAGAACAGAAAGATTGGTGTATTTTTTATACGCTATTATTTCAGAGACAATGATTGTTATATTTGATTACAATTCATTTTTCATATATGAACTTTAATTTGATTATATATTCTCGTTTTTATTATTAAATATATACATCTTAATTCTTAATGCATCACGTTTCAAGAGCAGATGTCTACCGAGCAGGTGTGGACTCTTTTTTATATTCATTTTGTTCACTATCTTACGCGATACTAGTGTTGTAGTCAAACAAACCGATATATCTAAATATCGGTTATTTTATACGTAATAAAAATCGCTAATATTACCTTCCGTTATACGGTTTAAATCTTAAATTGATTTTTTTAGAACCATAAATAAAAAATCTTTTTTTATTGTTTAACTAATATTACGACTATTCAATAATTTTTATTATGTTAAATTAAAAAATAAATGACAAACGTCAATGTTACAGATTAAAAATATGTAGTCCATTTTTACTTTTTTTGTTCAGATGTCGATTCACAATTCGCAATGAGCATTTATAAGCTACCTGCTGTAAGTACCGGTCTGGCAGACTTTAAATAAACCTGTCATTTTAGTTTATTTTTTATATCATAAAAATTCGTTAAAATATTTTAAAATTTCAATTCGATTTCGCGAATATACTATAAATTGTGGAGGTCTGGTAATTTATCTGTAATAAATTTATGAAAATGTAACAAAATTGTTCAATATCACCTTTGAAAAGTATTTCTTATTAATTCTAAAAAAATTTTATACATTAAAAAGTTAATGATACAAGTTACTCTATATAGCTAGTATAAATCTTAACGATAGAACATCGATCATATAAAAACATATAGGAAGTTGTTATTGTATTTATGAATACCTCACAAACCAGAGATAGCTTTGTGTGGAATTAATGGAACTTAGTTTTTAGAACCCAAGTCGACTCCACGCAGAATTTTTAACTCGCATTTTAATGGTCCGCAAATTCCATTATTTGGCAGACGTGGTCATTTCCAAAAGACAAAAAAAAGTTGCAAGATATACTTCTCATATATATACATGTGTTTAAATGATAATTCATAAAACGTATAAGTTTATTAAAACATTTATTAGAATATTTGTAAGAAATGTAAAGACCTATGACGAGTTATATAAATATTTAAACTTTTATTTAACTCTATATTTTGACGTTGATGTCTGTGGTATTGTAGCTCTCATACGGATCGACCGATTACGATGCAGTTTTTCTCAAATCAAAGTCAGTTCTTCTGATATGGATTTAAGCTTTGTTGGGCTAATTCTGCTCCATCAGTGTAAGAGTATCAGCTGTTTTACCGAAGTAATTATATTTTATAGTGCAATCATACTAAAAAAATAAATACTTCGATTAATCCATCGATTTCATGCCAAACTTCTATTATCATTGTCTTTTAATTTAATATAACTAAGTAAATAACAGTAATATTATAAATTATAATACATATATTTATATTTTAATCGTCAAATCGGTCAAAGCGGACGTAGCATCCTGCTATCAGCGACGGTCGCCACGCTTACGAGTCGTGTCATAAGGATAAATAACTGTTTATAACAATCCTTTTATTATTAATTAAATCGAAATCGTAACAGTGATATGAAGTAAACAATATAATTATGTATATATAATTAAACTAAATTTCTTCCTGGAAACACAGTGCGTAACGTCTTTACCAATTTCAGTAAAATATATTTTTAATATTTTATAATACTTAATAGAAGTAATTTAAATTATTGCAAGAAAATTAAACAAAAATATGATTAATTTTCCGTTATTTGTACAAACATACAACCAACTCAATCCTGTGAAACTCATATTCCTATAAAACATATCATATTCTCTTTAATTATTTGTATTGGTTTCAACAAAGTACTTCATCGAAGTCCATAGCCAGTTTTAAGAACTAATTATAATTTATAAGCCTTCCTCATTACCAAGATCGGAATGAGGACATGACGATTTTGTTATATTTATAAGCCATAATATGTTATCCTGCTTCCCACTAACTAGTGAGGAAGCATGCTCTGTGTATATTTGGTGCTCAAACAAAAACTACTTAATGGATATTGATGAGACTCTATAGTTATGTAGGTAAGACAAAATAGTAACATGTACGATATAATTTATTCCGAATTTCAATGTAGTTCCCGCGGGACGATGCATGACAGTTGTATTGTGTAAAATGCCAATACAGATTATAAGTTTGGTTGAGAGTTTGTTATCATCTAATGTTTTAAAATATTTTACAATTTTCTCTGAGCCTTACTCTGAAAGTCCCGCGGATAAAATCGCGAGCAAAAACTAGTGTTTCATAAAAAAAAATCACCTTTTTTCTTTCATTATTCCCGAAAAAGTTAAATAAATATAAAATATTTCGTACATATTGTATATTTACGTAATTAATAGAATATTATTTATTTCGTTTCATGTACGAATAGCTTTTAACGAACGCTTAAAACTTTTTAATACGTTTGTCAGCTTTGTTTATTTAAATGTAAGGTTACTGACCACCAAATGTTTCACTAATTAGGAACGTCATCAGTACCCTTAATACGAGTTTGATCGTAAAACTAAATACAAACTGATTCGAGTTTAACATTCACAGATAAAATCACACGACAACTAAGTATATGACAGAAAACCGGGGAACCGTTTATATTTACTTATTAAAACTCATCATAAGTATAAAACTAGTAATTGTAACATTATATTATCAATAATATTTCGTAAACTGAATAAAAGATCAATTTATTTTCAATTGAATCAAATTATCTAGAAACAATAATTTACTTAACAAATATTCTTATTTAGGCTATGGCTCTATTCACACTGGAATCCTTTAATATTTTGTCAACGTCAATTATTGAATGAAACAGAATGACAGGTGCGGTTTGAGCTTAACTATTTTGTTACCAGTTACAAAAATATCATCTTTGAATCGTTAATTAAAAAAATAAACTTAAATCACAACAATAAATAGAATATAACCAAGATTTTATTACTAATAAACAACTGATTTACGACTTGATAAATAAACATTGGTCACTACTTGATACGTAAACAATTCGATTTATTTTAAACCGGCAACACTAATTTCTATACTTAATGTATTTTTATTGACAATCTTTGTCATTATAGTAATAAGGTTTTGAGAAAAATGTTGTTTTCGTATATTATAATTTCACCTGCCACTGTTAGTGAGGCAGGTGGGCAGATTGAGAATGTATAGACTTAAATCATCAAAATGTTCTTATGTATGCTTCTGTTTCGATATGCGTTATATTTAAAATGTTTAAATTTTACATAGTTTAAAAGCTTGAATAAGCGGGAGTCTACATGCAAAACATTAGTTTTAATTAGGACATGAGTCGAATTGTTGCTAATAAAAATTTAGACATGTGTTAAGGTTATTGACCCCAGGGCTGTCGGTCATACATTTTTATCCCCTGCTAATTTTTGCCACTAAAATATGAACGTTCATTAACTATTAAACTTTTCAACCCCCTTTACCAATACTTTGGTTAATAGGTTTTTTATTATTTATGAGTATTTATGAATCAACCCTGACCAGGGTTCTAAGGACCTGGCGAGCTCTTTACATTGATGGGAGAATCTCATGGGACTTATATCATACTTCTCTTTGTATGAAAACTAGTTTTTGCCTATGACTTTGTCTGTATGACTTTCGAAATTAGGCTGAGGGAGAAATGCATATTCGGTTTAAAAGATAGATATGGTGACCCACCGGCACCAATAGCGACATCTACAGTCTACATAACAAGTCTTATTCCTCTATCTTGCTTACTACAATGAATTTGGGAATAAAAGTTAAGTTTCAAAAATCCGATAAATAGTTCTTACGTATTAAAACTATGAAACTACGAATCTATATAAAAATCCATACATATGTACATTCTAGAAAACTGTATCATGTATAGTAATAGTAAATATAGATAATTCAATACACTAATTATTTTAACAAGGGGACTTGATAGATTTTTTTATCACCAAGTGGGCATCAGAATATTATGATGCTAATCACGCATTGTATGCGTAAGGGCGGGGAGTAACGTGTACGTTTTTAATAAGAAGTTCCAGAATAACTGTGATCAACAAAACTACTATATTTTCACATAAATTTTAAGTTTAAAGATCTAAAAAACGAAGTAATAACAGATCAATAACAGGAGAATTTACTAAAAATAGCTTTTTTTCCACCAACGTCTTAATAGTAATAGAATACTTCCCGCAAAACAACAAAGGCAGCTGCAGTTATAAACGCACCTGTACTGCAAGCGATCAGTCCACAGTCCTGATTAAGACTATAAAATATATATTGTACCACGAACAAACTGACTTATCATCAACAACGCTTAAATGCCTCATGATTTATATATATAATTTTTCCGGTTTTTAATACAAATAATCTATAAATCGTGTGTAGTTTAACAAAACTTGTTTTGTATATTCGTGTTTTTGTTCTTAAAATGTTGTTAGTTCGTATCACAACAACATATTGTAAAGCTTAAAAAATATTGAAACCGAAATCGTCTGAGAAATATAAGCTTCTGTTAACAATATAATTTTATAATATGAATATTATACAGATGATTCAGAACCCGAAGGATGCTCAAAATCCAAGGATGTATTCATGAAAATGTAATAAAAAAATCTGTTTTATACAAGAACTTCACTGCTCTGTAATACATCCATCGTATATAGTAAGTTTTAATTAAAGCGCCCTTACTATATGGGTTAAAAACACTTGAAGTACGGTGTAACAAATTATAGTGAGTATCGAACGCCTCGCTGTGTTATGGGATGTCTAGCCTTGCCATGGGAGGTCGTTAGCTTGATGAGGATCCCGTGCGAACTATGTCGAGAGACTCTCTCTTTGTTTTGCTCTTAAAGGATGGTTTGTTTCTATTATCAGAGATGTGCTTTTGTTTTGATTTCAATTAACTCGACCGTTTTATTCGCATTATTACGATTGCTTCTTTTACGAACTTAAATCGTAAATCTATTAATTTGTATAGCTCTTTAACACTATATTTTTGAGAGTGCCTTTTAAACGAAAAAAATATACGTTAAGTTAATTTTTAAATGTTATAATCAAAGCTATATTAAAACCTAATATGGGTCGCGGGGTTAATGTCCACACAGAGTAATGTACGTACCAGATGTTTCAAAATAGTAGCTCCTTGTGTATAATGTTTTTGGCATGCGTTTAATACATCCATTGTTCTCTGATGCTGCTTCAACTCCTTACGAATGTTTTATATCTTATATAAATATTATCCTTTAAATATGCTGCCACTGCATTCAATTACTCTGTTTATCGACTCCCTATATTTCGAATTAGTATGAGATATTAGTCTCTATTTCTGTTTGAGTTACAAGACTCGATCTTCAAAGAAAATCTATACTTAAACCTATGCAACTCTAATATTTACTATATTTACACTGAAAATATCATAAATCAGTCCTTAAACAACACTTCATGGTCATATCACAATGGGAATCGAGACTTAAGCTGCGTACACAAAGCTACTGTTTGTGGGCAGACTTAACCGTTTTATGTGATTTCAACAATAGTCTTTCAGTAACTATAGTAGAAGTTTTTACTACTATAATAAATTGTTATTATTTAATGTTATTATTTCTGAACACAAATATTTCGTTACGAACCAAGATCGAAATATTGTGTGCAATACCAAAATATTGAAGTGTCAAATAAACTAACTGGAATTTATCAAAGTAACAACATATCAGAGTAATTTTAATATATAGGCGTGTATGTGTGTGCAAAAATATGATTGTGGTATATTTTTTCCAAATACTGTTTTGGTTCGGTTTTAAACACTTTCTTTGAATATATGTATTACACTAGGATCTACGTTTATGTACACTAGATATTGTTATAATTTATATTCACATAGGAATCATTATGTTTGGAGAATATCAAATTATATGTAAGTATATATATAGTATCTTCTTCATATGAGAAGAGGCCTTTGCTTAGTGGTGAGCTCTGGTAGGCCGATGATGATTATGATGATAAAGTTCTATACTTTTTTTTTAATCCGATTGATTAGTAATTTCTAGTAACATTTATGATTAATAAAAATTCCATTACTCATTACGGGATATTCCCTTTCCATACAATTATTTACTTTATACTATCTAGTATAGATAATTAAAATAGGAGTGTCTGCTTGAAGTGGTAAAATATCCTATATAAATGCATATATATACGCTACATATATTATTTTTTATTTCTGTTTGCTGTTTGTTACGGCTAAACTCTGAAACGACTGAACAGATTTTGTCGGGGTTTTGCACTTGAAGAGAGTAGTTGTAATGATAATAAGTAATTTAGACTATTATTATTTATCATACTTTATACGTTTTATTTTATATAAATAATAAAAAAAATACTGGTATAACTATAAACAACTCGATGTCATAGCTATCTACAGCGCTGCTCAATATTAATCAACAAGCAATGCAATATAAAAATTGTAATTTCCTAAAATATACAACTTAACCTGAAGTACAAACAATTTAATTTTCCTAATAAATATGTCAACTCATAACTTCTTTTTTTATATACTGTATTAGGTAAGGCAGTAAGGTGTGACCAACAATGGACATAGCCAAATAGGAAGGCATTTGTATCGCGTGACGTCACGCTAGCTGTGCATGTAAATGCATTACTTGTTTAGGGAGTCCACATACTAAGGGTTAATAAATAAAGTCTTAATGTATCCTTACTCGCTACTGTAGTAATAGATGTTAGTGTTAAGATTGTTTGTTTGTTATGTTCCGATATATCTCCGAAACTGTTTTTGTGACTTTCTTCAGTCTTTTTTATTTGAAAGTTTTGCATTTTTATTAAGTTTTGTTAATATTATTTAGTTATTTATAGAAGTTTTTCGATGTATATAAAATTTTATAGTAATTCACATTATATAAGTCATTGTTCGCAATATATTTGTCATCAAAATTGCCCGTGTTTACTTAATTTTCAATGTACGAACTTATCAAGTTAAAAATGTTTAAAAAGCATCTCTTAGTAAAGTCTATTTTATAAAGTTAAAAAATTTAGAGTGAAAATTATTTGTTAAAAGTTAAAGTTCTCTAAAAGAAAAAGCAAATAATAGACAATCGGTCTGCAATACTCAGTGGTTTCCGTCGTCGTGTTTATTCAACCAAATAATTAGTACGCAAACAAAACAATTAGAAAATATATTAATTGGATTTTTATTTAAATTACCTGAACAATATTACCTGAACAATATAATAATTAAAGAATTTTTTCAATTAATGTAACATTTGCAGCAACAAAGTTAGCTCAGTGTATATCTGCTTAACAAGTCTCCTGGCATCTACTCAGAAAAACAAATTTACTTTTTTTATATCTATAGTTAAAATGTATATAATAAATTGTCATTGTGAATATTGCAGTTCTTTAAAAACTTTACTTTCTACGAAACCGTACTTTCAAAGAAAGTATTTAAAAATTGTGTTATCATTTCAGTTTTTATTCACGACTGCATTTTATTATAGCTGGGAAGTTATGAATATGAATTAACTTACGTTGCATATGCACAATTTAAAGTGCACAAGCATATGCGATGAAATAAATTAAAAGTTCTTATTTTTACGTAAATAAATAAATTTGAGAGACTTACCAAATTTAGTTCACAATTTTGTTACAAACTAGTGGCAGGTTCGCGAGTCGCAAAAAGAAAAAAATATGTTAGCTTTTACTTAGTTAATTAATTTGAGAGGTGTAATTTTGTAAGAGAAATAAAATCTAGGCACTTTATATTAAGCTACAAATTGAAATTTTAATTAATTTCTAATTTCTCTGCGGTATAAGTTGCTGGCTGTCCGAGAGTTTATAATCGTTTTGCTCTTGTTAGTATCCCAAAGAGCCAGCCAATATTAACTAGCCTACACCAGGGTACATAAAATGTAAAATAGTTCAAATAATTACAAAGGACATACGAAATAACTTCAAAACAATGTCATTAAAATGACGAGGTTTCCTTAGGCTACATATACTTACTCGTCTGATAATGCAAAAATTTAACGATGTACCGTAAGTTAACTTAAAGAAATAAGATTGCCCTCTCTGGAAAGAAAGCTCATTTTTTATTATAAACAAACTTACAATCAAATAGTTGAATATATAACACAAATGTAAAATCGCTCCTTAAAAAAAATCTCATTATATTACTCTGTTTCATATTGACACCTGAATGAATATGGCTCAATTTTTTTTATCGATCATAAAAAAAATACATTTAATCGTACCTGAAACTTAATTAACCTGAAGTACCTGAAGCTTATTTTAATTAATAATTAGTTTTGTAAAGATTAATTGCCAACGATAAATATTAAATATAATTTTGTTATTGTTCATCTGATCATTATAACAATATTTATTTCAGCCAAGTAGTGAGAACAAACTCGCTACATAAAGCTTTTATCATGGAACTGAAAAACAAAGCTTATTATGAAAAAAAATATAGAATTACACTGTATATACTTGTAAAGTAAAAAAATATCGCTAAGTTCAACGACCCTGACCACGTGGCTCAAATTAAACTATTTTTACTTAAAAAAACGAATTGCTCGAAACGATGTAAACGAACTAATTTATCCGGCTCCACAGTAGCGGAAACGAGTTGTTAATTTTTTTTCTATATAATTACCGCTTTGATGATTCACTGACTGAAATCGAAGATTACTATAGAGTATATCATTTAATTTAAATGAGGTTCTATCAAAAAGTTTTTATATCTTTATCAATTCTTAGTATGAATCGGTCTGAATTGCAATAAACCTTTGACCCGTTTGTTCTCTGTAGCCATAACAATACAACGGTTCGGTTGTGATTTAATTAAATAAAACGATTTCATTGAAACATGGCTTCCTCATGCGAATGTGAAATAAATTAAATTAAAAATTATTCTATAGTTGATAATTAATGGATACATCGCAATCGTTACAAATATTTTCATCAATAATATTTTTAATCTGTGGCATACTTCAGTCTTTAATTAGAAAACAAGCAAGAATGGAGCAAAATTGATCTATAATTGTATATTTTTTATCTCTATTATGTTTACAATTCATTTCTCAGTGCTGTAGTTTTATTAAGACCATGATCACTTAATCCACAATAAACATTTATACATTTCTTAAACTGATATTCTAATCATAGTTACGTACATATATTTTGAACAGAAGCTGTCGGCAAATTGATAAGACAAGTGAAACAATGTACTTTTAATTATTAAAAAGAACATTAATAATTTCATCTGATTAAAAAAGTATTAGTAGTAAAAGTAGTATTTTGACGGAAAAATAATTATTTTTCCGTCAAAAATATTCAATCCTTGGTACTTCAGAACATTGCAAATTCGATTGCTATAAAATACACAAGAGTTCAATGACCCCAGACGAAAACAATATGATATCAATAACTGTACAGTACTGACATTTTTCCGGTGCGTCCATCCATAAGGGCCAGTTATATTTTACTAATAACTGTGTTACGAATGTATAATTAGAACGTGATCTGCTTGTTTAAACTTTATTTGAATCTAAATGTTCTAAAAAAGGTCTTTAATCTTTATCATATTAAAAAATAACATTGGATGAACTGAATTAAACTTTTGATAGGAAGTTATTTTTTTTATTCTATTTTTATAATGCTGTGATGTTGCAGGATTCTTTTAATAGATATTTATTGCTTGAGGATGTTTAATTAGAATGTATGACGTCACAAGTCTTAAGATAACAGTTGCAATAATACATATCAATAGTCACACATTTATCTGCTTTGTATATATTTAGAAATAGAGATGGTATACAGGGTGACTGGTGAATTACTATCAATACTTTAGGACGTGATATTTGACGATCATATATGACAAGATAAAAATTAATATAACATAAATATTAATAAACTTCTAAGTAAAGTTAACCAAAAGTTATGTAATTAATTACGCATCGTGTGAATACCCTACAGATTAGGTATACACACACACTCACACATACGCGTGTGGTTGCGTAGTGTTGTATCAGCACGCCGCCGCACGCGGCCACACTCGGAACACTTGGAACGTGCCCACGCTTTATTTATTTATACGGAAATTTGGTCAAAAATTAAGTACCTATTTTTTTTTACATAATTCGAATGAGAATCATGTACCGAGTATTCTCCTTAAATATTGATAGTAATTCACCAGTCACCCTGTATAATATACGTAATTATATAGAAAACATTTTTTTTTCAGGTGTCACGGAAAATGAAGAGACCATAAAGTTTAAAACAAAAGACACAACAAAACAGGTAAGTCTGAACGAATTACATTTTTTTCATATAAAAGCGTGACGATTTTCACGCTGTCTTCCACAGAGAATTGTAATTGCATCTGTGCAATTACATCAGTAAAATATATGTATTAAAAATAGCTTATCGTCATTAGGGGTAAGCAAGGCGTAACCTCGCAATATAAGGCATAGCACAATGACAATAGACAATGGACTTATTGTCATTCAATTCGTTGGCAGCGGATATGTAAGCGTGTTCCTCGCCTTATAGGCAGAAGGTACTTGGCAAGGCTACCGATGGGAATCGTTTCCGTTTTCATATCTTGTATCATATTTATAAAATGAATTCATGATGAGAGAACTTGGAACTATTACATTGATTCACAAACATAAAATAAGCTATATCATACAATCAGATCTAAAACTTTCGCGATGAATTTACAACTACATACTTAATAAGTTTTTTAAAATAATAAAATATGAATAATAATCCGAATGATAGTTAAAAATTAAAAATAAAATTCATACTACTTATATCGAAATTTTATAATACAATTTCATTAATTTTCAATATTAAATAGTTTGCATGTGTTAAGACTGTAATCTTTGTAAGTAGTATTAAGTATAGTTTGTGGTACAAGGGTTCACTCACCCTAGAATTAACGTCATGTAAAGCGCCTGTAACATCTCCCATCTCGAGTGCGTCCTAGTTTATCTCACTGATATGCAAGCTTTTCTGTTGTCTCCATTTATTATACTCCTTTTGATAGCATCCAACTGATTTAGAATTCAATCACTCATTTTATTCACTAAAATTCCATGTGCCAATCTAATCATAAAAATAATGCCAGTTAAATAAATTGAAAGTCAATTTGATGTTATATAGAAATATTCTTAATACATCATTAGTTCTGAAAGAACAGTTGTTAGATAAAAATATTTTAAACTACATAGCTTTTGCCCGCCGCTTCGTCCGCGTGGAATAGTAACGTCCGGCAGAAAAGTATAGATAGCTGTGCCCGCGACTCCGTCAGCGTGTAATTGATCGTAGCGTAATGAAAAGTATACATTAATCTGCCCAAAATTATGAAGAATTATTGTGCCAAATTTCGTTAAAATCCGGCGAGTAGTTTTTGTTTCCATAACGAATATACAGATAGACACAAATTTTACTGATTGCATTTTTGGCATCAGTAGCGATCCCTAAGCACCCCCAGATGGTTATTTTTTAAATATATTTTATGTACAGAATTGACCTGTCTACAGGTTATAAGCCTTATTTTCATACAAAATTGGTACAGCTAATCATTGAAATGCCAAATACGCTACTTGATTCAGAATAATAGTTACATTATATTATATTCAAAGTCAGTAAAAGCTGTTCGCTTATCTCCTCTCAGGATATCAAAAGACTTCCGACCTGATTCCCGAGGTAATGTAAAAAGATGCTCACCATATCCTCAGGTAATTTAAATCCTGTTTAATTACAATGAAAATATTTTACAGTGATTTTATATTAGAAGAAACATCATAGAATAGAGTTTTCTGATTATTTTGTTCCTTACATACAAAATCATTCAATGCATAATATATCAATACATTAATAGAATAGAGGGTATATATTTAAAACTTGTAAAGCTCGATGTTATGCTTGAAACTTGATATAAAACAATTGTCTATCTATATGATATATTGCGTCATATATATAAATATATATGTATATATACTTTTCAGTATCCAGTTAATTTTCAAATCTACCATACACGTAACAATGCCTTTACCTGGTATTTAATAGAAGTTATAGCGTACAAGGCAGGGCTATATACTGCAGGCACGATAGCTATATGTTACGGCTTCACACATCAAGTCAGAAACTGTGAAATAGCTTTGATCATACGATAATTAAAATCAATATTACATTCTTTTTACATATTAAATGAATATATGACGATGATTTGATCCAAATTAGTATAACTTAGATCCTCAAACATAGTTTTAAGGAATAACAAAAACACTTTAAAGACTATGTGAAAAAACTCCAAACACTAATTTTTTTGTTTAAATATAATCACTACTTATAATTATTTCTAAGTAACAAAATTTTACATTAAACTGTATCCACCCAGATAATTCGCGTATATTTTGTTTTACGATATTTTTATTTTTCTCGTTAATTTTTAACCTTATTCATAAGAAAAGAAGATGAAATTGTGATCCTCGTATTAGTGATATAATCTTTTCTAATATTATAAATGCGAAAGTAACTCTGTCTGTCTGTCTGTTACGCTTTCACGTCTAAACCACTGAACTGATTTTAATGAAATTTGGTACAGACATAGAGTTGACCTTGAGAAAGAACATAGGATAGTTTTTGTCCCAGACTTTTGAAAGGTTCTCTTGGAAGCGCGATATAACGGAACTCCACACTCCACTCCTAAGCTAGTATGAAATAATATTGAGTTATCTCAAATAGAAAAGTATATATACTATATTGTTCCCCTTCTCGGATGACGTCGGCATATAATACAAGACATAAAGTATTTTTCCCATAAGTTTAGAATTTATCAGTGTGTGCAATATGACTTCAACGGAAGCCGCCGCTCACGCGTTTAGATTCACCGCCCGGGTCAAATGTCAAAGACAGTTATTAAATTCGCAATGGATATTATATACATACACTTGATATAAATCTATATATTATTTTATACAAATACATGTTGGATTAGCTAAAAATCAGTGAGACTATTATTAACATATGTATTTTACTAAAAATAAACTACGAAGTTTACTTTTCAGGAATAAAATTACTTCGTAAAATAATTAAGTTCTCATAATTGAATTTCTAGTCACGACTTTACATAAGGTTAATCAATTTTAAACCTACGTACAAATGACGCAATTATAATATTAGTGGGTCACCACAAAAAAGGAATAAATATATTTCATATAGAATTTAATTTGGGAAATAATACTGTGGTCATTTTAAGCAATTATTGTTAAAGCTTTTATTACGTACCAGAATTCATCATACAATTTTTCGTTTTACGTCACTACTTAGAATTCAAATAACTCTAAACTACATTATATTGAAATTATGAAATATTTGTTACTATATTTCTTCATATAAAGCAAGAATTATATTTAAACGCTGATGAATCAGAAACTTCCAGAATATTTATGTCATTTAGCATTTATGAGGAATCATAAAATGTATATTTTTATGTCATATTTTTTTATATAAAAACCGGGCTAATTGAGTGATTTAAAAACAAAATTCACGCGAACTTAAGATCTCTTTGTTTTGGAAAATGTTAATGTTACTTGGTTATAAAGCTCTTTGTCTGTATAAAAATACATTATACATACTACACTTTCTTTAATATTTTGGTGCGTCATAACAAGCTTCGACCACTCTCCGTCACTGTATACTTTGATTCACAGTATGTTGTTATAACAAAATCCAAGAAAGTCTTTTAAAATAATATAGGACAATATAATGATGATGATAAAAATTCTTTGGCCAATTATAACATTCATATCTTAGTAACATAGTAATTACAAATACAAGAAGGATTATTAATTGTTTAAAATTTTTGTAATAATATCGTCTTATACAACTTTTCAAAGAACACAAAGATTGTAATATTTATATTATATAAAAGTGAAACCAGTGCCGTTTTATTTTTTATTTTTAGTCAGACTATTTTTATACTGAATTTTCTATATAATTTTTCTTCGTCTCCCTATCAATAGCAACAAATCGAAGCATAACAATTCGGTGTTTAATGATATTTAAGATTTTCGGCTGTATTCATTAAATATAACTAAGATGTTCAAACTATATACTGCTGTGATCACGGTTGCTGCAAAAGTAACCGAAACATCGGGATGTAGTTTAAAATAACAAAATAATACCTTAGTTTTCTACGTGATCCTATATTTGGAGATTCATAGCGGTATGTTCAGTCATATTATAAATAGCAAAAGCACTGGGTCAGAGGTTGAAGTAAGTGGGTCACAGACTGCAGTTCAGCTGTGACCCAATTTATAAAACAAACGGATGCCACCTCGGGAACTATCTGAAAGCTTTTACATACTGCGCCTGCGTATATATCTAGCGCCTAGAGGCATTTAACCGTAACGGATTAGGAAAATGTAACTTTATGCCAAAATTTACTCGAAAATTTATACCTCTTTTAAATTTAATTTAATTTTTCCCTATTAATTTATATTCGCTATTCAAGTTACTTTATTTTAATACCTATACATATAATCGGGGCACTCCAAAATAAACCGGTTAGTCACATTGGATTTAGAGTAAATAACAAAAAAATCAATTAAAATATTAAATTAAAACTTTTTATCACTAAACTGCACCAAAATATTTATTATTTAATTGGATTTTGGAGGCTCTGACGTAAGTATTGTCATACAAATAAGATTTGTACATATGTTCAATTTTAGATCGTAACGATTGGGGATATCTTTAAAATTCCTTAAGAAGAATAGACCCGATCATAAAGATATATAATTTGGGAACTTCAATTAAAAATCATACAAAAATTATCACTAAAAGTATGTTTTTCGGATATTCTGCCTTCGTTTAGTATTATTTTACATTATGCGACGTTTTGGTTTCTTTACAGCAGGCATGAACACCGGCAGACAAGATCAAAGTATCTGTACAACGTCTGTAAATAATAATACCGACTAGTGTATCCGACAATCATAGTTGTATTTTAAATTTGTGCTCTCGGGAATCTTACACATCATTAAATATTATGTATAAAACAATTCATAAGAGCAAAAGAAGGCATGCATGTGCAAAATTATTTAAAAATCCCAAAGTTCAATATACTTATTTTTCCGATTTTTCTCTCTTTATTAATAACATATAGGTTATTATAATAGTCACGAATCTAATAGCTGACAAACTTCGCTAATCATTTACCTGATATCTCGGCAGTCAGCATACTTGTAATCTATGAGCCAGAACAGCTCTTTAAGCTCCTTGTCGATTAAGAGGCTGAATGAAAACGCCTCTCAATCACGATATTCATCACTATAACAAACTTGAGGACGGCCAAGGAATTGTGGTCCTAAAACCATCTGAAACTAATATGTTATGTTAATAATATTTTGCTTTAATAAATTAATATCGATGTTGGGTACGAGGCAAAATGTTTCTTTTATAAAATGAAAGTGTCACTAAAGATTTTATCACCTCTTTAATTTGGTTGGTAAAGATTTCGATGAAATCGGAGTACTGCAAACATATTGATGAGAAAACTGTAAATTTTAATATATCGTCATTAGCCTCTTGGTTAGAGGCCTAAGCACCAGGCTGGCTTAAGACTTATTGGCGATTTCAAGTGTAAAAATTGAAATTATAAGTCCAGGTTCCTCATGATGTTTTCCTTCTACCTGTCAACGGTGTCTAAAAACTCTAAGAAAGTACATTTGACTCGCAAGAAAACATATTGGTATTTGCCAGGTATCAGATCCTTGCCCTCATGTAGAAAAAGCGAGCCTTAACCTCCAGGCCACCACGACTGTATACTAAATGAAATTAGCTTATAATATTTTACAAGGTCTAATAATTCAAGTTCATAATTGCTATGAAACCCGACGCGACCTTGTAACATATTAAGATGTAACACAACACTTCAGACCGCTTTGTCTACTCCCCCAGACTTGCTTAGAACGTTATAAAATACTGTTTTAAGAAGATTGTGTATCTATAGTATGAATTATTAGTAATAATATCTGTAAGGGAGTGTGCTCGTTACTCAATAAGCTTGTTGATTAGAATTAATTTTTATGATTATCTAGCTGTAAAATTGCGATACACGATTTTTCTGTTATGTATCTCTTTATATATATTACCCCTCGTATAAACATGCAGGAATCAATTTCGCTCATACACTCACTTGATACAATTTGCTATCCCTAACATCCTGCCTTTCCCCTTTCATACTAAACTTTCCCGCAAACTGACAACTCTTTGTTACAATCTCGTCTCATTCATATCTGACTTCTAATTCCAGACTCTCTTCCGTAACCACAATAACACTTCCGCGTCCAATCTTCTTGATTGTACCCATTCAGACTTATTTGAATCTTCATATAAAGAATTTATATAACATTTTGATCGTTCTATGACATTATTAGGGCTATTTTTTTGTCGTGGGGTCAAAATGACCATCGTGTTTGAATGAAAGACAGCAAACAGTACACGTCAAGTCAAGGGTTAAACACTTCATTCAATCTGCGGACGCCAACGTAATTGTTTCTATTCATTTATAACATTCCGTTGCTCGTATTTAAACAAAAATCGACTCTATTTTTATAGTATTAAAGATGATATACATGGATAGCTAACACCTAGCAATTTTCTGACTATCCTGTTTGAGACTCGTTACACGTGTTTCATTGCTTTATATCTTGTTCATTAAAAAGTATGGAATGCATTTTCAATTACCGACTGTACTTTGGTTGATGGGTGTACTTTACATATAATATATTTAGCATACTTATAACTTTTAAAAGATATAAGTTGCAGTATAGTTCTATTTCTGCCACTGCACGAACCTTTATAACCTATTAAAGTGATTTACGAGCGCACGCGCATAGGAAAGCGACAATTATACATTGATCAAACATTTTTGTTACTTTATAAATTAAATATTTTTATGGTTATCTATGTATGGATACATTAAATTTTATTACTAAATAATTATTTTTAAATTATTTTGAATATTTCTAATAATTGCGTTAAATATTTATTGATTATTTTATACGTGAATCTGATTATTAGGTTCAAAGAATTTTTGGGATTTAAATTGAATTATAACTGAAACGATCGTTTAAAATTTAAATGCATGTTTAATTATAGACAAGTTGTCATAATAACACGTAATCTTTTCAATATTTTGATACAATTTCCAAAATATTTCCATATTCTTACAACGGAACGTGGATTCTAAAAGATATCTCCTAATCATTTTTGTAGTTTATAATGCAGATTTAACAACTATTTTAATTGAAACCAGTCAGATATATCAATTTTATGTTTATTTTATGACAAGATCATAACTATCAGTTCCTTTAATAAATCTATACATGACATTATTTATATTTTTGTCTGTCTGTCTGTCTATTTGTTCTGAGTAATCTATAAAACGAATGGTTTGATTTTGACGAAACTTTCACTATCAAATAGGTGATATAACAAGAAGTATCTTTAGCTACGTTTATTTATTTTTATTTATAAAAAATAACTTTTCCAAGAGGACGCACACGAGCGCAGAGTGTTAAATAAACTTTGAATTTAATAAGAGATTTGTCAGAGAAATTATTTTGCAATTGGCCATATATCTAAAGTTCAATCAGTTTATTACCAAAAAAATTCTGGTCTAATTACTCATCTGCCGACACTGGAATAGAGTTTGGAGGCAATCAGAAAACCAATAACACATCTCGCCTACAGGCTCAATAAATACACGATGGTTTAATAATCTTGGTACCATCATATATGCTATTACATATATGTACAAATATTGTACGGAAACAGTTCAACAAATAGAATAAAAGTCTATTATGAAATTTAAGACATTTCTATGGAAATCAAAATCAAAACCTGCACCAATTTCTCTTAATATATTTCTATCACATAGAAATATTGAATACATACATGATCCTTGATGAATTACGAGATTGAATAAGACCAGAACTCATCTGCCGTCCTAGATGACCATTCCTTAAATAGGTGAAGGTATATGATGACGTCATGTCTAAACAACATGTAAGGCAGATCCTAGCTATAGCTGGGAAAATTGCCAGGTAGAAGAAGAAGAAGATATGATGACGTCATATCTAGATCATTCCAAGTAACCCCTCGACCTGGAAGTAACACTTATTTCACGCCATGTCTATTGAGGTACCAGCAAATTGCTACACGCCAGTTTTTACTAAAGCGGAATAAAACGCCCCACGTCGCATAGTTCACAGTTCACAGTTCGCTGGTTTTGTGGGAAAAATCATATTTATATAAAAAAAATTATTAAAGTTTGCCCAAGTTCATATTTTATGCGTACATTATTTTAGGAAAGAAAGTCGGGTGAAATACTGTCTACGTTTTTATTCTATTTGAAATAATTACCATAATTTCAACTTATTTCATAGATGTCACAAAAATGTAGTATAATTTAAATAAATTTTATACTTAATGTGTTAAAATTACTTTTCTCATTTAAATGATTTCTCCATCAATACATCAACTTTCAAAATGCTATAAACTTTAATTGAAATATAAACTGACGTTGTAATGATACATAAAAGTATCTAGACAGAGCTATTAATAATTGTTTATCAGATCTTTAATATATCCGTGATATGACAATGTTATACAAAATTATATATAATACAGAAAATCCTTATTAAAAAGTGACAAAAAACACATAAATACGAACATCTTTTTAAAGTCATTTGGATATATGATCCAAATATACTTCTTAAAAGTTACAACGGATACTAACAATCATACAATTAATAGTCAAAAAATGTATTCTGGGCGGTCTTCTATCACATATTGAACATTAGTCTGTTTGTCCCTAAGGAATTCATAAATCAGTAAAGTCTCGTAGAAAATGTTAATACACGTTGAACGAACCCGACTCGAGGCTGACAACTGTAACTTTAACTGCTCCATAAATAAATTGCTATCTTTACGATTTCATGAGGTGTTAGGAACGATAATAGAATGAGGATTAACACAGCATTCAAACAGTATTTATATTGATTGTAAGATTAGACAAAGATAATAATTTAAATTAGTTTTTGTATTTTGTTTCATCCCTACTAATATTATAAATGAGAAAGTAACTGTCTGTCTGTTACGATTTCACGCCTAAACCACTGAACTGATTTTAATGAAATTTGGTACAGAGTTGACCTTGAGAAAGAACATAGGATAGTTTTTATCCAAGACTTTTGAAAGGTTCTCTTGGAAACGCGATATAACCGAACTCCACGCAGGCGAAGCTGCGGGCGGAAAGCTAGTAGTAAATAAAACTAGAAATATCGAATCACTTACAGTCGAGATATCTTCCTACACTAATGATGCGGCAGAATTGAATAATGTCAAGTGACTAATATCTCCTTTTGAACCCAAAGTCATATCTTCCTTTTAACCTATTTCTAACATCAATTACATGTATTAGTGCTCACGATGAGACTATTGTATAATGTTGCAAGTTAAAAGAAGGTTGAAATATAACAATAAAAAGTAATTCTTAAGTCAGTGGTAGCCTAGTGGTTAAGAGGCTCGCCTCTCAAGCCCGAGGGCGCGGGTTCGATCCTGGCTCGTGCAAGTACCAATGTGATTTTTCCGAGTCATATGTACTTTCTAAGAGTATTTAGACATCACTGATTAATGTTGATTCCCAAAACAGGGTTGATGTCAGGCAGGCGGCCGGTCGTAAAAACAAATAGCCAAAACTATTCACATGTAAGGCAGACCCTGGCTATAGCTGGGAAATTGCTAGGAAGAAGAAAAAAAGTAATTCTTACTGAGTCTCGAACAGTAGTTTTAATGATTACATACTTATCATTTTAGGTCTAAATTTTTATTATATATAGTTTGAAGTTTAAACAAAAGAGTCAATATAAAATGAACAACCATTAAAAGATTCTAATCCATTTAAGACTTATGTAAAGTCGCGGTAAAGTCAGTATAGTGTTATATCGCCTTAAACGATCAGGCCGCCATTAATGACACAAGCTAATTGCTTTAATATCGTTAAGCTGCCACATTGAAAGTAAATTTCAATGATTGGTCATTCAACGTCATAGATTTATCGCATTAGTTTCATGTAAAAAAATCAATTCCTAACAATGGAATTTGTGCTATAAATATAAAGGCAATTTTCGGTCTAATAATAATCATATTATAAAATTATTATTGAATATATCCGCATAATATTATTAGAAATTTTCTCATTGTATTAAAATAAAAATTTCGATAGTCAAGCTTTCCATATCTAACAAACAATAAATTTTAAACGGAGCTCTGTAGATGATATAAAATTTGTACACGGTCCATTTAGCAGTAGTTTGTAGTTTCGTTACGCTTAAATTAATATATTTTCTAATCCTTACAAGCAAGCCATTTAAATTGATTTACGTACCTATATATAATACTAACCTGACTATTAAGATTAAAAGTTAATTTTTTTAAGTATGAATATTAATGAAAAAACTCAAAAATCTTTCACGAAATCACGAAACTACGATAAAAAATTATTGACTCTCCAGCGACGAATTTGAGTGGTTTTTTAGTGGTCGTCTAAACAAAGTCCGAAATATCTTCCATATAGAGAGCCGCATTGTTCCACATTAGGTAAAGGAATGTCTCCAGCTCCTTGGAGCTCATCTTGCGAGATCACGCGCATTATTATACGTATATTTTCTTATGTGTCTTGTTATAAAGGGTGTACCTTTTTGTATCATTTATTTTATTATACAGGGTGCACATTTCTAAATTATTTTGCTGTTCAGTTCCGTTATTGATACTAAGAAACAGAATTTAAGTTTTGACTGATTTTTCATTAAAAGAATTCAGAATAAGCTAAAATTATTTTTTAATTTGAAACTACTTCAGCTGTTTAAGCGAACATATAAATTACTTTTGAGCGACGAACAAAAAATTCTCAAGAGATTTCAAACTTGACGCTCGGATACGCTCAGTGCAGGCCGTGTGAAAGGTTTAATATGTAAAGTTGGCCCTCTTATAACTTGGACGGTAATAGCTCATTGTTACATATTGCATTGCTAGCATACGAAATAGAAATTAAATTACAGCAATCCAGTCACTAATTGTATGGAATTAAGACACAATTTCGCTTAAATTTATAACTACACTACTGATTTTACACGGTTATCGTCTTTAGTACCCCTAGTTTTATATTTACTTTGTCAACCATAACACTCATAGAAGCCTTTAAATAGTATATTTATTAATCAAATATTGTATGTATTACATTACGATTAACTATGAAACCATCTGTATTCAGTTTGACGATACAGATTCTTATGTCATAATAATAGAAAACGTATGTAATTTCATATTGATGAAACTAATTACATGAAAAAAAGTAATCGATAAAATTACGAGATGTTTGCGATAATTATATCAGTTCGTGGTACGTGGGTATGTGCTAACTGAGAACATGTTTTGTAACGTACATCGATAAATTGTGAGAATTCACCTTAAATATCAAACTCGAATGTACAAAATCTAGCAATATACCGTAATGTTCTCTAACAAAGTCAAGTTTAAGTCAATATAAATTTTTATAGTCTCCGTCTAGACGAGTTACTTGTCTTATTTCTTTTTATGTAGACTGATCTGCCAAAAGCAGTATAAACAATGGTGTCCCGTGACACTAATTAGCTTCTATCAGATTTATATCAAACTAAATACATAAGATTTGCTTTAATATTTTCGTTTGATTCTTAACAAAAATACTTATTTTTGATGATATTTTTATTCTTACAAAGAAAGCGTCTAAATTAGACGGTTTTCAGACGTTTTTTTCTTTTAATTCAATAACAAGTGTTTGTTTCAATAGAACCCCTGATTGTCTTGTAAAAAGTAGTAACTTGTCTGCTATCATTGATACGTGACTTGTATTTATATATGTCGATTTATACGTCTGTGTGATTTAACTTAGAAACTTCAAACGTATAATGATCTTAAATAAAAACTTTAATACATATATTATTATTAATCTTTTATTGATAAAAAAATCATTACAAAACAATTAATTCGTGATAAGGCATATGTTGCTCAATTCTAAGGGGATTTAGAAGGATCTTTCGAAATTATCCATTATGGAATATAACTAAACTAAGTAGACTATAAACTTCCTTTTTAACTAACTTACTTCACTAACTCCCTTAACTATGTATTTTGTACACAGTGTAGACATACTAATCGAACAAAATAACATTTATGGTCAAACCAACGAGTATTTCCATTTTGTATCATAATTTACAAAGCATATTTATTTACGGTATTATTTTTGTTATTTTCATATCAACCCACGCTACAAACACCGTTGGCAACAGTTCATAAGCGATAAATTAATCATATAAAAAAAATGTTTTATCCTAACAAGGAATCCGGACAAAAATAAATGGTTCCTGTCCTATGAAATTACTCTCCCCAACCCACACAGGATAGCTCCCAGACATTCCTCACCAACCAAGAACTGATCCACCCACAAGCACTTTATTTGCGCAAATATTACTATCCTTAGACACCGTAATTTGTCTCCCACTGGTCATATTAAATCTAATGAATTTAATTTTAGACTAACGTTGCCATCGAATTGCTATGCGTAACAGTCGGAATTTTCCTTAATATGTCTTTTAATTGTTTGAAATAAAACTATGTTATTATTATTGGAGACTACCACATTTTTTTATATATAGACGTATAGACCAACCAACGAACGGATTTTATAACAATGTTTATGTTGTGGGTAAACTAATAAAGAATATAATAATAGTTTTTCTCACATATCTTCCACATAGAGACAGTTAACACTTTCAATTTTGACTATAGCAAAAAAGCTTGCAATTTATTACATAGACAATTGTATACTCACAACATTGTTTAAATATTTTAATTCTCTTAAAAGTATTTTTAATATTTGTCAGATTTGTGTCATCCATGGACCGACGTGAATCCTCTCAGAATTTTCCGAGCGAGATTTTCTCACGTTCCTCTTTAAAAGTATTAATATTCATGGATGTATGAGAGTCCTTTAGAGTGCTTTAAAATCTCGCTCGGATGAACCGCGTCTCGAATGTAAAAAAATATTCCAACATTCCCACTTAGAAATATTATCTATTTATTTATTAGTTATATCTAGTTTATATTAAAAGTTCAACAACTTACATTGATAATTAAAAATTGTATTAGAGACGATATATATATGAAAGCACCTATTAAAGTTTATCCACTTATTAAAGATTTCTGCCATTGAATTAAATTATGTCTTTAAAACCTAACAATACTTTTCTAATTATATTAAATTATAATGATATATAAAAAGAGATCAAAACAAAGACGCCTATTAAAACTTTAGACATATGAATGGTTGTAAGAACGACGTAATTTTTTTTCCACAACGAGAATTTCCTAGAAATGTCTCTTTGTGTGTTAATAGCTGTTATATGCAATGATTATTGTTCCCCTAATTAATGGTAAGACATCACACGAACATCACATTGTTACTAATAATACTACTTTCTCTTGTAAAAAAATATTATACATTGAATAATTAAATGGTTATAATTCATGTTTAAAATTATGAGTTCAAATCAAGCCCTAGGGTGCTCCCCGCGCGATGGTTTACCTGATTTGAAGAGGGTGAAAATGCTCATAACCTTCTGCTATTTGATCTTTATGTTAGTCCCTCGTTAAATTCAATTCGTTTGAACGATTTTATCTCCAACCGAAATAAACGTTCTGATCTGTTTGACTTGAAGGCTTTTGGGGAAAAAAAATACATTTTCTATGACTCTATGATTTCATGCAGTATTCTCAGTATTTTATTCTGAATATATGTATATTTTTTAAAGCTATGGCTTCATTTCCACTGGAATCGTGGAATATTATACAAATGTCTTGCCAAGGATATTACCTATACGTAAAGAGAACATTTCTTGATATCGAAAATGTTCTAACATTCTAAGTAATAATACGCTTTTCTTTATTTTTAACCTAAAATTATAAATATTAAGGTACTTAAGGATATAAGTGGCATTTGTCAGTTTGCTTCTTATTATTGTAGTATTTAAGGATAATCCCACTAATTGGTACACTGACCTTGATCGCGGACAAAGCTACAGGAAGCGGCTAGTAAAACAATTTATAATGCACATGCAATTCAAATAAATCGTAAACAGAGTTACAACTCACATATGGACATATTATATGCAAATATTTCCTGTACACTGTACTGTATCCATAGGAGGAATAATAACGAGAAATGTTATCAAGCCATTTAAATTACGTGAAATATTACTTATTTAAACTTGATAATAAGGAAATCAAATCATCCATTATTGGAAGCTGTCCAAGGAACGGATTAAAGTGAGAATTCTTTTATATGATTCCAATACAGAGATTAAATGTAAACTTTTAGATATGTGTCCCAAAATAAGTGGCTTTTTTGTTGTGAAACGAATGACGAAACTATTAAATAAATTCACTTGCCCAATTAGTAAAACTAATGAGAGAAATGAAATAGAAGTTTTGCTAAAAAATTTTTTTTTATTAAAATGATAACAGTTATTTAATATTATATCTAATTATTATTATAATAGTAATATACAATAATTCTCTGAATTAACAGAAAATACTTATTATATTACAGTGAAAAAATGCATAAAGATGACAACAGTTCCTCTTAATAGTGTTTGTGTGACAGATATACATATACACTAATTTTTGTATAGACTATATAACAAGCAAAGTCGCGGCGTCGAGCGGGTGTGACGTATTTATCAGCGAGTGACATTTCCGTTCATATCTCCAGTCGCCTCAAGGGCTATTACGCGTCATTTGATGTCTCAGATGTGCTAGCACACAACTTTATTATCAGTGAGGTTGACGAACTATACAGTATACACCTGATGTACCTTCTTAGACAAATGTGTCCATTGAACTTTAATAGCAAACATATATAAAATAAATAGCACAAATTATAAAGGTATTAAAACATACAAAATTCATATTTTATTGAAAAAAAATTGGAGCTTTATATTTTTGTACCCAAGAGAACTAATTAAATAACTCGAAAGAGAACTTTCAAACAGAAAATATTTTATATAATAATACTTTGAACGTCATTAATAAAATAATGTATACTTTTTAAAATGCTATTAGAAATAGTAGGATTTTTATTTAAGCTTTCAAGCTAGATATCATGATAGATTGTAATCGTCACCCCTCTAATGTTTATTCTTAAAGCATTCGATTATAAATAATTTTAGGTCACATAATATTATTGCATGTTTCATTGTCCTTATTACGTTGTACTAACTATATGGAAATATATATCGAAAAAGATGTCAAAAGGTAAATAACATATTAAATCATGTAATTCTATGATATGAGTGAGTTTTTATGAATCTAATACATTATATACAATTAATTTCATTATATATTTAGGATTATTTAATTAATATTTAGGGTAATACCGATCCCTATTATTATATTTTAAAAATAAACCATCCCATGCTTTGAATGGAACACAATATGTTGATGTATATATCTAAGTAAAACTAATATTGTCGCATGAACTACGCGTTTTTTATTATTTTAAAACTCCCGAAATTTTGGTTCCTTTGCAGCAAAGTTATCACGGGCAGACGAGATGATAATTCCTGATATATGTATTATAATTTAATATTTTGATGCTTTTTGAGATATTTTAGTATATAGTTATTTAATACTAGACATCAAAGTAGTTTTAGTACTTAATACAGTTTTAAATTTACATTTAATAGAATTTAATAAACAATAATTACGTGATTCCTATCTATTGAGGGTAATGCCTTCTTTACCCCGTCGCGTCGCGTTAAACCATCGCGACCTTCATATGTATACAGGGTGACTGGTGAATTACTATCGATATTTGAGGACGTGATATTTGACGATCATATATGACAAAATAAAAATTAATATAACATAAATATTAATAAACTTCTAAGTAAAGCTAACCAAAAGTTGTGTAATTAATTACGCATCGTATGAACACCCTACAGATTAGGTATACACACACACTCACACAGACGCGGCGGCGGCATAGTGTTGTATCAGCACGTCGCCGCACGCGTCCACACTTGGAACACTTGGAACGTGTACACACTTTATTTATTTATACGGAATTTTTGTCAAAAATTAAGTACCTATTTTTTTTTACATAATTCGAATGAGAATCATGTACCGAGTATTCTCCTTAAATATTGATAGTAATTCACCAGTCACCCTGTATTTTCAATATCAACAAAAACTCCAAAACTAAACAATAAGGTAACAATATGTAAGGTCCAAACATATATACATATATAGGCTTACTATAGTCAGTGGTGGCCTATTGGTTAAAAGGCCCGCCTCTCATGCATGAGGGCGCGGGTTCGATCCTGGCAAGTACCAAAGTAGTTTTTCCTAATCATATGTACTTTCTAATATTATTTAGACATCACTGATTAATGCATTCTCAAAGAGGGTTGATGTTAGGCAGGCGGGCGTTCGTAAAAAACAATTAGCCAAAACTACAACTACATGTAAGGCAGACCATGGCTAAAGCTGGGAAATTGCCAGGTAGAAGAAGAAGGCTTATTATAATGACGTCACAGTTGGTGATAGTGTGTTTGTCTCTGTGTGTAGTAATTTATATATATATGTAATTATTTCCAGTAACAATGGAGGATCGTGAGCCGAAGGGCCCCGGCGTGCCCGACATGACTATGATGCCGCAAATCACGGAACTGGCTATCAACGATAACCTCAAGCGACGCTACATACACGACCTTATATACGTATCCTTTATACACAACGAACTCATTAACTAAAACACTGACAGTATTTAGTTTTTAGTTACTAATACTAAGAAAAAATTCCTTGTTTATACTTAAGTCTTTATATGTATGTGCAAATATTGAATGAGGGTTGTAAATCATAATGAATAATCTCTTGGAATATACATCTATATATATGTACTCGGTACATGTTAATTTAAAAAGAAATATATTCTCGATACAATTATTTATAGCACAACGCTTTTATAACTCACAAAGCCCCGATTAAAACGCCCCCATAGACGTGTTTTAATAAAATAGTATAAAAAATACATGTAATGCAGTTGATTCAGATTTACATACATGAAAATGGTATTTATGCTTTAATCAGATAAAAGCTATCTGTCTATACTTGAAATATTGCAATTATTTTAAGTAACTTTAAAAACTGAATAAAAATTTAGTTTTTTTTTTATTAATTGTTATTATCAAATATTGTGAAACATTCAAAAAAATCATTTTAGAACAAATTTTCTTTTCTTATTCTTATTTTAGAAAAATAAATCATTACACGAGTATATCCTTCAGAATTTTTTGTTATATAAAGTGTGAATGTAATTTTTGCATATAAATGTATTCTTCATTTTGTTCATAATAATATTTCCTATACAATAAACAGACATACACAGGTTCTATTCTAGTCGCAGTGAATCCGTACAAGGAGCTAGGATGCTACAATATGGTGAGTTGCTAAGCTGATTTGTGTTTCACCCTAATTCAACGTTTAAAAAACTATTAAGTGTAAGGCGATTAGTTTAAGTTAGTTTACTCCATCTAGATCATCTATTTATTATAATATGATCACTTTCATACAAAATTCATTTATGACCTTTTGAACTATATTTTTTAACGAAAACTGTGAAGTCAAATGTTTAATTAAATATTTGAACATGAAATAAGTTATAATGCAATGCTTTATATACAATAAAAATTCATGAGGAAATGGCAGAACATAAAAGAAATGAGAGTTTGTAACAGATACATGTTCATACTTTCGAGCGTTTCCTTTAAACTAAATCACTTTCATCTGAATAATCATACATTATCGTGGGAGAACATTTACCACGCATGAGAACACGACGCACGTCTGTTACTATTGTTAAAAACTAATTACTGGAACAGGAAGATGAGTGTTCAGTAAAACAAGCATCGGTGCGTCAATTTAGAAAGGGGATCACCCCTTTTTATTAGGGGTTCAGGCTCGTCTAAAGGCTTAAACGCTAACAGTGTAATGCCACTGAAAGTCAATGGCTTTGACTTACGACTGAAAATTACGCTTGATTGAAAACCCATAAACATGTCCTTTTCAATTAGCTCTAGTCCAACTAAATTGCAAGCCCTTATATAGTAATTACGTAGGTACAAAAAGTAGTTAGGGACACTACAATTTCATTACGTTTCTGGCTCTCTTCCCATCTTAAGAGCAAATTTGTCCCTCTAAATGTTTACTCAGTAGGGAATACTTCGTTAATGTGTTCCTTAGTAATTTCATGAAGTACGTATCACGACGGAATATAAATGAAACTAAAATATTTTTTTTATTATAATGATAGACAGTTAGAGATAATAACTCAGTGAACTCAGCAAAACATTTAAATTAATCGTGACAAATGACTGCAGGAGGATATGCAAAATTTCCGAGGCAAAGCCTTCGGGACCCTCCCACCCCACGTGTTCGCTCTCGCCGAGTCCGCCTATAGTTCACTCCAGGTAATTAACTAGTAACTTTTTACATCGATAGACAATCTCATTTTTATTTAAGTTTATTCATAGATTATTTAATTTGTTATTTGTGGAAAAACACCTACACTTTAAAATTCGCTAATTAATACATGAAAACTGTATATGACACAGAATGGCGAAAAGAACCAATCAGTGGTTATATCGGGAGAGAGTGGTGCTGGTAAGACGGAGACCACAAAGCTGATCTTGCAGTACTTGTGTGCGGCGGGGGGGCAGGCCTCATGGGCCGAACAACAGATTCTAGAAGCAAACACTGTATTAGAGGCTTTTGGTGAGTCTGAAACTACACAATCAACTATAACTTACCACATTTTTATTAGAAGATAATTCACTAAACCGAATGTAATGAAACAAAATAACAAAATTGAAATATCATAAATTCAGTTACAAGTAAAACCAATTTTATATCAAGCCATCCTTTATCTAACTCGGTTAGCTGATATAAAGTCGTGAAGCTTCTATTGCATTTTCATCACGGGCTCCACTGAACTAAATATAATTACATTCGCTAGGACTCTCGGTTACGGGGCAATGCGCCTTCAAATGAATTTCGTCCCTAAAGGCTTTCAGTTTTGTTTTTATGGCGCCTCGGTAATTGTGCAGTATTTAATTATGAGAACAATGTTGAATGTTAGGAGTTTTATTTTACTTTTTGTTATTCTAGCGTTTTCTTGTCTTACTTTTTCTTTTGAGTCCAAGAATGACAACAAAAGTTAGTCCATTAGCAAACAGAATAGAGGAAACAATAGCTTTAAAAGATGTTTGTAACAAAAGCTTACATTTTGTGCTAGGTTGTTTCAGAACGGTTGTTTTAAAACGTCCTTAAAACATCTACTTACAGGTAATGCTAAGACTGTACGGAATGATAATTCATCCCGGTTCGGGAAGTTTGTTGAGGTAAGGCTTGATCATCGGGGAGGAATTAGAGGTGCAGTACTCAGAGACTTTCTCCTGGAACGAGCGAGGATCACGGGGCCGGCTCCTAGGGAGACAAACTACCATGTGTTCTATCAACTGGTTGAAGGTGCCAAGGTTAGTTGGTAGATTGTGTAACATTTGTCAAGTAAACATGATCCTTCTATAAGCCACATAAATATAACAAATTAAATTAATGGCCATTGCAGTTATTACTTATACGTTATTTTCATATTTATACATATAATGAAACTCAACATTCAAATACAAAATATCAATAATTTTGTCCAGCACAACGCAGAACTCCGCAACACCTTGCGTCTTCGAGATGACGTCCAATTCAAGTACTTGAGGCCTGAAGATGAAGAGGCCCGCCGTGGTCGAGTCGGCGAACAGGGGAAGTTAGAGGCCCTGCAACTAGCACTCACTGTACTACAGGTCCCTCCACACATGTGCGAGGGTCTGTTTAAAGTACTTGCTGCCGTGCTATGGCTAGGCAACATACAATTCCAAGTGAGTTATCTTGATACGGTGTTAACATTTCTATTACTTGAGTTTTAATGAGAATATTGACGGGCGCATACCCCTTCGGGCCCGAATTAAATGGGTTGGTCCCACCGGACCCATCACTCCTCCCGTGGTCGTAGTCAAAGCCATTAGGGCTAACAGCTACAGTCAAGTAGATACTAAAAAAAATATATAAGAATACAATTCTAAATTTTTCAATACTTACCTCTTTAGGGACCTATAATGTTAATTATTTATTATAGGACGTGGACGGTGAACGTACAACCCTAGCGCCAGAAGACTCGGAGGCAGTGGACGCGGTCGCCAACCTGCTAGGGCTGGCACCACCCACCGCGCAACGAGTGTTGTTAGAGAGACAGATCAATGTTAGAGGAAATGTTACAGACATACCGCTACGATTACACGAGGTCAGTGACTAATAAAACATATTAAATTAATATTAACAATCGATAATTGTGGTAGTTTTAAACTGGAAAAATTGTCATATGGAGAGAAATAATATGTAGGAAATTTATGATATCTAACATTTTCTTAAGTCCATATATAAAAAAAACAACATTCTATAGATATACACGACGATTTATTAAATCACATTATATCTGCAGTTTGGCTATTTTACAACAACCTTGATCACGGTCAAACAAGATATAGAAAACTTCTCAAATTACCATACAAACATGGAATTAGCACGTTTAATTACTTTATACCCATTAAAAAATACTTTGTGACAACGCATAATTTCCTTTATGCTGATAAATAGATATGTGTTCAAAAGAAAATACGGTCTCACGTCGAAATTGCCGTCTGACGTCATAACTTTCTTTGCAGGCAAGAGAGAACCGGCACGCAATGGCCCGTGCGTTGTACTCGCGTACGTTCGCGTGGCTCGTCCGTCACGTCAACAGCTGTTCAGCGCCGGGTCGGGAGGCAAGACGAGCTTTAGGAGTTCTCGACATTTTCGGCTTCGAGAACTTCGCATCCAACTCCTTAGAACAACTCTGCATCAACTACGCCAACGAGAAATTACATATGTTCTTCAATAATTACGTATTCGCGCTTGAGCAGGAAATTGTAAGACACTTTCTCAAAAATAAAACTTTTTAGACAGTGCTGTGAATACCTGTAATAGGTGTACATATGAAGACCTATACTTTGACTGTATTTTTGTGTAAAGGTTGCATATGTGTACTTTTGGTGTTCCTAAGTAAATAAAATAAAATAGTAAGTACAATGACAGTTAGCACAGCATTACATTGTGTTTCTTATATTCCAGTATCGTCAAGAAGGAATTAAGTACAACCAAATACAATTCACCGATAACGCGGTTTGCTTGGAACTGTTAGAGAAACCGCCAAGGAGTCTGCTAAAGTTGCTCAGTGAACAGTGCCATATGCCAAAGGTTAATATCACGAACATTTTTATTATACGGAACCATACAATTAATTGTATTACTAATTTCATCTTTCAAATCAGGGATCAGACAGTGCCTATCTCACGAACATACAAGGGGAATTCGGAGATCACCAGAGTTTTGTGAAAGGATCACGAAGGAAATGGGAGGAAGAATTCGGAGTGCAACACTACGCTGGCACAGTGACGTACAGTGTGCATGGATTTGTCGATAAAAATAGAGATACACAGCAGGACGCATTTATCGATCATTTGAGTCGCTCCGCTAATCCTTTTGTGAGGGAACTAGCTGATTATGTGCAAGATTTAGCCCCACCTGGACATGTGAGTAGAAATTTTACTTACAATCACCAGATTTAAGTCTTACAAGTATCTTACTGAATAAAATTTTCCAGGACATATCACTTTCAAGTCCAGGATCAACGAGCACAACTCAAAGAGGTACTTCGAAAGGTCGACCCACAGTTGTCGATACATTCAGAGCTCAATTACAGTCACTAGTTGATATGCTACAAGCGACTGACGTGTGGTAAGTTTCGTTACTACTGAACTCGCAATTAAACTATCGGTTTAATACCAAAATTTTAATATTTTTAAATCGTGAAACATTTAATATCATTATTAAATTCAAATTTGACCCAAACAAGACATTTTTTATTATTACACAAAGAATACCAAGCGTATCTCAACGCTTAAATATATATACGACTATGTTTTCTAAAACAACTTCAAAGTACTATGTAATTGAGAAAATTGTAGAAATTAAGCATGCTGATAAGACATTAGAAAATGATGCAATCAAAACTAAAAAAAAAAACTTATTACTTATCGCAACAATAATTATTTTCTATTTTATTTCAAGGTACGTCCGCTGCATAAAGCCCAATGAGAACAAAGTTGCTGGTAAATACAACGATCAGCTGGTCCTCGAACAGCTAAGGTATTTGGGTATGAACGAAATCGTTCGTATTCGTCGGGACGGCTTCCCAGTTCATCTTCCTACGCCGTTATTCGGGGCTCGATACAGATGCCTTTTGCCCCATCCTAGACCGGCAACACCACTCACCAAGTAAGCGTATATCAAAGTATTTTCTTTACAATACTGGAGACTTTTGGGCGACAAAATATGTATGTACGACTATGTAGTAATCCTTAAAAAAATAATCTAAAGTTATTATTAGTTAACGGAAATAATATGGTACTACTAAGAAACAGATATCTAGTTAATACCGAGTCTAGCCTAGAGAAGTTTTTAGCAAAACTAAATAAACTTTCACAGAGACATAATGGCGTTGGTTGATGCACCTAATGACGATTGGCAAATAGGACACACAAAAATATTCATGAGAAGTTCCGTTCATGGTCCACTTGAAGCTAGAAGGACGGCACTACTGCATAAATCGGCGCTGTTGATACAAAAGGTAACAAATTTCAATCAGATTGAAAGCCAGCCAGATTTCGGAAAATCAACCTTATTTCGCATATGTAATAATTTCCTTGTGTCTTCTCAGTGGTATAAGGGATCGGTCAAACGCCGTCAGTACCTGCAATGGCGTCGCGCCGCTGTAGTACTTCAGGCTGCTTGGCGAGGTTGGTTCGAGCGAGCGGCCTTCCTTAGGTTACGTAGAGCCGCTCTCACGCTGCAAAGGCACCTTAGAGGAGCCTTTGCCAGAGAAGTGGCCGCAGCATTACGAGAGATGAAAATGGTTAACCAGGAAATCAAGTTGAGAGAGGAAAGGAATAGGTATATTGTCAATATTATATCTTACTAATAAATGTTATATGGTTTTTAACTATATATTTGTACCCAGCATGGTAGAAAAAGCAGCTGCAGAGCGCGCTGAACTAGAAAACATGGCGGATCACCTGCGCGGTATACCCTGCAACCCTCGCGCCGAGTCCGTCAACTTAGACAACCTGTTCGACTTTCTGGCTGATGTACCCGCGCAGAGAGGCGCTCCGGACGGCCAGCCAGATCATCAACCCTCCATCGCTGAAATCGGAGACTGTATGGAGCGACTGGCTGATGATCTCAATCATGAGGTAATAAATATATTACATCATAAGTTACATAAAACATTCGAACAAGTATGGCTTTGGAAACATTAAAATTCATGTATTATTACAGTTGGAGACCGTACTAGCAGAAGAAATGATCGAACTGAACAAAGCGCATACAGAAGCCCAACGGAAACCTGATGGAGCGCCGTCTGAGTCTATTCCACCGCCCACGTCACTGGCTCTAACATCCATCCTGCATCCCGCGACACCCGTCACACCGAATCCACTAACAAACGGCGTGTCCAATGGCATGTCGCCAGTGACTCTGTCGTCATCGATAACCAATGGGCTGTCTCCGACTCACGAGATGACGTCATCGCTGACCAATGGTGACGTCATGTCGTCCTCTCTCGTGATGCCCCCGCCGCCATCTATAGAGCCCAGCGTTGAGGAGTCCCCAGTGTTCCCGCCGCCTCCTTCATGTTCTCTTCCAGAACCAGCTGGACCACCTCCACCACCACCTTTAATTAAAGGTAATCTTCATCTTTGTATGGTTTTCAATGATTTCAAAATATATATCATATTCTACAGCACTTATATACGTGACAATTGGAACCTCCTCAAGTTAATCATGATTAATATGTTATGTCATGACATACACTGAATAAATTTAATTAAAAAATTATCTACCTCCTTTTGAAAGAAAATGAATTATATGATGTTCACAGATACAACCCCACCAGAATTAACCAACGGTATAATACCAAACGGAAAAGTTTCTATAATAAAGGACAAGGAGCCGATATACGAGTCGGTGATACCTCGACCCAACACGGACCCGTCCCTAGTGACGTCACCCCCACCACCACCCCCACCACCGGGACACCCACCGACAGATAATGGGTAAGAAATGTACATGGGTAATCCATGTATTATAAATATTGTTCTTCTGATTATATAACATAACCCACAAAAAATCCTTTGATATAATACTAACCAAATTAATAGTCATAAAGCTCTAGAGTTATTTAATATGCAAAAAAAACTACTTACAAGACAGCAAAAAAATACCTTATATCATTGACTACACTGTACTTATATAATATTTATATAGTATATACTTATAATTATGACATAAATATTCAAATGTCTTTCTATGGTGCAATTCAGTTTCTCCCCATCGAGCAAGACCTTGGATGATCAGAACGAAGCCCCGCTCCCACCGTTACCAAGCAACGTGACGTCACCAGAAACAAATGATACCATTTCCCCAACACCCATGGACTCATGTACCAGCCCGCCGCCTGTACTGAATGGGGATTCAAGTGTAAGTGATGAAATGAAACCTCTCAGCATTCTATGGATTAACCTATACGTGCCGGATTTATCTCGTTGTAGGGAGAGGAGCTTCAACAGTGGCTGGGACTTGCGACCCAGGTGTAGATTTAAGGGGTCACCTCCATCGTCCAAACTCCTCTCTCTACCTAACCAAATTATTTTATACACAGTATTGTCTAGTAAATTAGTTACAGCAAAAATTATTCGGATCTCTCTTATAAAAAGTACTCAAAGGTTTCATAGTGAATCTAAATACAAACATTTATCAGTTGTTTATTCATAGAATAAAGCTTATAATAATAACAACCTACATACATTGTGGAAATTATGTTATTAATTAATTGGAAAATGTTCTACAGAATAAAAGTTGACAATCATGATGATTAATTTTTTTAAATATGTATTATATTATAGAAAATGTTATTGTAATATACTTTAATGTTATTAGAACTCTGAACGTAACGCCCGCCGTAAAGAACGAGTGGAGCGTCGCCTGCATCAGCTCGAAGCTCCGCCCGCCAACGTTGAAGCCCCGGCCGATGGAAACGATCTGACAGAGTTCGCTAAGATGTACTTCAACGATCACCCACGATCACCAGAAGGTTTGGCTCATTTAATTATTTAAAACTACTCCCCAAAATGTACATGTATACAATATATATAAAATTTGTCTTAAAATCCAGGCACAATTATGGCAACCCTAACGCGTAAGAGTAAGTCCATGGAGCTGTTGACTAAGGAGGAAATGATAACGTATCACAAAGGAAACAACATCCCGACATCACACATACAACTACACGACCCCGACAGTGTTACAGCGGCCGTTAATATATTCAGAGTGAGTAACTTACACGAATAAAACAAACTAAAACAATATAAAAGTTGTAAACATTCTTCTTCTACTTGGAAATTTCCCGGCTATAGCCAGGAACTGCCTTACATGTTGTGAATAGTATTGGCTATTTGTTTTTACGACCGGCCGCCTACCTGACATCAACCCTCTTTGGGAATTAGCATTAATCAGTGATATCTTAATATTCTTAGAAAGTAAATATGACTTGAAAAAAAAATCACATTGGTACTTGCCCGGGCCAGGATCGAACCCGCGCCCTCGTGCATGAGAGGCGGGCCTTTTAACCACTAGGCCACCACTGACTATACAAGTTGTAAACATTATTGTTATTAATTCAGGATCTATGCCGGTACATGAGAGGCGAACTGACTGCTGAGAAAGAAACTCAAGTCATACAATCAATAATAGGAAAAGGATTGGAGAGGGAGGAACTGCGGGACGAAATACTGGTTCAATGTGTGCGGCAGGTGAGGGAGTAACTTAAATATTTCACATTTGTATTCCGTACGAGTTTTACAAAATTGGTGTAAGAAAGAAATTAATAATGTACAATAATTAAATTGAATGTATGTGATCACTGATCACTAAATGACAACGCCTTCTAGTTTGCGTCACGTGACTGCGTATTAAATGTAACTATTATTCCTTTATCACGATAGAATTACACGGAATTTAAGTGTAATTCAGATGCGCTTAGAAAATGTCGTGTACCAAACCCAAAATAAATCCCATCCTTAAATCCTTGTAAACATTTCAATTATAATATTAATGGCATTAACTTTGTTCCACAGATAACTGAATGTCCAGTAGAGGAGTGGGCGGAGCGTGTGTGGCTGATCCTCTGCCTGTGCGCGGTGGCCTGGCAGCCTAGCCGCGGCCTGGCTCGCTACTACTGCTGCTGGCTGAGAGCGCGGGCCCGACCTGTGACGTCACCGGCCTCCACTGGCTCCGTGACGTCACTGGCGTCCGTCACCAGCAGCGCCAGGGCTGCCCACTGCGCTCAGTGGTGCCTCGACAACTGTAGGGGTGCCGCGCCGAGACAACTACCGCCCAGTACTGTGGAAATTGCTGTGAGTTTCATAAAACTATAGACTTCTATTAACAAATTTTATGGATTCTTATAAAATTACTATATTAGAAGACCCCGCGAACTTCGTATCGCCTTATAATCAAGAAATATCTGTTACGTTTTTGTATTTATATTTTTGGAGTTTACCTATTAAAGCCATAAATCACCGTGTTTTGAAGTGCGAAAGAATGATTGACATATTAGTGAGTTGTCAAATCTAATGTCAAAAAAAAAACGTTTGTATGAACAACTACTAATAAATTAAAAATTAATCGAAAAAAACATTATCCAGCGGAAAAAATTGTAAATCTAAACAATTCCCAGATCCCCTTGAACACACACAAAAACTTTGATCACAATCGGTCCAGTAGTTTAAGAGAAGTTCAGTGACATACACACTCACAGAAGAATTATATATATAAAGATATATATACAAAGATACATACAGGAGGTTTCGAAATTATTGTGAATAATTTTTTTTTTTATTCAGATTATTTTGTGCTTATTTTTCTATGATGATATACATAGTTATTTTAATCTATTAGATATATATTAACGTGTTCAAGGGAACGCACTCTGTTACATAACATACTGTATATACAAAGTCTGCCTACTATATATATAATATTGGTTGTTTCTATCGTTCCAGGCAATGCGTCGTCTCGGCACGATAGTGTGCAGGTTCTTCTTCCTGGACGGTCGCACGAAGGCGATCGACGTGCACCCCGCAGACACGGCAGCCGCGGCCGCAGCTCGCCTCGCTGACAAGCTGGGTCTGGCGCCGCCGGCTCGAGCGGGCTGGGCCGTGTACCAGCAACGGGCCGGCACTGAGGAACATGTGCGGGCCACGCACTATCTGTATGATGTTATAGCTGCCTGGGAAATGTAAGAATTATTTACTAAAAATATTCTCATACTAAATATTACACTGATTTTACTAGTTGATATTGAAAGTCTATACGGTTTAAGATATTTATTCACATTAAGACATTATTATCACTTACATTAGAATTAAACTAATATAACAAAAACATTTATGAATATACTGTTCGACATTGCACTTGTAATAAAAATAAAATGATATATACAGGGTGACTGGTGAATTACTATCAATATTTAAGGAGGATACTTGGTACATGATTCTCATTCGAATTATGTAAAAAAAATAGGTACTTAATTTTTAACAAAATTTCCGTATAAATAAATAAAGTGTTGACACGTTCCAAGTGTTCCAAGTGTGGAGGCGTGCGGCGGCGTGCTGATACAACACAACGCCGCCGCACTAGTATGTGTGAGTGTGTGTGTATACCTAATCTGTAGGGTGTTTACACGATGCGTAATTAATTACATAACTTTTGGTTAACTTTACTTAGAGGTTTATTAATATTTATGTTATATTAATTTTTATTTTGTCATATATGATCGTCACAAATCACGTCCTCAAATATCGATAGTAATTCACCAGTCACCCTGTATATGTATATTGATTATTGAATTGGCTAAAATAACTTTACAATAATTTTGAATTTACCAATATGAATAAACATATAAAAACGAAAGCATTCTACATTAGCCATAAAATATAAAGGTCACATATTCAAAAAGTTGATTTATACACTAACATTATATCAGAATTCAATAATAATTTAATTTCATCAGGCAACAAGGCCCGGGCGGTGGGTCGGCGGACAACCGGTTCGTGTTCAAAAGACGTTTGTTCCGCGGCGGACGAGACCTGCCACACGACCCTGTAGAGGTCGCTTTATTATACGCACAAGCTGTACACAGTGTTGTTAAGGTACAATCACCATGAATCTAAGACCTCTATAGAAACCTCTATAGAAAAATTTAAATGTAACGATAGTGTAGAACAAATCAAAATATAATATATGGTACATACAATTGAGTTAATATTAAAGCGATATGGACCAAGATAATTGAATAAATTGATGTAGATTGGAATTATCCCAATTGCTATATATTTAAGAAATAGTATGAATGAACTCTTCATTCTACATTTAATGTTAATTCTAGAATATTGTTTTCCTTTTATATATACTAAAATTCTTAGTTGAAGGGCGACTAAGGTAAATATAAATATTTTTGTCCTATAGTTGGACGAGTTCCCAGTATCAGAGAAGGTGGCGCTCCAACTGGCGGGGCTGCAGGCCCAGGTGTCGCTAGGGGAGCCCCCGCCGAGCCCTCCGCCGCCTCACACGAGGGCCTACTACTCACACCCGGAACAGTTCCTACCACCGAGGATCGCTAAACAACGAGCTTCACATCAATGGGTACGTAAAGACCAATACTTCTCTTAATACATTATATTTCTCATTTAAAAGAATTCAAACATTTGTATACATTTCCTAAATTAAAATTTCTTTACAGGCTACAATATTAGCTCAAGCCCATCGTCAATACGGCGCAGGCAGAGCTGAACTGACGGCCAAGGCCTTGTACCTGTCGTGTGTGATGCAATATCCGCTGTACGGAGTCACTCTGTTTCCTGTCACCTATAAGGGTTATTGGGCACATGGTGGGTAATATTCGACCCAGAAAAAAATTGCTTATTTTTTAAATTTATATGATAATTATGATAATTTGTTCAGGTCCGAACGTACTTCTTGGAGTGGGTGCGGAAGGCGTGGTGCTAGTGAGACCTGCTGATAAAGTGGTTCTAGCGGAGTATCCTTACACCAACATAGCCGCCATACTGATGGACCCCGTCGATAACGGACTCACACTGAGCTTGACGCACCACGGACAACATGACGGACTGAGGTACAAGACTATATATAAAATAACCATTTCATACCTAGCTGCTGTACTGGTTATTTTTGAATTAATATGCTGACAATATGTATACTTTGCTTTTAATTAAACAAAATCGTTTTCTTAAATACATTCCATAGAATCGATACAATTTTTTTAAAACCCAATTCCGCACTATCGAAATAAGCATACAATTAAATAACATGTATATTGACTTTGCTGTCCATAAAAAAAAAATCTGTCCCTTCACTTAATACATTCTATACAAACGGTATACCTAATATAATTAAATTTGCAATTCCTCAGTATTTAAAGATGCATACGATTAATAACGTGACGTTATCTATATTTCAGGTGTATAGTGCTGGAGTGTAACCAGAAGTCCCAGAAGGCGGAGGCGGCGTGGTTGATGGCGGCCTACAGCCCGGCTCTCGGCGGAGGACTGGCCGAGGAGGCGCCGCGCCGCGCCCCGCCCGCCGCCGAGCGGGCCAGGCTCGCCGCGGCGCTGCGGGCTGCGCGACGAGCGCTTGTCGACTCCGCGCTGCTCAGACGACCGACGGACGCCGCGCCGGGGGCTGCGGGCTTCCTTAGGAACACGCTCAGGAGGTGGACATATATTACACTTTATAACAAAACGGTTTATTTTGCAACTAGCTTTCCGCCCGCAGCTTCGCCCGCGTGGAGTTCGGTTGTATCGCGTTTCCAAGAGAACCTTTCAAAAGTCTGAGATAAAAGCTATCCTATGTTCTTTCTCAAGGTCTACTCTATCTCTGTACCAAATTTCATTATAATCAGTTCAGTAGTTTAGACGTGAAAGCGAAACAGACAGACAGACAGACAGAGTTACTTTCGCATTTATAATATTAGTAGGGATGATTAATTGTTCGACGCGAGTCAGGGTCGGAGAGTGCATTGTCAACTCTGCTCATGTCAATTGATTATATTCTTAATTCTAAATATTATACGCGAATTGTAATTCAAGGAAAGACACAGCCCCTTAGATACACTTAGAGTATACAGAAATATATCACACATAAAAGAATAAATAAAGAAAAAAAATTAAGAAAAAAAAACCTGTATTAGTTTCTATCCTGCATATTAAACAAAAACACTCAAGTATACCAAATAACTTTAATTTACATTAAGAATATTTAGATGTTTCATATATTTAATTATTATCTATGTTTCCACAGATTAAGTAAGCACAGACTAGAGCGTGTCAGACTAGACCTCAGTGCGGACGGTCAGGGCGAGTGTTACAAGGGCTTCCCTCCCTCCTACTGGACCTGGGCCCGCACCCTCCCACACTCACTCACTAAACTCAATGAGGCAGAGGAAGTCGCTGCCATGCAGATATTCAAGGTAACAAAACAACAATATTCTGATAGAAAATAACTTGTTTTATAAAAACAAGTAAACACAATTAATTACTAGGGGATTCTACGGGAAAGTAAACCGTGATGTAATTTTTTAAAGTTTTTCTTTTTTTAAAATTATGATATACAGGGTGACTGGTGAATTACTATCAATATTTAAGGAGAATACTCGGTACATGATTCTCATTCGAATTATGTAAAAAAAATAGGTACTTAATTTTTGACCAAATTTCCGTATGAATAAATAAATTGTGAACACGTTCCAAGTGTTCCAAGTGTGGACGCGTGCGGCGGCGTGCTGATACAACACCACGCCGCGCGCGCGTATGTGGGTGTGTGTGTGTATACCTAATCTGTAGGGTGTTCACACGATGCGTAATTAATTACACAACTTTTGGTTAACTTTACTTAGAAGTTTATTAATATTTATGTTATATTAATTTTTATTTTGTCATATATGATCGTCAAATATCACGTCCTCAAGTATCGATAGTAATTCACCAGTCACCCTGTATATCGATACAAAATATTTAAAATTGCGCAATGTTTTAAAAAATATTAGTATATTAATATTTTTTTTATTAAGTTGCAAACTTGATTAATGCATCTAATTCTAATTTGGATCTGAAAAGATGCAAAGCTGTCAAGCTGAATGTTTAAAATGTATACTTTGATGCAGACCCAAGCTACTGACCCGTGACGCTAGAATCCCCCTACTATACAAACGATTATTTCTGTTCTACAATTTACATAATTGTTTATATTTTTTAAATCTATCATATCATCATATAAATTAACACTTCTTCAAATGTCTGCAGAAACGATGCTTAAATAAAAAAACCTTTTTTTCGTATTTACATCCAGATTGTTATTGGCAGAATATAATGTGCAAGTTCTCATGTATGAAAGACAACAATAAAAGAATTTAAATACACAGTATTGTATAATAATAATTTATTACAGGATATAATGAGTCACGCTGGTCTGAGCAGTAACACGGGCAGCACGTCCAGTCTGGCCACCAACAGCAGCGTGGCGAGTCACGACAGCGACAGTGATGACCGCGTGTCGCTCGCTCAGGCGCTGCTGCAGCGCTGTCTGCAGAAGGACACGCTGCTGTGTGAACTGTACGCACAGCTTATTAAACAGGTATTGAAACTCATACAGCTTTTAATTTGGTCATAGATTATATCTTATATATTTAAATGAGCAATTCTTGTATATATATAAATATATATAAAGATATAATTGGAATAATTTTTAGAAAACAACATTTTATGAAAAAAAATAACAAAAAGGCGTTTAAAATATGACTCTTCCTGACATCTATTGGCGAATAGAAATACTACTTTTTGCTAATTGCTTTAATGACACAACAGCAGATGGCGTTATTAAGTATCAGGAAGTCAATGAGTGTTTGTTTTGACGTTAGACTTAAGAAATTAATTTTTGATTTATGGGTGAATATACGCTCTTTGAATTCCATTGGTCTATAGAAAAATTTTATGCTCACAAAGACTATTCACGATAATTATTTAATTTATATTCTTAATAACATTTTAAAATGTATATGTCCTGTGGCCTTCCTATTTATGAATTAAAAGGAACTTATGGCTGAATACTTTCAAAAAGTACACAATTATGTTTTTTATTTAATGTGGTCATACGTTTTAATAAACATCGAAACATATTTTAAGAAAATTAAGAGTAAAAATAATATAACTTATTTTCGAGTCATGTTACTATACTGTCACTTCATCTGGCGGAATTCAAAGACTTAAAAATTTGTAAAAAATCACAACTTTGTGCTTTTGATCTCAAATATCGAGCGAAAAACAGATTGAAATTAGAGGCAAGCTAAATAATAATTTTAGCAAAATTAAAAAAAATTGGATCAGTTTTCGATAAACTTTCGGAAAGTAATTTTCTGCCAGTCGGTGGAGTGCCTCTGGCATATTACATACATGATAGCCAGAGGAGTGACAATTTTTTTTTAAATAAATAAATAGAAGTAAACGTTTTCTTTAGTACTAGCGACCCGGCCCGGCTTTGCACGGGTGCAATGCTCATGTTAATTACATTACAGAAAAACTGTGAACGTTGTAATGGATGTTATTACACATATTATAGCGGTTTCGCACGTTCACTAAACCTGACATTTACACAGATATTCACAATTTTTGAATCAAATAAATAAAAATAGGAAATGTAATTCTTAGATATTAGAGACAAACAATTCTTAGAGACAAACAAAGAAAAAATCAAACCTTTCCTCTTTATAATATTAGTATAGATTAGTCAACTTTCTTAGCTAATAAATAATAATCAATGGTATGACCCTGTTTTGATTTGTTACTATTCTGGCAACAGTGTCATTCTTCTGGCATCACATTTCCCTCTGGTGCGTTTAAAATTGAAAAAAAAAAATTAATAATCGTCTGGCCCTGTCATTACTAATTTTAAAATTAAAATACATAGTGTCAAATAAATAAAATATAAATATTGAATGGAACCGATAACATTTCCTTCTGGGACACGAAAAAAACAAATAGCGTATATTCACCCTTATATTGTTTTGTGTCTTCTTAACGTGTTCACTTAAAAATGCCTAAACGAAATAAAAAAAAACAAAATATATACTACAACTTCCTAAATACCAGATATAAATATTTTATTTCTAACTTTAATCCTACGATAGACCTTTTGTATTAAATTCCGAAACTTTGAGCTAATGATTTGACTGTGAAAACATTAATTATGCAATGAAATAAAATCTTACACACTCCGTTGAAACTATATATAGAAAAATGTGTCGATTATTCATATTAAACATTAACAAATCAAGAATATATTTTCGTAAAAATGTAAACAGTGTGTATGGAGTATTTAATTTAATATATTTATATTTCAGACCACCGAGCACCCCGAGCCTAGTTCCCGGGTGGCTGCTCGTCATTGGTCGCTGCTGTGTGCCGCTGTAGGAGCAGCACTGCCGCCCGCCAAGCCGCTGAGACGAGTGCTGCTCGCACACTTACGGTACCGAGCCGCAGCACTACACAATACTGAGGAGGGACGGTTCGCGAGGAGAGCCGAACAGGTGGATATTGTTAGGATGTTATAGGAATGTAGGGTAGAAACAACTAACGCCATCTGTGTTAATTATCGTGAAACATCCAATATAAAGTCATATCTTCCTATTTATTTACCTTAAAAAATATATCTAAACTGTATTGAAGTCACTGTAGCTTCTACTTAACGTATTTTTTTTTTTTTTTTTTTTTTGAGAGCCTACTCACAGAGAAAGTTGCAAGATCACTGAGTATAATAATAAATTCCAATAAAAGAATTCTCAATACTAAAATTTATTTATAACACATTTATGTCTCATATAATTAGCTTTATCCTTTCTGTAGGTGGCGCTAAGTATAGCCCAGGTGCCGCGTCGCCTAGCAGCCCCGTCCAAGGAGGAGCTGCTGTGTGCCGCTGCCCGCCGGCCGATGCACGTGCGGGTGCTGCTGCTGGACGGGAAGCAGCACGGCCTGGTGTTCGGGCCCGCTGCCACCGCCGACCACCTCGTAGACATGCTACGGGAAAAGATCGGACTTAGTGATGCTGCTACTGGTATATACAATATTGGCTAAATCAATTTATATTTTTAATATTTTTATTATGAAAACAGGGAAAAATTTAATAAGATAGTAGTACGTAGTGTACGTTAATTCTAATTACATTTGACGGTAAAAGTCCCGTCAAAATTTCTCCAGCCGTTTCAGAGAGTAGACGTAAGAAAAAGAAAAATAACAGATATTTAGAAGAAATATATATTTTAATATTACAAACAGATAATTTCAGAAATATGAAGTAGCATTTAATTATATATGTTTAATTAAATGCTACTTCATGTTTCTGAACGAGCTAATTAATATAATTTAATTTATAAATACGTCTGTTCCAGGTTTCGCTCTGTACGAGGTGTGCGCCAACTCGAGCCCGGCGGGTGCGGGCGAGCGCGCACTGGCGGGGGCGGAGCGCGCGGGGGACGTGCTCGCGAGGTGGGAGAAGGCCGGGGCTACGGCCGCCGCATGCAGGTTAATATACAAACACACACACACACACACATATATTGCTCCATTAAAACTAAATGATTGTACAAATTTAAAAATATTTGTAAACGAATTATATGGGGTGGCAACCAGAGGTTCCAGGAAAACTACGAAACATACTTATATGTATATTAAAATATGAATTACATATTAAAACTTATAATCTATACCTAAGACTATATAATTGAACCGATGTTAGGATAGCAATACCATTCCATAGCAATACCATACCATTCCATTCCTGTGGTATCAGGAATCTTCTGGTTGTCGGTCGGTCGGCGGCGGCGGTGTCACTCGTTATATGATATTTTACGGATACAAAGATGTCGCCCCGGCGATGTTTATTTTTTTCTTCATATGTAGGGCGTACGTAACAAACGCGACGTCATTAGTTTTATTTACATTCTTCCAATATGCTGACGCTTCCAATAAGTACATATATGTATATTGAAAGTTTCAAAAATATTGTCTGTATTAATAAATACATTGCCACTTTCATTTTTCTTTCGGCTATAATTGACGTAATATTATAATGAACACTTTTACACTGATCAGCACAACACTAATACTAATATTCTCACTAAATATCTATTATATGTATAATATCAATGAATACTTAATGTTTCCAGGCTAGTGTTCAAGAAGCGTCTGTTCCTGGGCGAGCGTCCGCTCCACACGGCCTGTGTCGCTGAGATGGAGCTGTTGTACTATCAAGTACTACACGCTGTGAGACATGACCGACTGCCTATAGAAACGGATGAGGCTGTTAGTACATACATTACTATGTGTATTATTACACTGGAAAACAGCATGTCTGTTGCATGAGATTTTTTACATGAATCTGAATAGTTTTTCCCTGCTGATTTCAAAAATATATGCCGTTTTTATGTAGCAGCTCTAGTTTTGGAGTTATGAAGAGACAGGGTTTTTCATTAAAAACACACAAAATTTAAGTTAAAAAAAATTATTAAATATATTTAGTCTGAATAAAATTTCCTTTTTGTGGATTTTCTAGGGTGAGATGTATCATGAGTACTATTTTGAATGCTCCATATTCCTTCCAGTACCCCTGATACCTGTTCTCCATAGAGCGAATATCCTGTTGAACGCGCTCTCCTTGTTCCTCGCTTAGGTCACTTAGATTTTCAGGAAAATAGTCTAGATGGTTGTGAAGATAGTGAAGCTTAATAGTCATGTTGCATCCAAGCCGCTGGAAGTGTATCAGCAACTGTTCAACGTGCTGAATGTAGCCGTCAGACTTAGTATTCTCAAAAGATTTCTCACTACTCAAACAAACTCTTCTCATGCACATTTCTCAATAGCTGTCATATGGTTGATGAAATTTTTATCATCTATCAACTTTTAGACAGGCCAAGATCCCTGATCAAGTCATTTAGATCATCTTGATTTAGTAATCGGGGACTATTGTCTCTACCACTATCGTCGTTTCGGTTTGTCCGCTGCACTGGTCTGGATTTCGGAAGATCTACATGGCTGCTGTGGTGTTGATGTGTCACTAATACTCAAGACTGGTCTTACGACAGATTTTTAGTTTGAATATATCCACTTAGAGCAATTTTTACGGTTTATTCCTATGATTTTCGTTACACAAAAATAATAGTCGTTATGATGGTTGGGTGGTTCACGCCATATCATGGGAGATTTGTACTTAAAATTTGGTCTTTTTTTGTTTGCCTATAATCGCAAAGATTCAATACAACTTTTACACACCAAAATTGGTATCAAAGGTTTAGCGTTTGATGGCAACGGAAACCCAAAGTAAAGTATGCCTTTTTTACAAAGTCTGACACACTTAAACGACATTTTTGGAACATATATTATCCGCAAATAGCACAAAAATACTCAGGATTATTAAAACATGTCCTTCTTGAGGAAGACATAATGAAATTTATAAAGGGACTAGTTAAGTTACACCGCTATTGGTAGAAACTATTGACAATTTGTGTAAATTCAAGACGGACCTGTATCTGACTAACTAGAGCTGCTACAAAAAATCTGAGGTCAGATTTAAAATCAGCGCACCGAAATTAGTAAACAACAGTAGAAAAACTTCATGCAACAAAAAAAAAGTTTGATTTTGTTGTGCTGTGTTATTTATAGGAAAATAATTTTAAATATTTAATTAAGCTTTAAGTATTAAAAACGGTTATAATCATTTTTTTGTATAAATTTAGGTATGTCCAATGGGACATGGACTTTTACGAACTCATTTTCTAACTTTCTACTAAGAAACTGAACTGAGAACTAGACCTGAAACTGAGTAATCTATTGTTTTAAAACGAAAATAATTTTCTTTAATCATTAATTTGTATGCATCATTTCATCCAAAATGTAAAGCTGTTTGGATTTTATTCTATAAGCATAAAAGGGGAAAGAGAAAAAAATCTGACGTTATTCGATATGTAATTAATTTTATTTCAAAAATCATTGGTAATAACTATATTAAGGTACATTAACTATAAATTCAAGTCAGAATACGTGAATTCTAAACATATTACATAATGTGTCACCCAGGTGATGGTAGCAGCGCTTCACGCCCAAGTGGTGAAGGGTGACTGTCTGGGCGGCGGTGAGGAGTGTGCAGCAGCAGCAGGCGCAGTGCTGCCTCCCCGCCTGGCCGCGCCCGCCCTGCCCGCGCCCGCCCTCCGCCTGCATCACCTCGCACTACGAGGCACAGAGCCTCACGCGGCCATGCAACGAGCACTCACACTCGCATCTTCATGGCCACTCACACGAGCCACGATCTTTGATGTCATGGTAACAGAAAATATTAATATTATATAATGTACTAGCTTTCCCCCCGCAGCTTCGACCGCGTGGAGTTCGGTTATATCGCGTTGCCAAGAGAACTTTTCAAAAGTCTGCAATAAAAACTATCCTATATTATTTCTCAAGGTCGACTCTATCTCTGTACCAAATTTCATTATAATCAGTTCAGTGGTTTAGGCATGAAAGCGTAACAAACAGACAGACAGACAGAGTTACTTTCGCATTTATAATACTAGTAAGAATAGAATTTTGGACATTTATATGCTATCGGACGATCAAATATAATAAAGTTGCAAAGCACCGTTTGTTATCCAAAACGAGGTTATATTAGAAACTAGCGATTAGATTCTTATATTAGTTACAGCAACACCGATTATTAGATAGAAGTATTGCTTAGTCAGCATTCAGTCCATGCCAATGATGTATAAAATAACTTTAAAAATTTAGAACCTAATGAGATCTAAGATTTTCGCGAGTACTCATTTAAATGAAACTCTATTACTCTATTAACACTCACATCTCGTCTGCCCGTGATCACGGTTGCTGAAAAGTAGCCGAAACGTCGGGAGTATGTAGTTTTTAATCAAAAATAAAAAAACGCGAAGTAAAATCCGAAAATATTAGTTTCATTTTAATTAAGAACTTATAATCATAAGGACCGTGTATCTAAATATTTCTTCATAATGAGTCTTTATTACAGCAATCGTTCACGTCCAACTGGCCGCGTGCGTTATGGCTGGCGGTGGACGCCCGCGGGTTGACTCTGCTCCGTCGAGGCGCGCGGGCGGCGCTGGTGTCTCACGACCACTCACAGCTGCTGGCCGTGTCTCCCGCGCCGAGGGCCCTGCTGCTGGTCACTAGGGCTGACAGGAAACACGCCAAGCTGGTGCTGTCTACGGATCAGGTGACCAAAATATAACTTAACTAGTTACCCCCCGCGAATTTCCGGCATGTAAAGTAGCCTGGACGTCAGCTTCCTGTATACAAAATTATATCAAAATCGATTACCTTATAGTTATACCGATATACTCTTTGTACTGATAAGAGACGATAAGATGAACTGATAAAAAATGAAGGATATATGTTAACATGTCTGGTGTGGACGTGTCTTGTCATGAGATTTAAAGTTTTATATAAAAATAGCGGTGGGATCTATTGATTGTTTTATAAGATGGGTCCCGATTGTGCTCCTGATAACTGATGGAGGAATATTGAGAAGAAATATATAATAAATATTATATATCATTCCACATGCAATTGGTTTGATGTACATTTTTTGATGTACGAATTCTGTTAGCTTTGCAACTCTGAGTATTACTGTGAGGTGCGCATGATGATGCTTGAGGATTAATTCTTCTGACTTTCATATTCAATCCAATAGTTTATCAATCTCAAAATATTACACTACTAGTTTCAAAATATTGATTTAAGTTACTTATTCTATTGGAATTTTAAAAATGATCATTGGATATAAGTATGGTCAGTCGGCAAGACTCCAGCGAATGATGATGTTGAGAAATTGAATAGTAACTGTTTAAAAATAAGAATGCTCAATAAAATAAACTTTTATGTCCGATATGATATTCAATTTAAAACTTGAGACCACAGACAATATTCCAGCGAACTTTTACTAAATAATAATTTAAAAAATATTTCAATAATTTTTTTCATGCTAGTCCAGTCATGTTTTCTTGTACTTAACCAACCTTAATACCTTACATATAATATTATTATTGTATACACAGGCGTACCAGATCGCCACTCTGATCAAGGACTACATAGAGGCGGTCCGTGGCCCCGTGTGCCCGGCGGTGGCCGCGCCCCCAGCAGCCTCCTGACACCCGCCCGCCTAGTGCCAGTGCTTCCACGTCGCTCACTAGACGGACCAGCGGACATAAGGACAGACAGACAACGACGGGTCATGTAACTAGTGTCGGTGAACATCGATAAAGGAAGGATAGGAGTAAATGTTGATATGAAACGTATGAAGCAGATTCACCAGCCGCGAATCGTTTGAGATTCGACTGAAAATTACAAAAGCCATCATTATGGCCATCTATGTTTCACTAATACAGTTAGTGATGAGTACGATCTAAGTCTATGTGATTTAGATCGCTCCGTTGGTGAAATCTGCCTTCAAATCCTTTTGGTAGTTAGCTAATATAAAATCCGATCATACATTTACTTCAAGGAATGCCAGTGTCGGTCAGGAGTGTTAGGATGGACGATATACAGTTGTTGGAAGACGGGGAAGCAAACTATAGCAACATTAAATTACCATAGTTCAACAGTTTTAATCCATAGAAAAGTAAACTATATTCCCTTCTATAGTAACTGGGCTTGTACATCACTATACCGTATAGTTCAATAGCCCTGTATGTCTAAATGTTTAGTAGGTACTCAAAATTATTAAAGTGTAAAATTCTAGCGTCAGTTGGTGTTACAAGCTCATGTTGGCAGTATTATAATTAATATAAATCGTGTTACTTAAAATTCATCAGTTTAGTACTAAATGTTAAAAATTGTTAAGATATATGCTATATATAGTGGTTGTAATTCAATCTTATCTCCCCTCTCACATAGTAGTAAATCTTGAAGGTGTATGATTAAAGACTATTGTTCTTATCAAAATAAATTTAAATATCCGTTAATGTAGATAGATTAAGTCCTACCCCTGATCCCGATAGTTAGATGAAATGTTTCATAGTCTATACCTATATGTTACTATGTCATATCAAACCTTAATGGATTCCTAATAATTCCTTCGCTTCTTCCTGTACTGTTGAGTACGTAGCAGAGTATATAGTTGTTTTGAAATGTTTGCGGTTTGATGTTTATCCTAAAGTCTTGTGTTGTGCCTTGTCGAGCGAATATCCACATGATATTGAACTGAGCCTTTTATAATTTGACATGAAATTATATCAATTTAATCATTATATCTTCTATTCTTGGCAAATAATCCACAAATTCAGTGTGAATGAAGCCATAGAGTGAAGAAAAGAACAAAAATCTTAATTATTTTCAATTAATATAACTTAGATAACCCAAATAAGGCGAGTTCGTAATGTTTCATGTGCAAAAATTTATTATTGTGACTAAAATGACTGTTCCAAATATATCTATCATGCATATTATGTTATTGCACAATGTTATGTCTCAATATTTTATAATGGATATATATACTATGTAGATTTTACTGTGGTAAAGCGTTTATGCTTAGTTATGCTATTATAATATTAATTCTATGTGAGCATAGATATCTCTAAAGTTTAGGCCTATTTGGTGCTTAAATAATATTTTTAGTTTGTGTTTCTGATCTCATATTGAGTATTATTTATTTAGATGCCATATTTCGTTTAGTGTGAGCAATATGTTTAGGTTTTAACTTATTATTTAATAACATTTGTATATAATTGACAAACCAAAGACCCAATCATCCCTTTGGATAGTTTTATTTGACAAATTTGGCATTAAATGAATCAAGTTATTTTACATTTGTATATATATTTAGGTTAAATTATGTTTAAATTCAAGAATAATATCGAGCTCACTTCAAACAATCCTGATAATTTTATAAGTACATGATGTACATAATTTTTTATTTTATTTTTTAAACAACCTCAATAATAAACTGCCAATATCTTTGATACTGCACTATATTTGTAAGACTAACTAGGTTTTATGTTAGATGTAAGGTGAAATGATTATTGTATGAGCACAGTCAACAAGTCACACACAAACTGCCCTAGAGACTGAGGTGTCCAAATATTTTGTCCTTTTTTGATGATTGTTTTTGTTACATGCATATTTTACACTATTATTTGAATGCCAAATAAAGATAATACAAAATTTTCAACTGTTTTATTCTTAAAATATTTTATTTCATTGTGTTACTAATCCTAAGTAGTCGTCCATTAGTGTTCCGATGGCAAACTGGAAAAAAAAAACAGATTTTTTATTGAAATACTAGCTGACCCGGCGAACTTAGTACCGCCCTATAATCAAGAAATATCTGTTACCTTTTATCTGAATGAAATTAATTTCTTTATTAAGTATAACTGACCCGACAAACAATATTCTGTCTTCTTAACTGTGATCATTGAATTCTAATTGGTATATTAACAAATCAAAATTACTACAAAAACAAAACTACGTAAATATTACCGCGAGTAACACATTATTTTAATAAAAAGTTTATTTTTCTAGTAATTTTCCTAATTTTTTCTTACATAAGAACCTTCTCCTAATAATAATAAAAGCAACAAAAAAAAATTAGTGAAGTCGGTCCAGCCATTCACGCATGATTATGTGACCAAGAGAAAAAGGGATTCATTTTTATATATTATATAGATTAAATAATATACAGATACTTACAATGCCCGTGGCATCAACTCTAGTACCAACAATTTTTAATCTAATGACATCCTCTTCTTGTATGACATTGTCTTCCTGTTTACTCTTATAGCACGGGGGATTCACATTCGGACAGAACTCCATATCAGTTGGTATTGACTGAAATTATTAAATTATATATTGAAAATATATTCATCAAAATTTCCACTACTTCATATAAAAAATATATCTTGAGGAGGTTAATAAATATTTTGAAGTTATCTTGCAAATTAATATTGTTATACCCATATTGAGTCAATATTTTCATTAAATGTAATTAATTTAATAATGGTTTATGTATATATGATACTTACATGATGTGATATAAAACAACTCAATGGACCGATTTGAGCAAACATTCCAACCTGTTGACAAAAATATGCATTGGTTTTAATTAATATTAATAATAACATTTGAATAAAACTAATAATTTGGGACATATGATAGTACATTTTTCATTGTTTTAAGACATTTTCGTCCCAGTTGCTGCTAAGTAATCTAAAGGTGGGGAGTTATAAAAAATGTGTAGTACATACAAAAATATTAGTTTTAATTAAATGAATGCTCACAAAAATCAGATTAATAATATCTAAATAACTAATGTATATGTATGTAAAAATCTAAATAAGTAATGTATAGTCTAAACCTGACTAAACCTGAACTTTGCATTTGTGTGAGTGAAAGTAAAAATAGAGTTAAACAAAAAACTTTTAGAACTCTATTTTATAAGGTATGTTTTAAATAGATAAGAAGTATGAGAGCTATTCTAGATACAAAATAAAATAAGCAAAAATTGTAAAAGGCCAGATATAAATATTATGAATATTTAAAAAAAAAATAATTGAATAACTATACAAAATCATCTTCACTTAACATTGTGTTTTCAACATTTTCATCAAGATGTTCGTCTTCATTATTGACATCTGATGTGTTGTTTATGTTAATAAAAAATTGTACTGTTATATCATCAAAAGCAGAATCATGACCAAGAAACTTTTTGCATGGTCACATACATTTTTCCATTCATGAATAGACATAGTATCTACTTTTTCACAGTATTAATTAATGTGATTCTGCTAACAGTACAAAGGGTGAAGCGTGGAAGGTGCGGGGCGGAGTAAAACTCTTATAAACTGGTTAAAACCTAGAAAAGCATGTGGCAGACACAAATTTGACATCACACCTACACTACCCATGTGCACTAACACAAATGCAAAGCTCAGCTTAAACCAAACGCACTATAACAGTGTGCCTGGTACTTCCTCACATATGAATTCCATAATATATCAAACATTCATGTTATAGATATGTATATAATTTATTGAGAGCTGAATTCAACTAAAATAAAACTATATAATAATTGATAATACTTAGTAAAAATACATAAAAATATACACTAATTGGAGCACAGTATTTAAAATGAATTATTTTTTAATATTATGTAAAAATTAAAATGCCAAATAGGTATCGGAACACATCACAGAGAGTATATTTTTTGTTACAAACCTTATTCACTTGAGTGACTATAGCATCAAGGACCTCTCCTTTAAATGGTCTGAAAACTATTGCTTTATATTTAACTGGATACACAACGAATCCTTGTCCTGGCTGGATGAGACCTGCGCCTATGCTATCTATTGTAGTCACTGCTATAACAAAACCATATCTGAAACAATACTTTATTTATTTAAATCTTGTGATATTACGATCGCAATTTATTTGATGGGATTTATACATACTTGCCAGTACAAGTACCTTCCACCTCTGTATACAACTTCTGTTTAACAGTATCTAATAGTTGCGGTCCAAAATATCTTGGATGCAGCAATATTTCATGCTCCAACGATATCTGTAAAATTAATAATTTCATTAACATTTGAAGTAGTTAGAAAGTTATAATAAAATTGACTTACGTGGTAGAACATTGTATAATTCAAAACGTTTAGTTCATCATTATATATTTTATAGTTCTTCAAAACTTTTAGTTCCAACTTAATAAATACCGCTAAATAGTAACTCGTCACATTTGACGTTTAGCATAGAGATTATAGACAACATAGAATATTGAAAACTTATTGCATAAACCAAAGACATTTCACTGAGGCAACACTAAAAAAAGCAACATTATAATTATTGGGAAAACAGAAATATCACAATATATTTCAATTGGCAAATTCCCTTGTATACATTTTGCTAAAGTGTTTAAACAATTATTATATAATTAAGAGTAATATCAAGATAAATTACAATTAAATATCAGACTTGCCATACTTGAAACGACAGCTTATTAAAAGTACGTAGACAATTTTATATTTGTATTGTACATCACTAGCGATTACTCAAAAATGCCAAATGAGTGACTGGCTGTGTATCCTGTAATCAGTTGATATAAAAAAATGGCAAAAACTTACGACTATTTATTTAAATTACTTCTTATAGGTGATTCCGGAGTGGGAAAAACATCTATATTATTTAGATTCTCTGAGGATGCTTTTAATATCTCATTTATATCAACCATTGGTAAGTACTTGAAGTCTTTGTATCAAAGGTTATTGTCAGAAATGTTGTATTTTTTTATACGTAATTGTCATTGAACAGGATTTTTTTGGTGACCAGAATATGTTTTCGTACACATTAAGTTAAAAAAGGGTGCGGCTCTTTGATAAATAGAGCCCTTATCAAATTAAACGAACGAATTGTTTATGACATCATACACACTAATTTTAATTAATAGAGTTCAACAGCAACTAACTTTTTCAGGTATTGACTTCAAAATTCGTACAATAGATTTGGACGGCAAAAAAGTTAAATTACAAATATGGTTGGTATTCATTATGATTTGATTCATTAATACATTATAATACAATGGACCTCTATACTAAAACATTTTCCTAGGGATACGGCGGGTCAGGAAAGATTCCGTACGATTACAACGGCTTATTACCGTGGTTCTATGGGCATTATGCTAGTTTATGATGTTACAAATGAGAAGAGCTTTGAAAATATTAAGAATTGGATTAGGAACATTGAAGAGAATGCAAGTGCGGATGTTGAAAAAATGATTCTCGGCAATAAATGTGATTTGGATGCAAAGAGACAGGTAATGATAAATATAACTTACAGAATTATAAAATATATTTAATTTGAGTTATAAATGTCAACAATTGGTGTTTTTAAGACAATACAATTTCATACTTATATAGTTTTCCTGTTTCTCTAAATAAACGCGAAACAAATTCTATTGTTTACAACAAACAATGGAATAATAGTGTCAATTATTAGTCAATTTAAAATAGAGAAATAAAAAAAAGTAAAATTTACCACTCAGTTTTAAGCACTTTATTTAATACTTTTGGATCTTAAGATAATTTATGATTTACACAATGAATTGATAGTAAAAACTAACTAATTTTCTAGGTTTCTAAGGAAAGAGGAGAACAATTAGCTGTAGAATATCAGATCAAATTTGTAGAAACATCAGCAAAAGATTCTTTAAATGTCGAATATGCTTTCTATACATTAGCGAGAGATATCAAAGCAAAAATGGAGAAAAAGCAGGTAAAAATCATACTACTCATCTTTACTACACTCAATTTATTAAAAAATTACATTTCCTTTATACACAAAGTTTAAAAACATGTTATTAGTGTTTACATATGGAGTAAATATGTATCTTTTGATCTTAACATCTTTATTTAAGATTTCTTTATATTTGAAAACCACAAAGATATATTATATATAAAATTATTATAAAGGAATATACATTAATTAATTTATCTCTTTTGTTCCATGACTATCTTGAATTCAGAAGGTAAAGGCTTTTGTGCTGTGTATAAATGTTTGTTTTATGAAATTTAGCTTTAGTTGTCGTCAGTTGTGTTGTCTTTGCATTATTCATTTTTATTGCCATTAGTTTATAACCATATACTCCTTGAATTCCCATTAGTTATAATTACCCAATTAGAATACTATTTCCATTATATTTTATTATGGAAATAGTCATATTTTTTTGGATTTATCAATAAATTGCATGCTTGTATTAATAGAATTCTTTTTAGTATTTTTCATATTTGTGCAATTATGTTTTTGACAATATAATGATGAGATATTTAAATAAAAATTTAAATTAGAAAATATAGAAAAATGTATAAAGATATGCTAGATTTGAATGTGCATCCCCAGAATATTGCATTTCATTTGATTTACCGATTATTATGTCATATTAACAGTACAATAAATTCCAAAAGATCCCCTTCCATTGTCGATGTCTCATTAAGCAAGTTAATTTTATCTCAACAAACAGGATGTAATCGTAATCTCTGGGTTTTCATGTTCAATTAGTCTTGTTTATTATAAATAGCTATGATACCAATGACAAATTCTAAAATATATATTCCATTAATGTATTTGTTTTAAAGTTATGCTGTATTTTGTGTTGAATGGCATGCCTTTGGTGTTGTAAAACATATTCGTCAGGGATAGTTCAAATCCGCGTAACTACTATTAGATGATTCCGCGTATATACTTACGAAGCAGACTGTCAGAAGAAAGTTTAAGCTGAAATATTTTTTAATTAACGATTGTTTATGTAATTTTCTCACAATTATTCATAAATTAAACAATTAATATTGGTGAAAAAATTACATTAAAAATCGCTAATTAATTAAACTAAAATCTGCTTAAACCTTCTTCTGATACTCTGCTTCCTTTGCAGATACGCGGAATTATCCAATTGGCGGATTTGCACAATCCGCCACATTATGTATTATTATTCTATATGTATTTAATGTATTGTAGGAGGCGAGTAACCCTGCGGGTGCTCGTTCAGGGACCCACCAGCTTCGTGATGAGCGACCCAAGCCCACATCCTGGCTGGCTCGTTGCTCTGTGCTCTGACGTCACAACCTGCCCCCTCATCTCAGCAAGGGCCCCCACGACCCACTACTATATTTTTCGACCTACACTTTTTTCTGGTGCAAATCCACACAGCAATCGGACTTGCTTTTTGTATTTTTATAAACGATTATTTCTCTTAAGGTGTTAATTATAGATGGCAATATTAATTTGATTAAATTTTAGGGATTTATATCGGCATTAACTCATCTATTGGTGATGAAATGTGACTGTTCATATCTGGAATGTTTAATGTGACCTTACTTGAGCTTTTAAATCAGTATTTTTTTTATTTCTGTGGTCAGTCCTTTTGTAAAGTACATTATTATAATTATTTAATTAAATTTCTTATTAGGGCGAAATTATGTGGTATTATGATTTAATGCAAATGGTTTAAAAGATATTATTTCAATAGATTGATAGCTGTATTTTTCTTTTGCTACTTTAATTAAGATATATATTTTAATGTAATATATACTACATATTTAATTTGAATAAACAGTGCTTTTTTTAAACAATTTGTTTTCTTTAATAAAAAATCTATGATCCATATTAAATCATCTTTATTTTCAACAGAATTTAGTTCTATAAAATATTATTTAAGTAACAATCAATATGATTTGGAGACATCAATCTCACCAAATAATTATAATTTCATAACGCATTTGGTGTATAAACTGATAAAAAAGGTAAAGTGGTAATAATTCATGTTGTTTGTATTTGTTTTACCTGTTTTGGTGCTGATCTGAAGGGTCTAAGAATTAAGCTTTTTCCTCCGACTAAGGCACTCTTGACAACAAGCAATAAAATTTGTAGCAACTTCTTGGAAGACATAACAAGAATTTCAGTGGCTAGTTCTGAGGTTTTTTTCCAGTAGTTTACATAAACTGGTAATGGCGGTAATCTGTCTGACCATATCCCATTTCTATTCCACTTGGCTTGGGACTCTGCTGAAAGTAATGCTGGCGCCAGTTTTGATTCGAGTGTGTTCTTCTTAATATTTTTGGGCAGTGAAGTTTGTGCGAAGCCAAGTTCTACCAATTTTTTTCCGACATCAAATGTTTCTTCTGTTTTTGTCTAAAAAAACATTTTCATATGGATATCATACTGTGATATATCTTAATAAAATATACATTAGTTTTAGTATTATTGAATCCATATGAGAGCTTTTATTTCACATTACAAATTTCTTAAATACAAGCTCAAGAAATTATTGTTTGATATTTTAAGAGTAAGTAAATAACTTTTACAACAAAATACTATTGCCATTACATAAAATTACCTTATTTCCAGGTAAATGCAAAATAACAGTGGAAACAAGATCTTCTTTATCTCTTCCAATGGGTTTTAATGTAACTTTTTGCCCTTTGGCAACACAGTCCAACCAATTTACAGCATTGCCACTCACTATGTCCACTCCCCATAGCTGAAATATAGGCATGATTTATGTATAATACTTTTGGTGTGTAAATAACTAAGTAAAACTGTTATTTTAAATGTTTCTTGTATCACCTTAACAGGCAGTGGAGGTTTGCTGGAATGCCATAGTGGAAGGTAAATAGGTGCCCTATGATTTATTAAAAGCCGTACTGGTGAGTGCTGAACACCAACATATGTTCCTTTCAAAGATTCATGTCTCTTGATAAAGTGGTTAGGAACTTTAGAAGCCTTTGAAAACTTGCTTATCTAAAACACAAAAAATAACAGTACATGTTGTCATTCTATATTATGTAATAATAATATATATACTAACCGGACGGATTTTGTGTACGGATAGTGCCAGACCAGCAGTAGCGAGAGCATAAACGGCTATCTGAAAGCCACAATATCTATATTAAAAGTATCCCAAAACGTAACGATACTTTGACCTTTTCAACGTACATTTACTCCACGATGATCCTGTTGCAGAAGACTCTCTAAGTTATAGAATATCCCACCGTCTTTTTCAGTCATTTTTGTTATCTAACAAATAAGCAATCTTTCATAATAATTCGCTATCTTAGTTCATCGGTATTTTCAGATGTATAATTTTTTTTCCATTTGCGAGAACTGACATTGACATATAATATTGTTTTTGTTAGTCATATGAGCTGAACTGTCTCAATTTATTTTTTTATTATTATTGTTGCAAATATATTGCATATTACTCACTGATGATATTTAAGTTTGAAATTGTAATGGTTATATTTTTTCATGACCTTGGTATTTTTACATAAATAAATAAAAACCAATAAAATGCAAAAAATAATAATTAGTACGTTTATACTAAGAGCTGTAAATATTAGCAATCGATTTCATGTTAGACAAAATTCTCTCATCAATTAATGTTGTGCACTTTCATCGCCTCAGCATAGTTTAAAATGTGAAGTTATATTATCATTTAGCTATGCATTCGTGTCTCTTATACAATAATATTTTATATTCAACAGATTTTGTTATCCATTTATACAGACCTTATCTAATATTAACGTTTTATAACACATACTTTATAAAATAAAAATATTGACCGTTGAATATGTAATACTCGGAAACAGATTACAGCAACATTGATTCCACGTCAACTTATTTGACATGATATTGTAGTCAATGCTAACCAAAAACCTAATATAAATTGGAGAATTCAGTGTTTTTGTAATATTTAAAAAAGTACTTATAAAATGATTAGTGTTTTAAATACTATTGACACCGGCCATGAAGACATGATACACGATGCAGAGTTGGATTACTATGGACTTAGATTAGCGACATGTTCTTCGGATAACTCTGTTAAAATTTACGACATCAAAAGCGGTACACAAACTCTTGCCGCAGACTTAAAGGGACACTTTGGACCGGTATGGCAGGTTGCTTGGGCCCATCCAAAATTTGGTAATCTACTGGCTTCTTGCTCATATGACAGAAAAGTGATAATATGGAAAGAATCCGGAGAATGGACCAAGCTATACGAATATTCCGGTCATGAAAGTTCTGTGAATTCAGTAGCGTGGGCGCCGGAAGAATACGGGTTAATACTGGCATGTTGTAGTTCAGATGGGTCAATTTCTACCATCACTTACAATCAAGATGGAGGAAATTGGGATGTTAAAAAGATTCCTGGTGCCCATGCCATTGGAGTTAATTCCATCAGTTGGTGTCCAGCAATATCTGCCGATCTGCATTTAGATCCCCTTACCAACAAAGATGCACCCAAAAGGATAGTGTCTGGTGGATGTGACAACTTAATTAAGGTATTTTTAATAATGTTTTTGTAATATTCAAAAATAGAGTAACATACAAAGGACATGTAATATTTTGTTATATTTATATTTTTTAGATTTGGAAGGAGCAAGGAGATCAATGGATTGAAGAGAACCGTTTGGAAATGCATATGGATTGGGTGCGGGATGTCGCCTGGGCTCCATCCCTTGGGTTACAACGTTCTATGATAGCCAGTTGCTCTCAGGATAAAAGAGTTGTTATATGGTCTAGTGACGATAATGTGTCTTGGAGTCCAACTATTCTCAATACATTTGACGATGTCATTTGGAGTGTCAGTTGGTCTTTAACAGGTAATATTCTAGCGGTATCCGGAGGAGACAATAAAGTCAGTCTTTGGAGGGAAAATGCCGATGGACAGTGGTTATGTATAAGCGAAGTAGCGAAAGGCTTGGGTCAAGCACCCAATGAGGAGAGGAGCACACTTTGATAATGCCGAATTCGTTAATTCCTTTTATGTTTAATGTATTATAGTTAATATTAATAAAGTTTTGTGTTTCATTAATGGCTTCTGTTATAAATGCATTCTATTTTGTTTATTATGTTTATATATTACAATGTATAAATTAAAATCAAAAATAAACAAACTTGATGTTTATTTCTCAATTAGTTTATAATGTTTGAAACAAGCACAATTTTATGAAAATAATCTTAAAGTAAAAACAAAAGTCACTGATTGCATTCAAATAATTTATTAATTAACTGTTTTCTAACTCATTTTAATTCTGAATAACAGTTTTGTAACTTCTAATTTGATTTTTTTATAATTTGACTAAATAATAAATATATACTAAATTTATATATGTAACTGTATATTGTTCACACAAGATTGAATCATATGATTATTATTAAAGGCAATATGCCATTGATTCACTCAGGCTATTTTAATTTATCTAAAATGTTTTTCAATTAAAATTCAAGTTTTAACAAATCTGAAAGTGGTGGCTCTTTGAAATATAATACATAAGCATAGTTTTTCAGTTGAATATAACCTGGTCACATATATATCATGAATCAAGTTGTTTTGTAAAAGAATAATTAAAACTCAGTGAAATATTGCAGAAAAAGTGAGATAAACACTAAAATGTGTTTTCTCTCATGTAACCTAAGGGATTGGGGATTTTGAATAAATTTTTACTTATTGATCATTTCCCATAATAATACATTACTGAGGTCATTCAAAACAAGTATGGGTTATAGATCTTCCACACTTTTTCTACTTTTTTTAGAAAGCTCCTTAACCTTTAATTAGGCTGTTGTTATACCTTGACTGTAATGAAGATCTCATTTTAAATGCTTAAGAAGAATATTTATACTAAGGAATAGAGAAAATTGTTTGTGAACAATAGATTTGATAATGCGTACTTAGAACATAAATGGTGATATGCAGATTATTGTTCCGGCCGTCGACTCTACAAATACAATCATTTCTTTTCACAATTAAATTGTTGAGCCAGAGCAATAGAAGGAAGGGATGGATGGTTTGTATGAAATAAAGGTTAAAAGTGTTATTTAATTTAAATACATATGAACTGGAATATTTTTCACATAAAATCTTCATTATTATATTATATAAATTTCATATGATGGATAAAATAAAAAAAAATAACAAACAAAAAATACAAACACGCATATAAAGATTATTCCACATCGCATTCAGGAAAGTGTCAATAAATAAGACATTTAATAACAAAAAGTTTAATTATGATTCTTAATTACATGTTATTTAAATTATATTCTATGAGTTCCATTAATAAGGGCATTTTATAATACTCGGCTATAGTCTTGTAGGTCATGAGCTGTGTTCTTATTTCTTTGAGGGACACCATTGTTGTGAATTCACCAGCACACTCGCACACTGTTGATAGATTCTCACGCTTTACCTGTACAATAATATGTAGAAATTAATTATTTAAATTTTAATATAGCTAAAATATTTGTTTTAAGTACAAATCTTCAATTGTCAAACTTTTATTCAGATTATAATGCATTAAGAAGCTTCTATAATAAGCATTATTATTAGTTTAACACTTCTGATAGTAATTTTATAGTAACCTGATGACATCTGGTACATATCAGATCTTGTAAGGTGTAGCTCATAGCTCTTCTGTTCATAGTTTCAATGAGTTTCCATTCCAACTCCTGGTTATCATATGCTGTACCACAAGTTGGACACAAACATACTGGCCTGTCGAACATATTAAATGTAATGAGTCTACATATAAATATATTTATATGTGTATGTGTGTGTGTTATCCACTGATGTTATTTAAAAGTTATTTAAAAGCAAGTCATCAAAATTACTAATTGATAATGGTAATTATTTTTTGTTTTTCAAATATCATTCTATGTTACTCTTAAACAGATTTGTTTGTTTGATACAGGAAAAGTAAATGATAGATTTCTATTGTAGCTTTTAGGTTAAAACTTAAGAATCTATATTATTCAATATCTTTAAGTCTTAAGGCTAGCTACTAACCAGCAAGTAAACGTAATTCAGACACAAACAAATATTATTATTTCAAGAGTTATACTGAATATTATTACTTCCAACATTCATACTAGTCCTTAATTTTATAATATGTTGTACTTGTTCGTAGTACGTACTGTTCGTGATCGTGTCGCTGCCTACTGAACATTATCACTAACAATAATATATAAGCTTGTATTTCATTATAATATGTTGTATTTGTTCGTAGTACGTACTGATCATGATCGTGTCGCTGCGTGCGACACAGGTCCAGGTCCTGGCAGTGGTTGCACACCCGACAGCTGAGTTCAGCCAACACACACGAGGCGCACGGCTCGCGGTACTCGGACAGAGGACTGAACTCACCCACTGATAATAAGCGGAGGAGGTTACGGCGGAGGAGAGTCACCTGGAATGGAATATATACAAAAGATAAGATACAGAAATATAGAGAATATACAAAAAACATTTACATGTCCTACCGGGACTTTGTTAGTATGGGAAATTAAAAAAAAATCTTATTAGTTTTATTAACCATTTTGTATTACAGATTTTTCTAATTACTTGAAGATTTAGGTATACATTATTTTCATTCAAAACAGATAATTAATGAGTTATAAAAGTGGTAATGATAAAATTATAAAACGAATTAATGTTTTCTAGGTGTATGATAATAATTTTTTGCACATTTTCTGTTTGAATATCAATAATTAAGATTCATCAAAGAATATTGCTTTTAACAATAGTGGTTCTTGAAAAGGTTTTTAACACCATATAAACATATGTACAAGTCTTATACATATACTGTACACCAGTGGTGGCTGTACCTCAAGTGCACTCGTGCGCTGAACCACCAATTCAAAAGATTTAAAAATTACAAAATATTACTTCATCTTTATTTTTAAATTACCATTTTAATATTTATTTTCTAAACATACAAAAACGTATAAAAAATTAAATTTCCAATTATGGTCAAAAAGGTTCACCGCTTTACTAAACAAATATCTCGTGCGCTTCGGCGAGTGCACAAGGACTGCTAATACATCTTGTATGAGAAACGAGTTAATACGCCTGACGCGCGAAACAAAAGATAGTTCATAGAAATGTACCGAGTAATGAGTCGGTTTTCGAGCGCTGCACGAGCGGCCGAAGATTACCCAGAGCACCCGATGTATGACGAATTGGAATTGAAAAGAATCAAAACATTTCTCCAAAATACCAGGCACTTGCTAAATGCATTTTCTGTGCTTAGTATTGAAAAAAATAATTATACAAACTATACCCGATTTTAATAAAAAGGTGTATGAACATTTCGTTTCAGAATAATAAACATATTTATAGTCAATTGTTGTTTTGTTGCATTTTCTAATTTTAATATTTTAGTAAAGTGCACCACCAGTTCGATAATCCACCAGCCGCCACTGCTGTACACGATATTATATGTATACCTCTTCCTCCAAGTTCGCATCAAGTCCCAGTACATGACAGAGCGCGTTAACGAACAGCAGCGCGGGTGTGGCTCCCTCTAGCGACTCCTCGCGGAGTCCCGCCTGAGGACCGATGTCTTCCAGGCTCAGAGTTGGCATACGACGATTTATTTTCTCCGCTAACCTACATACATCATTATTTATTTATTTATTTATTTATTTAAATATTAAATATTAGTGTATGAGACACATCATTTGATAGTAATAAGTCTTAATTAAAGTATGTGATTACATCAAACAAAGTATTAAACATAAAGAATAAATGGAACCTTTTTTTTTTAAATTATTGAATACAAAGTTATACAAAAAGTGTCTTAAACTACCAATTCTGAATAGTTATTGACACGAACCACAAGTAGAAGCGACCATTTAGATGCTTCAACACTGTTATAGATTTCAATCTGAATTCAATTGAGCAAAATAAGATGATATATGAGAGGAATAAAAAGATATTTATTCTCACTGGAAGAATTTCTGCGTCATTTCCCCGGCCAGCATCGCTTTGAGTCTCCCGGGGTCGGCGTGTGCCGCGGACAGGAAGCCCGCCACGCACGAAACAAACGCCTCGCGGGTGATGCCCGGCATGAAGCGGGATATGTTCCACTCCATGGTTATCTCACCCTGAACAATTACATTATGTAGACATTTAACTGGCTTTTTCCGTTACATTTTTATGAGTGTTAATTATTCTTTCACATTCATTAAAACTTTAATTTTAATTGAAAAAAAAATTGTTAAATTAAAATAGCCTGAGTGAATGAATGCATATTGCCATTAATAATAATTATATATATTTTCATACACATAAGACAGACTGTATTGATTTCTGATATATGATGATAGAAAACATACATTTTTGAAGTGAAACTTCTTATGCAACTTTCAACAAGGTTGCGTTAAACGTTTAACGCTCCAGAGAGGTAAAAAGAGACAGAACGAGAGGTATTGCGGGCAATCAATTGTGTCTTGTAAGTGATTTTAATAAAGTCTGTCTTAAAGACACATTAAAAGTTAACTAAAACTCAATTTCTAATCCTTCCTGTATTCTTTTAAACATTCTGTCGAATAGTACCCACAGTCATTATTATTCTTAATCTCTCAACCTTTCATTGCTATCAACAACTCTTTAGGTGGGCAACTTATAAGCATAATTATAATATTATTTATAAAAAACTTAATATATATAATAAACAAATCGCTCACTTCTTCCTCCACATCCGCGTTATCAGGTATCTGAGACGATCCCACTTCCTCCAGACCAGCTGGCAGCTTGCCCTACAAACAAATATACTGTTAACAAACAACAAAATAATATTCTCATAATTTTCACATATAATTAATAAGTAAATATGTATATCGCGTTTGATACATGAATCAGCTGCCAACCATGCTCGTGGAAAAAAATTAAGTCTATTGAATTTTAACATAATTAATTGTTATAGAAGTTGTATTTATTTTTTATCATAAAATTTATAGAATTCAACAAAATTTTGGTAATTTTTGGGCAATCATTCAAAAAGCCTCAATAGATATATATACATATATTCTTATATATCACAACAATATAAGAATATACGTTTGTATAATTTCCTTATCAATATTAATACCTCAATCCCAGCATAGTTAGCCTCGTCCAGCCACAGCAGGTAGGTCCAGCACTGCTTGTATCTTATATCAATACCGTGGAACAACTCCTTGTTCCTTATACTCTGAACTACAAACTCAACGTATCCTGAAAATAAATTTGATACATTTTAAGTATATATAGTTAGAATACTTTAATTGAATACATAGTCATTGTAATAGGTATTTTTTTAAACATTTTTTATACTACCTAAGAATGCTTTATATAATTTATTGAACTAACAACACATATTAAGGAAAAGATGTTTCTAGCTTGGTTCCACATTTATATTTCTCACTTATATTTGAATACTTCAGTCCAAAAGTTCAAAATAACATAATTTAACATATATTTTTTTATTATATTTAATGTAATGTTAGTTAGATATTCTTATGTCCTGACCCACGCCGTCCATGACGGTGTGTTTCTTGGTGTAGAGTATGATGTTGTTGAAGTCAGCGTATACGATGTGTGAGCCGAGCCTCCTGAACTCGGCCACCAGCATGAGGAACAGCTTCTTCATGAGGCTGTACAGCGTGCGGCGCAGCGCGGGGTCGTACAGCAGCGAACTGGGGGACTTGAGCCATCTGGGAAATAACATATAACAAAATTAAACTGATGATTGAACTTTTTATGATATTTATACATATATTTTGCTTATGCATACATAAATTTAAATAGTACTTAATTATATATACATATGAGGGTTTTGAAAGAGTTTAATTATAAAGTATTATTATTAATTATGAGCTGACAGTCCCGAGTAGAATAGTTAATGTTACTAAGGCTAGACACGCACTCGGAGAAAAGGGCAGCGGCATAATGTCGCACTGTAATACTGTATCAAACAGTTTTAAATTGTATTGCGCGCACTTGACAGCAGAGCCACCGCAGCGGCGAAATGTCTGTGACAAGTTACAACTTGCTTGCGGCGCGGTGGTTCATCGTTTTTTGTAACATATTTGAATAGCTTTAAATGCGCGCACTACACGACGTTTCGCCGCTGTTTTGTATGTTTATTTTGTTTTGCATTTCGAAAGCAACGAGTATTTTCATATGAAGTAGAAGGTCCAACTAAATTTAAAAGTTCGTAAAAACTCTCTTTATGCTTTCTATAATATTTGAAGAACTTGTCGAGGTAATTATTAAGTTCGGCAAATATTTTAGAAAACTGTCCGTCGTTTAAACGATTACGAATAAGAGGATGATTCCAAAATCGTTTTTTCTTTCTTCGAGCTCTAATAATTAGAGGACAAATGCAAGTTGTTTCTATTCTTTTGACTTAGTAAAATCTACTTTTAAACTAATAATTTTGACGCGGCAGAAAACCGTAGTGCGCGCGTTTGTAGATTTGTTGTTTTGCTGCACAGTACAATGTCGCTGGTTTTTCTGTCGCGCGGCGAAAAACTCGTAGTGCGCCCCTAGCCTAAGGGCGAGGACGGCGGTCATTCTAAAGACGGCTGTCAAATGCTTGCACACTTCTAACATATTGGCTCGTTATCTATATTCATCTTATTATTTGAATGTGATTTTAAATACAGTTGCAATAAAATAGAGTAATGAGATATTGGACATTACAAGTGTGCTTTTGTTTTTGAATACCGATGTCCACATCGTCCATGATGGATATGAACAGAAAGAACGGCTATGACATACCTCCTGACGCTGTTATACATACATCAAGCATTTAACAAATAAGGATAGATTTTTTCTATCCTGAATATATTGGCCAAACCAGTAATTTATTTATTTTATTTTATTTATTTTAACATATTTAACATATATTTTTTTATTGCGATCACTATATACATATCATCTTCATCTTATACAGGGTGACTGGTGAATTACTATCAATATTTAAGGAGCATACTCGGTACATGATTCTCATTCGAATTATGTAAAAAAAATAGGTACTTAATTTTTGACCAAATTTCCGTATAAATAAATAAAGTGTGTACACGTTCCAAGTGTTCCTAGTGTGGACGCGTGCGGCGGCGTGCTGATACAACAACACGCCGCCGCGCGCGTATGTGTGAGTGTGTAGTGTAGAGTAATCTGTAGGGTGTTCATACGATGCGTAATTAATTACACAACTTTTGGTTAACTTTACTTAGAAGTTTATTAATATTTATGTTATATTAATTTTTATTTCGTCATATATGATCGTCAAATATCACGTCCTCAAATATCGATAGTAATTCACCAGTCACCCTGTATAAATATACATTAGTGAGAGACTGGTATAGGAATACCTGTATTACAGGTCTCCAGGTCCCCACGCCGCCATATTAAACAAAGTGAGCTCTTAACATTAAACTGTTCTATATAAATATGTTGGAGATTGTTTCAGTGTGTTAGAGTGTATATGTGTGTGTGTGTGTGTATGTGTGTGTGTGTATGTGTGAGTGTGTATGTATGTATGTGTAACGAAATTATGTGTGTAGTGTTGGCTCGTAGGACGGTATATACAAATTATACAGGTATTTACATTGAATTTTAGTAGCAGACAATTGGCATCATCTAAATGTGGTTCCTCCGCCATAACTTTACAACCTACTTTATAATATATTACAACACCTTCGTTTTGAGTTTTATGCGAGGTAGTAGAAAAGCTATTATATTGGTGGAGGTCTGGAACATATTGAGTTGAAGAGAGCCAACACTCAGGACAATTACATCCCAGTAATGAAAACGTAAAACAAAAAACAATACAGTTATGAAAACGTTAAAGTTGTCTAAATTACACCTTATACTTCGTATATTGGCAGATGATTTTTAAATTAGTAGTTTTATTATGTATGTAAGAATCAACATTGTCTATATCACATTTAATTACTTTAGATACTGAAAATGAATCAAGATTTTGAGACATAGATTTGACACTAGTACTATCGAATTTTAAGCAAGGGATACAAAAGGCACGGCTTAATGGACAAGCTGGATTATAAACTATGAGTAAGGTAGGCACTGCAATCGTATAATATATCAGATGTGAAGTAGATGTTTGAAAGGTTCTGTATGTTGAGAATGAAATTTTTAAACATTTTTTTGTGTGTTGATGTGTGTTTGTGATGGGGGTTATTATTATTAAATATAAATCAAGTATCTATCATCAAATATTTCATTAACAGAGACATTGCTGTTAAGCCATGTTTCGGTTAAAATAGTAACATCATAATTATAACTTAATACTTCGCGGTTTACATCTTGCAAGGTTGTATTTATGCCCCTAACATTCTGATAATAACATAAAAACGAATCGTATTTTACAGTAATTCAGTTATTCATTAATATTATTTTTGTATAAACAAAGTTTTTCTTATTAATAATGTAGTGCATCAATATCCAACCTGTAGAAGTGTGATATCTGATAGTCGGCGAACACGTTCTTGTAGTGTGTGACGTCCCTCAGCCACGCGGCCACCATCGTCCTCAGTATCTTGAAGGCCGCGCTGCACTGAGCTGTCTCATCATACGTCTCTTTGGCGTTTGAACCTGAATACGTTATAGGAGTTATATTAAATGTATAGCATTATATGGGTATATTTAATTCATCAGGTAATTTCCAAGCTTTAGCCAGGGTCTGCCTCACATGTTGTGAATAGTGTTGGCTAATTGTCTTTACGATCGGCCGCCTGCCTGACATCGACTCTTTTTGGGAATGCATTAATCAGTTCTGTACTAAATAATCTTAGAAAGTACATACCTATGACTCGGAAAAATGACATTGGTACGTGCCAGGGCCAGGATCGAACCCGCGCCCTCGTGCATGAGAGGCGGGTCTTTTACACTCTAGGCCACCACTGACTTCAATGTACATATATTGTTGTATGTACCGTATATATTCATATGTATGTATTATATGTTACCTGTGGAGGCCATCACGTCTTGTATGTTCGCGTGCTGCGCTCCGAACGACGTAGCGACGCTGGTGCCCTCGGTCTGAATGTAACAATTATTATTATTAATACTTAATAATTAATATAAATACATTCTCATTGTAAATATGGAAGAACACATTGGACATAGTTTTAGTTTTATATGAGTAAAATAAAAACGACATAAATAATCGTCATACACCTATTGGTGCCTTATGCTGATGAAAGGCCTCTTCTCACACTGAGAAGGTTAGAGCATTAATCACCACGCTTGCTCATGACGGGTTGGTGATTTCAAACTTATAATTTGAAATTAGAAGTTCTAGTTTCCTCACGATGTTTTTCTTCACCTGTCAGTGATCTCTAAATACTCTTAGAAAATATTCGGAAAAATGACTTTGAAATTGTCAAGTGATATTTTTTGTTGAGTTATAACATACATAACCAATATCACTCCGTAACTGCAGTCAAGTTTTCGCTCAGGTATTCGTTTTTTATCACCAATATATATTTTCGTATCAAATATAGTCCACTTATACTAATCATAACGTTATACCTGTAGTATAGTATGCGCCTGTAGCAGCGCGCACACGGCCAGCGCGTCCCCCGTGAGCGACACACACACTCCGCCGTACGAGCCGCTCGAACACACGCGACACGTGGACCACTCGTCAGTCTCACTCACTAGTCTGGAAACACACACACATGTAAATATATATATATATGAGAGTCAGCGGTGGCCTAGTGGTTAAAATGCCTGCCTCTCATGTATGAGTGCGCAGGTTCGATCCTGGCAAGTGCCAATGTGATTTTTCCGAGTCATATGTACTTTCCAAGAGTATTTAGACATCACTGATTAATGTATTCCCAAAGGAGGTTGATGTCAGGAAGGCGGCCGGTCGTAAAAACAAATAGCCAAAACTATTCACAACATGTAGGCAGACCTTGGCTAAAGCTGGAAAATTGCCAGGCAGAAGAAGAAGATATATATACACAATAAACTACTTGATTACATCTATATAAGACGTGATAGATCATATACGACAAAAACAACAATTACTTAAAGACTATATCTTTCAGATTCATTTAAAATCTCACCAGCCACGTAAACGTTTAATATGCACATTACTTATATAAGATTATATTAACATATGGAAACAACTCGCTCTTAAGATTAAAGTACCTAATTTCATTTAATGTCTGTATATTTTTTTTATTTATATAATTAGTATTAATATAAAAAACGCAAATATTTGCTTCTAAATATAAACTAAGACGTATTAGAGAATGTATATTTTTATAATATAAGTAGATACTTATATAGTGGCTTACTAGTATGACTTTGTAGTACATGTAATCTACTGAACCCGTTTTGATGTAGCTAGCTAATAATTTACGAGTAGGTGAATGACAGGATCAGTCAGACATTTTATATGTATCACAATACCTATTATCATCAATCTCCCGGCCACCCAGGTCGGGTCTGTCGGAACTGGAGCACCACAACACGAAGTTGTGTTTGAGGAGGTGACGCGCGAAGAACACGTCCGCGCCGAACTGAGTCGGCTCCGGCGACGTGTTGCCCAGCGGGACGTGGAAGTATCTGAAAAGAAAATGGAGGAATATATATATACAGGGTGACTGGTGAATTACTATCGATACTTGAGGACGTGATATTTGACGATCATATATGACAAAATAAAAATTAATATAACATAAATATTAATAAACTTCTAAGTAAAGTTAACCAAAAGTTATGTAATTAATTACGCATCGTGTGCACACCCTACAGATTAGGTATACACACACACTCACACACTCGCGCGCGGAGGCGTGTTGTTGTATCAGCACGCCGCCGCACGCGTCCACACTTGGAACACTTGGAACGTGTCCACACTTTATTTATTTATACGGAAATTTGGTCAAAAATTAAGTACCTATTTTTTTTTTACATAATTCGAATGAGAACCGAGTGACCGAGTATTTTCCTTAAATATTGATAGTAATTCACCAGTCACCCTGTATATATATATAATTACCAATGTGCAAAATGACAATTGTTCAGTAGAGGCGTTTTAGGTTTGATTTCAATGCATCTTTTACATGCGACAATGCATTTGAAACTTTGCATAGCAACTATGATACACATGTACGTCATTTAAGCTTGATAAACTGTTGTAGAATACAGTATGTATTATGAAGTGTTAAAGCAAAAAAATGAAAATGTCTTAATTACTACATTGGCCGTTATACATAGGACTCATATATATGACGGCCAGCCGATTATGAGCTCATCAAATTAGGAATTGCCAGTGCTGAATAGGGTACTTTGTGTCACTAAGAGTTAGGACGGCCATTATGCTATCAAACGAAATGCACAAGATAAACCTTTTGACTCATAATCTATTTTCATCTTACTATTTGAGTGTGATTTTAAATACAGTTGCAAAAAAATCGAATTATTAGATAGTAGACAGTACAACTGTGCTTTTATTTATGAGTTCCGATCGTTACAACGCCCATGATGAATATGAACAGAAAAGACCGCCTTGAAGCACCCTCCGACATATATATAGGGAATTACGAACAATATCATTCCATTATTCATAGTCATATTAGTTATGCGACTATATCAATTTCATTACCAAATTAATCTGACCTGCACTGTTCTATAGTAAGTTCCAGCACCGAGTCCAAGTTAAGGTAGTGCCGGACGATGGCCCTGGCTCCTATCCGCTGCCACTCCAACGTGTTGTATAGCGTCTCTACGTCTCTTACATGCAGAGGTACAAGCGGGAATTCAGAAAGACCTGGAAACATTATACAAATAAATATAGTAATTATAGTATGAAAAATATTATTATGTAATGTTATATAATATGCGTTAGCCTTATGCTGCTACCTTAAGGTTAGTTATTTCATTCAATCATTATAATAAATATTTTAAATATTGAAATCGAAAAAGAAGAACAAGACTTGCCAAAAATCGACATAAAATAAGTAACTTCTTATGTAATTACATAGAAACGGATTTGTAAAATAGAAAAATTCATTCCGTTACAAAAAGTAATAAGAAATTGGCATTGTCAATTGAATAAAAAACTCTTCAACGCCATTTAGTTTTTAAATAATACATCAATATGTATTAAAATACTTTCCCAAAGTGGGCGATAACGTTGAAGGTCCGAAAAAAAAGTAGGGTCCTTGTGTAGATGTCTAGGAGGTGATTTGCAACAAAAAAATCTGTAGGTGAAGAAATAGGGACGCTAAAAAATAATTTATTCTCAACCAGGGCATCAGACAAAATATGTATGTTTCTGACCAATGTATTACAAAATTTTATTGTCCCTCCGAAAGGAAGATGTGAAGCTTCGTAATGTTGGAACGGAAATTGAAATTAAATAAAAATAAATTGAAATAGAAATTGTATTAAAAAAACTTTATTAACATCACTTACAAGTCACGATTAATTGCCCGCATGCGTTCGAGATACACGCATTCCCTCTTTTTATCCCCCCCTCCGTAGCGTTAAACGTTTAACGCAACCGTATCATAAGTTGCATAAGAAGTTTCAATAATAATTACCTGGCATGAGTGCTAGCAGCGCGTGTGGTGACAGCGAGGTCTGTAGCGCCACCATAGTGGGTCCGCACTTCTCGTCCCTGTATTTCTGTAAGGCCCGCTGGACCCCGCGGTACACAGCGCGAGCCTCGGTCTCTACAACCACCTCCCACGATAGATCCGCGTGTGGCAGACTCTTTTCATCCGTACCTAGGTTAATTCTATAATAGTGAAGAATTATTATTAATTTATTTATATTCAATATTACAAAAAATCAACAAATTATGTAGTTATATAGATACTCGTAATAAAATATCTAAAGCTTGTCAATTTATTAATGGCAATATTTCTCAAAATTTAAGTAGTTATGAATTGTGAAAATAACTCTTAAAGTAACTTTTTTTTGTCAAAATTTCTGTAACATATATCATCATCAGCTTCATCGCACTAGATATCGTAAAAATATAAATTCATCCATTCGTATGTTTTGTCAATCTATGAAACTTACAATATTCATCATCTTTATATGTTTTGTATTTATTAGATAAAATCAATCAAATTCAGTTTAAATCATCAAAAATCTGCTGAAAATGTACATATTGTTGTGCTAGATATACGTTGTTCTGAAACAAAACACGACTTCCACAAATTAACATATTTTACTCAAAATGAAGTAGTAACCGGTTATTCATACTTAGCGGTTCTCTCAGCATTATACAGGGTGTTCATATTCGGCACTTGGTTCGTCTTGACGGTGTCCAGGACAAAAATATAGCCTTTCTTAATGGGAGCCAGCACCAACGACCACATGCTGCGGCTCGAGTTGGACGATGAGTGTTGATACAGGAAGATGTGCTTTATAGGAGATATATCATCCTGAAACAGAAAAATATATATTATAGTTAAGTACTACTATGTGGTAGAGAAGATGAAGTCAAATTTAATAGTTTGGATATATTAGTGGTAGTACCATCGCTATACTAAACATATATATATGTTACAGGTAACCTCCAGACGAAAAATATCATTGTCATTAGAATACCTTTGTCTATTAACAAAGTTATAAGGAACCAAAAAAATAGATCAATCTAGTATATAAAAGTATCTAGGTAGAATGGTTGGACGTTGCCTTATAAAAAAAGCATTTATAAATATATTCATTATCAGCTACCTGTTTCTGTAGGTACGGCTGGTGCGCGACACTCTTGAATTGTAGCTGGCTCAGATTAAAAGAGTCCATGTTGTTTGAACCGAACTGTATCAATCTGTTTACAATAGAATACATAGTAAAACATTTTAATAAGTTTTATTTCAAGTTAAGAATATGTAAAAGTGCCATTAAAAATATATAAATTCAATGACATTTCATTTCTTTATCTTGATTCGAAATTTAAAATTTATTGACACTTATTAATTTAAAAGTACTGATCTATTGTGTGTGTGTGTGTGTGTTTGTGTTTGTGTTCACCTCCGTGCCTCCTGCGGGTCCACAACACACACACAGCCGATGGCCACTAGTGCTCGGAACTCCAGACTCATCTGTGTCTCATAGATGCCCTCGATCTCTGGAGCTGACAGCTCACTCATCAGCTCCCTACAAATATATAGTGGGTTACGTGCTATCACCAAAATTATTATAACATTATCAAACACACCCGTTATATCTATAGCTTACATTCTGTCAAAAATTTGATTTCTTAGTTAGTTAAAAAACCGTTACAAATTAGGTACTAATTTTGTTTTGAAATACAGTTTATGGTAGAGAATACAAAAATATCAGTATTATAAGTGATAGACATAAATAATGTCTTTTAAAGCAAACATTACTTAAGACATTATATTTATTAGGTATTACAGATAACTATTATAAGATATAGATAAAAAAAAACCGATACTAATTACGAATTTCTTAAAATACAGTAACAGAGTACATACATATCAGTACTACATATAAACAATAGATATAAATGATGACTATCATATTTAAAATATACTGACTGGCATCTCTCCCTGTATAACGCTTCAGGGACGGTGTATAAGTATAGATGGTGCGCGGGGCGGGCGCGTGGCAGGACACGGGACACTCGCCGCCAGTGTGGGCCCGTGTCTGAGGCGAGTGGCACGCGGCGGTTCACGTAGAACTGACGCGGGACGGTCACCTTTAGTTGGTGGAGTTCTGAGCCAACCAGTGACCACACGCGGAACACTCCCGGCTCAGACGTCTCCTGGATCTGGATGGAGAATGAATATGGTTCATATGGAGAATAGTTCATATAAAGAATTGAACTATACGATACAAAAACAGAAGAGTATCAAGATACAGTAATAGCCCGCTTAACGCGACTCCGTTGTGCGCGGTTTCACTATAACGCGATTTTCAAAAATTTATTCAGGTTGGGACATTGCAGAGTATAGACAATAATGATGACCCTGTCTTGAACGTGTGTCAAACGATTAAAAACAGTGTTTGGTGTTATGAACGTATTTTACAAGAACGTAAACAAAACGCTACCCAAAAGACAATACATACATGTATTTTTTCGTAAAAAATAGGAGTAAATTTGTGTATTAAATTTTGACTGTGTTTAATCATAAAATCGATATACGCGAAATTCAGTTAACGCGATTTTCTTCGGAACGTATCCCTCGCGTAAAGCGGGGTATTACTGTACATGAGAATGACAGAATAACTAACATAAGTTCTATATTTCGTTAACATATTTTGTTTATGATCAGGTATTATGTGTGTAAGATTGCTGTTTGTAAACAAGAATTGTCCATAGAGCATATTTATTCGATTTATATTGTCTATGGCCATAATTATTTGCACTAAAAAAATATAATTAAACCAACCTGTATAATCTGCCACGGTGTGTTAAGCAGAGTTCTCTGTGCTCTCTTAATGAATCCCCCCAAAGTATTGGACGGGCCGACGCTTTTCGACATTAGTGATACATCATTGTCAACCTTTCCTAAAATATAAAAAAAAATAATGAGATCTAAGACTTTCGCGAGTATCCTTTTAAATGAAACTAATACTTTCTCACACATTTTGATTTTCACGACTCGTGATCACGGTTGGGTATATGTAGTTTTAAAGAATAATAAAATACGCATATTAATCCGAAAATATTAGTTTCATTTATATAAAAGGAATATTTAAAAAATATTGTAAAAGTAATTCCAGAACTATACATTGTATTGTGTGATAATACCTCTTTTATTTCTATCTCTTACTCCACGCTGCTCCATCTGCCACATCCATTTCTTCTTCTGAAAAACTATCCACGCTATTCTCTCCTCCTGCAGACAAATATTAATATATTTTAATAAAAATCTCTCTGATTCATAGGTACCGAAAAATTATTAGACCAATTCCTACAAATAGAAATAATTTGTTAATTCATTTCCGCTAATCGAATTTCTATAAAGTAATTATGCACTTTATTTACTTACTAAGCGACTTATTGAACTAAAAAGGTACAATAAAGTATAACACTGCTTCTATTAAGGCGAAGTATCCTCTTTATATATAAATACTAGTTTCTACCCGCGAGTTCGTCTGCGTTAGTTTCAGAATTAGAAATGCATAGCCGACCGGGCTAACTCTATTCCTCCTTAAAGATATTGGATATTAAAGATTTTGATTTAATCAACCTAATTTGTTTTCCTATCGGATGAAGAGTATCCTATATCTTTTCTCTTGTTCTAAGCTATGTTTAAACTTATTTTCATCCAAACCGGGGCAGACTTCTTAAGTTATAAATAATGTATCTAGCAAAACTTTTTTTATATATAAAGATGTTTATGTACCAATATAAAATAATATGTATATACATGAAGCAGTACCTTAGTATCTCCGAAGGGTGGGGGTGGTCCAAGAGCCTCCCTCCAGGTGTTCGCTCTCTTGGGAGACGGTTCTCGTTTCCTCTTCACACAATGAACTATGGGTTGAATAGGTTTTGACGTGCACTCCTTGCCAATGTCTTCGATATCAACTTCTGTACTCTGGAAAATTGTTTTTTCGTTATAAAGGATATTGAAGTCATTGACTAAGGTTAACTGTTAGGTAGTAGCTGTAATGTGTAATGAAAACTTTATAAATAAAATATTTCTTATATATATAGTAACGTATTAGCGTGATTATGATGACACAATCAATTAAAACATTAATAAGTTTCTTTATAGGAAAATGTTTTTTTGATACTTTTACAATATACATATAAGTATATATTCCATGTTTTGTTTTGTTAATACCTCATCAACTTGCTGTCAGAATTATTTTAAGATATTTAACACCAAGATCAGTGAAGTATTTGCGTTTTTGTAATGCATATTTATGTAATAGATAAACCATTTGTTAATGGTTTTATACAAGTACTACCTCACAAGCAGTCTCCGCGTCCTCATAGTTTTTGATCTCTTTGGGTTTTGTTGTAAACATCTCTGTGATTTTTCTCGTTTTATATTTGTCTGTCTTCGCCAGTATCTTCTTGTGAAGCCAGTCTGGATACTGGACTCGGGGGACTGGGTTGTCGAGCTGAATGAAATACATACATAGTTAAGAACCGGCTAATAAAGATAGTCTTTGAGATGCTTTGCCTTATATCAATCTAAAATGTTCGTTGTTGCAAATGTTTTCTAAAATTATATTATATAGTTGGCGATACAGTTTCAGACTTGATTCTTAATGTTCATCTTTTTCCCATTACTGTCGTATATGATGGCTGAAGCCAGTATTTGTAGTTTTCAAATAAAGGTTAATATTTAAATGAAGCGGAAGAGGAAAAGATGGGAAAAGGAAAGTACAACCGTATCTCTCACTCATCGGATGAAACGCAGCCGTATAAGACTACTTCCCACCGACCTTCTGTGAGAGTAACATACTTCCCCGGTAAAGCCAGCTCATGTTCAAGCTGCAGTAACTCGATCATAGCTAGGTTCTACCACCATAAAATATAGTATGGCACAGATGGCGCCACTTATATCAATATATATCAATCCATACCCCTTGTAGCGCAGCCGGTATAGTAATGATCTTCTGTATGGCCCCGGCGAGTCGCTCCACGTAGTAGCCCCAGTCGAGCACGTCCCGTATGTCCGTGTGTTCTGTCAGCGAGGCGTCCTTCAGCCACCGCCGCAGGTGATGTCGCTTCACAGAGCCCGGGGACTGGAAGATAGCCAGCGGTATGGCGCGCTCAGTGACCGGAGCACCCTCGGGCTTACGGGATATTATGAACCTAATAATATAGTACATTGAATAAAAATTCATAATCATTAACATACGATTCATGTATGTGTTTAGTTGCGGTCATCTCAGAAACTAAGCTTAAAATAATTAAAGTTTTCTATGAGAATAGGGTTCTATAACTGCGATTGATATACATATATGTATCTAATCATTGTTATCTCAGAAACTTAGAATAAAAAAATAATAAAGTTTTCTATGAGACTTAGTTCTATAACAATTCTCTAAACTACATATATGTATTAATGACCTGCAAGCCAGGCCCGCGTCCTTGACCATCTCATCACCAAGAAACTCAGCCAATCTCTTAGCAGTGGATATGGAAGTAGACTTCTGGCCGCCGTAGTCTTCAAGTTTCTTGGACATAGATCTGTTCTCTGATATCAGTTCGAAGAGCTCCGAGTCGGGCATGTTGGAGCCCTTGCTGTATAACACGTCGAGCCAATAGTCAGCGACCTTGGCTACAGCGGCGTAACACGACTTCAGATCGTTTCCTTTGAGGAACGCCTCGAACACTGATGATTGGAAGATCTTGATCAGTTGCAGCTCACCGCGACGCTTAACCTCGAAACCTGGAACATTTATAACATGGTATTGTTATTTTTTGCATAAACGTTGAATTTTTCTGTAATATATATAAATACCAGGATTTAGTATTTTGCAATTATTGTTTTTGTTAATTATTTTATGGTAACATACCTTTGAGTTCAGCCAAGGAACCATCGAAATTGAACACAGCGTATCTCTTCTTGAGTTTCTTCCCTTCTTCTTTGGAGGCTGGCAACACCATCGCCAAGTAAGGTCCATCGACCTCAAAGAATATAGAATTCTCCGAGCGAACTTCATATTTCTTCTCTATAGGATCCACTAGTTCGTAATATTGATCGTTGGTGAAATAATCCTGTGTAATACAAATAAAATTATTTATAAATATGGTTTTGAGTGTATATCGATAAATTAATGAATTTGGAGTATCTATATACAATACTAAACAGCCTTTGTCTACATACATATTAATTTATTTACACATACCAAATATACGTTACAATTATGGTCTGTTTGTTCCGTATAATCTCTGAAACGGCTGGAATGATTTTAACTGGACTTTAACTGGCAGATAACTGATATAACAAGGAGCAATATAAGCTATTGTTATTTTAGAATATAATTTATTAATTAATAACAAATTGGTATTACGAGTGCATAAAGTCGCAGGCGGAGCTAGTTATACGATACGCTTACCTTAACCATAGCATTCAAAACAGCATTTGGATATGAGACATTAATTTTCTTCTTTTTGTGATGAGTTGTATTGATCGTGACGTTTTCTGGAAACGACGAGGGTAGTATGCACCAGATACCTGGATCATAGACAAAAAATATTTATATAAGGGGCTGATAGTGATTTATATTCAATATATCGACTGAGTAAGTTACTAATGACAAAATAGTCATTTGCTCGTGCTGATTTTCAATTTAATTGACCCATCCCGAAGATTAGATACCGCGGAAATTAACCAGAAATAGCGGGAGGACTGTTGTTACATTTTATATACTGTAGAATTTATTTATGCAAATGTATCAAAAACTGACTTTTTTACATATATTAAATGAATGTTGAATTAAGAAATTTAAGGTTACAATTAATCAGATGGCAACCCTAAAATTTTAATTTATAATAGATACAGAGTTTTAATATATGTAGTTATATTTTAACATTTAAATGGTTAATGAGATCTAAGATTTTCGCGAGTACTCATTTAAATGAAACTAATATTTTCGGATTTACTACGCAGCGTCTGCCTGTGATCACGGTTGCTGTAAAGTAGCGGAAACGTCGGGAGTATTTAGTTAATAGTAAAAAAAAAATCGCGTAGTAAATCCGAAAATATTAGTTTCATTTAAATTTGAATGGTTACCTACCACTACCCAATATATTTTTAAAGATTTTATAAGTGACAATGGGGTAAATTGATAAGGATCAATGCTGTTTATGTTGTATATCATAATATATATAGTGAGGAATATCTCAAAAAAACAATATTGAAACAGTTTGAAAAGAGACAACCGACAAGGGCTCACTTTTTGTTTTTCAGTTATCGAGATGATATCGCTCAAGGATTTTCAGCATTAATATTGTTAACAGTAAATTTTAAGGCTTACAGTTCATAAATTTGTTCCCTAATTTGCATTTTTGATTTTTCTTTTTTATTAATATCTCATTATCAAATGTCATATTGTTATTAAATATGTATATGTATAATCACCGTCAGTATCCAGTTCCAGCGGCCGTCCCACCTGCTCGATGATCTCTCTGGCCCTCATGATGATGTTAGCGCCCGTGTGACACACGATGCCCGCCATCTCCATACTGTGCCAACGAGCCCTACAAACATATACATAACATACTCACCAATACAATACATAGTTTTATATATCAATACATAACAAGATTATTATATCGATTTCAGGATAAACGACTTAAATTTAAGATGTAATTTTGAGATTTGCTAATAGCTTTGTACCAATAGAGTTAACTATACCCTTAACTATACACAATGTCTTAATTTAAATTTCCTTGCCCCCCCCTTCCCTCTGACTTAAATTTAAAATGCCATTTTGAGATTTGCTAATAGCTTTGTACCAATAGAGTTAACTATACCCTTAACTATACACAATGTCTTAATTTATATTTCCTTGCCCCCCCTTTCTCTGACTTAAATTTAAGATGCCATTTTGAGATTTGCTAATAGCTTTGTACCAATAGAGTTAACTATACCCTTAACTACACTCAATGTTTAATTTAAATTTCCTTGCCCCCCCCTCCCTCCACTCACCCCCTCCTCATAACGTATCCGTAGAACGAGTTCAGTATACACTTGTGAGCGAGCTGCAGTGAGTCGTACAGCACCTCCCTGGAGCGCGCGTTCTTGATGTCAGCGGCGTCCCCCGCGCGGACCGCCTCCGCGACCAGCGCCTTGGCCTGCTTGTTCAACGCCTTGTACTCATAGCGACGATCCCTACACACAAATATACACATCTTACTTAATATATTTAATTATGTTTGCTTGATTATACTAAGTAACAGATATTGTATAGACATTTCTTTATCATATTATATCTTATACATATGTATATTTAAATGAGCAATTCTTAAAACATATTTATTGGAATCCGCTCCAACGATTTTATCATGAATCATTTTTAGAAAATGTTATTTTATTTAAAAAAAATACAAAAAGTTGTCGTTCAATATATGATTTTTACCTGACATCTATTGGCGAATACTAATACTACTTTTTTGCTAATTGCTTTTAATAATTGTTTAAACGACACAAGAGCAGATGGCGTTGCTAAGCAACAGGAAGTCATTGAGTGTTTGTTTTGAGGTAAGACTTATAAATTATTTGTTGATTTATATTGTTTTGTGTCTTCTTAAAGGCTCGGTAACCATATATTTGGTATCATAATTTGAATTATCTTTGAACCTATCTTTGTCTGGCTTTGTGTTCACTGATTTTTTTGAAATTAGTCTAAGATATACAATATAATAGTCTGAGATATACAATATAATATAAAAAAAGATAATTTTCATATATATTATTAGTATTACATATAAACTATATGTCCCTTACCTGAACGCTCTCACAGTATCAACATAGAACGAATTCTCCTTTTGACATATAGTAGTAGTTCGTACTTCGTTTCTTGTGACTTTGGTTTTTTTATACACCACTTTGCAGTAGTCTGCTAGACGTTTTTTCTCATACGCAGCCTGTAAGTTAAATCTTTAAGTAATAATGTTACATCTTTAATACAAAGTATATGAAGAGTTTTATGTACCTGGTCCTCTTTGGGCAGCGCGTGGAAGGCCCGTGTGGGTCCTCCGGGATGTAGGGGAGGGAACTTCTCTGTTTCAAGTTGCTGTTGTATCCGCTGGTACTCGCTCCTTGTCGCCGGTACTGACATATATTATGTATATTTATTTGACAAACTATATAGAAGAGTGATTTCAATACTTGTCAATGTCCAAATATGGTTTATAATCCATATCCGACCAAGATAATAAAATTAGTAAATTTAAATTTACAACAATTGGTATAATGTGCCTGTCAAAGAGATTTTTGTTCATAATGTCTATAATTTTCTCTATCTACTAGCATCCACTTCCTGCGAAGCAACTATCTTGGCACCTAATTACTCACAAAGATTTCCCCTAAAAGCCTATCGGAGATCCTCAACCCCTACTCATAATACTTCCTCCCATTGACCCCTACTCACAATACTCTTTCCCGTCGACCCCTACCCTATGATTATCATAATACTCCCTCCCATCAACCCCTACTAATACTACTCCCTCCCCCCTACTCACAGTAGTCTCCCCGCCAGGTCCAGTCCATACGTCTTTGACAGCGAGCCCCCGGTTTATTGTGGTCGCAGGCGGCGCACGCGCTAGCACTCACCATGGCTGACGGTTGCAGTCTAGAGTTAATAAATATTTTATTAGTTCATATAATACTTGTGAATTTTTAGGCCTATAAATATAAATAATAGATAATTAATAATTTTTTTTCGCTTACCTTCTGTTATTATTGCACAGACCTAATACAATAAGAAAATTGTTTTAATTTCTACTTTTATACTTATTTCAATTTATAAAAAAAGGTGATCACTATAGAACAAATTGCTCTATACCCGTTAGTACTTAACACATAGCATTATGGTGAATAATCTTAGAATAAATTTATATTTCTAAATTCATCATAGTAAGACTAACTATTTAGTTTATAATATTAATTATTTAGTTGATATATAAATTATAGTTATTGCTATATACAACATGTAACGTAATTAACGCACACCCTCAAGCACCCCAATTAGAATATAATAATATAAACGCAATGCATACACCAAATATTATTTATATGTGTGTTTGCATTTTTTATTTGTGAATTTAGTTATACCAATTTCGTGCAAATAATATGGTCAGCTATTCACCAACACTCCGCTGGACACGCACACACAGACAGACACAATGCACTCGCCGCGCCCGCGCCCCTCTCTCCGAGTGCCGTCCGACAATAATAAGTAGTAGGTAATAATAAGAACACGAAATAACTACATTATGATTTATGATTCTTCTTTCCATCACACTTTTCAAGCTTTAGATTGTCGACATTGATTTTTTTTTAATGTGAAGCCAATATTTTATAATTACTGATTTGTTAAATTAAATTTGTAAATAAGAATTATTAAACAGCTGATAACGCGTGATTTGATTAGACACCACAATACCTACGACAAAGTCGGCGAGTTTAAATGGTGTGAATCAAAATATTAACAATAATTTAAAGATCATGAACAAACTTACAATTTAATTTGCACTCGCACATCGTTGTCGTTTTAAAACATTTTCAAAATGTCCACCGCCTTGTTCAATGCACTTTAATGACCGTTTTCGCAATTGTGGTTTTATTTTAGATAATACTGCAGTGTCACTTTTCACTTTTACAAAAGACGGTTATTATCTTATTTTTTAGTTCCTTGACACTTGTTGTCTCTGTGTTATAAACTAACGATTTAATTCGCCCCCACAAAAAAAGTCGAGTCGCGTCAAATCAGCTGATCTAGGAGGTCAATGGACACGTGCGTACTGTATTTGATGTGTGCCGGCTGTCGCTGTGCGTGCGTAGATATTTGTAAAATACTATTTTAGCCTTGAAACAAGTATCAGTTTTCTTTAATTGAAAGATGATTACTAATTTAACATTTCATTTAAAAAATCTTAATACTCTGACTTACGATCCATTTTCGTTTCAATGAAGTGTTTAGATAACTGTGTGTATTATGACTGTAATTTACTTAGTTCTATCTTAATTTGAGAAAAAAAATGACCTACATAAAAAACTATAAAAATCGATCCAGATTCCGATTCTGAACAAACTACTTTCAGTGTGTGCGTTAATTATGTTACACGTTGTATAAGTTGTATTGTCTTCGTAATTATTTAATACACCTAAATTCATTAACTGGATAAACACTTTATTTTTAAGAAGACAATCATACATACAGAAGCATAGCCAATGTTCGTCTTAAGATCGAACTTAAAATGTATAGTGCTGCCATCTAGTTAAAGTAACTCAAATAATGAGATCTAAGATTTTCGCGAGTACTCATTTAAATGAAACTAATACTTTCGGATTTACTACAAAGCGTTTTTATTTTTGACTATAAACTACATACTCCCGACGTTTCGGCTACTTTACAGCAACCGTGATCTCGTTTGCCCGTGATCACGGTTTATAGTTTATAGTCAAAAATAAAAACGGGTAGTGAATCCGAAAATATTAGTTTCATTTAACTCAAATAATTTATAGTAAAACAAACCTATTAGTTAAAATAATATTTGGATACATCGCTCCAACATCCAAATGATATATCAATGGATTCTCGTCCCTCCGGGGGTGATCCTTCATATGTTGTAATTTCTCTCTTATCTCTGAACAAACTTCGTCAAAGTTTGTTACCAATTCTAAGGGAACACCTTCCTCTACTTCTATCGCGTGTTTCATTGTCTTCTCGATGTTTTCTATCAGTTTTTCCACAGCCGATGGCACGATGCGGAACTTGCATTTGATATCAGCGCGGAATACACCTGGAATTATTATTATGAATTATAAACTGCACTAAATAATTGAATATATTCTAGTCAATATGTTGAACTGATGTTTAAGTTAGGCTATAGAAAAATGGATCAAAAGCCGTCCTAAATGCTTAGTCCAAGTTTTGACCATCATATATAGAGTCACATAGGAAGTGTTGATAGTTTGTTAGGAATAAATCTTGGTACATTATAGTATTAACATACGTTACTGAATGAGAACTTAAAAATATTTGTATATAGTGTGACGATAAATACTTTTGCTAAGCATACTGTATAGTCTACATGAATAAGCAACAAGTACATTAGGAGTATATTAACCAGATTCCAACGCCTCAACGTGTCCTCCCACATACGTCTCCGTTTCCAAGACATGTCCATCGCTCGTCAGCTTATTGAGTTCATCCACTTGCTTATTAGGGAACACGATGTTAGCGTGGAAGGCTTCCACCATGAGCAATGACTCACACAGTGTGCCCGAGCCTTTACGGAGTACCTGAAATTTTTAACACGCTTTTATTAACTTGAGTTGTATGTATGTAACGGAATTTTTAAGCTTAATTTTCACCAGTTTTTAGAAGTTTGAATAATTTGAAATAATTTGAACTTTGCACAGGTATCAACGACTGATGGCAATACAATAATTTGATAACAGTTTAATAGACTACACTTCATATCTTTCTTCTCATAAATAGTTGCCAGTAGAATGATACAATCATACAATTACAAGCATCCCATGCTTTTTAAATTAAAATTATTTCTTTATCACAAAATATCTTTTTTTAATTTTTTAGCTAAAAAAGGGGGATTTTTTTTAGTTTTTTTAAACTATTATTCATTATATTATGACTAGCTTTTGAATTCCTTTTAAGTTACATAATTATAATAATCACCTCATCCGGTTCCAGGGGTATGATGGTGCAGAGAGCGAATATGAAAGGTTGTACATACTTCATATATAAGTAGTATGTAGCCACCGCATCTGACACTGAATAGTTTGACAACACCTGGAAAATATACAAACATTCAGGTTAAACCGAGTCAGAATATAGCCTATATCTGCTGAATAAAATTTCCTTTAAGTTGTTGATGTCAATACATATGTACTAATTAAATATTTGAAGATGTCACCAAATTATTGGTTATCAAAACGGTTTTGGGGAGATAACATCTGCTTATCATACCCTTGGAACATTAAATTAGTCTTATGCTCTGTTCTTACTTCTTACACCTGAATACGAATTTTTGTATCTTTCAAATATCTCAACACTTAATGCAACAACAATAAGGCATCTCTGCATAAACTTCATAACACCATAGTTTTAAATGGCGCAAGGCATCAACATGTATTAAAAATATTATTTATACATATTATATAATTACTGGATGTTCACCAAAGAATATCAATACCTAAACATTAATTTTCCTATATCCCTATTAATCAATTGAAACTGTTTTGTATCCAGAGTCTAACAAGAAACAAATATACAGGGTGACTGGTGAATTACTATCAATATTTAAGGAGAATACTCGGTACACGATTCTCATACGAATTGTGTAAAAAAAATAGATACTTAATTTTTGACAAAATTTCCGTTAAAATAAATAAAGTGTGGACACGTTCCAAGTGTTCCAAGTGTGGACGCGTGCGGCGGCGTGTTGATACAACACCACGCCGCCGCACGCGTGTGTGTGTATGTATACCTAATCTGTAGGGTGTTCACACGATGCGTAATTAATTACATAACTTTTGGTTAACTTTACTTAGAAGTTTATTAATATTTATGTTATATTAATTTTTATTTTGTCATATATGATCGTCAAATATCACGTCCTCAAGTATAGATAGTAATTCACCAGTCACCCTGTATATTTATGTATACATATAATTTATATTAATGTTGTGTTTAACCTGTGGTTGTTCAGAGGCCATCCTGCACATATCTTCAGGGTCCAATTCCACTGGGTCATATCTCAGCTTGGCCTTGGCGACAGCCTTCAGACCTTGAGACCCCACTGGCAGGTATGAATCTCTCTTCACCCAACTGTTAAATACAAATAAAGTATGATTCTCTGTGTTAATTGTTAAGAAATTATTCTAATGAAGCTACTTGCTTTGAAGTCATTTTAGTATACAAAATAAGGAACAAATTATTAAGTATTTCAAATGTTAATTACTTATATTTAATCATTTTTAAATCACCTAGTATGTTAAGACTTCTAAAACAATAATATATCATTCATCAACAACAGTGATTTGTATAAAAATTACTACAACATACATGTTTATACTTAATTTTATTACAGATACATGTTACAACACTTATAACACAATTTTGGTCACTACTCTTTTCGGATATTTCATAAAATTCTCTGCTTTTCCAAACTTAAAGCAAATAGGTTCTGTAATTTAGACATTAAATATAACAAAAAAAAGATTTTTTTACAAATTATTAAAAATAAAGATAAATCTTGCAATATAACTGTTCAATACTTATAGTCTCTAGTTATCATAATATTTACCACAAACAGTCCATGTGCATGGCTGGTCTGCAAGCATAAGTCCCATCTCTAGTAAGTCTACTGAATCCAATCTCTTGGCGCATATCCAACCCTAGTGCTGCAGCACGGGCCTCCACGAATGGCCAGTCAAAAAAGTCACCTATTCAGGAAGCATATATATATTAGTAAATTTTTCTGCTTGATTTAAAACCAAAATTCCAACAAAGGTCTTATAGCTTTATAGCTACTATAAAAAATCAGAATTACATACTCCCATTGTTTCGGTTACTTTGCAACAACTGTGATCGAAGGCAGATGAGATGTGTTAGTATATACATATATTACATAGTATGGGTTGCAGTATTATAAAAAACTTTCAGACTTGTTATTTGGTGATGTCAAATTTTATGACATTAATTACTTCTTCGATTAATAATAATGAGGTACCTAATACAAAATAAATAGTTTAAACTCACCATTGTAAGTGACAAATATGTGTGGTTTAATATCCATAATGTGATCAAAGAATTTTTGTAACAGGGCAAGTTCATTGGGCTCATTGAACACTATAAATTGCCTGAAAAAGGTTTAATTTATATTAATTATTTACATAAAATAAGGAATTCATTAAGTAATAATTATTAACTTAGATATATGAAGAAACAACTAAATAAGTTTATTTTTCTACATAACTGGCTGAGATATTATAAAAACAGCTTACCCTTCAAACTCAGGTTTAGGAGTGTATTCAAAATCTTCTACATCAGTGGATATAATTTCTCTATTAGTAATCAAATATCCTTGAGCATCTATCATATAAGATATCATCATTATCTGATCCGTCTGTGAGTCTGGGAACTTCAGCGGCAACTTTGTAGTCTCTATATCAAATGCCAGAACAATTGGGTCAGGTCTCTCAAGAATGTCATCACGTTTAGTAAATATTGGAGTGTCAGTTCCTCTGCTTTTAACAGTGTACCAGGTACCACAGAATATCTTCATGTCTATTGACACTCTTACGTGATACGGCACATCATGTTCTCTGTAAAATTATAAAACAGTAGAAATAGCAAACATACTTTAATAAATAATGCACAGATTAGTCATATATTAACCTTATGTCAATAATATTTTCCAAATGATCAGTAGTCTTCTTCGCATGTTCTATAGCAGCTGCATTCGTCAATACATTTGTCAACATTTCAGAGTAAATTGCATCCTTTTTCTCCCTTTCTTTACTTTTATTTGCCGCTGTTAATAATTCCTTTCTGACTTTCATCATCTCGTTTTGTGACATGAATGATAATTTAATGTATCTCTGTTTTATACCTGACAAATGATTAGGCTGAAACAATTAAATACAGTTGAATTCATAATTTCACAATATCCTACTAATATTATAATTGCAAAAGTTTGTGAGTGTGTGTATGTTTGTTACTTCTTCACACTCAAACGGCTGAACCGATTGTATACAAGAAACTAACGTCCAGGAATAAAACATAGGCTACTTTACATCCCGGAAATCCCAGATATCCGCGAGTAACACCGGGGGCGCAGCTAGTATATTCATTATTAAAATTTTTGTATCAAATCTTTACCAAATCCAAATCTTCCTTCTCCACTACTTCTATCTTGTGTATTGTTCCAGCAAACTTCTTAGATAAGTATTGTATAACTTCCTGTTCGCATTCCTTCCTAGCAAGAACAAGAAAATAAGGCTGGAACATAAGAGAAATTTTGAACCGAGATCCATCCATTTCAATGAAATAATAATCTACAGCTGCCACAAGCCTTTTGTCTTCATCCAATATTTCAGCCTACGAAAAGTTAGAAAAAAGTCAAATTATGTGTAATGTGTATTCTTTTTAGTAACATACTATAACTAATTGTTTTGCTCATATAAAAATTACGATTAGGTAATATGATTACTCTGTTATATTAATTTATATGTGTTTACTTACCGTATGCATATTTATTAAGTAACCTGTTCGTTCTTTAGTATCTCTAACTCTATCGAACCCATATTTAGAATCAATCTTATCGTTATCCAGGGCATTTCGCAATCGTGATTCAGATGATTCTTCCCTACAACATAATTTCTATTAGAAATGTATTTATAAATTAATTCACTTCTACACCAGATAAAGCTCCTAACAAACCTGGGTGCAGAAGATGTCCCCGGATCTCTTTTATTGGAATCATTTTTATCTGACCTGTATTTACCAGTATTTTGGAGAACCATTTTCCACTAATAATCGGCCATTAATACGATTACAGTAAAGAAATGGATAAATAGGTAATTTATTTATTATTTTTTGTTTCAAAACTTAAAGCAAAGCTGTTAAACAGTAATCAGCTGTTTTATTTGCTAATGTCATATTTTCGCGCCAGTTTTGTAGAATGTTATACAGTTTAAAAATATAAAAATAACGAACTTTATACTTAATTTATAATACACTGTAAAGATAAGTTATATATTATACATTTATACCAAATATTTAAAGTAAATGTAACTTTTATTAAAGTAATTTTTTTGTTCTATAAATATAAAGTGAATAGATACATACACGTTTTATGTTATGAGTAAGTAATCAATTTAGCCATTCTAGAATCCACAATATTTCTTGGTTGTAAATTAACACTATTACTTTATAAGAAATTTGAAACTTGAAAGCTGTAAATTAAATAATTTTATTAAAAAAATACATTAAATTAAAGTTTCAGAATGTCACGGTAAATTTTTTTGTCAAAGGTTTTTGTTGACAAACGTTAAATTGACAACTCTATATGTGATAACTGTAATGTAACCTAAGCTTAAAGTTGCAACTTCAAACTACCTGTAACCTGTAGTTCTCTCTAGTATAAGTAATTAAGTGGCTGTTGATAAAATCGAAATGAATATTTAGGGTAGTAAAAGCAAGAATATCAATATGGAAGACTCAAGCTTTAATTCGTATGATTTATCTGATTTATCTCGAAGTATTTACAAAAATGGTAGTATCAACTTATCAATAACGGCAGATTTTGAAAAGATGCGAATATCTGCTCTTACTAGAGCTGCTGAAATCAGTCCACACGTAACAGAAGTTACTATTGGCCCAAAAAGTCCAAAGAAGAAAGAAAAATCTAAAGTAAACCAAGATTTGGTCCCTGATTCAAAAGAAATGTTTAATCTATTAGAAGACAAATTAGGCGAGGATCTCCGATACACATTAATACTTAAAAAGTATGAAAACGAATTAAAGGAAACATCTGAAAACCTTGTTAAGAACCTTATTGAAAATATGGTCACCACTTATTCTGAAACCATGAAGAAATATGTAAAGAAGCATAATGAAGAATGTAAACGAAAACTATTGGAACTTAGAGCTAAAAAACTGCAAATGGCTAAACTTTTAAGAGACAATGATAATGTTTTAGTATTAGAAAAAGCTAAGCTGGATGAGAAGCAATGTGAAATGATAAACCAACAAACATTAGATAATATGAACAGAGTGTTAGAGGAACAGAAGAAAGCTGCAATAGTTGATAGTCACTTAAAAATAGGCATCCATTACAATGATATATCAAATCTTGCCAATTCAGAACCACTAGCAAACGAAATTTTAGAAAAATATATACACTCGATAAACTCAGTTATTGCAAACATCAATTCATTAATGACTCTATGTAAAACGGGACCCGTAACTGATAAAGAGGTAAAGCAATCTGAAATTTTGGCGGCAAACCTCGAAAATTTAAAGAACAAATTTGTCAATGAAGTAGAAAAGACTAAAGAGGAAGTTATGATAAAAAAACAAAAGGAACAAGAATTATTATTAGAAAAGCAAAAAGAAGAAGAGGCTAAACGGAAACAGTTAGAAGAAAAAAGGGCTCAAGAATTAAAAGCAGCTGAGGAAGCTAAAATTCAACAAGCTCTTCTAGATCAATCTAAAAGGGCACAGTCCATGTTTTATTCAGAGAAAAATTATGCACACTACACGGAGTTAAGGGACTTTCTTGACAAGTATGAAAATTCATACAAAGATTTGCTACAAGACAATAATTGTAAAAAGTTCAGATTTGATTGCCAGAAAGCCGTGAACACACCTGTTAATGCACTTTCATCTGTGAGTGGTGTACACATGAGAGACAAGTTTGATAAACTATCGAAGCTTCTTAGAGGGGAAAGAGTTCAAGTTTTGGACACATTTGTCACAGCCACTCAGCACCCACAAGGATTACCATATTGCACAGCTCTGTTGGCAAAGAAGATTGTGAGGCAAGGAGACCTTTTGGTCTCAAGTAATCCCGATGCTGCTTTTCCTTTGGCCGCTGTAACTGTTGCTTTGTGGTCTCAGTTCCCAGAATTTGGTAAACTACTTGAAGCTTACTTCCATAGATTCTGTCCCTATTTAGTGCCAATGCTTCTCCCTCAGAAGGAAGGTCAAACTGACAAAGAGTTTTATATATCTCGAGGATATACCTATAATGATGAAGGTGTTGTTGAAAAACAGGATAAATTCTTGAGAAGAATGTCGGGTATATTCAGGCTTAGATGTGCTATGTGGATAACAAGTACACCGAGATTCCTGAATGTTTCCAATCCAAATGGAATGGGATTTTCTTGGAGATGGCTGGCTTCTTTCATCAATCTTAAGCCCGAGCCAGACATAAGTGCAACATTACTGCATGACTTTTTCATAGTTTGCGGTTCAAAATTTTTAAAGTTGTATGGCAAACAGTGTGTGAAAATAATAAAATTGTTAAGCACAGAATATTTAAGTATATTACAAAATATTGATGAAGGTGGACCCAAGACAAGATTAGAAGTTTTTCTACAGAATGTCATAAAATCAGGTCACATAGAACCCCCAAGTGGAATACTACCACCCAATATTTGGTAAAAAACCAATTAATCATAATTTATTGTTTGAATGTAATCCAATAATGATGATTTAACAATTAAAATTAAAACAATGATTTGGACATAATGTTGTTTCTTTTTTAACTCTATATTAATGATATAATAAGTTTGCCAATTAAATTACTAAATATAAATAATTAATTTGTGTTTAAAGAAAATATGTTTTCTCATAAACTTCCTTTCTTAATTATTACTAAAAAAGAATTTAACTAAAGAGTATTTTTACATTTCTTGTAGAGAAATTAGTTTTAATAAATATTCTGTTTTATATTTTTTTTATTGAGAAAGCTAAAGTAGACCTTTATTATTTTTACGTTCCAAGTAATCTAACAATTGACCTAGCATATTTGAAGATAGATTTTACCTAGTATATCTAGAGCAGCCTTTCTCAAAGTGATAACACCCCCTTGTGGAGGCTGCAGGCCCAAAGGAAGACAGAAATTAGCCCAAAAAAAAATGGGGTTGTTGTGTGTAGGCTATATAGCTCACAATAACTAATTAATATAATTTAAACTTATAATGGATTTTCAGTAGCTGAAAAAAATGAAGGTGCTAAAAAATTATTTACTCTCAAAGTGGGCAGTAGACAAGATATTTTTTGTAAACTTCTATTCTAGTGCTACTAAAATATATAACAACTGAATTCCATAATTTACTTAAGTACCTAATTATTATATAGGTGTATGACCTTTGTATTTGCAAAAAATATGATATAAAATATGATGTCTTGTTAAGGCGTTTGATGGACTGTTAGATGTAAATAAAACACTCCTATATTAATTCATAGTAATAAGAAATTTGATGTTAAAATACTAAGTGGTAAATTTTAAAATAAAGAGTTTATTATATAGTTTGTTATATTCTTATGAAAAAAGAAGTATTTAGAAAATATTTCCACTTAATTGTGAATGAAGATTTTGAATCACATTTACTCTACAGAAAGTATTGAATTATGAAGTAAAAAGCAAAAGTAATTATTGCCACATTCGGCATCTCTAACCGTTTCACAAATTTTACTTTTGTGTGGTGTAAGTAGTAACTGAATTTAAATAAGCAAAATTTCAATGATTATGTGGAAATGTTGCCTACTATTGTTTTACCAGCCTTTTAATAATAATTTATAAAGCAATCTATATATTATGTATCTTAAAAAAATACGATAATCAGTAATTTTAAAACTTTAATTTCATAATATTTTGTGATTGTATATAGATATTTATGGCAGGGATGTAGTTGTCTATAGTTATTTTATTTTTTAGCGATAAAATTCTGATTTAAAAAAAAATATTTATGTAAAAATATTTCTTTTTAACGTATTATTTTGGAAAGTTATCTGTCGTGTCATTGATTGCAGCTTTACAATTAGACAGCTGAGTGAGTATCGTCGCGGGACCACACAATTATGTATCTGGCTTCATAATACTCAAAAACATTGATCAACTACTACCTACCTATTACAGATTGTACAAAATATACGTGCGTTTGACATTTCATCGTCTGCTGCTGTCTGCTACTTTATTATTGAAGAATTATTTTTATGAAGTAATCAGAAAGAACAATGTAGATCTCCGATGTTAAATAAAAACTGATGCATTTAATTTGTCTGATATGTTGTGTACTTAAATGCTGTATTAACATATAATCTGATATAAGAAGATCTTGAAAAATGGGGACAAATAGCTTTGACGATAAGTACTTTATGGCGAGGAATTCCGCATATAATCCGTACTGGCTAACTCGAAGAGAAATCGGGTTCAATAGGCCTGTGGGATCTGGTAATGCGCTGGCTCGTAGCCTCTATTGTGGTATGAAACCAATAGCTTCTTGGGATTGTGAACAAGCTAACTCTCTTCCCACCGGTGGCGTTTTCAACCTTGAATTTTCCCCGGAAGGGTACGTACAGTGATTAGTTTGTAAATTTACGATAGGACAGCCTTGGAACTGTTTATTCTTAAAAATATAAATTTTATTTCATTAAATCAAACCACTACATTTTCAAACACAAGAAAATCTTGCATTCCAACAGAAAGTTTAATAAAAAAGGACTTGTTATAAATAATATATATGCTTCATTTGACTATGTAATTTTTTTGATTACAGTAAGTTTTTTTAGGTGAAAAAAATATTTTACATTTAACCTGTCACAAAATGTGAATAGATTTAGTAAGACATTATTTGATGATATTACTATTTAAACTCTTGTTATTTTTTCCAGATCTCTTCTAGTGGCAGCTTGTGAAAAGAAATCAATACAAATCTTTGATCCACTGACACACCAACGGATATACTCTGTTATTGGAGCCCACTCGGACTGTGTAAATTGTGTTAAGTATGTCATTGAAATTAAGAAAATTGAAGTTTTAGAAAATAAAATAAAGCTGTTATGATTTGTTGTCCTTCAGATTTCTTGATGGAAGAATGTTTGCGACTTGCTCTGACGATACCACAATTGCTTTATGGGATGTGAGAAATTTAAAAAAGAAGATAAGATCCCTATTGGGGCATTCAAATTGGGTTAAGAATATAGAATTTTCTGTGAAAGATAAACTACTAGTCACATCGGGTTTGGACGGGAGTATATATACGTGGGACATAAACTCGTATACTGAATTCAATCTGGTTTACCAAAGAGTATTCCATGCCTCTGGTTTAATGAGGTGTCGCCTGTCACCGGATGCGAGGCAAATGGTGATGTGTACTACTGGAGGACTCTTAGTTATAATACATGATTTAAATTTGACAACTTTAGCCCAAGACCTACATGGCTTTAAGGTTAGTATTTTTGTTTATTGAAACATTTTTTAAATAATCTTGATAAAATACTCCTAAAAATAAGACTCATGCCTAGCAACTTTTAAAGAAAAAAAAAAAATTATATAGTTCTATTCAGCCATTCTCCAAGGTGTCACACTATTGTGCTTTTTTTAATCACTATAAGGAAGTGAGTGTTTTTTAAATAGTTATAAGGAAGTGAGATGTGATAAATTGCACGATTAAAGGTCATTCACTGTTCAACAAAAAAGCTTTCTATAATCTGTATTACATTTTAATTTGATTTGACATTTATTTATATATATTTTAGTCATTAAGAATATATTTTATTTCTAGCCTAACCTATACAGACTGATGCAAATGAGCCAACAAGTGATACCGATAGCGGCTATGTATGATCACTTGTTTGATCTTGAACGCAAGGAGAATAGAGTCGAATTTGTGTCCGATTTTCCTGATGGCAATGATGCAGAGGTTGTCAGTGCTTTACAGGTAAATACAGATTATATAATTATTGTTTTCATGGCCGTATATCTTATATGTGACCTGTTTACAGATTCACCCTCAAGGTTGGTGTGCATTAAGCCGTAATATCAGTCATGATGATAGGTCAGAGGTATGTAATAATATTTTTGTTTTTTTTTTTTAATAATAATATTATAAATTAGGTGTAACTGTAAAATTTGTAATATTCTACTTTTTATTTTTGTGTATATATCTATTTTGAAAAGTTCTAAGTCCTAACAACACATAATTCTTTGATGTTTGAGTGAAATGAATTCTGAAATACTCTGTACATGTACTTTCACTAAAAACATTACACAAATTTTATTAATGTAGAAAAAAGAGTAATAAATTAAGATCATAAAAAATTACGCAAAAGTCCAATAGTTTAGTGCCTATGGCTTTGGTCATATCACATATGTATAATTGTTATATGAAAGTTAAAATTATTATCATCGTAACTATTGATACTGTATGTGAATAAAAAAATAACAGTTTGTACAAAATCCAAGAAAAGTGAAGTATTGAAATGCTTAATAATTCTTTTCATATATAAATAAAATCATAGATTTTATAACAACAACATGTCATGAAAGAAATTCTAGTTATTTTTTCAAATCGTTAAGATTACAGACGCGTTTTAAGCAATCTTTTCGATAGCTTTTATGTTCTTCAAGTAAAAAATATATAAATTCTTAATCCATATGAAAATTGTAAATAGGGGTTCATTTAAGTAATAAAAAAATTATAATTTTTGGGTTTCATGATAGACGCAGAAATTAATAGTAATTTTAGTGTAGATTTTATCAAAAATGTCAGTTTAGAAGAAAAAAGATAAGAAGAATAAAAACATCATATGATCGCGATGGGACCCTAGCGAACGCCCGATATTTGACAAAACCACGTTAAATGGAACTGTTGCTAAATATCCTGTAAAATATCTTTATATAGAGTGTTGTGTATTCTTTCACGTACATTGAAATACATTCGTGGAATATAAGAAACAAAGTTAAATGTTTCAATGAGCCGTTTACTTCAAGGACATACATATTGTTGGCACTTACAAAGTTTTGTCAATTATTAGTTAAATAGTGCAAAAATAACGGAAGAAACTTATTTCTTATCCCAGAACATGTTCGTGTTACAGAGTTATCATCTAAATCTTGTATCCTGGTTTTTTTGTAGGATGATTGTCCTAAAAGAAAAAAATAATCGTACCTTTTTTTTTAATGAAAAAAAAAGAACAGTACAATCGGCTAATATATAGGGAAGAGATTGTTACCTTGAAGTTCTTCATACAAAAAAATATTAATCAATTTTAAAATAAGAATCCATAAAAATTGCTAATTTCTTACATTTTCCAATTTAGCTAAAATTTTGCAAAAACGACTAAGACAGTCTTTTGCAAAATTTTAGCAAAATTGGGTCGATGTGGGGATATTTGTTTCATTTTACATCATCTAATTATAAGGCTAGTAAACCAAACGAAAGAAAATAGAATCAGAAATCAAACCTACAGCTGTTAAATAAATGATAATATGCTTTTTGATTGACTCAAGTGAAAGCCCTTTAGCTCAGTTAGTAAAATAGTTCAAATTATTACGGAGATTAAATGTTCGAATTTTACTAATCATCATAATACCGCTAAATAGCTTTAACGTTAAAGCATAATTATACGAAGAAGCACTATTAAAATTTCAGTGGTCCTGCATACACGACATTCAGCCCGGTGAGAGTATAACGAATAAGAGTTGTAGAGACACGTCCCCGTCACCACCGGCGCCGCCCCGTAGGCCTGCGCCCCGGAGGCCTAAGAGGGTCCGCACTCGGCCCTACAGACACCTACGACCCATGACGAGCATCACCACCCAGGGCGATACACCGTGAGTATTAAATTTTATTGTTATCTCCAAGGATATGCCAAAGTAAGTAGTTTTAAACAGTTCTTACATGACCAGATGAGAGGTGAGCTTTATCATATATAATCATCAGCCTATCAGAGCCCACTGCTGAGCAAAGGCCTCATCTCACATGGAGAAGGTTAGAGCATTAATCACCACTCTCGCTCAGGACGGGTTGGTGATTTCAAACTTATAATTTGAAATTATAAGTCCAGGTTTCCTCACGATATTTTCCATCACCATGGGCTAATGGTGTCTAAATATTCTTAGAAAGTACATATGACTTCGAAAAATCACATTCGAACTCGCCAGGTTTCGAACCTGTTCCCTCATGCACGAGAGGCAGGCTTTTAACTAGGTCACCACGATTATCATATGTAATTGGTCTGTTCCGAATACATGTGGGTATCCATTTCATACATACTCTTTGAACAGGAAATTGCTGCACACAGTACATTAACATGTATCATATATATATAATTACATATGTTAATTCTTCACAACCCCTCCAGCGCTTCGTCTTCCAGGCCTCGTGAGTCCTCGGACTCGGAGGCCGGGCCCAGCCGGGAGGCGGCGCCCGCGAGACTCCCTCCACCGGTGAGTTGATGAAACTGTACTGTGAGCGTTATACGATACAATGTCTAACATGCAGTCATATTAACAAAAATACTTAATCCGCATACAAATTAATTGTCATTCAAAAGTTTTACCATATTAGGCCAATGATTAATTTTGTTTGGAAATTCGTTAACATTTTTTTCTTCCTACCCTCTAGAATATTTATAAAGTTTTTCTGTAGAGTTGACAGTGTTCTAATGATTTAAAGCGATAAAATGCTGTAAAATTAAAAACAGCTGTTATGATATCGTTATATGTAATTAACGCGGAGAATTTATTTTCATGTCCAGAATCTATCGAGTATACAAAATGACGTGTGGGAGGCGTCTATAACGATCAAACAGCACCGAATACTGCAAGAAATGTATAGCAGGTAAAGACATTTTATACGAAGCAGTTTAAACTATATATTCATATATGACATTTATGACTCTGCCTTAATATTACTAAATGTATAATTGCTCACGTTAACAGAATTCATCAACTCTATTAAACGGTGTTAGTTCTTTAGTAAGTAAGTATGTATTATTATTTGTGCGAGTAGGGGCCAGGTTGGGCGTAACTTCAACATGCAGCGCATCATGGGCATCAATACTGGCATCACTCCTCCGGGCGCGGTCCGCAGGCCAGCTCGTCCCGCGAGACTCCTGCCGCGGCTGCACGCATCACCTGTCCCTCTCGCACCCACACCCGACAGGTAGAAGAGATCTTGCATCTCGCTCTAATTTAAACATTCAACAAAATATCGTAAGAAATTTGTCTGGACGCCACACAAAAGGTACTATCATTCATCTCATGCTGACTTGGATACATCGTACTTGGTAATGTGTCATCACTCTTGCATATACAGGTAGTAATTTCTTGATTTAACTATTTGAGGGTAGAATGTCTTCTATTTAATTTTTAGACATGTAAGGGGCTGTCCATTAATCACGTGAGGCTTGAAAGGGGGGGGAGGGGTTTGTAAAAAATCACGAAAATAACACAAGGGGGAGGGGGGTGTAGTAAGATATCTCGTGTATTTTTTTTCGTCTAACGCGCGATTTTTAAACAAATATTAATTTATTATGGTCCTTAATTTCAGAATAAAATAAGATTATAGTTTATCCCTACTAATATTATAAATGCGAAAGTAACTCTGTCTGTCTGTCTGCTACGCTTTCACGCCTAAACCACTGAACTGATTTTAATGAAATTCGGTACAGAGATAGAGTTGACCTTGAGAAAGAACATAGGATAGTTTTTATCCCAGACTTTTGAAAGGTTCTCTTGGAAACGCGATATAACCGAACTCCACGCGGCGAAGCTGCGGGCGGAAAGCTAGTACCTGTATTTAAATTAAGATAATATTCAGAAAATTTTAAGATTCGTTGTAGGTACTAAAAATACACGTGATGTTGAAAAGGGGGAGGGGGGGTGGTCTTAAACCTCACTACGTATCACCAATGGGGGCGGGGGGGTTAAAAAATGCTAAAAAAAGATCACGTGATTAATGGACAACCCCTAAGTTCTCATAGCTCGCTTGTACAGTTCATAATAATGCCTTACAAATTACAATTAACATTCAACCATTCATCAAAGAAACTAAAAAAGTAAGGTAAGATATACAATTTCTCCTTAGTTTCAACTTTGAAGATTAAGTACATTAGATAATACCTAGTAGATTAGGGTACAATAATAGAAAATATTTTTTTATAACATATAATATAGTAGTAGTATAATTATGACATTAAATCCTGTGTTTACTATGAGTCTAAACTAGTTTCCTTTCCCCAGTGTCCTCCCCTCCACATCCGGTCAGACGCCACTCCGGGACTTGTATGATGACGAATTCAAACACTTCATAAGACAAAACAGAGACAGATTACTATACTACATAGAGGAGACGAACGAAGGCAAAGGATTTATAAAGGTATTATTTATAAATATTACAGTTATTTGTGATCTTGATTTTATAGTTAAACTCTTCACAAGATAATAGTTAAAGCACAAATGGAAGAATCAGTTTATATTTACAAATAACATGGGTTAAAATAATTATATACGTATTTATAATTTTGGGTTTAATATTTTTAATAGATTTTAAGAAAAAGTCAATACAAAAAAAAAACGTTTTTATATATCGTACTACAATTCTAGATAACTTTTCTTCAGGAACTATGTTTTTCTGCTGACGGTCGCCTGGTGTGTTCGCCTTTCGGTCGAGGCATGCGTCTGTTAGCACTCAACGAGCAGTGCGCGGAGTTGTCCCACTGCGTTCAGGATTTCAAGGGTCCATCTCGTATGGTGGATGTGGGACAAAGCCTCGGCTTCCATCACGACCTCGTGGTCAGCTCCAAGTTCAGTCCCCGACACCACTCCCTCGTCACCGGCTGCCTCGAAGGAAAGATCGTCTGGTATGAACCCTACAGCGGCGAATCCTGCTACTAGATACTTAATAAAATAAATGTTCATACACAGATTTTCATTCCAAACTGTTTGTATGATAGTGTTCATTTTATAATTTTATTCAAATTTTAATTGTTATATCTTAATTTTAACCGAAATAGCATTGAGTGTGGTAGTTTTGTTTTATTCTTAGGTTTTGTTCCCAACCTGGCACGGTTTCATTAATATCAATGTTAGCATTGTAGAAATATTGTGCAAATGTATATAAATAGACCTTCATGATCTCTTATAAACTGTACATAATTTTTGTGTTATATTATTTGTGATTCCGACTTAGATAATCACTTTGTAGACAAAGAAACTAGATAGGATTATAATTTTTAAGACTGTAAGCAATTTAAATTATTATCAGAAAAAAAATAAAATATATTTTCAACATGATAGTGTATTCAACAAATTTACATTATTATCTACTTAAACTCTGGATGCATGTACAAGTTTATTCATCAATAAAGATTACAAATACTAGGTTTCTTTAAACGTGGCCCCCTTCCTTGAGCTTGGCAACGAGTGTGTCAACGTCTGGTACAATAGACCCAGCCTGTCTCACTGGAGGGTCTTCAACACTAAGTATCTTTATCCTGGGAGCTAAGTCCACACCGAGATCCTTAGCTGAAACTTTCTTCATAGGCTTCTTTTTTGCTTTCTGAAATATATGTAATGGTCGGTAAAATTTTAACCCACAGAAAAAAATATAGCTAAAAGCTGTGATAATAAAATATAAGTGCACTATCATTACTTAAAATGTGTTTGACATTGAAATTATTAAGAAAATTTATGTGATTTGTTTGTAATGTGTAAAATATAGTCAAATAAATATTACCATAATATTTGGTAGTGTGGCATATCTGGGCTCGTTGAGACGAAGATCAGCACTGATGACGGCTGGTAGCTTGGTCTTAATGACTTCCAGACCACCATCGATCTCACGAGTCACAGTCAAACCAGAGTCGCTCTTCTCTACCTATACAATACAGATAAAATGAATATACTAAACTAGTAGGTTTTCAATGTTTTTGATATCGCGACCCCTTTATGGGTTGAAAAATTTTGCCGACCCCCTTGTGCCACAGACAGGCAAGGAAATTCTTAAATTAAAAGACTAAGTTAAAGTTACAGACATTCTCTGCAATTGTGGACTTCAAATAAAAAAAAAGAGAAAAAAAATTCAATTACAAGTGGATTTGATAGTTAGTATTTCAAAAATAGCACCACCACATGACATACTTTTGTAAAAAAAACAAGCCCATCCTTCTCATCCAGATCTGGTTTTTATTATAGTGTAGAACTTTATTTTTGCCGGCGATCCCCCCCCCTCACATCAGGTCTTCGCAACCCACAGATTAAAAAACACTACAAAACCGATGTTAATTATCATAATACATAATAATATTTAAAATGAAAATTTGTAGGCTCTATCTTTATATAACTTTATCTTTATATTTGAGATAAAATTGTTATGCCATTGTTACACCATTTACTCTTATCTGAAAAGGTTATCTTACAAATATTATTTACTTTTTTATTAAGAAGCAATGTTCATAGAAACAATATGGTCAAAAAAATTATATATTTTATTAAAATTCAATATGATAACGGTGTCTTTAAACCCAATACATATATATTGTAATAGGTTGAGTTATTACAATTATAAACAGTATAGTAGAATAAAATAAAATATTTTTACCCATTTATGTAATGTATTAAATATTGCTTTATATCTCAAGTTTTAAATTATTAAATGACAATTATTCCAATCATACTAATAGAACCAAAATAATCAACAGTACTTTAAATTTAATTGGAACATTCACAACTTACCTTGGAAGCAAAGGTTCCTTGAGGCCAGTCCAGAATCGCGGCAGTCATTTGTGCTGTTTGGTTTGAGTCATCATCAATTGCCTAAAAATCAAGCCATTATTTTCATAAATTGTTTCCAACTATCCAATATTTAAGACGAATATCATTTTTACCTGTTTTCCTACTATGACAATGTCAGCCTTCTCATCCTGTGAGAGTTTAGCTAGAATCTTTGCAACATGGAGCGGCTGCAAGGTTTCATACTCAGGTCCAGCAACTTCAACATGGATAGCTCGATCGGCACCCATAGCTAGTGCTGTTCTTAGAGTTTCCTGATAAGAATATAAGCTTACTGTTACAGTATGTTTGTATAGAGATGCAAAAAAATTGAGTACTATTTTATACACAAGTTTATTGATTTATTGCAAATGATTATCTGTAAATAGTGAATTGATTGTGGTCTACAAGTTTCTAATATGATGAAGACTGATTTCATGATTGACATTGCTGAATTATAGAACTAAATCTTAGCTTACTTGCTTACATTATGGGAAGAAATAAATAGTTGACGAAAATACGTTTCAAACGTAAGTTTGAAGAATCCAACAATGTGTGTATGACATACTTTACTGATGAAAGCATATTACATAGCTTGTTTAAAACTCTACCTGGGCTTGAGTAGGACCACAGGATACTGCAATGACTTCACTAGCCAACTTTTTCTCCTTCATCCTAACAGCTTCTTCCACTGCAATCTCATCAAAAGGATTCATTGAGTGCTTCACCCCATCTGTGACTACTCCAGACTTGTCAGGCTTTACACGGATCTGAATTATATGAATATGAGCTTGAAAATTTGGTAATTCTTTTTAATTTCTCGAAAATATACTTAATGTTTATTTATTTGTTGAATGAAAGAAATTTCCATTACGAAAGTCGTAACCTTTGTCCTCAACAAAAACTTACCTTGACTGCATAATCAATAACTCTCTTAACACCTACTAATACACGAGCCATGATGTATAAAATATAATTTTATAAAAATATAATATAAAAACCAAAAAAAAAAACTGCTATAACGTTTTATTCCAACAGTACGAAGTCCAACAAAGTTCTTATTTTTTTTATGACATTTGACAATTTACAGTAATGTTTTGGATTGCAGTCTTATGGATATGATTATTTTAAGAATTTTTTATATTTTTAAGAGTGCTTTAAAATTTATAATTCTTTAAATAATAGAAACTGTGTACAGCGAATTTTGAGTTTGACTTTCTTACTTATTAGCAAAACTTGACTTTCTTTAACTTATAGGTACACCGTACAAGTAACATGATTGTAATTTTTCGTCGTCTAGATGTTTTCAAGAAAAAAATATTGTACACTCTCTTTTCTCTGAACCTGTTTATTTGTGTCCATGCTCCAATGAAACGTGTATGAGTTAGGCATCTTCCTACACCCTGACTTACTTCAACAATTAAATCTTAAATCGTTAAATGGGATAAAGCCAAACGATAATTCAGAAGGGATCAATAATTTCATAACCATGTTGCCTACAACAATCTCTGTAATAGAAAGTCGGGATGCAAAACGTCGCTATATTTTCTCCTCAAGTATTTGCAATACTTTAAGTACACAAATGTAGAGCTTTCTTAACTTATTAGATATGGGTAAGGGTCCGATCAAGTATTACGTAAGCACTATGAAGGGGCGGGGGGGTCTTTGTTTTGCTTATTATGGGTGACATGGGGGGTTGGGGAGTCTAGGTATCGATTACGTCATCGGTAGTTATTTAGTTTTAATCGTCACATCGAGTAGATCCATAAAAAATACAATTATATTTTTTTTCTGGACTTATATAAAAAAAAAATATAGTAATTGAAAATGTTTACATAAGCATGCATGTAAGCATGTAAGGGTAAGAGCTTTGCTTACCTTTGCTGACAAGGGGGATGGGGGGGGGTAAATAATTGTAATAAATCTGCTTACGTTATACTTGAACGGCCCCTTATCATCCCAACTGTAAATAATTTCTATAAATGTTAACTTAAATGAATTGATTATTACTACAATCCAATGATTTTCGTAAATCAGAAACATTTCCTTGAGCCTGGAAGTCGTCTTACATTATCCCGCTACTACCAAAGGCCACTATGCCATCTCACTTTAGACCTACCTATCCTATATCTGTTGTTCCTATCCTTTCTAAAGTTCTTGAAAATATTATCCATAAAAATCTTTCTGACTGCCTTAGCCCCTTTCAATCCGGACTTCGACCCCACCAAGTTAGCACAATTCTGCTTTACTGAAAGTTACAGATGCTGATTAGTACGCTACAACGAAGAACTAACCGTATTAGTGCTATCTAAGCGCACGGTAGTGCGCCGGCCAAGTTCCACAGGCCGGCGCATGCCGTGCACTATATTTACACGAACCGTTTCGACCCACTTTTGACCCCCCTGTAGCTCAGTGCCTATTGCAAGTACAGAGATAAAATTATACCTACGTAATCATATACTAGAACTAAAGCAGTATGCCAAATTTCATAGATAAAGCTTCAGTAGATCCTGAAATATGACTCTGTGAAAATTGCTAATTTTGGCACTGACTCACTGACAGGTAATCAAAACCTCTAGGCCACTTCCCATTGTTTTAGCATTATGAAATTTGGTACACAGGTTGTGTGTTATATGTAGATTTAACAAAAAATTTATAAATTTAAGAAATCGGTCAAGCGTGAGTTGCCTCAATTCTAAATATCGAATTTTTAATAAATTCGACCCACTTTTGACCCCCTGTAGCTCAGTGCCTATTGCAAGTACAGAGATAAAATTGTACCTACGTAATCATATACTAGTACTAAAGCAGTATGCCATATTTCATAGATAAAGCTTCAGTAGATCCTGAAATATGAGCCTGTGAAAATAGCTAATTTTGGCACTGACTCACTGACAGGTAATCAAAACCTTTATATAGGCGCTCAGCTCAGCACAATAAAATACATAATAATGAAATATTAATAATTAATAATATGAGTACATCTATCAATCGGTGATAAATGAAACTAAAAAATAAAAAATAAATATAGTTTAAAAAAAAACTAAAAAACACGCTCCAATGATGAAAGAAACCGCGTGTAAACTAATTTAACCTTTACAACCTTGGAAATCAATTTAATTTAAATTGTTTAAAATAAACAGTAAATGGTATTATTGAAAAAAAAGCGTGGGGCGCTTCTCAAGAAGTGATATATGAAGCTCATCACGCTTTTTTTTCACAAAAATACCATTTATTGTTTGTTAATTTATTTTTAAATTAATATTATTGTGAAAAAAGTGTGGGGCGCTTCTTAAGAACTATATATATATATATATATATATATATATATATATATATATATATATATATATATATATATATATATATATATATATATATATAAGGGATATAAAATATTGTCATGTATACATAATTCACACTGTATAACTTAATTAAATATTGATTACCTAAAAAATCAGGTTTCTATTGTTATAAATTACTTTCGATAGATGGGGCTAGCGGTATAATTGAATCGCGATATTGTTTTGTCTGCAGTATATATGAATGAAAGTCGATAAGGAATCGATGGTCATTTCTTTCTATTTCTTTCTACACTTATGTCTTGATATCTTATATATGGTTACGATTAGGATTAAATGGATCACTGATTTGACTTGCTAAAGGATTAATTTTGATATTGCTTATTGATTGATTACTTGTGTGTGTTAAAAGCACAAATTCACTCTATTTATTTTCTACTATTCATTTACCAACGATGGAAATTGTATATCTTTCGGTGGTTGGCGGAGATATACCACATAGGGTAATTCCTATGCCATCAGATGGTAGCTGTATGTTCATGCTGTAAGTTATGCATTGTACGATTGTATGTACGATTTCTTGAAAAAAAGTATTGAAATCTCACCAAAAACATGCCTGTTAAAAAGGGGGCCAAGTTCCAATCTTCTAATTGTTTGCCTAAAAAAGGGGTGAAATCCAATCTAATGCCAAGTTTAGATGCACTTTGAAATCGATCATTATCATCTTCATCAACAGCATGATCCACTGGTAAACATTTGCCATTCCCAAGACTCGCCACCACACCCAGTCCTCTGCCTTCCACATCCAGCCACTACCCGCCACCTTATTCACGTCAACGGTCCATCTGGCCGAAATTCACTTTACCATACACCCAAGTTAATTTAATTATTTAAATTATATAAATATAAATAATTATATAACTAAATAATAAATTAATGATACAATTAATTAAGTGTTACATACAGCACGAAAACCTGCCAAGTTCAAATTGAGAAGTATTGTAATTTTAGATATTTTTAACCAAGCACCTACGTATTTTCACAACTATACCATATTTTAAGTTATACCATATTTTAAGTAAATTCTCTAGATATGCCTCCCTTTAAAACATTTTTTTTGTAAGTAATTTTCTGTCAACAAAGAGAGTTCACGTGCAGTTTATTTAAGCATCGGCTTAAGAGACAACTTCTCTCACTATTATGATACTTCGTAGTAAATTGATATGTTAATAAGCATGTATGGTTACTCTTAATTGCTCTTATAACATAAATAGTCATTGGTATATGACACCTATTCATCTTCCTTAGAAATGTTAAGGATTCTATGTATATGTATGTAATATGTTTTGAATTATTATCGTAATCAAAATTTAGAAAAGTAAGTTTATGGTGCAGACATACTAATGTTTCTCCATTTTAGGAAGTAGGTAGTTTGCTACTTTTTTGAGTAAATTATTTTGTATGAGTACATCAGACGAAAACGAGCGCCAAACTTCTGTCCAAGTTTTGGCGCTAAAATTCCCCAATATATGTACTTTTGTCTATTTGTCTAATAGTTCAAGAGGCTCGCAGTATATACTATTCATTGCAATCGTAATATATTATATATTATTAAACCATTACAAGAAAAACAAAAAAGCCTTATTTTTGTCACGCGTGGATTACTAGAATCGATAAACAGCGAACAATTAGTATTTGAAAGAATCACTACAACTAGCCTTATGTATAAATTCTGGCAATCTTCCACTGCAAAACAGCTGCAAACTACGTATAGTCCAGTTCGATAGAGAATTTAAGCAGTAAATGGCTTAAAGTACAAAGCTGTCTGTCGTGACTTAATATGTAGGAGTTCAGGATTGCACAGTCTAAGGAAGGCAAAATATTCAAAGATTTCCCTATTCGTATATTGGAAAAATGATTTTTTTTAACATTTATTTATATAAGGATAATTGGGAATAAAACTCAGTAAACAGCCGTGTTCATTTCGCTCGCAACTTTATTGTGTAAGGAAAAATTAAATATTTATAAACTTAGACGAGAAATATTTTTTCTTATATACTTTATAAGGTTAGAACTTGAATTCTTTGTATTTCTTCGCTTGCTTGGAATCTGTGTTTTGTTGACGCTTCCGTTTATTCTGAAAACAGAAATACAATTCATCAGTTGCTTAAAGTATTGTGAGTTATGATCATCACTGAATAGTGGAACTTGTACCAATTATATAAATAAACTAGCTGACCCGGCAAACGTTGTTTTCCCATATCAAAAATAGGAGTTTGTGATAAAAATTACGGGTTGTATGTATTTTCTTATGCCACATGATAAAAAAATAAAAACAAAACCTTTCATCCAAATTAAAAAAACAATTTAAGGGTTAACAATCCCTATCATGTAGGGGTATGAAAAATAAGTGTTGGCCGATTCTCATACCTACTCAATATGCTCACAAAATTTCATGAAAATCGGTCAAGGCATTTCGGAGGAGTACGGGAACGAACATTGTGACACGAAAATTTTATATATAAGATTTGACATAAATAATTAATATAAAAATCTTTATATATATATAATTCTTCTGTGAATGAAAGAATGCAGTGACATACACACTGTATGTCACTGGATTCTCTCGAACGACTGAACCGATTTTGATGAAATTTTTTGTGTGTGTTCAAGGGGATCTGGGGATGGTTTAGATTCACAATTTCGTCCGCTGGACAATGTTTTTTAAATTAATTTTCAATTTTAGTAGTTGTTGATACAAACGTTTTTTTTTACATTAGATTTGACAACTAACTAATATGTCAATCATTCGCACTTCAAAACACTTAGATTTATGGCTTTAATGGGTGAACTGCAAAAATATAAATGAAAAAATCGTAACAGATGTCTTGATTATAGGGCGTTACGAAGTTCGGCGGGTCTTCTAGTAGCTATATAATAAATATTTCCACTCTGTCTTATAGTACCTTCTGCCTGGCCACGTGGTCAGCCAACATATCGGACAGGTCCTCTCGTCCCTTGGGCCTGTGTTCCCGCAGGTGTCTCTCGTAGCGCGCCGCCACAGCCTCGGGCTCCAGCTCCAGCTCCGACGGGTCCAGTGCCACCTCCACACCGGCCGCCGCGCTGGGACCTACCTCACTGGTAGCACCCGTTGGAGCGCGTTTACCTTGAACAGAACAATAGTTACTTGTTAGAGACTTTGTTATAGAGTAATACATTAAGTATAATATCAGACAAGAAACATTTCGGTCAAATTACAATTTATTTACTTATATTGGTTACCTTGAAGTATTCAAGAGTTACTTGTTAGAGACTTTGTTATAGAGTAATACATTAAGTATAATATCAGACAAGAAACATTTCGGTCAAATTACAATTTATTTACTTATATTGGTTACCTTGAAGAATTCAATAGTTACTTTTTAGAAACTTGGATAGAGTATAATATCAGTCCTTATGATGAATGCAAGAGATATGTATTTAAAGTTAAAGGACTTAATGTGGTAATTTTTCTGTTATATTTTATATTTTTCACAAATTACGTTTAGTTAATTATTAATATACCTTCGCATTATATGTACGAAAATGTTATAAGAATTCTTTCTCATATTACACTTATAATAAACAATTATGACAAATTTCAAGATTAGTTCAAAAAACCAGTAGCAAGCAGTCTTTTTACATATTTTTTATACTAATATTATAAAGCTGAAAAGTTTGTTTGTTTGAAAGCGCTAATCTCCGAAACTACTGGTTCGAATTGAATAATTCTTTTTGTGTTGGATAGTCCAGTTATCGAGGAAGGCTGTGAGCTATATAACATCAGACTACGACCAATACGAGCAAAGATGTAGTGGTAAATGTGTAAAAAACGGGAGAAATTATTTCATCTTTGAAGCCTTCCGTTGCGTGCGCCGTGAAAACGGTTCAAGATACACAAAAAATATGTATGAAAGAATAATAGCTCTTTTAATGATCTAAAAAACAGTCCGCGACAGTATATGTCTATCTTTTAAGATTAACTCACAAAAACCGTTTTTATGATACCTAATTTGGTCGAAATAATTTTATAAAATCTTTATTCAAATAAACAAGTCAATATGTTGTTGGCTAAGAGTACTTCATTGTGAATTAAAAAATAAAACATAGATTTAATCTTGAAAACTCTACGGGAACTCGACCATTCCGAAAACCCCACAAGAACGGGAAGAACCAAAAATCTGCCGGAAGTCACTACTCCACGCGGACGGAGTCGCGGCAAAAGCTAGTTAGTTATAAATAATAACAAAGCTTTCTTTAAATATTTACCCGGATTAGCGGCATTGATGTCATAAACGTGTGTGGACGCCATCATACCAGAAGTAAGACCAACCCGTCTCTCAGGGACCACTTGATACAAGGCCGGTGTCTCGCCACTGAATATAAAAGAAACAAAATTAACTTACATCATAATTATTGATTACAAAAGTAATATTCAACTATATAATAAATGTTAAATCCTGTAGTATATTGGAACTTTAATAAGGAACATTATCGGTCACATGTTATATTGTAACCAATAATTCACTATTACAATTTCCAGACCTATATCTAGCTGAAATATATTTCCAAATTTTTACAAAATCTCTAATATATCTGAACGTATAGTCCTGAAATGATTATCAGTGGTGGCCTAGTGGTTACAAGGCTCGCCTCTCATTCATGAAGGCGCGGGTTCGATCCTGGCCCGGGCAAGTACCAATGTGATTTTTCCGAGTCATATGTACTTTCTAAGTATATTTAGACATTACTGATTAATGCATTCCCATAGAGTGTTGATGTCAGGCAGGCGGCCGGTCGTAGAAACAAATAGCCAAAACTATTCACAACATGTAAGGCCCTGGCTAAAGCTAGGAAATTATCCAGTAATCCAGTTTAATAGACCCCTCTATTATTCTATATTCCTTACCCCTCCAGATCCTCCATCTTCTTCTTCCTAAGTTCAATAGTATCAGGTGTCTCCAGTCCTGGCGGTACGGAGCTGGTGCCCAGCGGAGTGACGAGTCCCTCGCCAGGGGTCGCCACACCCGCTGCCACAGCTTCGCCATCACCGGCCTTTTCACCCTCATCGGATTCCTCTGTAATAAAAGCGAGACCAATATATATATATATATATATATCACTATTTGGAAATATAATACTTGATATGTAAATAACATAATAAGCTAAATATACTACAATTTCAATTGAAAAACAAAAAAACAAAGATACATGCAGGATTCGAACCCGCGATCTCCGAAACGTGACGTTCAAGGTACTTTACACCCACAATCACACCCAAATACATTGAGTTATTATTGTCTATCAATATACAGGGTGACTGGTGAATTACTATCAATATTTAAGGAGAATACTCGGTACATGATTCTCATTCGAATTATGTAAAAAAATAGGCACTTAATTTTTGACAAAATTTCCGTAATAATAAGTAAAGTGTTGACACGTTCCAAATGTTCAAGTGTGGACGCGTGCGGCGACGTGCTGATACAACACTACGTCACGACACGCGTATGTGTGAGTGTCAGTGTATACCTAATCTGTAGGGGGTTCACACGATGCGTAATTAATTACACAACTTTTGGTTAACTTTACTTAGAAGTTTATTAATATTTATGTTATATTAATTTTTATTTTGTCATATATGATCGTCAAATATCACGTCCTCAAATATCGATAGTAATTCACCAGTCACCCTGTATAAATACCTTCTTCAGATTCCTCTTCTGACTCGGACTCCAGTTCACCCCACATGGTCCTGTCTATATCTTGATCCTCAGCATCCTGTGGACAAAATCACATTAGTACATACTTATAAAACCAATATATCTTGACCTTCGTAATTGTGTGACAAGGGACATAGAGGTCCACAGTTTTGTGACCTCACATATTAAAATTTAAAATACTTAGATTGTTATCTAATATAAATACGTTAAAAATTAAAATAGTTGTTTTCTTTCAATTATTTTTAAATACACACATATTTTTTATGTGTGACGTAATATCAGGAGAGGGGGTTATATTATGACAGCCTGTGACAAAGACGGTTCAAAGTTCAAAGTCATGTGACGTGCTATATACATGGCTTCTAATCAATTTATATATAGTTACATCTTGGCCGCTGCTCTGATGTCCGAACACGTCACCGTAGAGAGGTTTGCCGGCTTCATCGACGGGAGGTTTCCCCCAGCCGCCCGCGTGATACCCGAACGCGCAACCCTCGGGTATAGGAGCATTCAGACCAGGGATCTTTAGGTTTGGGTATGAAGGAGGCGGACCGTAACGCTGCTGGGCGATCAGCCACGGAGGTGGCACCTGAAAGATACGATATTAGCATAGGAATTGGCTAAATATGTATATGCATAGGCTTCAATTATAAGGTGTGCGAATTAATCTTAGTTATTACTTTTATCTTGTATGGAGAAGACTAACAAAATGTAATTCATGTATGTTTCTTTGAATTTAGTTTAGACTTTAGATTATTGTTTGTTTTCGGCCTAAGAACAGATATTAATCCTTTTTGAAGCAGTATAACTAACTAGATAATATTTTAAAGGGACTTTTAATACAAATTATTTACTAAGAACTTTAAATAACAAATAATATATACCTTATGAGAGCCAGGTCCCACCGGCATTCCCAATGCCGTTCTAAGTTCCTCTGACAAATCTCCCGGTTTCTTCTCCCTCAGACGAGTTTCATACTCCTTACCCTCGTAGTAGAGATCGCCGTGGATGGTCATACGAGGCTTGGTCTGCCACCTATAATCATTTTTCTATTTACATAATATTCATGCAAATAAATAAAATTCAAGTTTCTTATATCAAAATTATCCCATTGTACTAAATACATACAAATGGATACCTATGGTACATATTATGTCAAAATTACATTACAATTTTTGTAAGTCAACCTGTTTTTTCTGGTCATTACGCGAAACGGCTGAACCTATTTTTATGGAATTTAGAAAACTATTTTGCTATATTAAGGAATAATCTAAATTTATTATACATATTCATATTAATAAAAAACGAACACCGTCAGAGTAGCGGACTTAGCTAAAATGTTATAGGTTTTTTCATTCATGTTTAACTTTTAAATGAATCTTGAACATGTTGTAATAAAAATACAAACTAAATAACTCACCCTGTATAATATATCAGATCCACCTAAAAACCTAAACGAAATTGAAACATGCTCCAGTATTTAAACTGACTGTAATAAGATCCAAAATAAGAAAGGTTCATTATAAACCAATTTTCAAGATCATTATTACTTGTTTGTTTGGTATTGCGTTACAATTATCGTTTTCTCATGATTCTTACTGTTATTTTATTTACATATGTGGCCTATCTATAATGGTAAATAATATTTAAAAAAATCTGTTTATACATAACATATAGAAGCGTCACTCATATTATTCGTTAAGCCAGAGTAATTACGTCACATTTTTCATTTAAAATTTGGCGTTACAGATTTATACAAATTCTTTTATGAATAAGTACAAAAAATACTGATATACTATTATCATATTGAAATGAATTATATAAAATTATTGTTCGGAAACATATTATTTAAATAAAACTAATATTTTTGGATTACTACTATACATCTCGTCTGTACGTGATCACGGTTGCTGCAACGTAACCGATACATCGGGAATATGTAGTTTAAAACAATAAAATACGCTAAGTAATCAGAAAAATATAAATTTCATTCAAATGAATACTTCCAAAAGTCTTAGATCTCATGATATAATTGAAATTAGACTACTATATGTATGTATGTATCATGTATGTATGTATGTATCATGTATGTATGTATGTATGTATGTACTAACTTGAAGAACGCATCATGTAGCTTCTGATAGTCAATATCAATCTTGCCCAACTTGGGGCGCGTCCTCTCCCTCATCTTGGCCTTGAGCGTCTTAGTCTCCTCCTTGTCTTGAAGCGAGGCTCTCATCTCCATGATGCCGGTCTTCTTGATGAAATCCGGCAGATCGAACGGAGGCTTCTCGATACCGCGCTTGCCTTGAAGGTACTGGAAATATATTATCATAGTAATTAATTATTATGTATACAGGGTGACTGGTGAATTACTATTGATACTAGAGGATGTGATATTTGATGATCATATATGACAAAATAAAAATTAATATAACATAAATATTAATAAACTTCTAAGTAAAGTTAACCAAAAGTTATGTAATTAATTACGCATCGTGTGAACACCCTACAGATTAGGTATACACAACACACACACATACACATGTCGGCGGCGTGGTGTTGTATCAGCACGCCGCCGCACGCGTCCACACTTGGAACACTTGGAACGTGTCCACACTTTATTTATTTATACGGAAATTTGGTCAAAAATTAAGTACCTATTTTTTTTACATAATTCGAATGAGAATCATGTACCGAGTATTCTCCTTAAATATTGATAGTAAATCACCAGTCACCCTGTATATGTCTATCGATGTTTAAAAAATACTATATATTTGGACATGCTTTCTATTGTTTTTCCGAGTCATATGTAGTTTCTAAGAGTATTTAGACACCATTGACAGGTAAAGGAAAACATCGTGAGGAAATCTGGACTTTATAATATCAAATAAGTTTGAAATCTCCAATCTTGCTTGAGCAAGCGTGGTGATTAATTTATTTTATGTATTTTTTATTTTATTTACGGTTCAAAAAACTGATTATAACTAATTATACAATTAATTGGTAGGTAAACATTATAAATGAGCTGAGTTATAATCCAACAACTATGTGAACACAGATTATAAACTAAATATTTCCTTATAAAAAAATAAAAAAGTACATCAGCACTTAAAAATACATATAGATATAAGAAAATACACTTACAATAAATAGAAAAAATTTTACACAGAAAAATATGAACAAGTTACAGCAATAAAAATATAATGAAAAATTAAATTAAATTATAAACTGGTGAAGTGAGGAACTAAATAATGGATAAGAAAATAGATTCAATCACTATTATTGGCTGTTAACTAAAACCAATTGTTTTTTAAATAGATTTAGGTTATTGTTGAAAATGTCAATACTATCAATCGCGTCGTTTTCAAAAAAAACCTTATTATATGCACGACACGTATGTCCGATAGGATTATGATATGAAATGTTGTTATTGTAAACATCCAGAGTAAATATTCTAGGGTGTCGGAATTTAAAGTTGATGTTTATATTGACGGAACCTAAAAGCATGGGTGAATCAACAACACCGTGAATAATTTTGTGCAAATATACTAAGCTATTGCAGTTGCGACGCATTTCTGGTGTTTGCAATCTAAAATGGTTAAGTCTGTCATTGTAGCATTCGAGTTTACGTCCGTACCGATAGCGAGAACTGAGCAATCGCAAAAACCTTTTCTGTACAGCCTCTACCTTTTCACATTCTAAAATACTTTTATATTCTAAAATACTGCGAACCATGGTACAGTAAAGATGTATGGTAGTTTTTGGTCTCTTAACACTTTTAGTGCTCCTGCCTATGAATCCACACAATCTGTTTCCTTTGTTAATGATGTAGTCATAATGGTCTCTAAAAGAGTTTTTCATCAAATATTACGCCTAGATCTTTGGCCGTGGATTTGCGTGAAAGTATCTTTTCAGCGTAAAGCTTATTACAGTGCACTTTTCTGTATTTAACATCATATGATATTATTAGAGCACCATTCAGAAACAGCATCTATGTAAGTTCTTCTGAAGAGATGTAGCGTCATTAGTGTTGTTAATCATGAAATACATTTTGAGATACGTATAGTAAAAATTGACAAGACAAGTTCTTAGCTCATTAATAAATAATATGAAAAATGTTTTTATTAATGCTCTAAACTAACCTTCCAAATGTGAAAAGAAGCCTTTATTCATCAGTGGGTACCAATAGGATGATGATGAAGTTAATAAAGTGCATCTTTTATTAGTCATACTAGTGATACGCAAATTGTATAGGCTCGAGAGTAACAAGGGTATCATTCACATCAACAATTCTCTACATCTTGTTTAAGGTTGTATAGAAATAGTCTATTGAAACGTTCTCTGATGTTAGATATAATTTTCACTGACAATTATCGTATATAATGTTCATGGTAAAGAACATAATTCATGAAGCAACTCTCAATTCCTTTCCCACGCTTGACGGTCAAATAGATTAGAAATAAAATATATAATATCAACATTTTAGTAATATTCATTTGAATTTTACATTTGATAGTAATTATTTTTTATTTGAAACAATCATACCTTCCGTTTATAACACCAGTGTCTCGGTACTTGGACCGTGTTCCTGTGAGCCTTCAGTTGCACCAGTAGTTTAGGATCCCTGGCGGTGACGTCATACATCTCCACCACATCCGGCCGGGCTACAAGCTGCTTCAGCTCCGCCACCGACAGCCGGGACAGCTTCTTTAGCTTGCGTTTTGAGAGACGCTCCTTCTCATCGGCTGCATGTTTCTGTGATAGACATTATAGAAAACATATTAAAAATAAATGAACATCGCCGGGGCAAAATCGTTGTATAGATAAAATATCATATAACGAGTGACGCTATTGACTCCGCGGAACACCAAGCCGTGTGAACCAGAAGATTCCTGATACAACACAAGCATTTTAATGGTATTGCTATCCTAAAATCGAGGCAATAATGAAGTCTTAGGTATAGGTAATATGAGTTGTAATATATAATTCTTATTAGGAGTAAATTTCATAGTTTTCCTGGACTTTTCGTTGTTACTCTATATAATTCAATTAAAGAAGTTGCATGTGTAAACCCTGCTCATTTTATAATTGTTTTATTTGAATTATAAAATATAAAAAATGTATTCCTTTATCCTACTAATATTACAATTGCGAAAGTTTGTGAGTGTGTGTGTATGTTTGTTACTTCTTCACGCTCGAAAGTCCGAACCGATTTTGATCAAATTTTGTAAACAGGAAGCTGACGTCCAGGAATAACACATAGGCTACTTTACATCATGGAAATCCGTGGGTAACACCGCGGGGAGTAACTAGTAATAATATGAGACAATATTAACCTCAACAGCCTCTTCATCAGCTGCAAATTGGTCGGTAACTTTCTCCAACGGCTTGCTGGGTTTCGGTGCATCTTTCCCCGGTTCATCCTTGACCTCCTCCTTCCTCTCCGTAATCTTAAACGACTCCAGGATGCGGTGGAACTGACGGTACATGGGCTCTAGCTCATGGAACTGTATGTTCTCTTGGACATATCTGAAATGATCGCATAAAGTAATTACTTTTATGACCTAACCTTATTAATGGAAGAAATGTTTGGAAAATGAATTCTTCAATATTATTTTCATGATATAAACTGGCTTTGGCCTGCAATTATCGCCATGGACTTTAGAATTGAGTTCATAGTGACACAAATACATGAGTTTAAAATAATATATGTATGTGAACCATAATATGTCTGCAAAGAATATGATCTGTGTCTGAATATAACATGAAATTTAATCTTGATATATTTCTACAGAATTTAGCACCATGAGACAGCATGGATTGTAAAGTCATAACCTTTATCTTATTCTTATGCAAGCCCCAATACTGGAGAGCTTGGCTAATTTACTCATTAGTCTTTGTGTAAGTGTAACAGACATACTTACTAACTTTCCCTTTATAACATTAGTAGGAAGAAACAATATAATTACTCAATCTCAGCTTCCTTTTCATTTTCTTTGTCGCTTGTCTTCTGAACTTCTTTACTACTTTCCTCAGCCGACTTTGCTTCTTTCCTTTTCTGTTTTGCCGCCTTCTTCTTCTTCTTTTTCCGTTTAGTTTTACTTGCTTTGGTTTGATTCTGTAATTATATGACAAATGTTGATTTAGATGAAATTTTTAAATAGCTTTTTGGATGGCATCTCTTCAATCTGATGTTACTATGAAGAGATCTAAAATTTTCACGAGTTGTATATGTATACATTTTATTATTACCAATATTTTTCGAATTATACTACGCGACTTTATTTTAGTAAACGTCGGGAGTATGTAGTTTTTTACAAAAATAAAGTAAGTCATTTAGCATAATTTCGGATTATAATATTAGTTTCATTTATTTCTATGAAGTTTCATATTATTAAACTAAATTTAAAGTGAAATATATAATTGTATTTCCCTAGTACCTCTTGTTTTGATATTATCGGTGGTAAGGGCGCTTCAGGTATATTATCTTCATCGGAGTCTCCTTCCTCTTCCACATCATACTCTGTACTGATCACAGGAGCCGGGGGAGGTTCAGGTTTCTTTGCTTGCTCTGTGTTCAAATAAATATTATTTTAAATCATTGTCTATAATAATGTATATTATACGTTTATGGCAAATTCAAAGTATTATTAAATCTGTTTCTCTGTTATTGAGACTGAACTTCATTTAACTATTATACCATAACATATTTATTATTCCTCAACTTCACTTTACTAATGAAAATTTCATATAATAACATCATTTAAGGTAAACAAGTACCTGTTACTTTATCTGCCTCATCTCCTAATGCAGCTTGTCTTTGATCTTTGTAAGCGAGTGCCTCCTCCAAAGCTTTTGGTAGCACCACACCGCCCACAGCAGAAGGTGGTTTATTTCTAAATTCCTCAGGTGTATCTATCTTCATGGTCAACAAGGACGGTAGTGGAGGCCCAGATGGATCACTTTCATCATCATTATCATCTTCATCGTCGTCCTGATCCTCCCACCCTGGAGGCCCGTCCCCTCTACCTTGTCGCCCCCAGCCAGGCGGGCACTGATTGTCCCAAGGATTCATATTAGAGGGTGGCACCATACCGGGAGGTCCCATATCTATGGCTTGATTGTAGTTACTCTTCATATTAGGTGTTCCCCGCATCATAGCGGGGGGCATTCGTGACGGAATACCTGGCGGACCCATCGGAGGTGGTCCCATGTTGATCCCGGGCGGTCCCAGGCCCGGCGGAGGTGGAGGACCAATGCCGGGAGGACCCATACCCATCATGCTAGGAGGTCCCATTCCTGGTGGCGGCATGTTTGGTGGACCACCAGACGTTGTGACTGCAGGCATTGTACCGGGCGGACCCACGGGCGGAGGTGGCATACTCCCAGGAACCATGGGGCCAGACGATGGAGGCATGGGAGGAAAACTGGGCATTCCTGGCGGTGGGCCCATAGAACCGCTACTACCTCCAGTAGTTCCCGGTGGACCATCCATGACGTCTCAATAAGTAATACTCACTTAACACAAGAACGCCGACTATATAGTTCTACAATATCATCTTAAACTTATATCAATGAAATGTATTCCACATTAGTTTTATGGTAATATTTTAGGTTATTAATTAAGAGACTTGACACACAACAATTATTAAATTCCTAATGAAAATAAGCAATAAACGAAAGCATTCGACAATCAAGCGAGACAGTAGGTAGACAGATTATACCAAGTATTTAGTACAGTATACATATATTTTGCAGATACAAAAATTGTTTTGTTTTCAAAATATGCAAATGTTTAAAACGTTTTTCATTCATAAACTTTTTTTAAACACTATGTAATATATATGTTCGTTAAAATATAATGTATATTTGAAAGGTATAAAAAATATATAATTTATCTTAAATGATATATTTACAATTATAATATTATACAATGCACAATATTTTTAGTGTTTTTTGAAATTTTTCACCGTCTGACATCTGTGCGATTTTGATTGGTTTTTGTATTTGTCGATTTATCTTCAATCTTGTATTTCGATAATTTAGAAATTCACTAATTGTTATCAGATTTTTTTTCATTTAATATTAATCAAGTGAAATAATAATCTCTTCTGGTGTTTTACGATATTTAAGAGAATTTTGTTTCTTTCTTTTGTAATATGGTTGAAATGGGTGAGAAATATAATACTAAGTGTCCTGGTGTTAAAAGACTAATGAGAGAAGCCATGGAGTTAGCGGAAGCAACCGAAGAATATTGCGCCAGACCACTCGAAGACAACCTGTTTGAGTGGCACTTTACTGTACGAGGACCTGTGGGAACTGATTTCGAGGGTGGTGTTTACCATGGCAGAATATTGCTACCAAAAGAATACCCTATGCATCCACCACACATAATCTTGCTTACTCCAAATGGAAGATTTGAAGTTAATAAAAAAATATGTTTATCAATTTCTGGACACCATCCAGAAACCTGGCAGCCATCCTGGTCGATAAGAACAGCTTTATTAGCTCTGATTGCCTTCATGCCTACTCCAGCTGAAGGAACTATTGGATCTTTAGATTATTCTCCTGCAGAACGGAAACTTCTTGCCAAAAAGTCTAACACGTGGGTGTGCTCTCAGTGTGGCGATATTACAGCATTACTTTCTTCCACTGCCGCTAAACCACCTACAGAGGAGGAGCAAACCGTGTTAAATCAAATAGCATTCAAGGGTGAAGACGAGCAAGCAAGGCCTGCACCAGAACCTGTCTTTGAGCCTCAGAATGTACCACAATATGCAGAAAGAGTTCTGGAATCTTCTGACAACACAACTAGTTTTCTGGACCAATTAACTGAGATCTTGGTGGCTCTGCTGGTAGGAGTTATTGGTATATTCATTTATAGACGTTGGAATGCTCATATGCCGGTTGAACCTGAACTATAATCAAACTAAATAACTTAGTATTTTATAATTAATTTCATATAACCCTTATATCAAATTAATATGAAATAAATTGTAAAATGTATAACTACTAATGTTAAGATATGTTCAAATTATAAGTTTGTTTAATATATCAATAAATATTGGTGTTTACTTCAATATATGTAACTTTGTTTCATATTTAATATATATTAATGTTGTAAAGCACAGCTCCATATATCATTCGACTAAACACAGTAATAACTATGAAAGAAGGAAATATCGGCACTGAAATTGTGAATCAATACATCACTATAATTTGTGTGATTTTTATTTTATATCTCTGTAGATATTAAGTACTATTTATTAATTATAGCTTGTATATTAGTTGTATCTGTTAGTTAGGTGCAAAGTAATAAAATTTGACTTCATTCAAACCTAAATGTTTCAGACGAGTTTCTTCTCTTTTGTAATATATATGTATTATAAATTTTATGACTTTTGCACTTTATCGTAGTAACATTCCAAGAGCTTACAAAATATTAACTAGTCATCCACTTGGGTTTATTGTCAAAATTATTAAAACATTGCCAAAAATGTTATTTTATTAGTTTAAAATCTTAATTGGTCTGAAATTTAGGAAAACAGTGACTGATTTTTTAAATATTAATAAAAAATTCATTTTCTTTGTGGATGTAGTTACTGTGGAAAAATACTTTTATCCTCTGTTGCAATTTATAAGACCTAAGTATAATGTATCGAGTGAGTTAACATTACCTTCACCCAATTTTGTCTGACACTAAGTGACATTTCTCAATACTTAAGTAAATTGTTATTTCCAAGTATGTTGATTGAAAATCAATTACTGATATTACAATGAAAGCTTTTCATTATATAGACATATGTATATTTTAAATAATTATTTACTTTACAAATTTACTGTATATGAGTATAATAAAATTGATAAATTACAGTGTGAGTTTTTAATTTTACGTGTTTGTTTGAACAACTTTTATGAAATCAGTATTTTCAAGTGTTATAAATAAATAGATATAGGTATAAAAAAAAACTTGACTAAGACAGAAATACCAACATATTTTTTTTGTAGCTTATAAAGTATACAAACAAGAGTTTTGAAAATTGATGTAATGGACATTTACACCTATAAATAAAAGATCAAGGTAATAAAATTCTTAATAGTTACAATAACAGTTTATTGGCTTGTAAATATTTTACATGTCTCATCTGTTTGGGAAACTTAAATCACAATATAAAATCTGTGGATGCTTAATGTTTCATTTGGAACATAAATGACTTCTAACACTCATCAAATGAAATGAATAATATAAAAATCTATGAAACTAATTATATCAAGTCGGCTACATTCATTGGCATCTCGTCAATCTGTGTGGAGTAGTACTGTTCTATGTCTCTTAAGATCCTTATGTCGTCGGACTTCACAAAGTTGATGGCAACACCCTTACGACCAAAACGACCTGACCTGCCGATTCTATGAATGTACAATTCACGATTATTCGGCAAGTCATAGTTGATGACTAGGGACACCTGCTGTACATCTATACCTCTGGCCCATACATCTGTTGTTATAAGTACTCGGCTGGAAAAACAAAACTTTTTAATTTACTAGAAAATATGCAAACTGAAGCAATTGTTTGGTGCAATTTAAAGCTATATATTAAATTAATATATTGCAGGATATTGTTACATAATATCCAAGTATTATTACAACTAAAATTTTTGAAAATAAAAAGCTTGGTTTTATTTGGGAAGCACAACAGCCATCTTCACAAGCTTTTTTCTCCATTGACATTTATCTATTCTTGTTACATGAACTCAGGATTACCTTATAAAATATGAGGTAGAAAAAAAAACTTAAAAATAAAACCCTCTTCCACATATTATATGTATACAGTAGTTTTCATTTAATCCAAACACAACTATAGGCCCCTCTATAATTTGATATATACAGATTAGGAGTTAATATTAATTATATATACCTTTGTCCTGACCGGAATTCTTTCATGATATTGTCCCTTTCCTTTTGAGGCATATCTCCATGCATCGAGCTCACAGTGAAGTTGGCTTCCTGCATTTTCTGAGTCAGCCAGTCAACCTTTCTTTTAGTATTACAGAAGATCACAGCTTGAGTGATTGTTAATGTGTCATACAAGTCGCAGAGAGTATCAAATTTCCATTCCTCCCTTTCCACGGCAACAAAGAACTGTTTGATACCTTCCAATGTCAACTCATCACTGGAAATAGAAGAAAATTATTAAGTATTATATTCAATACATTTTAAAATATTTGTACTGTAAAGCACAATTATTTGTGTATTAACTACGTTATTACAATAGAACAAAACAATGATATAATCATTTTAAGCATTATTAAATGTTTCCTAACAGATATTTTCTGAAGAGAACTTTAATAATAATAGTTTCATACAACAAGTGATAAATATTAATCATTTTCAAGTACAAACCGTTTTACAAGTATCCTAATAGGATCAGTCATAAACTTTGAGGTCATTTCCAGAATCTCATGGGGTAGAGTAGCAGATATGAGAACGACTTGTGTAGCCGGAGGCAGATAACGGTACACATCATAAATTTGTTCCTTGAATCCTTTGTTCAACATTTCATCAGCTTCGTCAAGAACTAGCATTTTAATAGACCTTGTTCGGAGCACTCTTCGTCTGATCATATCTGAAGATTAAATTAAAAATGTATACTATACAATAAATTCAAATAATTTTATTAAAAGTTATTATGTATTAATCATTTCTATGATATGTAAAATTATTTACCGAAAACTCTGCCAGGTGTCCCCGATACAACATGCTGCCCGTAATCAAGTTTTCTGATGTCTTCGCCAAGATTAGTACCACCAATACATGCATGGCACTGTACATTCATAAAGTCTCCCAAAGCCAGAATAACCTTTTGAATCTGAGTGGCCAATTCACGAGTAGGGGACAAAATCAAGACCTGTGTTTCACGAAGAGTTGTATCCAGAGATTGAAGTATGGATATTGAAAATGTAGCTGTTTTGCCAGTACCGGATTGTGCCTGTGCAATGACATCGCGGCCCTTCACAATAGGTAGTATACTTCTTTGCTGAATGGCGGAAGGTTTCTCGAAACCTGAAATATATCATTATTAATACGAAAATTATGTATTCAACTCAGTAATTGAATATTACACCTATAAAAACTAACCGTAAGTGTAAATGCCGCGTAATAATTCATCTCGAAGTCCCATGGAATCAAATGTCGGTATAACTTCCACATCTTCGCTGGTGTCGAACTCAACGTTTGATAAATCCTCTGATATTATTTTACGATTATATGAAACTTCCGATGCCGTCATATTCGTGATGCCGTGTTCCAATTACTATTCGTGCAAATCCAACTTTCTAAATACAATTTGTAGCTTTGAATGAATTGGTCGCAACGGTGACAAAATGTAATCATGTAAACTTTAAACTTTTATTTGCTTATTCTTAGGAAATTAACTGAATTAAGTATATAACAGATCGAAGAACTTTAAAAGCCGTAAACACAGAGCGTGCAATATACAGTAATGTTGTTAAAACGAATATGGCGGCGGACTCATGAAATAGTAACAGAATAAAAATATTTAGTTATATTTAAAGTGGCAACATTGACTTGAACACATGATCCCGAAATTATATGTAAATTTCAAAAACGATTAAACAAATAATTAGTATAATTACTATAACTGGGCTACTAAAAAATACTTATACAAGGTTATCAAAGTATTTTGAAACTTTTGCGAATTTTGCACTCGCAATCTTTCATTGGTTATTATTTATTAATATTGCTTTAATGAATAATTTCGGGTCCATGAGAATAAATACAAAATTATTTATTGGATATACGATTTCAATTTATTAAATGTTTTATTTTTAAAAATACTTTACATCGTATTCACATTGAAATATCATTTGTGACCAAAATGAACGACTTTATTTAGATTTTGAACGAATCAAAATGGATGCTGGGTGTGAATGAACTATGTACTGAAAAACGAACAGCTTTTTATCGAGTTGTTTCGTGGACCCGATTATAATCGGGAATCCGGCTTCACGGTTTTGTTTTATAGTATTTTAGGCGGTGTTAAACTAGTAACGTTGTCCATCGTAACAGGGTTGTAGAGTACAGTGGATGAATTCTGTAGTCACGGTGTAGGTAATGTGTTTACGAGAGTGTCAGGCGAGCTTCCCGCAGGTGTCCCTAATAGGATGAGGACTCTCACGGAAATATTGAATGTCGATACGAATCAACGAGTGGTATGTGTTGGGCTGCCGTCGCTCCTCGGTGCAAAATGGCGAGAATATATGGACTAAAGTGTTGCTCATGAGCCGTCCGAGCGAGCAGAAATGAAATGCATATACAGGAAGGAACAAACACAACTCTGACAACATGTTCCAAAATGACAGAAGAAGTAGACAGAAGACATGGTGTGAATGGGAACAGCAGTAGTAAGAATGCTCATGAGGATCCCCCTGTGGCGAGTTCAGCTCCCGCTACGACGGGTGGGAGGCTCAAGTTCTTTAAAGGTCAGTGTTCAACTGGATTACGTATTACCTAACTCCAACATTTACTAATACATAAATTAATCATCCATAATTAAAATCATAGAAACAAGTGATCTTATAGATTTACAATAAAAGTAAGAAAAACTAGAAAGTCATTCATGCTCTGATAAACATAAGCAGCTACATTTGAGTGAGCAGTTGCCAATTGTCTGTGCAAACCTCTGTTTTATTGTTTTGTAAGAAGCTGGTCACCGTAGCGGAAACATGACTAAGTAGGGATAGGAATAACAGATGATAGCATTTACTTCAATATTTATATAATATTCTTATAGGTTTATAAGCAAAATAAACATTTTAAACTTATATTCAAACAAATTTTTAGTCCACTACTAAAATTCTTATATACAAAGCGAGGTAAGAATTGTATTGGTCATTGCCAAGTTGCATATATTACGACATTGAATTTAATAAAAGTATATGTAGCTTTTTTAATTACATTTCTTGTGATTACTTGGAAAAACCAGAACCATAATTAATGAGCATGAATTATAATTGAAGAATTGAATGAAACGGTAAACAAAAATTAATTAGTTCAGTTAGAACTCTATTGGAGTTAGTCTAAAGCCATATGTTACTTATATATAATATGAAATATGAATTTATATTTAATTTCATTATATACACATGTTTAAAACATGTAACCTTACATAACATGATGTGTCAGTGTTAATATGATATAAATCAGCTATTAGTTTGACCTGAGCAAGCACATTCTATAATAAACAAACATTTGGGCCAAGTGTCACTTACACATGTAAAATAAACATGTGTGATATGGATGTGTATCTTTACTATGATTTACACACACACACACACACACACACATACATACCCACACACACACACACACATACATACATACAGGATGTTAAGTGTAACTGTATACTGTTTTTCCATGAGCCTGTGTTAATAATAAGAAATAAATAAGGATTCAATAATAATGATTGTTATAAGTAAATGTTGTGTATCCGTATGTTTACTTTAAGTAAATATTGTTCCATCAAATAGATACAAGTGTACTTTATCACAAGACTATAATGTTTAGTAAAAATATCATTAATGGTGTATATTATTGTGATAATAGTTTGTTTTTATTACTGATGTATTATGAATATACATATGTATATAATCAGGTAGTTTATAATTAGGTTGTGAACTAATTTATGTATGTCTGTTTGAAATAATATTGTTTTAATTATATGAGTACTATTGAATGTTGGACTAGTGCATTCTAAGTGTATATTGTGAGTACTAATAACATAGTTGTTTCTTATTAGTGTTATCAACTGTTAGGAAAAATAACTTGTAATATAAATGTGAATTATGATTTATGTGATACATGTTGAATAAATATGAATTGAATATGTGTTAGCTGTCCAGTATGTTGTTTAGATTATTTGTATGTTTATTTGTAGTGGACATAATGACAACTATACATGCAATATGTGTATATTAGATTTATGGGTTGTGTTAAATTTATAATAAACTTTGTTTTCACAGATGGAAAGTTTATATTGGAACTGGTCCGAGGCAGCGCGCGCGAGGGTGAGCGCGCCGGCTGGGTGTCGGTGCCTCGTAAGACGTTCTGGCCGCCGGCCGCCGCCCCGCCGACGCCTCCACACGCGGCGCCGCCCTGCGCCTCCTTGTCACTGTCAGACGACAACTCGTCGCTGCACTCCTCGCCCTGCACCTCGCACCGCGACCACTGCTGGAAGCAGCCGACGCCGCGCCGCAACCTGTCCAAAGAGTTAGCCATGTACTACTGCAGGCCCGCCACCCTGCACACCGCCCACATCGCCACCGCCGCACGCCTCAAGAGGAGGAGACCCTTCGACACCGGCTACCATGAGGTCCTCACCAACGGGACGCTCCGGAAGACCTGTGTGAACGGAGCCTGTGACAAGAAACGGAACGGTGACGTCGGCTCGCCCGAGAACAAGCTTTGTAAAGGAGAAGACGTGGTCGACGGGCCGACGAAGACGGACGAGGATAGGTGGACGGACTTCGACAGGGAGAAATACTTTCATATGAAACTCAAAAAACCATATCAGTATCATAAGTTAAGGGTGTACAAAAAGACGAGGCCGGCGCTACGACGCAAGGAGTTGGCCCGGGTCTTAGAAAGACTCCGAGAGAAAATTCTGTCGTTACCCGCGCCCGTGAACGCTAAACTGGCGAACTGCAGGCAGGAGCACATGATGGTGTCTCCGAGGAAACGGATCCTGCGGGAGATGGAGCGGGTCAGTCTCGAAGACCAGGCGACCAAGAGGAGAGCGAAGACGGTCCCCGCGCTCAGCACGGCCTCCTACCCGCCCTCGCCCGGCCCCAGTCACACACAGCACCGCGGAGCAGACGGGCCGGCGAGACTGGCCAACGGGACGGCTCCCAGGAAGGAGGCCGCGGTGTCCAAGAACGTCAGCAGCTACAGCATACACTCGTTGCTCAGCATGCCTGATGAGAGTCCCACGCGCCGCTCGCCCGAGGCCAAGCGTTCGCCGCATTCCTACCCACCGTCATTGAAGACGGAGTCTCCTTCGAGCGTCAACTCGCCCGATTTGAGCCCCAGTCCGGACAGCTACCGGTACAGGTACTCGGCTCTGTCGCTGGGCTCCCCGGGACGCGGCGCGGCACGAGATTCGCCCACGCCGCCTCAGCCCACCAACCCGCCTTCCTTCCGTGCATATGCACCGCCCACGTCCCCGTACGGTGGTCGTCCGGGGCCCGCGTGGCCCGCTCCGCCTCCGCCGGGGCCCTTCAGACGAGACGAGTGGGCCGGCCCGGGCGCTGTGAGCGGCATGAGCAGCGCACAGTATGTGTTCGGGTATGGGTACGCTCCGCACGTGTACCGCGCCGCGCCTGCGCCCCCTCTGTGGATGCATTACGCGTTGGCCCCGGGCGCTCCCCCCGGCCCGTGGGCGCCTCTCGCTCATCCCCTGCTCACGGACCACATACCCAAGGAGGAGCCCACGTCCGGTCAGTATGACAGACGGTTAATGTTTTCCGTATATCCGTAAACATTTAAATCAATGTGTCTTTTATGTCGTTTCAGATTTGCCGTTAAACTTATCGAAACATTGAAGCCGACGTCAATTAAGACGTGTGACGTCACGCGTCACTCGTCCGTCACGCGGCACGTCACCGGCGGGAGGGCGGAGAGGGGGAACTTGATATAACGCTAAATAAACTTTATTATACTATATAGGTATTTACAAAGGTAAACAAAGACTTTTAGATTAATTAAAATATAAATTAAATTGCAATATCGATAATATATTTTTATACATTCGGAAGCGAATCAATCGAGCGTGTTATTCGTTTTATTCTATAATCAATCATTCCATTGCCGCGTTCAATTGGCGCCTGTTGAAGTCCAAAAATCGCATCCCACCTGTACTAACGGTCGCCGCTATACTATAGTTAAAGCGTCTCTTCGCGGGGACGGAACGATATTTTTGTATAAAACAAGTTTTCCCGACGGATCTGTTTGTCCGGAAATGTATTTACAAATTTTTATTATATATGTATCATATATTATAGTGGTATGTACGTGTGCAGAGTAACGAGTGTATTTTCATACGAATTATTTGAGCTGCGAAATGAATATTTTACAATGAGCTGTAAAGGTTTAGCGTTTAAATGTAATGTAAGATCTTTAACGAAACTAAACAAATACATTTAAAGTTTTTAGAACGATCAGTGCCTTGAATAAATGAAGATATTATGAACATATTTATGAATGAAAAAAAAAGTATTAAATGATTGTTAACGAAATGAATTATACTACCGCTGTTGGCGTCTTAATTGTAGCCATTTTTTGATATATTTACAATATAGGTACAAAAATTTGTTATTCGTTCAGTAATCAGGAAAGCTAACAATATTTGAATGACTATGTTCGATCTCATTATTTAATTTAGAAACTTACGAGGTTAAAGACTACAGTTTTTTTTGTTGTTGGGATCAAATTTGGATGTGTGTTTATGTAACATGTATATTAAAAGACATTGTATATAATTTGTGAATGGTGTTGTAACGAGAGTAAGTATATTGTAAGAGATAATAACGGCTTACGATCTAAAATGGTAAAGATTTATTACCTTTGAATAATAACTAATGTAATTGTACAGTATTTTTGTATTTTTTATCGAGTATTTTATGGCGACGATGACGACGTACATGTAAAGATGGCGGATGTACGCTACGGCTTTGAGATTAAATATATAAGTAGTATTTTTTTTTTGATTTTCAGCAATTTAGTATGGAGTTATGTATTATAAGTTCAGTTAGCTTGGCACGGGACTGACTTCGGATGTAATTTTTCTTTTTAATCGTTAATGGAATTGTATAAAATAGTCGTTTTATGGGAGGCCTACTGTAACGATTGTCCGCCAACAAAGTTGAATTAGATTTAATATAGATTTATCGGAACCTGCTCAATTAAACTCTGAGTAAAGCTAGGGAACAACGCTAATGTACCATATGTTGTCATTGGGACGAAACTGTTATTTTTAATTTCGTATTATTTTTAATATTTCACTTTCTACTATAAATATTTTTTATATCTGTATTCTGCACAATATAGTACTGAGAGTGATTTGTTTATATATATATTTAAATCCTTCTATCAGATTAAATCTATAATAGGTGTACCAAAATTATACATGTAAGTTTCATGATGTTTAAAAATATATAGTTGTAAGTTTTATTTATATAGCCATCAATATAATTTATTTGTATTTAAAAGGAAATAATAAAAAAAGAATATTTCATAAATCGTATTGTGATGTCCGGTTGTAAGATCACTCATGTTTTTGTTACGTCACTATTTTGTCATGAATGTCTCTGGTGAGCGAGTGTGTGTCATGAGATTCAAACTTTGCAATAGTTGGTTATATATAAAGTATGTCGGTTGTTATAGAAAAATTATTTATGTTCTATTTTGTAATCTATTTAGATTTAATCTTATTTATTTCTTTTAAGTATCTTCTATGCGATCTTTTTGTGAGCATTCCTTACTTAATGTATTTAACTAAAGTATGCTCACGACGGAGTTGTTATAAGACTACAACAAAAAGTACACACATGTGCCATTATAAAGCCTTACATTATAATATAAGGTTGTCAAAAATTAAAAATCAGTTTCCTCCCGCGAGCAACACGTGCCGCCGCCCTGTATGTAAACTAAATATTTTTTTTATTCAGACATGTATTTGTAATGTATGTGATAGCGCTTTTCGAATGAAGTGACGACGATGCAGGTGTCTTAAAATCAACTTAAAAACATATTTATCACGCGGAAATAGTTATTATCCATTATATTAAGATGTAGTTATGTACTCGAATAAATATAACTTTTTAGATATGTGTTTTATTTGTGTCATGGTGTGAGTTTTTATGTGTAGTAAGTATAAAAACGAATTCTTACATCCCAAAAATTTTCAAGGCAATTTTCTTAAAAAATCTCCATAGTTTTGTGAACTCAGCTAACTGGTACTAGTTAACCTATAAGTCTTGTTCACTTTTGTTATTTTATAGAAATACAATATATTATAACAAATCATAAACAATTCGATTCAGTAAAATCGAACTAATTACACATAAATTCCAAATTAGCCTCTGGCTAATTAAAACTTTCGGACAGGATTTTATGTTATAGCAACTTTTTTAAAGGAATACATTACTGTATTTACTTCATAAATAATATTAGGAATTTTAATATAATGGTTGTGATAAATAAGCAAATAATGTGATAGTTTAATGAAAGGAAATCATTCTGGTAAATTAAAGCAGACTTCCGTTTCAGTCGTAAAAATTACTTGATACGTTCGGAAATTCAGATGGCAGCGTGGAATGTGAGTTAGCATAACGACATCCTGCCCGCGTTAGCTCCGAACACAACTCCTTATATGACGCGAGTTCTTTTTTTTTGTTAATCGCCGTACAAACTAAACAAAGCGACTGACACTACTGTTTAGGAATAAATTGCTTTTATTTTTACTTCACAAAGAAGCAATTCAATAACAATGAATGTTAATGACTATCATTTTTAATCCTTGAGTCCTTGTAGTCTTCAAATGGATGGACCGATTTTTATGCAGATTCTTTTGAAAAGCCAGTTTCCCTTTCGGTTGTTCTTAGTTGTTTTTGATACATGTCAGCCCAATAACGTATGAGTACCAAGCAGTATAGGAGCACTTTACCAAAATAGTGTGACGCATTTTTCTCTACCAAGTGCTAAATGAGAACCATATAATTTTGACATGTCGAGGAATGCATTGTTTTTATTCAATTCATTTAAATATATGTCGCGTTAGGTTTTATATGGTATTGTTATTTTTTGTTCATGTAGTTCTAAAGTTTTGCATCTTAAGTGTTTAAGAAATTCGCAAAAACAAAGTCAAATTAATTTTTTGTATAAAACATACGACACAACGGGAGGACGTGAGCAGAAAATTAAAAAATAAAATACACACTATTCCAATTTGTGCTTTATTTATGAAAAAAATTGTAAATTATCCTACAATGAATCTCCGAATGAAATAGACTTACATATCGTTTTATGTATCAAATACATCATTTACTCGTCGCCAGATCGAACCACATAAGAACAATATAGTTTAAAATATTATCTACAGAATCCGTCGTCGGCGATTCGATTACCAAAAATACAATGTTCGCGTATGTGGGGGCCGCTCGGGGCTATGTACACGGCAATATACAGCGGGCGCTCAGCCGAGCAGCGCCTCCATGGTGTAGGGGTGCGGCGGGGCGGGCGCGGGCGGCCGTCAGTCCAGGATGACCAGCTGCAGCGGCGCGGCGCCCGGGCCCGCCTTCACGCCCGCCGCGCCCAGCGCCACGCCCGCCACCCCGCCGCGCATCACGCGCCACGGAGCGCGCGCGCCGCGGCGCAGCTCGCCGCAGCTCAGCGTCCGTCTGGCCGCTCTGATAAAACAAAAATTAATATATATACAATACGTTCATCTACTTCCTGCCACCGTCTCAACTAAATCATATATAGTGCGTTTGATTTAAGCTGAGCTTTGCATTTGTGTGAGTGCACACGGATAGTGTAGGTGTGATGTCAAAATTTTTAATGCAACGTTCTTTTCTAGTTTTGAACCAGTTTATACTGCTTTTACTTCGCCCCGCACCTTCCTCACTTCACCTTTTTTACTGGTAGCAATTCAAATGTTGAAAACGCAATGTCAAGTGAAGAAGAATTTGTATAGTTATTTCAAAAGTTTTATTAATTAATAAAAAAAAATCCATAATATTCCCATCTGGCCTTATTACTTGCTTATTTTATAGCACTTATATTATGTATCGCTTTGAAATATAATAAGATTTAATTCCAAAACTTTTTTGTCTAACACTACTTTGACTTTCACTCACAAAAATGCAAAGCTCAGCTTAAGTTTAACGGACTATACGACAGAACATATCGATATTGTTCTGAATCGCTACATAATATATATATATCAAGTGTATCTCACTTGGCGGTCTCGGTGGCTCTGAAGTACAGGTCGTCGGGAGCGTCCATCCACGAGATCACGTGACGGCGCCCGCCGCGCCCGGTCAGGTTCGTCGGCTTGCCGTTCACCTACGAGTGAGATATAAAAATATAACATTATAATATGAGTGACGTCATACAGTGTCTAGTGTAATATGGAGTCTAGTACTGCGAGTTATACTCACGTGTGCAAAAACGTGTGCGGGCAGAGGTTGCCCCGTGGCCTGTGCCCGCGCGCACATGGCCGCGTACTGTTCGCGTGATGGCCGCTGCATGGGCGCCGGGTGCTTGTTGGGTCGCTTGGCGGGAGGCGCGCTGCCACCACAACCTCCTGGAAATGTACCGGATGTTTATGTAGCTTCCTGTTCAATCGTCCCCCTTCGAATACCCAAAGTCATTGGTGCCGCGTATGATGACCGATTTGTCAGTCGCCGGGCGAAAGTTTAAATAGATTCGCCCAATGACTGTGCGTAGAATTAAACACATGAAAAATAACATTCGATGGCTGCTGATGTAATAATAGCATTGAAATTATAATACATACGGTGATTGCTTCGTGAGAAATAATACAATAGAGACGCTCGTTGGTAAAATGTGAGGGTCATGGAAATTATATTATTTCTGCTCATTAAATCTCTAAGACATTTTTTTCAAATAATAAATTCTATGGTAATGCCTTAAGGATTCAATAAATACGAGTAACACTAAGGTATTTCTATAAATTAAATGAAAGTATGGAAATAAAACAAGAGATTAAAAAGACGACATCAAGTACGCACCGGTTCGGAAGACTGTTACCTCACACTATTAAATCCGAGGACTTCGCAATAAAATTAATTTAATATATGAAATTTGTTAGTTAAATGATTGAGGGGGAAATGAATGGACACGTGTGAAAAATATTTATTTTCATAAATGCTGTTTTGACTCCAAACCTGTTGCTACTCCGGTTATGAAAGCAGCACAAACAAAGAAATATCATTTCATAGGAATTATTCTCTTCACAAACCTTAAACATATACAGGTTTTGTGTTCCTGAGAAATATTATATGTGAGTTATGACAAATATGAATGTATTTATAAACTTATAACACTGTTGTACTGCAGGATGAAATATAAGAGAGAAAGGTAAGGAATAATGAAAGAGAAAATCATATTATTAAGAAAGAAAATTACGAAGAATAAAAGGATTGAGAAAGATTAGAGAAAGAAACGTGAGGCAGTCCAAGCGGTGACAGTACGAAGAACGAAGGAAACGAACATAAATAAAATATGCAGAAGAAGAAGAGCGGTAGCAACAAGGGTCTGTTTGTAGAGTGAGTGAGTGAGTGAGTGAGTGAGTGAGTGAGTGAGTGAGTGAGTGTGTTATGTACGTGAGGTTATCGATACTGACTGTCGAGGCCGTTGATGTCGTCGTAGGCGCGCCGCTTGAGGGCCGGCGCGGCCGCCTCGCTGCGACGCGCCTCCAGCTCCGCGCGGGACACCACGCGCTCGTACATGAGGCTGCCGTCTGCTCACACCACACGTTACACGTATATTAATAAAACTCAATAAATTCAATTCATACCAAAATGGAAATTATAAAATAAATTTGTTTATACGAGTGAACAGAGAACGAGTGACCAGAATTCATCTTAGCCGGTGTTATAACTAGGGCCCGAATAAATATGTATTAAAAAATCTAAAATATGTACATAAAATATGGACGAAAAAATCAAAAATATGGAAAAAATATGGAGTATAAAATAAAATACGATGTAAAAAATTTAAAAAACGATGAAAAAAATAGCGAAATATTTATTTCAACAAAAAATAACAGTTTTATTCAACTTCCATTACACTAGCCTTATCAAATTGCAATCCACAATGACGTGCTTCTTGAAATTATCAAAATGAAAAAACTGACCATTTGGTTGAAATACATATAGCCTTTTATCTGCTGAATGATCTCTCTACGTCACGTGACGTGATGGGTGCATACTTAAACATGCTTAATTCAGTAATTGTGTAAGTCATGTCTACAGCCCTTGAAACTTCCTCACAGATTTTTTAATTTTTGTAAGCGTATTAAATCCTTTATTTTTATCCAAAACATTAATGGCGGGAACGTAAATTTTATGTATTTTTGTGAATATATGGATGATTGTGACATTTTCTTGTAAAATATGGACTTAACTTTGAAATATGGTAAAATATGGAAAATAAAAGTTGGTTTTTCACAGTCTAAATATGACAATCCATGTAGAAAACACATTCTAAACCGAAAATCGCGTAAATTAAAAATATGTATTTACATATTAATCCGGGCCTTAGTTGTAACTAGTAGGAAATAAAAGATATGTCCTCACCTGGAGCCTTAGGCGGCTTGGGGAAGGCGACGTGGTTGGGTGTGGGCAGACGCTCGCGCGGGGTGAGGGTGAGCCAGTCCTGGGCGCGCGGCGCGGACGTGCCCAGTGCGGCGGCGAGGCGGGCCGCCACCGCGCCCACGGGCCCGCGAGCACGAGCGGCGCCGCGGACCTCCGCCCCGACCACGCCGCCCACACCGCCCACACCACCGACGCCGCCCGCCATCGCTATCGTACCTGATGGATCACATCATTAGTAACAGTAACAATTTTTTATTGAATATGATGTCATCGACAGTGTAAAGGATCCGTGTACAGTACTCACACTCGTGTTTGACCTGGTGCAGGTTGATGGGTGAGAAGGGCGAGCGCGCGTAGTGTCGCGGCCGGCGGAGCGCGCGGGCCAGGCGGCGCGCGAGCCGGGTGAAGGGCGAGGCTCGCAGGTAGAAGGCGGCGCGGGTCTTCATGACGGGCCGCGCGCCCTCGCCCGCGCCGCCGTGAGCGGTCGCCATGTGGCGGGCCAGGTGAGCGCGCAGCTTGAACTCCTGGACATTAAATATATCATTAAGAGACACGGGATGAAGTTGTGATGTTCAAATATATATGATAACAACTGTATTATAAGCATTAAAACAAAGTTCTTATTAATGTATGGATGGTATAGTACATCTTAAAGTATAGCTTAAATAAAGTACATATTAGCATGTTCTATACGATACCTTAGCACAGTTAACCACAGAACACCTGTGCGGTCTGTGTGACACGGACAATGCTGTGTCGTCACTCTCCGCCCGCGCCCCGCGCCCCGCCTCCGCCTCGCTCTCTCCGAACACTCCCGCCGTCTGAGTACGTATATTTATATATAAAGGGCACACTATTACTCCACATTGGTTCATGCTTACAATTGTTTTACCTTAAGTCCTCCATATTTCTTCCAGTACTGCCAGCAAGCTCCACACAATCTGTACTGTAAATGCTGTGGTCCCCAGGCGTACCACTGGGTTGAATTTGTCACTGAAATACGATATATTACATGAAATACATTCTTTTTTTCTTACATTTGATAGTTTTGGTTATAAGTATAAACTAATCACAGACATATACTGTAACATTAATTAACAAATTAAATGTACTTCAATCTATTTCTTATAAATGTATTGTTTTTACATCTACATGATAGTGTGATCTATAAAACTGTCATTTCAGTTTTTTTTAAACACAATACAGAACAACTACACCATATCTTAGGTTTCGTCCTAGTATTACAAGTCGTAAGGATATAAACAAATATCTTATATATTTAAATGAGCAATTCTTGTATATATGTATATAAAGATATAATTTGAATCTCGGAATCGGCTCCAATGATTTTCATGAAATTTAGCATATAGGGGGTGGCTTTCAGGGGCGATAAATCGATCTCGCTAGGAATCATTTTTAGAAAACGTTGTTTTAAGGAAAAAAAAAAACAAAAAGGAGGCGTTTAAAATATGACTCTTCCTGACATCTATTGGCGAATAGTAATACTACTTTTTGCTAATTGCTTTTAATAATTGTTTAACCCTTAACCACTTAAGTGAGTATTCTTAATAATTCTACTAGACCACTTGATATTTGGAATTTTTCTCTTATTTACAAATGAGATTTTGGACAAAATTTTACTATACACAAATAATGAAATAAGACTAATGAAATCAAAATACAATACGTATGATATAAAAAGGAAACACAAAACGGCTTACCTATGATTTGTATGTAAACTACCTATTTCTTTTGAATTTTTGTAAAAAATGTGTTGTTACTGCTGCGAAAAAATGTAAAAGTTGAGGCGTTGCAATTTTTTTTAATTTTTTTTGTTGTGTTTTTTTATCTTTTATTTTAAGTTTATTCAAATTAATAGAAATAAGAAAATAATATTAAATTGTAGTATTTTAGAATAAAGATCTCATGTTCTTAGTATAGTTAGTTATTTTAATTACTTTTGTTAATTTGTGACGCATAAATAAATCAATGAAGTAGAGCCATGTATTTTATTTAACTAAACATTAGTTTCTTATCATCTATGATGGGATCTATCCCAAAATAATCGCAGAAATTTATGAGCGGTCTCTGTGACTGCGCGTAGGTGGTTAAAGGACAAAAATAGGTGGACACAACAGCAGATGGCATTGCTAAGTAACAGAAAGTCATTGAGTGTTTGTTTTGAGATTAGACTAAGAAATTAATATTTGATTTATATTATTTTGTGTCTTCTTAAAAATGCCTTCACGAATTCTTAAATACCGAGCAAAGCTCGGTAATCAGATATTAAGTATTATAAACAAATATGGATTTTAGGGGAGGCCTATGTCCTGCAGTGGACGTCTTTCGATGATGATGATGTATTATCACAACTTTCATATCGAACACGAACACTATAGTTTACAATTCATAAGTCTGCGAGCATGATACTAACGTAGACTTATTAGTGATGGACTACAAACGCTCCTTGTATGGTGTTGAACATTAGGTAAGGTTGTATTTAGCATGTACCTTGACACGAGGCGCACATGGTGGGCGCAGCCGCCGTTCCGTTGGTGCCTCCGTTCAACACGGCTCCTTTATTAGCGACCCCGGCCGCAGCCCCCGGGCCTCCGCCCCCCGCTGTACCGCTCGTGATGGCCGCCGCGCCCGACAACAACGCTGGGTTCGGTTTGTTACTGCAATCATAATAATGTTTTAATACACGCCATCTATATATATTTGATAGAAATTTACTAATTTATAATATGACTTCGATTTGAAAAATTGATATCTATAAATCGTTATATCTCTATGAGTAGCACAAAAAGCAATGTAATAAATGAATATTGTAAACCAACCAAAAACTAAAACAAGAAACTGCTAGCAATTTTATTATTATAATAAGAAGCAGTATGAAGAACGTAAATCATATCAACTCAATGTAATAGCAACCCAAGTGTGTAACGTTAAGGTATAATGTCGTTTGTACAAACACTCACTAATTGGGAATGTACACTTGCTTCAGCTTGGACTCTGCCTCCACAGCCTTCACCCGTTTCTGTTGCACGTAGCGATCCGTCGTCTTCCACATGTAGTAGTATTCTACTAGATTCTTCAAAGTCTTCCACGGCAACTGGAATATTGGGATAGAAACATTTAACAAACTATACACTTAAAATTTTCTTCAAGTAATGTTACATGAAAATATGTAAAATGTTTTTTGGGTCCAGTGAAACGCAGTGAATCACAGACAATAGATTCATCAATACTATAAATTTTATACAATTGAATAACGAAAATTCGATTTTTACATAATAAAAAAACCTTTGTAAAAATCAGTAGCAGGAACTTTGTCTGATACCAACAAAGAAAGTGATTTAAATGATGTCAGTGATCATAATATGTACAATATACAAGTGAAACTTCTTTAAGGTTGCGTTAAACGTTTAACGCTAGAAAGGGAGGGGGAATAAAAAAAAACAGGCAGGCCGGGAGAGAATGTATGCTGCTCGAACGCATGTATGAAATCAATTGTGACTTGTAAGTAATGTAATAATGTTAATAAAGAAACACTATAATTTATTTTTTAAATTATTTTCTACCACTCCCTGTTTCATTTCAATATTCCGAATTTTGTCTTATTCCTCACATATCGACTCCACTCACTTTCTTTTAAATTTTCATTGTATAACATAAATTTAGTACTACATAATTATAATTATAGTATAACTCACAAAGTCCTTCCGTACAAAATAGCACTTCAAGCCGAGTAGTTACAATTCAACACGTCCATCAACATATATATGCTTGTAGTAACTCACAAAGTCCTTCCGTACATCAGCGAAGTCCTTCCCGTATTTCTCGAGCGCCTCCTCAAACAGGTTGGCTTCCGAGGCGGACCACTCCTCCATCTCGTCTCGACACAGCACGGGCCCGGAGGCGGGCACTAGCGAGGACAGCGCCGCCTCTATGCTGTACCCAGACTTGTGGAGAGTGTCCATGGCGTGGAACTGGAAAATATAAATTTGTATGAGACTACTATGGAATAAACAGAGATTATTAAGCACTAGCTACGCCCCGCAGATTTCCGAGATGTAAAGTAGCATATGTGTTATTCCTGGACGTCAGCTTCCTGTATACAAAATTATATCAAAATCGGTTCAGTCGTTTGAGCGTGAAGAAGTAAGAAACATACACATACTCATAAACTTTCGCAATTATAATATTAGTAGGATTGAGGACTACATTTATTGTAAGTATTAGAATGTTGATACTAATTTCATATTGTTTTAGTTAAATATAAAAAAAAATTGTTTTGTCCCTCTTTTTTATTGAATTTATATTCATCTTGATGTTTTTCATATAATTCTGTAGGTAGATGTATTTTCGTTGCACTTGTATGGGTTGGTTCTTATGAAGCAGTTGGTAGCCATATATTTGTGATTCTTGATGACGAATGTTTGTGTTATATTTGGAATTTTAATTTATATAAATCATATTTTATATTATATTAATGATTAAATTAAAGTATAATTATTTCTCTTTAAAGTCTTGGTGTGTGGACGAAGCATTATTATTTAAGCAGTCCATTGTTCAGACTAAAAAAAATGATCTGTTTGACTATATGTGACTTTTATATAAAGTCACATATAGTTTTAACTTTAATTAACTTGTTAATCTTTACCACTACAAATATTTTTCTACTTTTGTTTTATATCCAAATATTACTTTCAGCCATTAAACTTTCACTGCACACCACTTTAAACTATTTGTACTATGCTTTTGTACGTCCTATTTACTCATATATATAATATATAATAGTCCGTACAAGAGTGATGTCCCTGCTGGCGGCCGCCGCGGACATGTGTAGCGAGGGCTGTTTAACACTGGAGCTACAGTCCAATGCCCTGGCGAAGGTGCCCACAGACCGAGCCACCACAAGGAACTGGTCGATCTGCCGGTCTGAGAGGCCGTGGGACGGAGTCCACACCAGGGTCTCCAACGAACTCGAACTGCGGCCGTCCTCCTCGCCTGGAAATTAATTAACAACAATCAGTATAGTATAGTTAAATCGATGTGAAAAGTTGTTTGTTACACATTAACTGGAAATGCTACATGCTGTATATAAAAGCACAAAAATAAGAGAGATGTTTTAATATAATGTCGGAGTCTTTTAATCTTAGTATTTTACTGAATTCATGTTACTTTCATCATAAGCAATACTTTAAACTAAAGCTCCACTATTACTGATAACAGAGTGGAACATGTCAAAAAGCGCCTTTGTGTTCTTATATAAGTACACAAATTCGAACGCAGTAGCAAGCAAAAACTATCTTATGCATACATATATGTTTATATTTAATATATGTATAAAATGTATGTATATAAACAAATGGTCTCACCTTCTTTTAATAAATTAGTTACTTCAGTCTGATATTTACTTCCAACTCTGATTTCTCCCTTATCTGCTAATAAAGTCTTTTGTGAAGGATCAAATACTAAACAATAAAAAAATGCGTCCTGAAACAAAAACAAAAAAAAATTATATATAAATTTATTCAATAACTAAATTAATAAATATATCGAATATTTTTATTATTAATATTTGATATTAAATATTTTAAATATATGTATAGTACAACATAAGTTAGCATTGTCATTACGTATTATCAAAAATCACACATCAGTATGCTTAGCACGAGTTTGCATCGTCACTCACACTACATACAGGGCGTTTCACGTTTCACATTCAATACACAACGTTAATACTACAATGTAGGAAGATTTATGAATGGAAAACTATTTCAGCTTCGTATTGTGACTATGCACGCTCAGACTACGCGTACCGGAGTGTATTGGTATAGGAGTAACTTTATTTTAAATCGTAAGTTACTAATAGTACTTCGATTTTGAAAAACGATGACGTCATATAGACTAAGTTTTATTTTAAAAAATATATAAATTACACCAAAATTATATTGATAGAAGGCTAAAATTAAAACTTATTAATAATTAATGAACGTAAAAAAAAACGTATACTGAATTTTTATATACATTTCAAGGTCGCATATCGAAAAAAGAAAAGCAAGGCCAAATTACATATGTGTATATATTTTAAATTATAATTAATATGTATAAAATTCCCTTTTAATAAAATGTTAAAGGAAACTTGTTCTTTTATATATTATATTACATATATTTCGGTACATTGAATCCCATATACGTATATGTTTATTATATGTGGTTTATTAATAATATTATATGTACAATACATACAGCTAACAGGAAGTCGGTCCAGCGACACGAGATAGTCAAGTGCATGTCCATTTCCTCGTTAGTTTATTTGTATTATAATAATTTGATTGTTTACCTCGAGCCGTTAAATACGTTTATAGCAAAGTACATGTTATTGTAACCCTATAATACAATAAGGAAATTTTTCTATGTAATATCAAATTGCGTTCGGTGACCTGATAGTTTAAATAAAAAAAATCAGAATAAAACCTTTTTTGTGCACAAACGAAAATTAAAAAAAAAATAATACCCAGTGACGTCACAGGTCCTATCCTCGTAGGTAGGTGTGTGAGGTCATCGCCCCCGGGTCTACATACATACTCACATCCTTATTGAGATAGCTGAGCAGCGACTCCGTCTCGTTGAGCAGCGTGACGGTGCACTTGCCGCGGATGTGCGTGGCCGGGAGCGTCTCCACGTGCCGCGACAGGAACAGCTCGCGCTGCTTGGCCTGGTGCCGCTGTTTGGGCGCGAGCCCGTCCGAACCGGGCAGCTCCGTAGATTCCTCCTCCATTGCCACTGGAACCATCACACAAATGCGATTTTAGTACAATTTATGACGTCACAAAGTGATGAATTTTTATTCCAAATTTAAATTTATGTTAATAATGAAGACTAGATATTTGTACTTATTTATTTTCGGGCGGAGATGCATCGGTGTCTAGCTTATACATATTATTATGTTTATCAAAAAACCAAAAGATTAGATCCATCCTATAACATTTATAAAATAATACTTCTCGATAACTTAAAAGCTTCATTATCATTAAAACTCTACAGTGATATAAACCAACAATTAAATACTTTATTATTTATTATTATTCATGATGGTTAAATAATCGTGTGGTAACTATTTATTGTATAATTTGATTTTGAAGACATTTCACTGGTGGTTTCGGGGATCAAAAGTAGATTGTATACTTTCGTTACAGCGATATCAGTAAAACAAGTTTAACCCAGACAGGAGAGAACAATAATGTATATATCTACCATATATATAATTTTACTATTCCTACTACTAAAGATGCAGGTAAGTATGTATGTTTGTCACTATTTAACACAAAAACTACTGAGTGGAATTTGATGAAACTTCACAATAATATAGCTATAATATCAGAATAACACATAGGCTTATTTATTCTAGAATCCCATGTAGTAGTATTGTGTTTTATGTCAACTTATAAATACTATAGGTGTCGCCGACACTTTGTTTATATCTATTGTTTTAAAACACTATACATCTTTCTGTGAACGCAAAACTCTGACGTTAAGTCGCTAAAGTCGCGTAAAAAAATTAGTTACTAATAAAAGACAGCGTACTGAGAAATGGCGGGAAATATGTGCGTGAGTATAAAGACACAAGTTGGAAATAAAATTTTATATGATACTACAGAAGAGATGTCATTCAGCTTTGCTTAAAAATTTTGGAGAAGAAAATATTTACTTATAGTTATGGGGATCTTGAAACCCTTGCTTCCTTAAATATTTTCGAGTTTGAAGTCTTTATTGTATAACTTATAATTAAAAAAAAACGTAGGTACTTTCTCTCGATATTAGTAAAAAAAAATCATTTTAACACAACATAATACACTTATACAATATATAATAAATACAAAGTAAATATGTATATTTTAGCAATGAACTATTTTATAGACGAAGCTATGTTGATTATACTAATTGAAAGTTTAATAAACAATAAGCATTTCCTTTTGTATAACATCGGACCACACCTAGTATATTAAAAATTCAATGCTCTAAATAAAAGTTACTAGTTCTCTGAAGTATCCGCCTGTTCTTTTACTAGCGAAGTAATTTTCACACATTGGCTAGTGATGGTATATTGATGTAGGTAATTCGAAGTATATTTTGATCTTGTGGACTAATTTTCGCCATAAAAATCTTCGTCATATAAAGTCGGGTGAATATATATAATTTATTTAAAGATCACATGTACTTATAGTACATCGTACTCATGTCTTATGACAATGGTGAATGGAGACTTTCAGTAAAGACGAGATGCAGGCACTCTGTTTCTACTACCAATTCAATTACTAGAATTATTTCCTTAATATATTGTGATTAACTCAATATTAGTATCTAAACTGACCAATGTTTTAACATAAGATTTTCATAACGTTTTATTAAGATAGAGCCTAGCCGAGGTCAAGTCACTAAAGCCCGAACATGGTCTCGTTCGACCGGGGAAGTACCACCCTCTCACAGAATATAAGCGTGAATACAAATGTATTTATGTAAAACTAGGTTTAAAAAAAAACAATAATCTTCCTATAAGTTTTCTTACTTCGTTCGTCGTTGTTACTTTACACCAAAAGACACTAATTTCATTTTCTTATGAACAATTTTAATTAAATGTTAATTTAAACATCTGAAAAATATACACTATGAAAATAGTTACGTGTTGGGTTAAGAATTATTTATATATTTAAGGCAGTAAGATGTCTGTCGTATGTTCAAAGTCTCAGTAAGTTTCGGTAGTGTGTGATGGTAGCGGGCAGGTGTCGCCTCTCAGTGTTCTCGAGTCGACTTATAATTTTTATATGACAAGTCCCGCCATTACAACGCGTCGCTATCACAACATGTCCGACGCGTAATGAAAGGTAATACGAGATCGTTATTTCTATCATAGTTTTAACATCACGATACAAATATTTCCAAATGTATTATGTTTTTTAAATAACATTTTTATTTATTATTTAGCGTTAGTATTCAGACACAAGAGCATTTCAATTTTCATCCGACTATTATTTTAATTATTTAGATGAAAGCTCTGTTTAATGGGCGTGCTGAAGACGGTGCGATCATAATTATAATAAAAACGTGCTCTCACAACTACTGCTTCTAGAGTAATGAATAAAACTGCGACTTGTGAGGTACAAGGTACATCGGTTTATAGCCGTATCTGTGTTATAAAGACGGTTGTAGCGTTTATTATTGAATTAGGTCAGATACATATTTCATTCATTACGTTTTATTAAAAGTTGGCGATATCGAAGGACCGGTTTGAGATGGCTTTTGTGTGGTGACGCGGCGCGTGCGGTCCGAGGGGGCCCCGGGGCTCGGCGGAGGGGGGGGGGGGGGCGACCCGGCCGGGGGTGATGCCGGCTACTTATTATTAACATAACCGCCCAGACACCTCGCTAATAAACTAGCTAATTGATAACGACTACCCGTACTTGAGACGTTATGTCACAGTTCAATGTTTCCTGGATATTGGAACAACTAATAAGATGAACGTAGATATACATGAGATTTGAAGTTCATCACAATTATAACAAGACATCCAAATCAGGCAGCGAATTATTCAAAAGAGTCAAAGCTCATTTAGCTGAGTAGGAGACGGAATAAATATAAAAGATATATTGTACATTTAGCTAGGATTGGATTCAGTAAGCCCATTATTGGCATTAGTATAAGAGGGGGAGTGTAGCAAAAAGATTGGATGTTGAGGCAAGCGGAGCATTAATTCCAATAGCAATACTTGCTACAATGCTATTCAGAAACTGAAAAACGTATACATCTTTCTCACTCGCTAGGGAATGAGTCGTGGCTCCAAAAGCGTGCTGTTTAATATAAAAACGTAATGGACTTGTATTTATCGATTACGCTTAGCAATTTTTTGGGATAACCATTGTTTGTTTAGGTTAACGAAATATTAAGAAAAACTTAAAGCAGTGATTTGTAAAAATCGGAAGGATTTCATTGTATAGAGTTCTCGTAGGTAAGAAAGCTAGCGTGTGAGACCTTTGTAGTTCCATGTAAACCTAATATTAATGTAATAGAAATCACTTTGGTTTAATTAAACATAGTGTTCTGATTATTAAAGTATGTTACATTATAATTATTAGTTTTGTTTTCTTCGTACAGAATCCAAATACAATTAGTGTTGGAGTAGATATTGATAATATTAAACGTATCGATTTATCTTTAAAATTAAATAAAAATGAATGTATTTTTTAAAACTATATCAAGCGAATATTCTAGAATTAATTCCCGTTTAAGCCGATGGATATTAAAATTTTAATATGTAGGACATCTAAAAGTTTGTAATGAGAGTCGCGGTAAAATGATAGTTTTGGGCAAAACGAAGTATATATGATAATGTTTGTTTCCTAGCGTATTCTTTGTAATATCTTAGCCGCTGTAAGTGTAACGGTATTTATAAAATGTCGTCTTGTTTGTGACATTCTTAGAAGCAAGCAAGCAGGCTGTATGTGGAATCACGACGAGGCTCGCCTCTAGAGTATAGCTCATGAATATTAAAGAATCTGTTTTAATGTTAACATCTCTCTGAATTATAGATATTTGTTTTTATGTACTGATATTAAACACTACACACGTTATATGTATTTTTTTCGTAATGTTAGTATAAGTAATTTGAGACGAAATCTTCTCAGCATTCCACGGATTTAACGTGCGAGTGCAGGGTCCAGTGCAATTATTTAATTACTATATATGCATGTACGTGTTATTTTTCTGTTATATAGTTGAGATATCGTAGTTGGTTTTGAAATCCTAGTTTGTTTAATATCAATCAGTTTAAGTGTTTCAGGTGAGACGAATCTTGATTATCATTTGTTGTTTTGGTCAAAGTCAAGACATGGTTTTATAGAAGAGGACTTAAACAAGCTCAGTCACCATTCCTACCACCATACATTGGTTTTATTCTGTTCTCTGACAATGCGTGAGCTTTGTTTGAACTCTATCAAGTATCAAAGTTTAGATAGCATTAACTCAAGAGTCCGTTGTGTGGTTAAGTCAAGGTAATTACAATGTTTTGGTAATTTTAATAACTCTGGATTATGGATCCACACGCGTCACTACGCAACTAATTAAAGCGTAGGCAAAGAGAAAATGGCAATCTGTGGAGTCCCCCCGGGTGGTGGTGGGGGGAGGGGTCGGTTACGTGTGCCCCGGCCGGGGTGGTCGGGTGTATGGTTTTTCTGCTCGGGCATCCTTTGCTTACTTATTGATCCAGTCAAATGTGTGGAGGTGGCGCGGTGGGTGGCGTCCCCCCCGCGACCCGCGCCCCTCAAGGGGCTACGTCCAAATAAATCTGCCCGGCCGCGAAACACCGCAATGACAACAGCGGCCGGCGGTAAGACGCGGCCGCGGTCTCCTTCCGTGGTTCACGAGCGGGCCCGGAGGCTGGCAGCGAGCGCGTCTCCTGTCCGCTCCTACCCGGGACCCTCTCCGTTTATAATCCACGAATTGTAACCATTTTAATTGAAATCATTACCATCGGAAGGCAGCGTCGGGCGCGACCTTAGAACACAGGCATGCGCGCGACCGCCGATGGTACCCGGTGGTAAATCGAGACGCTCCTGATATTTTCCTAGGGGTCAATGACTTACATTATTTAAATACATGATACAGGTCTGCGCTGTACCGCTCCGATAGACTACGTTATTTAATGTTACAATTCGACACATCTATTATTTGAAATAATGTACTAACATTTTTATATTACATACTCTAACATATATACGCTACTTTTAATTATAAAGAACAATACTGATACAAATGTTTTTCTGTTATAAAACAAACGTTTAAAAAAAAGCAATTACTTATGAAAAGCATTTAGTAATTACTAAATTTCGTTACAAATGGACATTGGATATTTTGTTAATTTGTTTCAATCGATTTTATTACAATTATCTTTAAAAATATTTTCATAAAAACTGAATCAATCTACAATAGATATAATTACAAACAAACCTTTATAAGTAAGTTTTTCTTATACTCATTCTAATATTATTATTGCTTAAACCAGTCTCTTATCTTGGGCTGAACCGATTGAAGTAAAATTTTGTCATAAAGATAGTTAGTATTCACGAGAAATACGTTACATACTTAGTACTCTCAATTGTTACGAGTGTTATAAGTATGCAAATAATTCTATATATATATATATATATATATATATATATATATATGTGTATATATGTTAAAGAAGTAATTTTGAATATATTTAGATTTATATATATCCATGTACATTACCCACGATAACCGGTAACGGTATCAGTCTGTATAATAATTTTAACACGATTCGCTGACTCCGTATTGACTTTATACAATTTTTAAATGTATAATGAATATTTTTAAAATTCAAAACGAAAATTTACTATCAAGTTGACTGTTACGAAAATATCTCGCGAGAAAAATTACTTAAAGTAAAAAACGTTACAAGTTATGTATTTAGACTGATAGTAGTGATACATTTAATAAGTTTAAATTAACGAGTTTCGTAAATATAAACTGTAGTTCTTACCACTAGTTTGTGTAGACAAACTGAATACACAGAGTTTTAAGTTTTTCATTAGTATACCTAATTTGATACAAGGTGCAAAGCTTTGTAATGAATAGTAGAGACTGAATGTTTGACGGTTCGAACTCATAGTACTTATAAAGGTATAGATGTTTTAAGAGAATTAAGAAGAAAAAAAATACAAGGGCTATAAAACTATTAAAATAATAATTATATTTTGAACATTACATAAAAACGTCGACATTATTATATAGAAAACGTAATTTAAATTATTAACACTAAAAAAAGTATATGATTTTGAGGAGCCCAATTGTATCAGTACATACATATATTCACTGACATACTCATCATACAGATACATAATATTCATTTTCTTAAAAAAAAAATCAATAGTCTAGAAATTATTTTTTTACCGCGTTCCAAACTGTGTGGAAAAAAGATATTTCAAATTATTGTGAAAATACTACATATAGTCAACAGCCTATCAGAGCCCACTGCTGAGCAAAGGCCTCTTTCTCACATGGAGAAGACTTGAGCATTCATCACCACGCTTGCTCAAGACGGGTTTGTGATTTCAAACTTATAATTGTGAAATTGCGTCCAGGTTTCCTCACGATGTTTTCCTTCACCGTATGTCAGTGATGTCTAAATAATCTCAGAAAGTACATATGACTCTGAAAAATCACATTGGTACTTGACAGGATCGCACCCGCGCCCTCGTGCATGAGAAGCGGGCCTTTAACCACTAGGCCACCACTGATTTAGAGTGGAAATACTAGTATTTAAATAAAATAATACATATAAGAATTACTGTCTTTTAAATCCCTTTTTTTATTTGTATTTATAAACAAATCATCAATATTTCAATACTCAAATCAAAAAAGAGGTGTTATAAATTTAATTTCGATGCATTCGTGTGTTTGTTTAGGGCATCGTAGGTCTCGAACAAAGCGACCGATTTTAATGCGGTTCCTTCTTCTTACAGACAATTTCTACGGTAGTTCTTAATTCAGTTTTATTAATATCGGTTCAGTAGTGTACGATTATCATCAGTTTTTAAACTGTAAAGCAGTTTTGTCATATGATTACACGAGTGCCAATATAATTGCTAAATAATACTTAATTCTCGGAGGGCATATTTCAAATCAAAAATAAGTTACCATGGCTTCGATGAATTTTAATTCATAGACACAGAATTTGAAGAAATTTACTATTATAACTATGTATGTTGTAGACCTAAAAATGCACTTGCAGTTAGACCTCACTTAGAAAAACCGCTACTCTAGCAATATGGGTCACAATAAAAAATCTTATTGATGATTCGTGAAAGACAAAATCAATTAAAATAAATCTAATATTTTTCGGATTTCAGGAGTCATGATTCTGATCTCGTCTGCCCATGAACACGGTTGCTGCAAAATAACCGAAACGTCGTGAATACCGACTAAACCCGTAATAAAACCACAAAAAAAAAGTTCAAATTCAATGAATAGTCGCCAAAATCTCATTAAACTTAATGAGGATTTCATAGATATTTACAGGCGTCATGAATTCATCATATGGTTCAAACATTAAAACTCATTATATACTGAGAAAGATGCTCATATTAGTTAGACGTTACAATCATATTTGTCTCACACACACACATATGTGTATAATATATATAAACTATGATTATACTAAGTATATAGTCCCCATATAGTATAAAGTAATTTTTAATAAAGACCACATTAAAACTATTTCATGAAATTAACCTCATTTACAATGAAATTAATGATGTGGCATTTAAATTTTATGCTAAAACTCTCAATTGTTACACATTAATGATTGTAACATTAAAATATATGAGAAGGCATCGTATTCATATATGATTATTAGTAACCTTTTAAGATGGTTACAAGAAGTTTCAGTATATATATAGAAAGACTAGCTTTCCACCCGCAGCTTCGCCCGCGTGAAGTTCGGTTATATCACGTTTCCAAGAGAAAAAGTTCCTTTCAAGTCTGGGACATAAACTATCCTATGTTTTTTCTCAAGGTCAACTCTGTCTCTGTACCAAATTTCATTAAAATCAGTTCAGTGGTTTAGGCGTGAAAGCGTAACAGACAGACAGACAGAGTTACTTTCGCATTTATAATATTAGTAGGGATTATATGACAATGACTCACGCTCTGTTAAAGTGTTAACCAATAAATATCTGCACAAATATTAATATATATAAACTAGTTATCGCCCCCTACTTCGTCCGTTTTAAATTTGGAGTTGGCATCGTAGACACATGTATAGTGTTTAAAACAACGGATATGGGACTTAGCGGTGGTGACATCTACAGTCTTTGTCACGAGACTTCATAAACAATACAACTGTTTCGACGCCATCCCGCGTTATCAAGGACTTAAAAGATAAATTATAACCTACATCTTATTCTTATGTCCAAGCTACATAACTGGAAAGTTTAATCAAAATCTGTCAAAAAGATTTTATTCGAATGATCGACAGACATTCATACATCCTCATAAAATAGTGCATACATAATATGGCGAATTGAATATTAATATTTGTAAAGTGGAATATAATTATTATTAATACAAGGAAAGCGATTCAATTAAAGGGACATAAGTATATAAAAATTAAAAAAAAAGACGTAGAAAGCTTTGTCAATGAAGGTTTTTCAATGCATATAATAGCAGTATAGTTTCAAAAAAATTTAATACAAATTTTCTATTATACTAAACTACTTATCAATGACTTCTCAATTACTATACCACAAGCTTAGCAGAAAGCTTAGTTCCATATCTCTTCTATGCTTCTATAGTAGTTACAGAGTTAAAAATTAATTCCCAAATGAATATAACAAAAACAAAAGAGCAACGAATGAGAACACAGAGTACTCATGAATATCTAGTCTTGAAATAAATTGTAATAAACAAAAACCCGTGAAAGCCTGTTCAGGGTTCCGCGGACTCGCTTTGTGTACAATACTTATTCTGTACAAACTATTATTACAGTATACATAGTTCTGTTGTGTTTTGTGTTTATTTTTTTCTATTATATATTTCTATTCACAATCATCGTTACATTACGATTGTTCTGCTTGATGTTATTGTTACCAACTAAATAAATGTCGATAGTGTATTATAATCAAGAGTGATCATAACTATTATCAGTATATGGAATATATTTCACGTCAGTGTATTCTAGATATTTCTATACAGCGTCGATCTCGTCTGTACCTAATGATACGTTTTGTTTTTGGTTGCAGTAGCATTTATTAAATATAATTGGTCGATCCATCGCGAGGTATGCATATTGATGTATCATCGACATGACTATGAGATCATTTCCCCAATTCTAATGTGTAGTGTGTGTTGTATGTAGTTCGTTGGTTAGTGTCAGCGGGCGGCGGCGGCGGCGCGGGCGGCGGGGGGGGGGGGGGGGGGGGCGGCCGCGCGGAAGGAATGCGTCGTTTTCGCATCGGGAGAAACGAATGCGTTTAAGCGTCGCGGTACACAATGGCGGCGTGACGAGATCCGGTTCGCGGGCGACTGAGGGGTGAGGAGGGGGCTACACGGCGGCCCGGGGGCGGAGGGGCAGGGGGTGCTCTAATCGATAGCCGGCAAGCGACGGCCGGGCGACTGTGGCGCATAGGTGACAGCTCGGGCCCAATCAAATTACCGCCGGTGGAGGAGAGCTGCAGTAACACGCACACTGGAGAAACACAAGCCGGCCGCGGCCCGCGACCCGCGACCCCGGCCTCGGGCCCCGGACCCGGGCGGCTGTGTCCCGTGGATGGTGCGGCATCGCCTGTGTCCTGGGAACGCTTCCTCGGACGACCCGCTGTACCTTTCATGATATAAACATCGGGGAAGAAATTTCCTGACATGTTATTAAAATCTCATTCCACGGATCTCGCCAAGACGGTAAACAACATTTCCGAGAAATCGATCTATTCTATTTTAAGGGAACAAACCATAAACAGCCCTTGTTTAAATCGAATTACTTTTTCAATTTCCTTTTGTAGTAGATGCAGACACGGGCCACTATTATCTGATGCATCACAGCATACACGTCGTCTGCCCGCACACCTACCACCTCGACCTCCTCCACAACACCCCCCCCCCCTCCCTCTCCGCCCCGCAGGTCCGCACCGGGCGGCCTCCCCCCCCCCCTAACCAACCCCGACCCACAACACATTGAAGGATAGACCTCACTTGGGCCGATATAGGTGCCTCCCTAAAACAGTGATTACGCATTTCTAATTAAATGTATTGATCAAAATATATCCGGTTAATTAATCGTTCGGGAATATTGAAACTAATGTTATACATGTAACATTCATACAACAAGCATAGTCCGTGCATCCCTTTAAAGGTAAATATCACGAATGTACGAGAACACAAACGGGGCAAATATGGTTTATTGAAAATGCAGAAAAATAATTACGATAAGGATGACAAAAAACATGACACACTCTAACATTCTTTAACACAAACACACACACACACACACACACACACACACACACACACACACACACACACACACACACACACAATATGTCAATCCGAGACGATTCGTCAATGTCATAACTGTCACTAAGTGTTAAACATAATGACATTGCTATTCAACAATAAAATGTAGAATTAACAAAGAATATATGGTCAAACTTAATTTGGCGATATAAAATATAAGCTCAGTTGAAAACTTTTAATTGCTTTGCTTTTTCTTAGTATCGCCCTATATGAGCTCCGAATTTGTATTGTATATTGAGTATTGAATTTGAATTAACTATTGTATTAACGCAGGTAATTGATATCTTAATATTATCCTAACAATTGTCAGTGCAAAGTACTCAATGGACTGTACATATCATATTCCAAATACATATTATATTGAAAAAAAAATATACATATTTTAAATATTCTATACTCAGTAATAAATCCATAAACAAAATAATTGTCTCATCTTTTTGTTCCAATTTATTTGATCGTGGAAAGTTAAAACCATAACTCTATAATCTATGGTTAGATGAAATGCATAAATTGCAATACAAGTGTCTTGAAACGTGTCACAGTTTAAACGAATAAGTCAAAAACAATGCCACAGATTAAAAAAATATTAATAATTATGTCACAGATTAAACTAATATATTATAGAGTATGTAAAGTATTTCCTTACAATCATGACATGCGCCACCTAGTACCCACAGCCGAGGATTTAGTTAACGCGCATCTAATTATAGGTTATTCCTCTCGCGTACCACGCCACAGATATACTTCATACGATCAAGGGCCGGCTAAGGATTATTTTACATAATATATCTTCTATATATATAAAAATGGATTGCTGTTCCTTAGTCTCGCTAAAACTCGAGAACAGCTGAACGGATTTATCTTATCTTAGTCTTGAAATGTTCGTGGAGGTTCAGGGAAGGTATAAAAGGTGAGAAAAATTGGAATAATTGCCGGGAAAACCCTAAAAACAGCCCTTTTCTATTTCCCATACAAACGCTTTTTTTGACATTAGACTTGACAACTAACTAATATGTCAATCATTCTGTTTGATTGAAACAAGAAAAAACTTGATTATTTATGGCCTCTACGACGGAATAGAGTTCGCCTGGTCAGCTATACATATATTACTAATGACGAAACTAACGCGGACGAAGTCGCGGGCAAAACTAGTATATATATATATTATATAACACACCTATACTATATGCTTGGATCGCTTGAATGATATGACATCCATCACGAAGTCAAGAAACCTTCAATATCTGTACCAGTAACGACCTTGTAATCCCTACTAATATTATAAATGCGATAGTAACTCTGTCTGTCTGTCTGTTACCGTTTCACGCCTAAACCACTGAACTGAATTTAATGAAATTTGGTACAGAGATAGAGTTGACCTTGAGAAAGAAGGTAGGATATTTTTTATCCCAGACTTTTGAAAGGTTCTCTTGGAAACGCGATATAACTGAATTCCATGCGGGCGGAAATCTAGTATTTGGATAAATCGATCAAAATTTTAATTCACTTATACATTATGTATATGTGGTGTTATAAACATTTTTATAGTCATTTAATGAAGTGGCCTGCGCAATTAAATTGATGACATCATGGCCTATGTGATGTGTCTTAGTAGCTATAGGTAATAAGAGCACATTTCAATCAAGTGACGGCGAAGCGTCGGTAGCGTCGCGACGCTGTATAGGAACCGGACGTAAGCGGTAACCGCGGTATTAATCTATAATAATAAATTTTGAGTGTCTGTTTGTAGTATTAACATAAACCTCATTCATTAAATACATATGCAACACAAAATCGCATTTCTGTATGTCTGTCTGTTTGTTCCAGCTCTGAAATTACGGTACGGATTTTAACAGTACTTATACTGCCAGACAGCTGCTGTATAAAAGAATATAATTATTTCATTGATATTAATAATAAAAATAAACTAGTAACTCGTAGACAAAGTCGCGGTCACAGCTTGTGTTATATATAATATATATTTTATACATATTATTGTTATAACACCGTCACAGTCTCCGCCCAACCGTGATGGTAGCTTCACCTTTTGATACTATAATTAGGTATTATTTTCTAATTGCCCCCACATCATCGTCGTTCCAATATCATAATACATGTACAGTCTATAATGTGTCTTATTCTCACCTATCGCTGGGTCTAGAACAGCCTGCGCCGCTTGCTCTTCACCTATGGGCGTCTTGAGGCATATTTTCTTGAGTTTCATAGCGACCGGTGAATCCTCGGACTGGGCAACTGTAAAAAGATGTCTTATTAATGGAATACATTTTATCATATTTAAGAATTATTAGAATTTATTGCATTAGAAAGTAAATATCATCTAATAAACTATTATAAATTAATCATCAATACGAAATGAAGACAACAGCTGATTCATAAAATGCATTTCAAGTTGTGGTTTTCCAAAGTTAAATCCTACAAGCGGTACTAAGATTATTGGGTATCAACTCGTTCTTGAGCAGTGCTCAGTGATAGTAACAGAATTGTACGACCAACAAAAGATATGTTACATACTTTAAGTATGAATTATTTAGTTATTTTTATTATACAGGGTGACTGGTGAATTACTATCAATATTTAAGGAGAATACTCGGTACATGATTCTCATTCGGATTATATAAAAAAAATAGGTACTTAATTTTTGACCAAATTTCTGTATAAATAAATAATGTGTGGACACGTTCCAAGTGTTCCAAGTGTGGACGCGTGCGGCGGCGTGCTGATACAACACAACACCGCCGCACGCGTATGTGTGTGTGTGTGTGTATACCTAATCTGTAGGGTGTTCACACGATGCGTAATTAATTACATAACTTTTGGTTAACTTTACTTAGAAGTTTATTAATATTTATGTTATATTAATTTTTATTTCGTCATATATGATCGTCAAATATGACGTCCTCAAATATCGATAGTAATTCACCAGTCACCCTGTATATATACATATCTATGTATTAATGTATATCGTTGGTTATCCTTGAATCGTGTCCTTGGCGCGTGTTTCGTCTGCGACCTTGCTGATAGGCCTCCGGGTCACGACTTACGTACGAGGGAGGGACTCACTTACTATACACGAGGCTGATTGATTACACAGACAATCCATTATAGGCTATAATAGCCTCTGATATAAAACTATATATATAAAGATACCTATCTCTATTATAATAATTCGTTAGTCATATCGCACTCAAAGTCGAACGGTCTTACTATGAGTCTCGATCGTCAAACTAAACGCTGACAGTTTCTAGTATATAATGGAACATAACCTTATGAATTTAATTTCATTACGCTGACTCATGGTAAGGGTGCCCAAACAATACCTTTGCTCAGTAATTAACGCGATCATACTCATCGTAGAAGTCTCCATATCAGGAACAAACTAATACATTCTATAATAAAATATATATTAAAGTATGTATTATATATTACAGTATAGTCACACACACACACACACATACACACAGTCCCCGACCTTGAGGTGAGAACTTCGTCTAAAGTATTGGGTCGCGGCCACACTCGAGGACAGGAATACTCCTATGACATTTTACAACTAAACTTTATCTACTGGCTCAGCTTTCGCTTAATATGTTATTGGACATGTACTTTATGAGAGACAAAGTGTTTGGAAATATACGTTATAATAATCGAATACACAATTTTTTTTCCTCTTCAGAAAACGCGGTAAATTCTGGGTAAAACAGTATTTGCCTTAGGTTTTAAATAACAAATATAATAATATTTTTTTATGTTGATATATTTTTAGTAACCAAAATGAAAAGTAAATCTAAAGAATCTAAATAATAAAATATTGATTATTATCCATAAATCGCGATTCAATACGTAGTATGTTTTACACACTTTAAAAAATGTCTTTAACAAAATATCCGTGTCCAATATATAATAAAAGGCTCGTGTTACTTTTATAGGAATCTGGTTCACGGTCACCGGGAATGGAAGGAGGCCAAAAGGTTCCGCGATGGATCGGGGAAAGTTGGCTCACGAGACGGAGACGGGGTTCGTTTTCATTGGGATACCGCCCCACTGAGACGGCACGTAACTTGGTCGACAGCGAGTATTGTGGCTTGACTAAAAACAATAATCAATATTCATTAAGTAATTAGGGGCGGATTTGGTTAGCTTTGATGTTACAAGTTATATATATGGAACATCTTATAAGCATGACGACTGCATGTAGCTTTGATGTGAGATGAGTTTTACAAAACGCTGTCATTAACCAAAGTCTTTTATAACGTGTGTAATGTATTCACGGCGTGTGGTGTCGCTAGTGTGTCGCGGCCCGCGGTTGTCAGCCGGCGATACACTACACAGTACACGGGCAGGTGCAAGGTGCACGCTGCGCCGGGAGGCTGTCACCCTCCCCCCGGCCGCCGTCACCCCCCGCACCCACCACCCCCGGCCCCCGCACGCCATCTTAACAAATCGATAGGATATGACTGTTCTCAACTTCGCGAGCACGACATTTGGGCGCGGACCGAATGACCCCCCGCCTACCCTCCGCCTCCTCTCATTTGATTACGTAACGACAATAATAAACAAATGTTTAATATAAATTATCTTTTATTATATCTGAGATAAAAATAATCAACACATCGAGGTAATGGATATTTCATGATCTTTACGTGTGATGTTTTTATACCGTAGCATATATTACGAGAACAGTAGGTACTCAATGAAGGCTGCTGTATATATTCTATCATAGTCTACATTAATAATTTATATGTATAGAATGCAGTTATTAACACTAAATTTCACTGTTCATATGTATGTATGTGAGAGGCATGTATAAAACATCAGCTCACGTCGTTCACCGCAGGGCGGAGGTCGCGGGACGGAGGGCGAGGGCGGTTCCTCTGCTTGTATTTATTAAAATATTCATGGCCGCTAATGACACGTCACATGATGCCGTATCAAACTCCTCCAGATACAAGCACAGCCGTGGCTCGGTGTATGTCAATACAAACTCCGTACAAACTAATCAAATCACCAACCAATCAAACAATTCCATACATCCACAAAGTTTCCCTGTTATATAATTATTTTCTAGAGTATCGTCAATTTTTATTCCATCTACAACGTGAACTAGACACTCGAAATCTATAACTGGTACATACACAAAAAAAAACAAATATTTCATATTACCTTCTCTTCCCGTTTCATTTAAAAAATACGGGTTTTTTATTTTTATTTTTTTGTTAATATTCAAAATCTAAAAAGTAGAAACTGTATTGTGTACCGCCGTACATATTGTATTCCGGGAATACAATATTTTAGGAGTATCGAGTTAAATTTGTATTGTACGGAGAATTTCAGTTATCTTCATGAAATACACGCTCTTGGTCCTTGTAGGTATTTTAGGTATTGTATTTGAATAATGTTAGAAAAAATTGTTCAGCTTAATGAGATTATTTAAAATACTTTAACATTTTCGTTCTAAATAATTTCAAACAAACATGTCCTACTAACTGATCTACAAAATAGTTGAAGTCACATCACAATCGGATCAGCCTTTTCAAAGGTTACTATAATTTAAAAATATACATATATAACTATAACTTAGTCTTTGTGAAAACATAATAATTTTGATATACTTGTCAATCTAACTTCACTCTTAAGTCCCAATTGACCATAATTAAGGTAACACTGACTTCTTCAAATATGAATAATTTCATATAATATTAATTTATTGAATTATATATTAATTAATTATGTATCAAAATGAATGATCAAGTCGGACCAGCATCAGCTTCAATGTGAGCTCGTGAAAGTGATTGTAGCTGTCTCGCAAAATTTACACAACACGATCATTACTTTTAATAATATAAGAGAGGATTGCGTAAATATTGTAAAAACTATGCAACGTACAAAACTATACAATTAATAATAATTTTTTACTTGAACTATAATGAAAAACAAAACATTTTACTACTTATCTGCGATAGAATTAGTATGTAATGTTACATTTCGTCATATTTAATTAAAAAAATATATAATTATAAAATATGTACGTAAAATAAACTTGTTTATTTTTTTGTAAAAATTACAAGTATTTTTACATTCGTACCCTTAGTAGGTGATTTCATCGACTGAACACTGACTAAATTTCTTAACCACAAGATATTGAATACATTAGTTTTGTTCGATAACTGATGAACGTCCAAACTGCATGTGTTGAAGTGTCAGTCTCGAATAATATCTATAAGCAACCTAATATGTACGTCATGGATAAGATTATAGTGCACAATTTACGAGAATAATTACAACTAATGAACATATATAAGGTTAATATTATTTAAATAATAAAAAACCTGCTTTAATATTACAACACACATAATAGTATTGTTTATATAATGAGATCTAAGATTTTTGCGAGTATTCATTTAAATGAAACTAATATTTATAATACTACGCGACTTTTTTTTTTGATTATAAACTACATACTCCAGACGTTTCGGTTACTTTATGGCAACCGTGATCTCTGTAAAGTAACCGAAACATCGGAAGTATATAGTGTATAATCAAAAATAAAAATGCGTAGTAAATCCGAAAATATTATTTTCAGTTTTGTTTACAGTTGGTATCATAAGTAATATAAAATTCTCAATACTAAGTAAGTTACGTTAAAAATAGCATTTTAACCAACACCAATAAAGTAACAGAAATCGGTTATCCGAAAACAAACCTTATGTATATTACGAATAAAGTTTCCGAATAAGTAAAAAAAAATATTCAAACAATAGTAAGTAAGGAAAAATTCATTTAGATTATAAGCAATATTATGTAAGATTAAATACTGTATATACACAATGAAAATGATATATACATATTCATGTATTTGATAAAATATTAAATTTAATATTACTCAGACATTTTATTTTTCAAATCTCTGAAGATACGATTCATAAAACCTTGATTTCATAGAAAAAGGGAGAACTTCTTCAATTTTTTTTATTCAAAATGTAATAAAGTTTATATACCTACAGTATATAAAGATAAAATATTTGATTGCGTTCATAGTATTATAAAACTTTAAATTTTGACGTCTTCTTTCCTGTACTGTATCAGCGTATATAAAATTTTGTTTATTATTTTGACGAAGTTCGTAGTGTACAGTAATAATGGAAAATATTTAATGGAAAATTTTGTTCCAATACATAACTATTAATGGTAAGCATTAATTAAAAATTATAAATTTATATAATATCTCGTAGTGTATTAAACTATAAGTATATATGTATAGTATATAGATACAGTGTGAATCATGTTTTCGAACTACAACGCTTATCACGAGTTAACATCGCGACACTACAGACAGAACGTTTTCTCATTCAATAATACGTTACTACTATAACGAGCAGGGTTTATGACTGAAACTGTTGACGCACCGTTTGTAGTTTTACGTTGTAAACTTGTAGTATGGATTATGTCCTACAGAACATATTAAAAAGTAGTATGTATTGTAACCTTCACCTGTAAATAAACTCGTTAATTTCTTTTATATATTAGAAACGTATATAACAAAGTTTTTGCTTCATTTCCTCAGTCTGATATAATCGTTTTTGTAAGCAATAAAAATAAATGAGTTTCGGCGTAAACGATAATGAATCCGCCTTCTATTTTTATGTTGATAAAGCTTATGTATATATGTGTGTCGTAACTTGACACGGATGTACGGTTGAGTTGTTCGTTTCCTGTAGATAATTACAAGGAACACATACTAACGTGCGCTTTCTCCGTCCGTGTCACCTTCATGATAATATAACTTATATATTATATAAAAATTCTCCCGACTCTAAATTTCATAGTCGTATGTCTCCACTCACGGGTGTATCTGAGATCGCATCTCATACATATTGTTCTTCAGTTGGTGTTGGTTCTATGTGTATTGAAACAATGAGACGGTCACGTACAAGTGCGGATCGCTCGGTGATGCGCGTGGTTCGTTGACCCCGTCATCTAACCGTGCCCCCCCGCGCCCCTCCCGCCACTGTGACCGTCCATCTCTTACCACACTCCTCCCCCCTTTCCCCCCCCCGCCCCGGTCACGGTCTCACTTTCGATGCGCCGGCGGCTGGTCCGTCCCTGGTGACGTCATATGAACGGTGCTCTCCGCTGTATGTTTGTATTCTTCATTAGAACCTCCATGGGAACCGTGCTAACATCAGATACTGCCTTTACTTTTAAGTCTATATGACTTGTAATTTTGTTTGTTGGGTTTTTCACTTTTTAAATGTAGTGGTTAAGTTTTATAAAAATATATACATCCCTACTAATATTATAAATGCGAAAGTAACTCTGTCTGTCTGTCTGTCTGCTACGCTTTCACGCCTAAACCACTGAACTGATTTTAATGAAATTCGGTACAGAGATAGAGTTGACCTTGAGAAAGAACATAGGATAGTTTTTATCCCAGACTTTTGAAAGGTTCTCTTGGAAACGCGATATAACCGAACTCCACGCGGCGAAGCTGCGGGCGGAAAGCTAGTATACTATAAAAGATACAATAAGTCACTGATCGCTTGTGAGGTCATTCGTAAGGCATGTTAATTTCGATTGTCCATTAAAAAAAACCCTTTTATTATAATTACAAGCGGGTCAGGTCGGGGGAACATAAACCGCACGTAATTAGTGACGAAATCGTCGTAGTCCTTGTGTACACTAGCCGGCTAGACGAAGGAAAGTGTGAAATTCCAAGTATTAGTGTCAACGTAGCCTTGCTAACAGACGGTGCTCGATTTCAGAAGCTGACATTGGAAGGCTGGGCGGCAAACTTCCAAGACGCTCGTTGTTTTAATCTCATTGTGAAATTAAATAGGTATTCCGATAAAACAATGGTGAGGCAGACCATCGACATTATTGTATTGAAAATGAATTCGTACAAAACATTCATTTTTAAACTCAATATCCATATAAGAACATTGAAAAATGAAAATACCTGTTACAAATGCTGTTTTTAATGAAAATGAGTTTAAAAATCATTTGAAAGCGAGTCAAGGTAATAAGTAAGTTAAAAAAAAAGTTGTTGTAGGAAGCTATTAAAACTATATAAATATCATCATAAGTGCCAGATAGGGTAAAAAAAATACACTTATAAGACGTCATACTATTGGAACAACAAAAAAAATGTTTGTGACATCAAAATAAATTAACGACGTCATTTTATTAAGAACAAATAAAAAATCAATACTTTAACCTTTACTATTCAAATAAAATCAAGAAAATATTAATTAAATTAAATCTTATAGAAATAGGTACACATGTATATAAATGTATAGATAGATATCTAATATTTATTTTGTCATATAAAAAATTAATCACAATGCAACTTATATATACGAACTATGTAATACATTCATATATGTACGTCGGTCCTGTAGTAATACACGTACATATATCGTACGTAATTTTTTTCCGTTTCCCATCTCCTTATAAGCCAAGCGAAGGTCGATGTTTATTAATATTTCATTACTGTATATAGTGAAGATGAGAATGTAACATCAACAAGGGTCACCGGTCACAATTAAATGAGGGCTAAATATATACCTGAGGGAGTGTCGCTCGATAAGGGACGGGGACCCGGGGGTCCAAAAAGTTTTGGACGCCTACTGATCTAACAGTTGTTTTGGTGGTGTGAATAAATTCTGCGTGAACATTTAATATCACTTTAATATCAAGAAATTCTGTAGCGTATTCCATACAATGAAAATTTGTTTACGTTTTTTATCTCGTCTCATTGGATACAAACATATTATGATAGCATATATTCATAGTATTCGTCAATACCCTAGTAGTAAATGTAGAAGCAGCGGATTATAACATTGCATAGTTATACAAACCTATGAAACGAAGTAAGAAACGATCTTTCGTAACCAAAAATATCTGTGATGTTAGGTCGTAAGAATATCGTATTATATAAAACTTAAACAATACTAAGAGAAGGATATATAACTTATATACACTAAAAAACGGAAGAGTGCCATAAATCAAGATGGCCACAAACAAATACATAATATTTAATAAAAATAAATACTACTTGCCATTTTTTACTATATAAGTAATTCTATGTTAGAAACCTACCTATCACTTCGACAAGGATACATTTACAGTCTCTTTCTTCCATTTTCTTTCCTTCACTACATACTCATAATATCACAAGCATGAACTACCGACTTTGGTAACTATAACAAAATAAGCAGAAGCGTAATAACAAAAACTTCTCGTACAAGCATTTTTGACAAAATTATAATAATAAATAGAAATGAGTTTTAATCAAATTTTCGTCAAATAATTAAGTTCCCAATCTGAATTAAGGTGTATAATATTTGATGATACTAATGAGTTAGTTATTATTACTAAGGCTTTTAAAGTATATAAAAAATATATAATGGAAGGTATTAATTTAAAGTAATAAGTAATTAAACTAGCTTTAAAAACATTTAATTTTTACTATTTTCATTAAAATAATATATTTAATGCAAGTCAATAATTTTATCAACCGCATATTCAATCCGGTTTTGTTACATGTACACTTGAGATCAGTTCTCTTACTATTAGTTCGCGTCGTTACACTACATACGGAGCGTATGTCGTATTTTTATATATGAATTTTTGAACGCTAAAAAATTGATAGTACCATCGTAGATTTTTTATTAAGGAATTTTATACATTTTACATGCAATTCGAAGATGCAATTCCTAACAAGGGAACCGATTTAAATGAAACTAATATTTTAGGATTCGGATAGACTACATAGTCCCGACGTTTCGGCTACTTTACAGCAACCGTGATCACGGGCAGACGAGATGTCATATGTCATCCGAAAATATTAGTTTCATTTAAATGAGTACTCGCGAAAATCTTAGATCTCATAAAGGGCATTTATGTTCTAAAATTTGATAATGAACTGTATATAGTCCGAATAAAATATATATTTACACTAAGGATAGTATAATCTTCTTAATAAGTTAAAATTGGTTTTACTAAATGAAGTAATACTTCTAAAATTAGTCAAAGGTATTTCCACTGATTGGTATATGAACAAAAAAAAATTCCCTTACATTAAAATAATAAAAATAACTAAATCAAACATCATGTGTTATATAATATATATATAATTATCCTACTATGTCTCGGTGAACTCAATACCTGTGAGTAGATCACATCACGTAATTGAAAATTGGTATCAAATCCAACCTTTTAACTGGCTACTTATATATTCATGAGGCACTTCGGTAAATGACAGTCTTTAGTGACAATCTCTTATGGCAAATAAATATTATATTACACATATAAAGGTAAAAGGTAAAGATTCCACGTCAATACTTATAGAAAGCTACAGTGGGTGTTATAAACAAAAAAATATTTCTTATTTAATAATAGAGTAAAATATTTCTTAAGTAAAATTGTAATCAGATCAATAGGGATCTTATAGACGTCATATAAAAGGGGAGACTTTAAAATAATGACTGACGTAAAAGAACAAAATTAACATAAATTAAAATTATAATACAACTTTATGAATATATTTTTATTAGAATAAAAAAAACACTATACATCTCTAATAAGTAGGACTCCTAAATCCGACTTAAAAGTTCTATATTACAGCTGCAAGTCCGTAAATTCAAATTAATTATTAAATTTTTATTTTTTAACTCCTTACTTTATTACTTTCATAATATAGAGCTTCTAAAACGAGACGTTGTAAGTCCCTTACGAGATATTTTTATAAAATTGTTCCATAAAGATGTAGGTTTCTCAATGGCTTTGTTATTAAAAAATCTTTTAATCATAATATGTATAGAATGGAATATTAAAATTTATATACTTAAATTTTTCTCTTTGATAATAAAGTTGGAGTAAATCTTATGTTAAATTTTATTTTGTATATTATATTGTTATAGAAGTTTCTAGACTCCCACAGCGATCGATAGTCCGCTGTGCTATGGTTATTATAGGATAATCTTCTATTTATAGAAAATAATCAAACTCATACGTACATACACATGGGCTCGTCTGACGTACTAAACTATTTGAAGACCAAATGTAGGCACGGTTATACCGAAATAACAAGCTTTGATTCTTTATATACAACCCATGATAACTTTTCCCTACTAATATTATAAATGCGAAACTAACCCTGTCTGTCTGTTACGCTTTCACGCCCGAACCACTGAACTGATTTCAATGAAATTTGGTACAGAAATAGAGTTGACCTTGGCAAAGTACATAGGATAGTTTTTATCCCAAACTTTTGAAAGGTTCTCTTGGAAACGCGATATAACCGAACTCCACGCGGACGAAGCTGCGGGCGGAGAGCTAGTTATTTATAGTACTGGGAACAGTATTCGGAAGAGAAAGAAGGAGAACTAATCAAATAAAATCCTTCATAAAAATGATGGGTATATATATATATAGTTTTTCTAACCGTCGCTTAAGAGAGGAATAACTAAGGAAGCTGCTTCTAAAGTAACTTAAGATAATACTACGCGTACATAGATATGCCCAGATAAAAATTATCAATGATTTCTGTCGCTGAGCAAACATTACACAATGATAAAAGTTCCACCTAACTATGTTTTATTTATATATAATGTCGAATCCTTTACTTCCACTGTTCAATAATCGTTATGAATTATATTACGTATATATGTACTATGTCATTCTATTGTATTTGTTCTGAGCTTTGTTTTTCAGACTATATTAACAGAGAGTTAGGTTATTTCAATTTCCTAATTACTATTGGTGGTAAACTTTTAAACAATGATATTAAAAATCAACTCTACTCTCTAGATAATGCATCAGAACAGCATCCCTAGTCGATGACTTCCGTATGGCCTTTAAAAGTATTAGCTTGGGTTTCATACTACTCATAGTATGTATAATAGTCCAATGTTTGTCATACACACAGTATGTGTATATGAAATGTGTCATTCGCTTCCAGCTAGGTCGATATCGAGTACTTACTTTGATGCTTATCAGCTAATTGTATGAGAGGGTTGGGCAGGTCCCGCCGCCTGTAGAAGCACATGACTTTTGCCTCCACGTTGCCAGACGACGTCTTGTTTAGTTCTTCTATCCGCCGGATCTGGTACGGAGACGTCGACGACGTCTCGAAATAGACGCAGTCTGATGGAAATATATACACATATTAGGAAATATATCTTTATATATATAATTCTTCTGTGAGTGTGTATTTCACTGAACTTCTCTCAAACGAATGAACCAATTTTGATGAAATTTTTTGTGTGTTCAATCTGGGAATGGTTTAGATCCACAATTTTGTCCGGTGGACAATGTTTTTTTAATTAATTTTTAATTTATTAGTAGTTGTTGATACAAACGTTTTTTTTGACATTAGATTTGACAACTAACTAATATGTCAATCATTCTGTTGCACTTCAAAACACGGAGATTTATGGCATTAATAGGTAAACTCCAAAAATATAAATAAAAAAACGTAACAGATATTTCTTGATTTTAGGGCGATACGAAGTTCGCCGGGTCGTCTAGTATACTGGGTGTTCTAATGTCGATTTAAAACTTATTTGGTTTATGTAACTGACCTCTGATTGATATTTTTTAAGTTTTACTATTTTTTATAATAAGCTTATACTTATATGTATACATGCCTTCAAGGGTTGACACAGTTTTTAGAACACCCTGTATACATATAGTATGACCTACATGTCCAAATTAATTATCAGTCTATATATAACGCGGATGTATTACGTATAAAATCAGTTGCGATGTTTATGTGAGAAATAAATTTTATTGGCACCAACGATTTGCACTCATTACATTATATCCGTCTTAGTATCGAAATTACACGAAAACTAATAGGTTTATGGGACAAATTAGAAGCGTTTAGAATAATTTCTCATGGACAGAGTTATTATAGAATAATATACCAAGGATACTTAATACGGAATTCGACTAACTTTATATCCTGACGATCGTTGCATAAAACATTTAATATACTTGTTCTACTCCTACTATTACATAGAATGTTTAAAATATATAGATGTTATTATTTTAATAATATATAATAATTAAAGAAAAACCTTATTCTGTACATTAATTGCGTTTTAATTTTTAATTAGTATGATAACATTTCCGTTAACAGTAATATATATTTTTATTTATATTAACAATGAGGTCATTATTACATCACACATCAAAGTACTCATAATATTTTCTAATCAACAGTACATATATACAAACATGCGTGTGTATATATAAATGCCTTAAATTCGTAGTACTACTCCCTTTATAAACTTGAGCTCCAACCGGTTAACAGCGCGAAATGAAAGCGAAAAGCGTGGCCGCGATGCCTTCGGACTTAAAGCTACACATACTATGACGACACTACCATTCGCTTGTATGAAAAAAAAACATATATACAAATTTTATATTTATAAAGAATTCATTATGAATTATGATATATAAGTGATTGTGAGATAAAACTTTGATTTTCAGTGAAATTATACTTGAAATAACACGCGATACACATATAGAATGTACATAGAAATGGTGATTCAAATCTAAGATCATAATATATCTACCACTCTATAAAATATCACTATGTAGAAAGTATTGTTAATTAAGATTGTAAATAACATGAACATGTTTATTTCGTACTGCAAGTAATCTATACCCAAAATTCTCTCTATATGTATGTAGAGACAAAATCTACGCAACTGTACCACCAATCTATACTCAAAATTTTCTCTGTATACATGTATGTATGTATGTAACAAAACTATATCACCAATGTCCCCTTGCTAAGTCTTCGTCCGAACCTCATGAATTAACAAACAAAATGGCGTCATTTACCGTTACCCCGCACAATACAACACACTACACTCAAAGCACAATGACAGCCAACCGTCACTATAATCCTAAGACAATCTAAATGTTACGATAAAATCAATAAATTTCTGGAGGTTTATAAATATATTAATAACTAATAAGAGTTTTATTTCAGATATAAATGTGTACTTGATGAAATCGAAGTATATAAATACCACTCAATTTAATTATACCTATACAATTATTATTAAATATTAATATAAAAGTGATAACTTCGTATCATCATTATGTACAAATAAATTTCATATTCTAAAAATATTTTTCAGATTTATGGGTTGATATCGTAATTTTATTTCTATTGTCATTAGAGTAAGTACTCTCAATACATTAACAAAATACACATTTAAATTAACTATTAAACTGATTAGTAATAATGTATTATTAACACAGTGATCTTATAAATTAATGACATTTCATTTTTACGTCAGATTCATTAATTTATTGTCGACTAAATACTAATGTAGAACAAACTTTTAAATGTTTTTCACATATTAAAAAAAAAATCCAACGAAAATTTAGTAAATAATTTGTCATGTCCCGATATTTTTTCTACTTACGTGTTAGAAATCGTGATTCTTAACAATTAAACAATAAAGTGGTAGATCTGGTGCGATATAATCCCTACTAAATTTATATTATAAATGCGAAAGTAACTCTGTCTGTCTATTACGCTTTCACGCCTAAACTACTGAACCGATTTTAATGAAATTTGGTACATAGATAGAGTTGACTTTGAGAAAGAACATAGGATAGTTTTTATTGCAGACTTTTGAAAGGTTCTCTTGGAAACGCGATATAGCCGAACTCCACACGGGCGAAGCTGTGGGCGGAAAGCTAGTAGTATATAATTCATTAATGATATTATTATTAACGTTATAGGAAGACGGTGATAATATATCCTTATAAATACTACGATTATTTTATCAGAATCCAAACAGTCGGATGTTCTAATGTATCAGGTGCGTGTTCGTGTGTTGTGTAGTAGAACACAGGAGACACATGGCCCAGGCGACACGAGGCGTACATACGTCGACCGGCGTGGCTGCATGTTTAATATACATAGGTTTATGTAAGTAGAGGCATTATGCGGCAGCGATGTTAACGGCCGTACAGTTTTGCCAAGACTTTAGCGTATTTTTGGAACGTGTCAATAAGTATAGTATAGTAATTTTAGAACGGCCACGTCATCAGCCAGAGGTGAAATGATCGGATTTCCCAAGTATCGAACGCGATTTATAAAATATTCATTCTAATGGCAAGTAACGAAATAATATGATACGTGTGAGTGAGATTTAGGACTATAATTATGATTAATATTTAATTGTACAGGTCGATAAAATGTAATGAGAATAATTTGTACCTATCACAAAACATAGGAATATACAAATGTATCGTATTTTTTTTTAATTTAAAATATACAGGCGAAGAAAATACACGATGATGTGTTCCCAACTTATAACTTATTCGATATAATATACAAAATATTAAAGTAAAAAGAAAATATTTGACCGATAAATTGAATGGGATCTTTACCAAAAATTAAAAGGTAAGAAGAATTTCTGCTTAAAATGATACAATCTTTTACAATGGGACGGAAGAGCAGGTGGATTAAGATCAGCATTTAATAGGTTGGAAGAAAAAGCAATTTGAACTTAAAAAACATTTAATTACTGATACCCAAATTTACTTCTGATTCGTTTATTAAAAAAAAATCACACTCGATATATCCATATAGTATTTCTCAACAAAAACATACACATCTTCATATAAAAATATTTAATAAAAAAAGGTAATTTTGCGTAAAGGTGTGGTAGAATGTTGAGTGTTTAACGAACTTTTGTAATCATCCATATTCATAAGACTTCATGAGACATCTGTTATAAACGAAAAAAAGGTGTTTTTTTTAGAGACAACACTCAAGGGATTGTGAGAAGTACATGGACTAGGTTTTCGAACAATATAGCCACTGTACATAAGTATACGTGTTGACGGAGAATGATGTAGAAAGAGGTTTTGCTTTTAGATTTTCATTAGGGTCGCGAAATTGGCACTGCAGTTCAAGTATCGCCCTTGACCAGTTCCCGCCCAGAGGTTCTTGATGTTGAATAATATTAATGATTAAGTTTCAGAAATTATTGACCTCACATTTTAGTACATTAAAGTCAAACTTTTCACTAGAGACCATTGTTATTTAAACTAATGTTAAATATTCTACGTCGCTGGGTCGTGCCAACCCTTGTTTAAGTTTGTAATTTCGGCGCCGATCGATTTCAATCGTTTCAAGTAATTAACGTCACTTAAAATTCTTCTAACCTGCCAAACTAAGTTTACCGACTGGTTCGTACAGCATCGAGATTATTGTGAGTTATACTATTAATAGTTCAGTACTATATTAAAATAATTATGTTCAAACAGTAATATTTGAAGCTATGTTTTGTCTGATCTCTGTGTCTCGGTTGATTTAAATATTAAAAAAAAACTGTTTAAATTTAATTCTGAACCCGACCTTATTTAGATTCGATCTACCTTATCAATTATTCTACATATGGTAATTCAGTTGGAACGTATGGGTTTGGTTTTTTAGAAGAAAGACATACAAACTTTACGTTTAGACTACTTTTTGTTTTCACCGTTTTTGTTTCAACCAAGATAAGGGGACAGTTTCGCGCCTCTAAAAAGAACTTCATCTTAGTCAGATATTTCTTTGAGGCTCAATAGTTCGCGATCATAATGTTAATAACTAATTTAATATAGGCTAAATACATTTTTCACTATTAAAAACTAGGAACTCAATTGAAGTGTGGTTTTCAAATTGTATTTAATATATTGGCTATTTCGGTCATTTGGTTTCGTTAGTCTGTGTTACGCTCTCTATAATAATATTAACCACATTTAACAATAAATTTCAATTACATTAAAAGTTTAAATGGTGAACGGAATTCAACAATTATTTTAGTACTTGATACATGTTTAAATTTAATATTGCTTTATATGAGATGATAACAGTCTTCGTTAATTGATTAGATTTTCGAATCTCAATAAGAATACACTTTAAATAAGCTGATATTAATATTAAATTTTGTGGTAGACGCTACTTAAGTATCGTCTTTAATAAATATTAAATGATATCTTTTATTTAAGATATTCTAAACAAAACTTTTTTATGTACATTCTGAACAGAAGCTATGTACTTATTTATACATTATATGTACACAACCAAGCTGATATTTTAGTACGGCGCTAAGTTTTCGGTTGTTTGAATTAGCTCAAGATGTTTTAAAAGCACGTGATGCTTTTGTAAACACTTACCAATTAAGTGTTTGTTTAAATATACTAAAAAATATATATATCAATATGTGCACATTTGATGTCAATGACCTATCAATATCGTGGCCGCGGACCATAGCCATGACGAAGTAGTTTCGTGTAAATAATATTTAAAAAAATCATTTTAGAATATTTACGTTTCCAAAAGTGACGTAAAATTATTATGAATTATGCAATTTGTATCTTATTCCGTAAAATTTGCGTCATTATAAAATAATTACTGTTTTATGAAAAACTTTAATCGGTTGATTTTAAGAAAGTGTCACAAGTCGAGGCTGCCGACAACGTACGATCTAGTTTTAAGTTGTATAACGACTTTACATATTACTTGTATAATATGTTTGTATATGACCACTGAACTTTTTAAAAAAAATCAAAGTAAATTTATATTTCATTCTATGTTAGATAGGATTTTTCTGTTGATTAAAATTCTAGTAGCACGATCGAGAAAAAGATACGATTTAGGTAAAAAACATTATTTGAATAATAAAAATTAAAATGTCTGTTCCTATGCGAATTCAGTGTGTACGTTTAACGATAGCTGTCTTGAGTGGCGAGTAAAGAAGAGCCGTAGAACGGCGTCGTGGTAGCTCGGTCCTCGGTACATTTTTAGTAAAATAATAATTTATTTTAACTGGTCGGTCGAGTTTAGCTTGACACGACCAGTTTATTGTTCGGAAACGTACTTAGGTATGCAACTTTCACCGACGGACTGTGGTAATTGCGAGCTCATAGCGTCACACAAAACGTTGTTACCTATATTAAACATGCATTACACGTGTTAAAAAATACACATACATCAAAATACATGCTTATTTGTACAAGTTTATAATAATCAAGTATGGAAAGGATAATTATCGATGGCAAGAGTCATTTTATTTTTTCTATTAATCTACTATTATAGCGTAAAACATGATAAAGTTTAGTCGTACGACAAACGGCGTACTGTTTGTTATTACGTACGGGGATGGATGCGACACGGAACAGATGTGCTTTTAAAATTAAATGACATATAAATATGACCCTCTAGCGGGTAAACGCCTCATAATCTTCAACAATAATAGAACCGACCCAGCTGCCTAACACTGCCATTGTATGGATGTTTAATTTTTTTTGCAAGATGTTACTTTTAATGTACCTTTAGAACATTAAACTTTCAGTCGATATTAAGAACTTTTATAACAACTGATGAATTTTTATAACCGCGTCATAAAAAATGTGACTAACGATGTTTTTGATACAGGTGATCCATATAAACAAAATTAATGTGGACTAAAGTTATACATTAGATATACAGACATCTAAATCATTATAATAATATTTTTGTGTATTTTTTTTTTTACATGAGACCCCTAATAAAATATTAATTTAATTAACAACAAATATATTTAATCAAATAGCAATAATAATTACAAGATCACAGAAAAAATTACCCTATGATAACAAAGGAATGCTTTTGTTTCTCCAAAATATTTATCATAACAATTTCTTAGTATTTAATTAATCATATGATTATTATGTACCTGAAATCTTCAGAACGTATTAAATCTTGTAATAATTTTTCAAATGGCAAACTTTCTACCATAAATTACTTTTTATGTATCTTGTGACGGGTTTTTTAAGAGAATACATTGAAATACTCTACGACTTAGGTTACCTATCAATGGCATAAATTATATTTTGCATCCAAATAAATATATATATGATATAATTGCATATATATTCTACACTAGTGTTTGAGATATATACATATATTAAATTACGTATTTAGTGAATTTTAATAATTGATTATTCTGGAATTTTATTTATATGTATTCAGAATGTGAGTTAGGAAAGATGTGTATAAGATGCAATCAGTTAAAAATATTAATCTTTTTGAATATTATAATATCATTATTTATGTAAATTACTTAGTTTTAATATTATTATAACAAAATTTAAGTCAGAACTGGTAATGTTTACTTTATAAATGATAAGACTTATCTAAAACACTAGCAACAGATTACTTTATACTCTAACCAATTGAAATGACTCATAATATCTTAATTAATTACTGAATATTCGGTTAAATTTTACACTGTAACTATTATTGTTATTTTCAAGGAAAATTATCATGTACTTTGCAACAATGGTTCAGACATAAGTTATGAAATTATCATATGTATTTTTAATTTAAAATAAAACCTGTTGTCGTTTTATCAAAGGCCAATGAACTCATTTAGGCATCAGCCAATGAAGGGAATATAAAAATTTTGTACATTTACATTGTTTTTCATGTTAGCATATATTATAAAAATTTACTTATATACATCTACCTAATAAACTTATTTACATATACAAAGACAATGGATGATACAAATCAATAATTATGAGACACATTAGATCACTCCGCGGCATTTCCTTAATGTTAACAAATTATTAAATATTAATTAAATTATTTAAAAGTTTCATTATGGTAAAGAGCTTTTAAAGTAAATTGATAGTTGTAAATAATATATACAGGTTGTTCTTATTCTATACAAATGAATAGAAGTATAACATTTCAACAATAAAAGTAAAATTCCCTCCAAAATTTTGCTATGTATACCAGTCAATGATAGTACAAAAGTTTTCAATGACGCGATATTTAGTGATAGGAAGTAGTATAAAGGAAGAGCTAATTAACATTCGGCTCCACGACCGCCAAGCGCGCCACAAGAGCGGCCTGCCCTCCGCGGCTACGCCAGACTCATCAGCTAAAACGAAGCGCGCCCCCGGTCTTAAGCGAGACCACTATCTCAGAACTGACTAAAACCGATTTCGGTAACGGTCAATATCTTATCAATCTCCAATACGAGTCACATTCTAACCAACTAATACAGAAATGTGCATCAAAATGTTTTGACAACATCAATTATAACCTAAAATCTCGTGTCAAACCTATCAAATCCCAACAGAGGCTAGGAAACTAACCGATAAATAACCGCGAACCACTTGACTCTTATATCCCACCATCCGCACGCAAGCCGATACAGTGATACCTAGATGCAAATGCTTATGTCCTATTTGAAGAATTTGGGTAAAATAATAAGTATTCCATAAAAATAACATTTAAAACGGTCTTTAGTGTTTGAATTGTCTTTAAAATAATTCAGCTTACTGAAATCTTGCGAATATTAAGACTGAACTAATTAATATAAGCAATTAATGAAGGTACGACAATCAAAGCAAAGCACCGCTAGTCGGCTGGCGGTGAACCGGCGAAGCTACAACAAAAATAACCAATTATTGTTACTTACCGCCGACTCTGTACATATTCGCAGCCATTTTTATACACAATCACTATTCATTAACACTTAATTAATCTACATCTGACACAATTAATAACTATAACACTATTTAATTGAGCTTTTAACAATGTTTTTCATCACGTTAACTCCGGACGCCTTTCGCTGATCGCCATTTTCTTTCACACTACTAATTTGGCCAGTGCGCAGTCGCACTTTTTGGCGTAAACTTCCTGCTCTTGAAACAAAGCAATGACATGTTATTAATAATATAACCACTTATTTTGTCCAAGATATGGGTTACTGAAATATTACTTCGACAATTTTACAAATCATGCCCTACAATTGAAATTAAATTTACTATTATCCTAAAAATTAAAAAAAAATGTTTCATTCACGAACGTTTCATTACCACAGATGATTGTTATAAAAATAGGAACGTTCCTTTGATATTTTTAATACAAGATTTTTGATTTTATATAACAAGTATTTTCTTTTATCATAAAGTATTCTTAACTCAAATAATAAAATAATTACTATTAGTCGAATTGTTTTATTTTCATTAAAATTTACCTACATTAAAAGATAATTTTGCATGAAATGAAACGAGAAGCATTCTGAGTATAGACAAAGACGCCTTCTTTGAGTATATTATTATTTAATAATATTATTTATTTGAAATAGAAAAAAATCGTTTAACGTGGTTAATATTATTTTTGAAAATTAATTTTTAAAAGAAAATAAATACATTGATTATTATTTTGTTTTTAAAAATGACGTGGCGAAAGTGACAGTTCGGTCTCTATGGATGTACCTATTGCCAAATCAGCTAGGCTAGGTCCGTCTGGTAAAAAATATAGTATAAATTTCATTTTATTTACGTTCCTGAATGGACTAATATTTGTTTAGCCGTACACGGCTAGTACATCTGGGCATTCAGTAATACATGTATCTGTGGTGCGTATTTCACGATCTTATATATATTTTTATATATTATCTTGAAAGTATAAAAGAGGTGTTTTTTCGAATTAATATTATAGAACGGTGAAATGGCAACTTATGAAGAGTTTATTCAACAAAATGAAGATAGAGATGGCATCAGGTTTACGTGGAACGTATGGGCCTCAAGTAGAATTGAAGCTACAAGGCTTGTTGTTCCTTTAGTTTGTCTTTACCAGCCATTGAAGGAACGACCGGACCTACCTCCAATTCAATATGAACCAGTATTATGCACACGTAATACTTGTCGTGCAGTACTCAATCCTATGTGCCAAGTGGATTACAGAGCCAAATTGTGGGTCTGCAATTTCTGTTTCCAAAGAAATCCCGTGAGTAATTTTCCTATATAATATAAATGTTGTTTCTAATCATAATTTCGTTCTTTATTCTTAAAAAAAAATATCTGAATAGTTTGTAATAATGAGCGATTGTTGCACAATTAAGGTCACTTTTATAAGAGTCTCCATAATCTTATTGGAAATATATAGTTTTATAAAAAAAGAATATTTATTTTGTACTATAAGCAAATTATTAATGTAAAAAAGTATAAATAAAACTGTTTGAAACAAATAGTCCTAATTCCAGCAAGTGAGATCTATATTAGAAATGTCATTATTTAATAGTTCATTTAAATTTTAATTATGTCAACCATGTTTCAGTTTCCCCCACAATATGCTGCTATATCAGAACAACATCAACCAGCTGAGCTCATCCCAAACTTTTCCACCATAGAGTACACCATTACCAGAGCACAAAGCATGCCACCCATTTTTCTGCTTGTGGTTGATACTTGCCTCGATGAAGAAGAACTCGGAGCTCTTAAAGACTCCCTGCAAACTTCACTTAGTCTGATGCCTCAAAATGCTCTCGTTGGACTCATTACATTTGGCCGTATGGTTCAAATTCATGAATTGGGTAAGCTAAGCTTTAACACTACTTGAGAAAATGTTCTATTTTATATGTTTTACTACTAGAAGTTGTATCACTTAGGAATTCATTAATCTATTGTTAATATGTTCTCTAATTATAGGAACTGAAGGCATATACAAGTGCTATGTTTTCAAGGGCACTAAAGATTTGACAGCTAAACAAATTCAAGAACAATTAGCAATAGGCCGAGTCAATGCACCTAACCCTCAACAGAGACCTGGTACTGCCCCACCTCAGCCACCGGCACATAGGTTCTTGCAACCAGTCAAACAGTGTGACATGGCTCTGACAGATTTATTGAGTGAACTAGGTCGTGACCCATGGCCATTGGGTGTCGGAAAACGTCCTCTAAGAAGCAGTGGTGTTGCTCTATCATTAGCTGTCGGCATGTTGGAGGTTACATACCCCAATACTGGTGCCAGAATCATGATGTTCCTTGGAGGCCCATGCTCTCAAGGCCCCGGTCAAGTTGTCAATGACGAGTTGAAGCAACCCATTCGTTCCCATCACGACATCCATAAGGATAATGCAAAATATATGAAGAAGGCTATCAAACATTATGAAGCTTTGTCCCTTAGGGCTGCCACTAATGGTCATGCTATTGATATTTACTCATGCGCTCTAGACCAGACAGGATTGATGGAGATGAAACAGTGTTGTAACTCTACAGGGTGTGTATAATATAGTTATATAAAATCATTTAATTTTCACTCTAAGTTAATTTTTTTATAAAATTATGTAAATTTTCTTACAGTGGACACATGGTGATGGGTGATTCATTCAATTCGTCATTGTTTAAGCAAACCTTCCAAAGAGTCTTTGCTAAGGATCAGAAAGGAGATTACAAAATGGCATTCAACGGAACATTGGAAGTTAAATGCAGCCGTGAACTAAAGAGTATGTTGTATAATTACAGAATACCTACATAATCTCATAAAATTATTTGTACACTAAATAATAGTTTTGTTTGATATAAATTAATTATTTTGTAGATATTTATTATTATATTTCTTCCCATTTCCAGTATCTGGTGCCATCGGGTCATGTGTTTCTCTGAATGTCAAAGGCCCGTGTGTGTCCGATCAGGAGGTCGGTATGGGTAACACATGCCAATGGAAAATGTGCACCTTCACACCCAGCACTACAATGGCTATCTTCTTTGAGGTAATAATTTCATATATTATAACATATAAAAATGTATTTCTTGATCTATCACAAGGAATTCAACATTAAACATTAGATTTGTATATAATTTATATCTAAAATCAACATAAAAACAGTCTTTAAATACTGAAATTATTATAATTAATTGCATGCTTAAATAAATTACCACATACAATGATATTAACTAAATAGATTCAGTCATTTGGCCATCATTAGCAATCATAATTACTATCAGAAATGACTTACAAATTGGCTATCATATCTAAGTCATTATCTGTTTTATGTTAAATTAAATGTTATATAATATAGGAATATATATATTCAGTGGACCCTTGGTAGTCCGACAAACATTTTGCAGGGTAGTGTCAAACTATTGAATTTGTCGGATTATAGAGTACTGCCTAAGTCCGGATTTTCTTACAAAAGAGTACCTTGTACTCCGAAAAATTACAGATTCAACGATAAGATTATTTACATATTATATATACATATGTACATATATGTACTCTGAAGTACAAATTCAAATTCCAACTAAGCAATAGTGATGGTGCGTACAAGTTGTAACTTGTTCAATCATGAATTAGCAAATACAAAATATATATTCAATAATAAATAATAGATCATATCGGATTACAGGGGCTGCCGGATTAAGGGGGGTTCACTGTATATATATATATATATATATATATATATATATATATGTGTGTGTGTTTTCCAGGTGGTAAATCAGCATACAGCGCCCTTGCCAGCAGGTGGCCGAGGCTGTGTCCAGCTCATCACACAATACCAGCACTCCAGCGGACAGAGACGAGTCAGAGTCACCACCATTGCTAGAAAGTAATAATAAAAATTATTATTATATTGATCTACTAGCTGTGCGCCGCGGTGTTACCCGTGGATTTCCGGGATTTCCGAGATTCCCGGGATGTAAAGTAGCTTATGTGTTATTCGTGGACGTCAGCTGAAGAAGTAACAAACATACACACACACTCACAAACTTTCGCAATTATAATATTTGTAGGATTTTTATGATGCTGATAATGAAACAAGATAAATTTTGTAAACTTCGTCCTTTTGTCAGTGCTAGATATGTATTTTATTTTTATTTTTTGGGTGTATAGTAGAATAGATATTTCATCTTTGGCAGTAAATTACAAAACGGTTTTTCTTTTATATTATAACTTATAGATATATGATTTTTTATTACATTAATATGCCCAAAATAGCACTAGTTTCTACTGATTTTTAATTATTTCTTTATTAATGTTCTAATTTCTATGGTATTAAAATTTTCTATTACAATCCTTTTTAAAAACATTTTACAAGTTTTAACTATTAATACAAACCTATAAAAAAACTTTTATATACTTCAGCATAAAATATAATACACCCGTAAATATTGCACCTTAAATATCATAAAATTCTTTTATAATAATAATTCTATAATAGCAATATTGTAGTTAATATTAAATTAAACCACCTCTGACCAGCTGGGGTGATGCTGCCGTCAACCTTCATCATATATCAGCCGGTTTCGATCAAGAAGCCGCCGCGGTGGTGATGGCCCGTCTAGTGGTGTACCGCGCTGAACAAGAAGACGGACCGGATGTACTGCGCTGGCTTGACCGGATGTTGATACGATTGGTACAGACAAACATACTACATACTAAAACATTACCACATGTCGTTGTTAACACTATATAATTATGTATCTGGACTTCAGTCATAATACATCTAGTAAGTCAGTGGTGGCCTAGTGGGTAAAAGGCCCGCCTCTCATGCATGAGGGGGCGGTTTCGATCTTGGCAAGTACCAATGTGATTTTTCCTAGTCATATGTACATTCTTAGAGTATTTAGACATCACTGATTAATGCATTCCCAAAGAGGGTTGATGTCAGGCAGGCCGCCTGTCGTAAAAACAATTAGCCAAAACTATTCACAATATGTAAGGCAGACCCTAGCAAAAAGCTGGAATATTGCCAGGAAGTAGAAGACATCAGAATTGATAGAGGTCTATATAAGATATCTCGATTTTGCCGTCTGCCTTAGGTTCTCTGTCTACACTTCTTCTTTCCTGGGTATACTGGAAGAAATCCCTTCTAGGGATAAGTATACCTTTTAAACTTATTTTTTCTGTGTTATATTTTTTTTTGTCCTTAATGTTTCTGGCATGTTTAAAAAATTGTTAAATAAATAAATAAATAAATAAGAATTGGTAACTGGTTATACAACATCTTTAGTGTGACTATTGAAATTTATAGTAACCATTTACATATACACACACACATGCCAACATATTACATAATAAAAGACATAGAATGATATAGAAATTTTGTATATATATATTGTCACTAAATATATGATTATTTGCAGTGTCAGAAGTTCGGGGAGTATGCTAAGGATGATCCTAACAGTTTCCGTCTGTCAGAGAACTTCAGCCTGTACCCTCAGTTCATGTACCACCTCCGGAGATCACAGTTCCTTCAAGTATTCAATAATTCGCCTGATGAAACTACTTTCTATAGGTAACATGATACATACATATACATATAAATGTATATTTGTTTGTCATGATTTGTAACTCTAGAATAATTTAAAGAAATATATGTCAAACTAATTTTAACAACTATATATTAAAACTTGATTACGACTAAATTTCCTGTGTATCTAACTACACATAACAATATATGTGTTATTAATTAATCTTATTATATTCCAGACACATGTTAATGCGTGAGGACCTGACCCAGTCCCTCATCATGATCCAGCCCATACTCTACTCCTACAGTTTCGGAGGTCCCCCAGAACCAGTTCTGTTGGACACTTCCTCCATACAACCTGACAGGATACTGCTTATGGACACTTTCTTCCAGATCTTGATATACCATGGAGAGGTGTGTAAACGGTAGAAAAATACTTGAACACTATACAAACAAAGTATATTAAAAGTGTGAAAATTTATTAAAATATGGTCCATGGAGTTAAATTGCCTTTATATCAGATATACATAGCAAATAGATTTCCAAATAAAATTGCTTAATCAACATATCATCATCATCATCATCCGCCTATTAGAGCCTACTGTTGAGATAAAGGCCTCTTCTCACATTGAGAAGGTTTTAGAACATATTCAAAAATAATAATAAATTATTTATATAAGTAAACAAGTTTTAGCTTTAATTTCTGTTCATATGAATAAAATTATTACTAATTATATTTTTAATAAACCCATAGACGATAGCTCAATGGAGGGCGCTGCGATACCAGGACATGCCCGAGTATGAGAGCTTCGCCCAGCTGTTGAGGGCTCCCGTAGATGATGCTCAGGACATCTTGCAGAACAGATTCCCCGTCCCTCGGTATATTGACACAGAACATGGAGGTTCACAGGTTAGTCGGACTACTTGACTATGTAGCAAATTTAAAGGTAGTATTCATAAAGTTTATCTTAATGTTAGAACATTTATTGGTTATTACATAAAAAAGAAAATTCCAATATAATAATTTATTGTTCACTATCACCGAAGTACATAGATTACTTAAATTTACACACAGACAGTATGCGATAAAATATTTAAAACATACTATAATAAATACATCTTCTAGAAGAGATACAACTGTGTGATTTATTTCTTGGTTAACATTTTGAGTCTTTTTTATAATCAGATTTAAAATTTGCAAGTCAATAGTTTTAAATACGAAATTCTAATATCTTAATTATTAGACATCCAACAACATGACTTATAATAGAAAAGATATCAAAACTATATTTTCAGATTAATTATTTCCTAACTAGATATTTTGATAACTTTAGAGAAGTAATTTCAATTGAGTCATTTGATTAAAAATGAAACTCTTAATCAGGATTTCTATTCAGCATGTTTTTTATTTCAATTTTTTTGGCCCTAATTGGGAAATTGTAATAATCCTTTGTAATTCTTTATGAGTTAAGACGTTTCAACACTTCGTACTTTATCTCTGGTGGTGAGGATCCTCTCCAGCATGTCAGTGACCTTCTGTTGTGTTTTGAGGAAGTTCTTAAAGTGTGTGTCGTCATATCTGCCCTTCTTCATACTGTTCAAGGACAACTGTTGTCTCGATGCTATTTTCCTGTTGCAACACTCCACCATTTGTTTTGAGTACGAGTATTTCTCGTTACAACAGTCGACCCTATCGGTGTATCTTTTTTTGGCTGGTACATCTAGAATATCAGCGTTTTCCAGTCGTTCGTGGAAGCGTGGAATTTCTTGTGTTTTTATATAGGTGTTGTCTGAGCGCGGATGGTATTTGGGATTCCTCTTTTCGTAATAATTGCTATGATGTTTGGGTCCGTCGTTCAACATGAATCGTACTTCGTCGGCGTTTATTGGTACTTTATAACTGTCGCGAGATTTAGGAATGTGGATTGGTTTTGACAAATACTGTTCAATATTTTTAGTTTCCTCAAAGGGATTGTTCCTAGGTTTCAACGCGTTACTTATGACCCCTATCCTGTAGGGAATTTCAGTGGTGACTACAATGTTCTGGTTTATAGGATTCATTGGTTTTTCTATGGGTATACCTAACGGTGGTATTTCTAGATTGTTTGTCTGAAACGTGATGGGTATTAATCGTTTTCTGGGCGCTCTGACTGTGACTGTGCCTTCGTTTATTCTAAATTTATGCTCCTGTGGTTCATAATTGAAGTTTATTTTTGGATCGCTCTTCGGATATCCGTACGGATTGTTATTTGGCATCTGTGCTCCTTTTTGTATAGCTCCATAAGGTATAGCGGGCGGTAGTAACTGTTGAACATTTTGTTTATTGTGCGGACTAGATATCACTACACTGTTAGTCTTCAGAGATTTAAACTCTTCAAACATTTCGAGGAATTTCTTTAGTACTGATTCTTGAATTTTTATATTATTATCCATGGTTGGTTCTGAAGACGCTGCAACAAAAAATATACACAATATAAATATTTGGAAAATTTTGGTCGTGTGTCTAAAACGCCTTGACTAATATGGACGAACTTGGTAAATGAGTGCTATATGTCAAAAAAATAAATACCCTTTTAAATTATTACATAGGCACCGAGTTTACATATTGAAATTTGAAAATTGTAGGAAATTCGATAAAAATAATGATTATTATATATTATTATGTAATTACAAATTATTTACTTGTAACTTGTGTCGTTTGAGTCGTAGTCGTAGTCTTCGCTGTAGTCTCTTGTAGTTTTAGTTTCAGATCTCTAAGCACAAGTTCCTTAACACTGTCCGCTATTTCTTTTATCATGTCCTGTGAGAAATTCTTTTCTCTCTGTCTCTCCGTAGTGACGACCAAACTCTCCTTATCTATAAGTCTCCTCTGGTACGAATTCTGATATATTCTTTTATCATCAGAATATTTACTATTGTCCTCATATTCATGATTGAATCCACCTTCATCTTTATCCGAGATAATTCTAAGTGGACTTCTAGAATGTTTTTGACCGTCAAAAGGTAGCAAGTATGGCAGATTATGGTCTGAACTAAATTCGTCATCTCTCTTGTTACTACGTCTCGACTTTACATAGTCTTTATAGTTGTCAATAAAACCTCTTTTCGTCGCGGCCTCTGTGATGTGTTTTCCGTTTTTAATCTTTTTGTTTTTAAAGTAGTTTTCAAGTAAGGTCTTTATATCATCCTCTTCGTCGTGTTCGTCAGCGTCGCGTTTGTTTTTCGTCTCTGGAACGTAAGATCTTTCTGGATCGTTCTTTGCACGTATAGTTTCGGTTGTAATCTTTTGATCGAATTTCATATCGTTCCAGAACTTCAACACACTGTCCAATTTTGGTTTCCCATCATAATATTGTATAGCGTTATTATTAGTCTTAATATTTGAATCGTACGTTGCTAATGAGTCACTGTTATTAGACTCGATTGTATTTTTTTGCATATTTGCAGAACTAGAATTATTTGCTTGTATGTTTTCAGTGATTCCTGAAAAAAGGAAGTTTAAAAAAAGATTTTGACTTTCTTATTTTTTTTTAATCATGGGTGATTAAGGTCGCATTAACAGTGATATAAATTAGATACATATTAGAAATGGTGGATTTTTTTTGGGCATTGTAAATGAATATTATAATAATACTTACCATTAGTCGTATTATACGTCACCGTCGTACTGATAGTGTCATCGTCAGTCATATTACGTAACGTAATACACTCCTGTAGTAATTGACTGGAACGAGGGAACATTGTGTTTTCACTGATATTCTAATAGCATAGAATTCTAATAGTTATCGTAATGAAACACTAACCCATTGTTTGTATCGTGAATGTTTACATTGTGTCGCTGCAGTTTGTTCAACACGCTCACATCCAATTCCTCCTTTTGTATACCACTCAACAATAGTACGCACATCAAATCTGTAATTAACTTAAAATGTTTAAGTTTCTATCCAAACGAACAGCTATATGTTTATTATATATCAATCAAAACCTTTTATCCGGTCTCTGGGACCGTGTGCGTGTGTGCGTGATAACGTACATGTGAGCGCGCCCGTCGTCAGAATAACCCGCCATAACATCATTGATACCCGATGTCCTAACTGCTGCGAGGCTAAACATTGAATAATGAAATTACTATAACACTTTGATGATTCGATTATTATTTTTTTCATTACAGGCTCGATTCCTTCTATCGAAAGTGAATCCCTCAAGGACACACAACAACATGTACGCCTACGGCGGGGTGAGTGGAATAAAATAATCGATTTTTATTTAATATCAATGTTGTTCAAAATGCTTTGAACACTTTAATTGCACTTTAAAGAGATATTAATAATTTTTATTTGATTAAATATAAAATTTCGATGCATGTTTTTTATCGCAACCAAGCATGGTTTTTGAATTGACGTTTTTATTTTTTTTCTGTTCCATCGTTGTTTTGGCGCGAAACCAGGCGATGCCGATACCATCTGCGGTAGAGTTTTTTTTATTTTTTTCTTTATATTCAGAATTATGGGCTTCAGATACGGGCTACGCACTATACTTTTGCTTGCATGTTTCGCTTAATAACTAATAAATATATAAAAGCTATTTATATAATTCGCATGTATATAATATATGATCTATGTTCATGTATGTTATACGAGAAGCGTTTATGACGTTTTTGTGTTAATTTATTCTAAGTTGGTCTCTAATTAAGTATATTTTTAATTATGTTCTGGATTTCAGTAGCATATATTTTTATAATTGATAATATTTTCATGTATCAAATGTAATTAATGTGTTTTGCTCTCTGGATAAGTAATAATGAATATTAATAAATTGCTATAGTTAATACAACATATTGTAAAAATGCTTTAAGTATACATAAAAATAAAATATTAAGGGTAAATTAAACTAGTTTATAACGTGGTTCTGGTTGAGGGTTGCATGTTAATAATTATTTTCTTTTATATATATTAATATATTTTTTATAACAGGACGGTGGCGCCCCCGTGTTGACGGACGATGTTTCACTGCAAGTATTCATGGAGCATCTCAAGAAGTTGGCTGTATCATCAACAGCATAAAATTAGAATATAAATGTAAATTGATTTGTTATATGTTATTCCAATCTTTCAGTAATCTAATACAACAATATAAATGTATTTGTGAGAATATTTAAATTTTTATTTATCCCTGAAATAAAGATTATGGTAGAATAAAAATAGTTTTCATATATGGCAATGGAATTCTTTGTAAATTAATTTTAATATTACCCAATAGGAATAATTTTTAAAACATGAAATAAAAAAATAAATTGCTTATGTATTATTTTATTTCTATTAAAATAAGTATTTTAACAATAATAAAATTCAGATTTTATTAGAATAATATATATAATTTTTGATAATAAATTAAATTAAAACTATAGACCCTTGCACTTAAGTGCAGTAAAATTATTATGAGAACTGAAACAATTACTACACTTATTAGAAGTTGTTTAATTTGAATTATATAAAAATATATATATTGAATAAATATAACTATTCTACAACCCCTTACAAATATAATTTTAATTACAGCTAGCCTGCAGCGGCTAAATATTTTTCTTAGTTAGCAGCCCGTAGAAAACAATAAGCATTACACTAAAGAAATGTCATATTAGCTTCATAGGTGGTCAATTCAGGAATCGTATAGACATTTTCTGTTCAACATCGGTCCTTTCGAGTGCTCGGCAGAACTCTTCAAATGAAATCATTTGATCATTATTTGTATCGGCTTCCAATATAGTTCTTTCAGCAATACTAGATAACTGTTCCTCGCTGAAATCAGAAATATTGCCTGATAGTACTGTTGCTTAGAGAATAATTTGTATCAGTAATCTTTAATTTTATTATAATCAAAGGTCATATTATCAGTAATTATGATATAGCTATAACATTGTAATATGTTTTAATTGGTCAAAAAAATTGATTAATTTTTTTTACACACAATGAATGTGACGATCTTTAAAAGGTTGATTACCTATTTAGCTATACATACAAATAATATATAGTTAGTCCAACAAGGAATTTCTAGTTTTTTACTATATTAATACACTATAATTGATAATTTATGTAGATTTTTATCAAAATATGCCCAAAATACACATCATTATTACTGATGAAATATTTTTCCAAGAGTATGTTTTTATTATTGAATCTTATGTTATCAAAGAATTCTAGAATTGTAGGCAAACATATAAATATATACTACCTAAACCTCTAGAGTATGTTAACATATTAGTCAATATATGTATCTAGTTCTGGCTTTTTAATATACATATAAACAATCAATCTGCTCTTTATTACACTCTACTGGGTATTTCATGATATAGAAAGAGTAAGTATAAAGATAATTAATAAATATTACAGACCTTATATTAACACCAACCATCATGTGTAAGATAGCCAACAGTTCGTCTCTCGATATCTTGCCATCATTGTCAAGATCATACATTGAGAATGCAACTGAAATTAAATATAACTAAATTTTGTATGTTTCTTCTGAAGAAATCAGTTAATAATACACATAATACAACAATATTTGTTTCTGATGTGTAAAATTTTATTAACTTTAATAAGATTTCATTTCTTTCAAAAGTATTACAAAAATTTTAAACTATTTCGTTCATACAATATTCAGGATGAACTGATCTAGATACATTCCATTTATTTGTATCCTATTTTTTATTGCTGCTACAAAAAGAAATTGTTAATAATTCGATTCTACGAGTAATTTGTGGTCCAGTCAAATAGTTTTAGTAAATTTAATGATTTCAATCTTGAATTCAAATGACTGTTCATACTTCTTATACTTACATCTTAATTTTTCTTCCCTGCTGTTCAGCCTGTTCTCCCTATTCTTCCTAATAGGTCTGAAATGTGACAATACTCTCATAAACTGTAGAAAGTTGACTCTGTCGTCGGTGCTGTCAGCAAAAAACGAGTGAACTATCCTCTCGCTTAATGGATTGATAGCCAATTCTGGTATTCTGAGGAAATCTTCACGTGAGAGAGTACCGCAGTCGTTTTTATCCAGAGACGTAAATCGTGAGTAAAGCCGCTCTATCTGGTTTGGTGTAACTGAGAGTAATAAAAAACTAAAAATAACAATACAAAGACGTAACACAACTTTTAAAAAGACATGTTAACTTACAACCAGTTTCTTCTTGTATTTGCGCAATTTCTTCCTCCCGTAACAACAATGACGATTTGTTACCCATTTTCTATGAAATACTACGTTTAAATATCCTTTTCTATTTAGGTATCAGCCTATGACAAGGAATTTAAAACTGATAAGTTTAATAATCTAAGAGAACTAATCGATTTTCAATACTTTATGAAATTGCGTCAATATTTACATTCACAATGGAAATATATTCAGTTTTGTTAAAAACAAACAATAAATGCGAATAGTAAAAATATTGTTTGGTAAATGTAATGTTCTTTTTAGTATGAAATAAACGACCTTTGAATATTATTAAGTTCAACGAAATTCGTTGATACTTATATAGAATTGACAAATCACAGACTTTGGTACAAAGACTTGTGTACCTTATAAAGAGATTGAAAGAGACTAAAATTGAAGTATTGAATCAATTCAACGCAATGCTTCTGTAGTTTGATGACTGTCAACACTGTCATATATGACTTTGACAATATTATAGTTTTGACATATGTGTAAAAATCTGCCAGATAATATAATATACAAAATTTTTCAATCACAACGTTTCAAATACACATATTTGTAGATATAAAATGTTAACATATTTTACTAAGATTATATGCAATCATAGGTAAAGTTGTATAATTCATTATATATTTATTAGAAGGAGGCTTTACTTCAGACCTGAATTCTATAATTCATTCAATGATTGTTGCTGGGTTACTGAAAATCTGAAAGCAATAGTCTATTGACCTAGTTTTTTGTAGTACGAGACATGTTGCATATTTTGATTTTTATATTATCATTTGTGGACACCAACTGAAGTATTAACTTTGTTTAATGAATTTAAACGAATTTCATATTAATTTGAAATTATTGGAATCAATGAAAAATGAGTACAGCAAAAGTAACTTTGGAAACGTTCAACCCAGATAAGAAGACTGATGTAGAACAGCTTGACCCAGTTTTAGAAATTAACGAAAATGTTGCAAGTCAATTATTTGACCGACCAACTGAAGAAGGCGAATTCGAAGAATTACCGCCTAAAATTTTCGGATTGATTGATATACAGGAACCTTTAACTATAGAATCATTGAACAATGCTATATATGAACTAGGTATTATTAATTTGTGTTGGCCGGAAATTAAAGAACCAGTATTTGAGACACGCACCTGTTTTCCTACTAGTTATTATACAAATACGAATAAAGAAAGACTTCTTCTGGCGTACGCGGAAAATTTTAGAAGACAGTTTCTATTTCATTACAAATTGAGAAAGCCTTTATTTTTGCAAGCTGTAAACGAATGCGGGTTAGAGGTAAACTTACAATTCTCTTATAAAAAATCGCTTACTAAATTCAATTCCATTTTATTTGAGTAATTATTTTATAAAATCATTGTTCCTAGAAAATGGTTTGTACCTCCATCCGACCTACAAAGCTATGTTTCGCTGACACGACTAATTGGCAAGGAATATCTGCGTTGCTATCAGATTATTTCGACTACGAACCTCTTAAAAAACCCATGTTACATGTAAGTAAACCTTATAACTGTGGTCTTAGTATTGCGAGTCTGTTGTTAGTTGCGCCACTTGTTAATAGATGGAGCTGATTGTGATTTGAAATAATAATAATTAAGATAATTTTGAAAAGATTTGCCACTTCGACCTAGATATATGGAATTTAATTTATAGTAATTAGTAACATATTAAATATAGATATCAAGGGCTTAAGTTTATATTATAGTTTTGTTCTGGGCCGTCCCTGATATTCTTTAATCAATCAAAAGATGGCGCTAGTTGCTTTAACATTGAAAGCTTTGAAAGTTGTGAGTTTATAACTTATTAGTTATAACTCTATACCTATTTTTATTTTTCACCATTGACTTATATATTTAATTTATTTAAAAATGAAATTATACTTGAAACGATTTTTTATATGTTTTGAATACAGCCAGTTAATTTCAATACATATTATGTCTTGATACTAGTAGAGTAATTTATATTAAAATGATAAGGGTAATAAAAACATCATGTAAAGGTTAATCTTTAATTCTCAACATTTCAAGATCACATACTTTGTGTAAGGAGTATAATTTTAATAATTTCAATTTGTAATTTTGTACAAAATACATCTCTCAAATAATTTCCCGTGGAGCTAATAAAATTAACACGAAATGCAAATTAACTATTCTAACTTCAATGAAACGGAGCTCTAAACTCTTCTAGAAGGTTCGGTCACCCCCGGCTCATTGGACAATCGTTCAACATACAATAATACACTCTATTTATTAGGAATGTACTTACAATATTAATAATCTCTCAATAATTTATAATTTTGATCACAGTGTCCTTAACTGTTAACTTTAACATATAATACAATTCCGATGTCGACATCCGTCATGTCTACAATATAAAATACTGAGCAATACAAAACAATCAGACGTGTATTTAGCTCTAACACAATAATCATAAATTATCTTAACAATACACCTTGTTCGTATGATTGGCACACGAGAAACATCCTTCCACTATTTGGTATGAGGAGCCTCACGTGTCACCGTCTCGGAGGCGGAGTGACACGCCGTCGGAGGCGAGGGTTTGAAAGGACGCCGTGACTTAGCATAGCTATGCTCATGACTTGAGGTAGAACACGGGGCTCAACTACGAGAGTAGGGTACAAGGGGAATGTAGCAGCGGCACTACTTACACTATATTGAAAGAGGAGTATGCGTGCATCGAAAATAAAGTGTTCGCCGTTAAATACGTAACATTCATTTACAAGACTACCATATCTGAATATAAAGACTGATGAAAACACGGAGCTATCTAATGCAGTGTTCACAGAGGTCGCTGGCGGAGCTCACCGAGACCGCGGCGGTTCATAACTTAACTAAACTAAAAGTAAACAGATTTAATGCATAGCTTTTCTTTTAGAACAAAGAAATTACGCAAATTTGGCTACACATATCACAAGTGAACGCTTACTGGCGACGACGTATATACTAGTTATGTACAAGTAATTGAATAGATCCCTGTAGCGAGCGACGGAGGCCGCGGGGTTACTTGCGGCGCGCGTCGGGCGCGGCGCGGCGCGTGCGCAGGTTGTGGAGCAGCGCGCGCAGCTGGTGCACGTGCATGCGGGTCACGCTCGGGTCCCCGCTCGCCTCCAGCCACGCCAGGAACTTGTCCCCGTGTTCCAGAGCCTCCGCCGTGCCCGCCTCCCACTCGCCGTTCGTCGAGCCGTTACTCTTGTTCTCTTCGTTGGCCGCTTGGCTGCTGTTGAACAGTAAGTTATCGAGCACGTTCCTGGCCTTGGTTTGGCTTCTGCCGGACTCTATGGGTTTCTCCACCGAGGGTTCCTTGTTCTCGGTACCGACGTCCGGGCTCGTGGCGGGCTCGGCCACTCGAGGTTCCGCGGGAGCGGCCGAGAGCGGCGGCGGGACTGTCTCACGGACTTTAGCCGACAGTGTTTGGCTCTGGTCAGGACTAATGATGCTCCGGTCGTCCTCGGGCTTCGCTTTAGTTAAATGTGAGAACAAGATGTCTCCGGACTTGTCTTTCGGTACCTGGGCCGCCGGCTTGTGTTTGTCTTCCGGCACCGGCATCGCTCCACCGAACTGTTTGTAATACTGCCACAACCAAGAGTTTCTGTTGTAGTCGAGGTGCGAACTGACGGGCGGCGTGGGCGCCACGGGCTTAGGAGGCAGAGTGGGATCACTAGTTTTTCCTAATTGCAGCGGATGAGCGGTGGTCTGGGAGGTCAAGTCCAGCATGGCCTGTTGTGTTTTGAGCCAGTACCACAGCGTGTCGTCGACGGGCTGGCTCGCTGACTGTGAAGTAGCGTGATGACTCGCCTTGGAGCCGCTGTGTCTGTACGGGTCCGATGAATGGTTTGACTTGCTGCGATGTTTGTTTTCGTTCAAGTTGAGCACTCCGTTGTGAGCCGGTTTCGGCGAGCGCACGGACCGTAACGCTCTGCTCGCCGGCTGCGCGGACAGCGTGGACAGGCCCGGGTTCAGTTGAGCGAGGAGTGTCAGGTTGTTTGCTATTTCATTGAAGCTCAATCCGAGGTGAGAATGTGTAAGTCCGGGGAGGTGGGCCAGTCCTGACAGCGGGCTGATGGCGCTCATGGAGACGCTCGCTCCGGGGTCGGGACGGCGCTCCCGTGGCGGGTGGAGGGGGGGCGAGGGCTCGCTGCGTTTGGTGGTGAGCTCGACGGGAGCGTCGATCTGCGGCGGAGGGGGGGCGGCGGTGTGAGTCCCGGACAGGCTGGACAGGTCCAGGCCGGTGTTGGCGGGTGACTGGGGAGCGGTCGGGGACTCCGTGCGCGCGCGCTTGTCGGGCGGCTCGCCGTCGTTGCTCTTGTCGGTGTCGGGGGAGGACAGGCGGGAGGTCATGTAGCGCAGCTTGTCCTCGTTCTTACACCAGCCCCGCAGCGTGGACTCGGGCACCCCTATGTCCCGAGCCACCGAGGCCTTGGACTCTCCGTCGTTGACTCTCTGTATGGCCTCGATCTTGTCTCCGGGTGTGAGGGCGCGCATGGGACGCTTTCCCTTCGTTGTCATCTTTGCCTCTCGCTTACTGCAACAAAAGCAATATTTATTATACCTTGAAATAGTTTTTTCCTTCGAAGATAATTCTATGTGTGTTTTTCACGAGTTTCATAAATCGATGATGAAGAACGCAATTCCACTGTTATAACATTAATAATATACAATCAATATCCGAAAGTTATTATCTCAATACTCTTAAAAGAAATGTCACTTAATAGTAATTATTACTAATTATAAAATTTGATATTACCAATCACAGGTGTTTAATGTTTGTTACAAAGAGAAAATATATCAAAACATCGCTTTCCTATCTAAAGTCTGAAGTGTTAAAACTTAGGGTTCAATAAACTTTTATCAATGCACTTGTATCAAGTCATCAATTTTTTTGACATCCAATGTCATGTCGCAATACGTCACTCAAGGTTAACAATTCGTTAAAACAATAAATCCGTTTATGCGGAAAGCTATAAAGTTGCGAAAATATAAACAAAAAGGAGATATAAAATTATGACCTACGACAACAGGCAGCCGCAAAATCGCCGGGTCAGTGACACCATAACCTTGGAGCCGGTGTCGCTTCACGGATAACAGATGGCGCTACTAGCTCGCTATATAACATATTATACTTTTCATAATTTTGTTGACAGTGTTTTGTTTACGTTACTCTTTTTTCATTTGATTCAAACGTTTTACAACAAAGTTTGACTTTTTAATGCTAATATGTATTATCTACTTACATTCCGTTAAATATTTTTGTATGTTAACTGTAATATATTACATTTTTGAGTAAATTAATACGTAAAATATTTATGAAATAAATTTGGGAAATACAAAGTTTATACGTATATTTACCGTCGGAACTTAGTTTTCGTTTAAATACGTAGTGTGTGCACGAAAATATGTCGTTTTTAATAAATAACAGATAGAAGATTCTAACAAATATTAATATAACTATCACAAGAACAACATAAACGATTTGAAAGTGTTTTTTTCCTAAATTTTATTTCATAAAGCGTAATTTAAGACAGTGATGTCCGGAATAACTTCCTATCAATAAGAAGGTAGATTTGTTCTTTTAATAGTCATTGAACGAAAAGGCCGCTAACGCGAATTTTTTATAATACTTTAAGGTGATTTATAACAGTAACAAATATATTCACTTCTAAGGCGTAAAGATAGAGGATCAAAAAGTTACTACTCAATGAAATACAAGATATGTACATAACATCGCGTGAAAAATCCAAAAATTCGTAAGAACTTAAAAAGTTGTAAACTTACTTGCGAGCCGGCACGTGTGTTGTGTTTACAATTTTTGACAGTTCGTCCGTTTTGTTATATTACAAACGGCCGCGTGCTTCAAACTTCCGACCAATAAAAATATAGGTGAGATGCGCAGTGCGCGGACGACACGTGCTCACAGGTTTAATGTATCACTCACTATCACGAGTCTGGGCGCGGGTCCCGGCTCGCGGGTCAGGACCGTCTGTGTGTCGCGAGACGTTCGTCGCGAGGCGCGCGCGGCGACTGTGTGCCCGTGATAAGGCCAGCCGCGGTCCGCCGCCGGCCGCGCCTCTCCTTTGTGTCCGTTCGCCCCCGCGTCCCCCCCTCCGCCGCCCCCCGCAGCCCCCCGCGCCTCCTCCTCACCCCCGGCGGCCGCGAGCGACCCCCTCCCCCCGGCCCGCCGCCCGCGCTCGCCCCGCGTCCCTAAACACCGGCCCGGCCGCACTTTATTAATGCAATTAATTCTGTACGCATCAACTTTTTTCACCCCAAAAGATCTCTTTGAAAGTTTCGTCTTGTTCGTAAGTTGAGTCGACTTTGTTGAGTCTCGTCGCTCCGTAACTTTGAGTTGTAAACTTTGTCCCGCGGTTTTCTCTATCGCTAGTTACAGTTAGTGCTGGCGACCCGTGTCGCTGACTCGCTGTTCCCGTCCACTTGTTTTTCTCATACGGACCTATTGTACAGTTATTAAGTAAATGACTCCAATGACTTTTGTCCGAATGAAAGTTTCTTCATTATCTCTCAGCATTACTTCTTATTTGTAAAAGTATTTTAAACTGAATAACATATATAATATCCAAAACACCAAGTTGGCACAGCATTAAATATAATCATAATAAAAATATATGAGTAATATAGTTTGAATTGGTTTCCAATTCACTGAGAGGACTTTCTGAAACTAAGCTCAATTTCCATCCTCAGCACTACAGTTATCGGAAGAATATCGTTCGAATATACTTTGAATATGTGGCGAACTTTTGTTTTGGTCGAAAGCATTAATGTAGTGTAAAAAAACTATGTGTATCAAAACATTCAATAAACATATTTTTTAATCTACAATGACATATAGAAACTTTTTAAACGAAACAATCTTAGTTATCTGTGATAGCAACGAACGCTTTTTACTTATTGTCATAAACAACTGTCTGCTGTCAATTTCGCGCTTTGAAGATATTCTAAAATACATTGATTATTATTCAACTTCGTCTTTAGTAATTTTGTTATATAGAATACTAATTTATTTTTTATTGTTTGTCATTTTGTTTACACTTTTTTGTTATTTTGAAGACAGGATGAAAGTTTCTCATCATACGCCGTTGTAATCCTGAAATATAGATTACACGTGAAAATGTTGAGAATAAAAATAGATTTGATAATTTTAGATAAGATCTTTATCCTCGTCGCATAGACGTCTAGATAATATCTGAGAGGAAAAAGTCCGTACTGCTTTTATTATTATTTGATTTTAAATTTTAATACTACAGGGCACTAAATGCCGGATACTTGACATAATGACATTTTAAAAAGTTTGGTGAGTTATATAACCCCTACTAATATTATAAATACGAAAGTAACTGTCTGTCTGTCCGTGTGCTACGCTTTCACGCCTAAACCACTGAACTGATTTTAATGAAATTTGGTACCGAGATGGAGTTGACTTTGAGAAAGAACATAGGATAGTTTTTATCCCAGACTTTTGAAAGGTTCTCGTGGAAACTCGATATAACCTAACTCCACGCGGACGAAGCTGCGGGCGGAAAGCTAGTTTAATATATTTTGTAAACTTGTTCGTATAATAATTAATGTTTAGCAATATTTAACGAATAATGTTTAACGATATTATTCTGTTAACGGGAGAGTAAAATTGTTAAGTCTACATTTAATAGTTCGCAAATCTTAAGTTGTACGTGAAACAGGAAACCTATTCTCTTCAGTCTGACCATAGTAACGGTACCCCTACCATGAGTTTTCATTAAAACAGATAGTTTATAGTTTTTTCGTTACTTAATCATCCTACATTACTATATAAACGTAGTTATATTAATGGATAACTATCATAACTACATATCTTCCGTTTTGTGCAACGTTATTCACTGGTAGTAAGCGTAATGTATTGTTTATTTAAATGCGACGTATTTGGTAAGCAGTCCGCATCCGCGCGAAACCGATGCTCTCTAGTTAATTAGAAACGAGTTAGGAAAAAAAATATACCTTCGTGTACCATCGGTGTGACTTGGAAAGTTTGAAGTATAGAGATTACTCTATAAAATCCCATAATAATAGGTTGTTTATGTAAACAAATTAATTCGTGCATATATCAGATTATAGCAAAGTAAAGAGAATTTTTATTATGTAATCCAAAGATAATCTAGAAATAATTTATGTTACTTTTTAATGACATTGAAATATTAATTGTATAATACTTTCGTTCATTCTTACAATATTTAAGATGTGTTTATAATAGTAATGCCATATTATAAGGTATGGTATACATATAAGGATGTATGAACTTTTAATTGATTTATTATCCAATGATTGTGTATAAAATCGGGTTATTAAGAAAACTATTGGTTGTAGATATAATTGAGGTGTTCGGTGGAAGTCTAAAACCTAATCTAATTGTCGCCTAGTGTACATATTCCCGTTGTTTTCGCTACAAGTGTCAAGTCTCATTGTAGCCTAGTATTATCTCAGTTTCTAGTAAAGTCTGAGCCGTCGCCCAGTGTACTTATCGCTGGAGTCGTTAGTCGTGAGACGTGTCGAGCCAGCCGTAGGTATGTTTGTGCCAAGTCGAGGCCACAAAGGCCCTCCGGACCGCGCGATTTACGATGCGTCGCCCGCACTGTATTTTGGGCATCGGCGATGTTTACCGGATAAGAAGATACGTAAATATAATGGATGTGGCAGTTTTAATTAATATATCGGTTAATAGTCTAAGTAACAAGAGCATGGTGATAAAACGTGTATGGTAGATGTGTATTTTTTATTGTATAATTCAGTTGGTTTCGATTCAAAGTTTATTTCGCAAGGGATTCCTATTAATATAAACGTATCCGGATCAATGGAACCTTTATATAATTCATAGTATGCTGTGTTCAGTATAACTATGTTTCCACATCCAAGACCGCCATTAGCGCGGAGCCATTAGCGTCATTATAAGTTGTCACACGAGGGACGTAAGAGTCAAATTTACCGCGTCCATTTCAAGTGTGTTGTCAGCATCTGGGCACACGTTCTCTAGTGATTTTGTTATCGGCGGCGCGGCGGCACCCCCCGGCGACATCCGACGCCGCGCGCCATTACCGCGACCCTCCCCCGTCCCCCGGCCCCCGTGACCCCCCGCCGGCCCGCCCCCCGCCCGACCCCCCTCGTACGCCACAAACACCCCCCGCCGCCCGCCGACACCCCCCCGTCACTCATTAGCCCGATGGCGCGAGACCGGCTGCATTCGCTGACGCCGCGACTTGAATTTTTAGACGCTGCTTACTAGCTTATATCTAAATGTATATATGTACGTATATACGGTTACATAGGACAGGAGACGGCCAGCGGTGCGGGCGGACATCTGGCCGGAGATTATCGAGTACAATGAGCCCGTCAGCTCTTTGACTCACTTTCCAAATAACCGTTTGATAATGGTGCGATATTTTTTTACCTGCCGTATAACTAATTGGGTGGGGTGTGCTTATGATGTTATTAGGATTGAAAGGGCTACAGCCGACGACCTGTATGGGGCTTTACGTTTAATAGACGTTTTGTACCGCGTTAATGTTGCCAGAGGTCCCTCGAGGTATTATCTGACATATTAGGGGAGGACACTCGCTGAGAGCTAGAATAATGTACGAACCTAGGTATAATACTTAAAACCACTTTATAAGTAACTAATTAAAACTGTATCGAATTCTATAACATTATAAGTCCAAGCATGAGTTTCAACAAGAAGCTGTTTCGAACTGTCCTTGTGAGTTGAGATATTGTGCAATGCAGTCAAGTGCTGTGAATTAGGTCATACAAACCTCTAGCTTAGGATATCTAACTGCAACACGGACTTCGCTATACTATGTTAGTGTGTTACCTTTGAAGACCGTTCGGTATTTAGTATTCGACTCGGTAACAGCCATCGTCACTTTAAATCACATACAAATATCGACTCTATCTTATAGTAATAAGGTTGATTTCACTGTTTAAGTTTGCGGTAAACAAAATAAGTTTCTCAGTAATTGTTATCGCGGCAGTCGCGAGTGCAACGCCGCGGCGAGGCCACTCGACCAATACACAGATAACGGCCCAACCCTGCAACCTTCGTGGCTTTGATCATCAATTTGAATCTTATCTCCTTACAATAGAGTTCATTTAAAGTAGAACTCAAAAAGGGTTGTCAATTACTGATATATCCGCTGTCGATCAGGCGTGATCAAAAATAATAATTACATCTTGCTAATGAAGTATTTTATACGAAGTGTTAGAAAATAATTTTTTAGTCATACAAGTTAATGTTCTTAATTTATAAGTAAGTAAAGTATATGTATAGCTTGTGAGTACAATGACGTGTCACAAAAGTGACGTGACGATGGCAGGTAGCGGAAACGCGTTAATGAGTTCACGGAACAGACCTTGTATACCTGGCCTGATGTAAATATATATAATATTTCAACTATCTTATTAGGGCTTATAACTAAAAAGTTTATATATATTGAGACTTTTTAATCTGTCAACAATACTTACTACCAAATCATTGTACTTTTTTTAATCTATGTTTAACTACTGTCATCTTGGCAATTGACATTAATTCTTTTAAACGCGGTTTTATTAATTTCTTTTTTATATTAACTAAATATTGTAGACATGTTGATAGCTTTAGCGGGGTAACAGTAATATGATATTTTCCATACGTGAGTAACTGACCTAACGGAAGAATGAAGATGCAGACTGGTTCAAATAAGGAGCCCCTGTGATTAAAAAAAAATATTAAGCGTTCTATACATTACAGACTATAGTAATAAAATATACTTTTTTAATATAATTACGTATTTAGAAGTAATTTATTTTCATCGTTATTATTATTATATTGTTCTATCTTCTTTTAAGTTTAAAAAATATTATTAATATATTGTTCTATCTTCTTTTAAGTATAGAAAAGAAAAGTATAATAATTAATAATGTTTAAAATTGCATTAATCTTAATATGTATATATTTACGTACGTTATAAAGCTTCTGTTTAGAATAATAATGTATTTTTTCTTGAAAACAAATAATTTAAAACAATTTAAACAAAATGCTGCTGTGACTTCACTCTATTTGACCAAAAAGTTTTCTTATTAACGCTGTTTGTAATAATACGTATTGTGTTATACAAGACATTTTTATGATAGTTTTTTTTTTATATTCCCGCAAAACAATGGCCGAGGGTCATTGGAACAAATCGTGGGGCTTTAGAATATTTGGGGTAAGTTGTAACAAATGCCACCGATAACGCCGTGTGAACTTACGCCGATGTTTAAATGTTACTATGAAAGCAAGCGCGTTGGACGATCCGTGTTCAAATTACTTCATTTACCTGACGTTATCAGCGAGTATAATAAATAAACGAGTATTTTATAACAAAAAAAAAATCTTTAAGAATGACGTAAAAATTTCGATCGATTTAAGCGTCTCTAAAACTAGTTAATATAGTCGTATTATTTTTATGTATCTATATAAATAAATAACATATAAGTATTATTATTATTATTAATGAAATCGTAAAACATTATCAAATAAAACAATCACCAAGTACTCGTAGTCAAAATGAGCAAAATGAATGGACAAGTTTGCAAACAATATGGACTAATAAAACGCATTAATTAGTTTACAATACGAGACGCAACAGGTTATGTCGTGTTTATACAACGCCGAGATATTCATGGGGTTCATTATTAATATATTTATAACTTTCACATTCATTTTGATGTAATTTTAATAATATTTATTTTCGATTATATTCGTATGTCATATGTCATATAATAGTGGTTGACACATTCATGACGTTCGGAAATTTGACATTTTTAATAATATATTTTGTCTATTGATATTTATTATTGCTTTATTTATTTTTTAATCTGTATTTTATATTTCACTAGTAAGTATTTATAGTGTGTACGATCCTCGTAAATACGGCGTCGTAAATTCTAACCACTAAGCAATAACGTATTGACTGTCGTCATGAAGCCTCTCAAATTGGCTGAGTGGTGGTGATTGTTTTGAATATGGTTTTATGCTGCGTTCGTGTTGAGGAGGCGATGGATATTATTGTTAAAGGAATTATATATAAACAGGTAAGTAACTAAGCAGAGTAAGGAATCGATTTATTTTTGTACATTACTTGTGTTAGAAACATTGGATTTTTTTTTATATGTTGGATAAAACAATTTCAAGCATTTTATGCCTCTTTAATAGTCTTGCCGGAATTGATCCATTTAGATTACTAATCGTGAACCAAATGATTTTAAGATCTTCATCAAAATAAGTAAGCAGTTAAAGCACCCATATACTTTTACCCTGATAAAATTAATACTTTAAAAATTTCCAAAAGATCATAATTAGTCATTAGTAAATTTCTTAGAAGACAATCTGTTCTTCGGGCAACGATATCACAAAAATGCGTCGAAGGCACGTTCAAACGGAATAACTAATGCGCGATAACAAAAGGTGCAGCGTTCTTTTCAATTAGTTTTTACTGAGATAATGATTTACAGCGCGATGGCGCGGGCGGGTGGCGGTAATCGCGGCCATCTTTTCCCGGAAAGCGACAATGGTACGCGCGCTTTTGTTTGTCCGAATAATAATAATCGCGTCCCGCTGCATGTGCGTGGCTGAACAACGAGCAATGACTTATTAGGGATCGATGTGTAATCTGTTGCAAATTATAACATTTATCGCATATTGAACGCTTGCTTTCGTGTTTTATATCTATATTATGTATGGTTGTAATTATTTTATATTATTCTTCATACATAGCATTGACAAACCCCCGCTTTGACATAACCCGGTAGAAAATGACATGAGCTTTCACAGTCGTGCGTTAAGAAGTCTCCGAACAGTCGCGTGCGTGAATAATCACTCACTGAATGAGACGTGCCCGTCGACGATATTGCGATCACGACTGTATATTACAAACAGCACAATGTATTATAACCCTTATTTATATAACAATAGAGGTTGTTATAGTTTTGATCTATTATTTTTACTGCGTGCCACTAATGGAGCGGTGCATTTAATTACGCACGGAGATGCAGTCCTCCATGGCACTATGATTGCATACAGTTTTGTCCCATTATATGGGATTTCCTGTTCCGTACTTGTAAATAGAACTAGGTGTTCGATTAGTTATAAAAAATTACATTCAAGTTAATTTAGTGGGTGGTTTAAGAGATGTATTGTCAATACTTATTGTAACATGAATTAGCGCCATCCGAAATTCTCAAGTCGTTCCAGAACATTCCTAAACGAACCAATCCAAGATGGCGTATAGCGGGAACGGTGAAATTGTTGTCGCGGAAAAAATCCCCGGCCTTGTAATTGTGGTGGCAGGTAGCGAAGGTAATGAGCTACAGGTACCGGCCCGTGGACTCGACGTCTCTAGATGCGCTAATTATCTTTTTACCTGGCGATTATTTAATTTTATTACTCTTTTGTTATCATATATCCGATATGGACCAACGAAATCTTTTTTCCAAGATTAGAGATAAGGATTATAAAAAGTGTATGAAATGTAAGCTTTAGGTAATAATAATTGAACATATTTGTGGGTGCTAGTTTAGTACAAGTCAGATGTCAATTGTAAGTAGCCATCGATCGAGGACTACAAAGAAAGGGGCTTCGGCTCTTGAATTGTTGAGTTATATTCAAGCGAAAACGATTGTCATCTGTAGCACATTTTGTAGATTTATGACATCCAGAGGACCATTTCTTATGCTTATTTTACGTGTAGATTTTGCTTAGACTTAGATGTTTCGTGACATGTAAGCATTTTGTTTATTATACATTTGCGGGTTAACGTTGTTTTTTTGTGTTTTATTTGTATTGTGAAAACTTTTTAAGGCTTATAAAATGGTATTATATTGAAACTTGATGGATGTATATAAGATTTTTGCTGGAATCGTTACATTTTGTTTGTTTTAATATTCATCTAGATGTCGTTTCAAGTGCGTCAGATGTCCATGTACCGCGGTTAGCACGGAGCCCCGCGAATGTAAATGCGTCCGCCATTCGATGTCCTGTCCTTATAGTTATTTTCCACGTCCATACTTTGCATCAGCGGCTATCAGCGAGCTATTGAAATTAGTCATGCTAGGTTTTGTGTGTCGGACAATAGGCAGAAACATACCGGTTGCAATACACCGTTGTAAATATATTACCCCCCTTTTTGCGGTAGTTTGTTGTTGGTTCGCGGAAATAGTGATATTGTATTTTAGACCTTTTTTGTTTTTTTGGGACATTTCTGATCTAGATTTAGCCACTTACGGAGTTGTTTTGACCATCTAAGTCAGTAAGATAGCCTAGCAATTAAATCCAAATAAAAAAAAAACAGTCTGCTAATGTTTAGGCGAATAATCTTGTAGAAATGTTCTAAAGGAACAATTGTCGTAATAATTCTAATAGTCTATATAGTTTAACAAAATAATACTGTTAGCTACATTAGTATATGCCAGTATATTGGGTATATTTGAGTCAACGATCAGTGAGCGTCTATACGTAAGCGTGTAGCTGAAGGCTTGACATTTGGCGCGCCTCCCTCGGGCTCTTGCGAGGGATAAGATTCGAGTGGGATGAAGTACTCGAGTCACTGCTGGCTGCGAAGTACGGGTTGTCTACGGCGTGAAGTTAGCGATGAAGTACTTTACGTACTAATGTAGCCATAGCTAGGGCGGGTTCCGATTATATGGAAAAAGAGCCGCTAATACAAAGGAATTGAGGTCATATTTGTGTTTAAATATAATTGCTTTTGCATTACTAATAAAATGTATTTTATTAGTATAGATGAGAGTTGTATCTAGCAAAAAAATTTAATACGGCTAGCTAATGCTTAGGTAATATGATGTTTTAATACGTAAATGGAATTTGTAGTATGGATCAATTTAAACACACCCATCCCTTGAGTTATATATTTAAAAAAAAAGTTTTCTTTATCGTTAAAATTAGTTATCTACAGAGAATATGCTCTCGTTCTTTTTAGTTCAAAGATTTTTCTAGAAAGAACATTTTATTGTCCTAATTTTGGTCTAAAAGACTAGTAGGCTCTAAGACTAATGTGTCCTAACGCGGGAATTAATCAAGAATGATCTTATGTAGTTTTCGTCATCTTAAACATATGACACTAAATTGTAAGATCATATATTGTTACGTAATACAATAATGATTCATGATGTCTTTATATAACTGACTTGACCCGATAATATGTACTATAGAAACGTGTATAGTATTTGTAGTACATATAATAATATTGGGAAGTTGTTCAAATATTGGTGAAATTAAAATATAACTTACTTTAATTTGGATTATGCTTGTGCATATTTAATATATGAAATTATAAAAGAATAGTAGCTGTAGTTTGTAATGAAATTTAAATAGGTTTGGACATATGTATCCCATTTCTAGAATTGTCCAAGTAAAGGATGTTTCTGAGATTTCTGAACAATTGCTATAAAGATATGATTGTTTAAAGCGGTCTCTATGCGCTTTTTCGTCGTTGCATCGTAATCCCCTATACCTTCCCTTCCTTACTTCCGTATATAACAATGGACGGCGGTTTTTTTTGCTAAAAAGGTTAAGAAACGAAGCTTCCCCTATGACGGCGTCACAAAAACATAATTAGAATGTCGCGCCGGAGAAGACACTAACTTATACACGTGGGAATTATAGCTGGAACTTGGAAGGGTTAGCAAAAAACTAAAGGACGTTTCACACGAGATATATGTTATAAAGACAGATAGCAGATATTGAAAACACTATTACATATAAAATTACGCTCAGTTTAGAAAAATATTTGTTTCATATTAAATGTACATTATGTATATTTAGTGAATATTCACGCGAAGAAAAAATGTATCAGACTTTTCTTAAAGACTTTATCTATAGGTGATATAAAAAAAGTAAATTTTTAATTACTATTTCTTTTATTACTTACTAGCTTTCCATCCGCGGCTTCGCCCGCGTCAAGTACGGTTATATCACGTTTCCAAGAGAACCTTTCAAAAGTCTAGGATAAAAACAATCCTATGTTCTTTCTCAAGCTCAACTCCATCTCTGAACCAAATTTCATTAAAAGCAGTTCAGTGGTTTAGGCTTGAAAGCGTAACAGACAGACAGACAGAGTTACTTTCGCATTAATAATATTAGTAGGGATTATAGGGTTTTTAAGTTACAATAAAACGTTGGTGAGGTTAAATAGATCCCTCTATAATAGCATCTGATGCTTTTAACGTCTGGAGTCTAAATCTTATACCCTGCCGTAATAATTGACTAAATTGTCTCATATTTTGATTTATAATCAAACATAATGCTACGTGCTTTTTAAATTCCAATAATACTCTAAAAATATAACTTTAGTGGCCAATTAATATAAAAGTATAATTAGTGCTATTTATATTAGGTATATTCTGATAGTTTTTTTTATCAAGCATTGATAATATATGCACAAAATTTATATGTGACTAATATTTGTAATATTATGTTAATATATTCACATATCTATCATAAACTACAAGTTAAAGATGGGTATTGGGTAGTTCGATTTAAATATATTTATATATTATATATATAGATACAAATAAATGAGTAAAACGAGGAAATTACTAGTGCTCGTTTTACTCATTAAAAATTCCAAAAAAACAGGTCCATGTTTATTAAACGTGATATTTGTCTCTATGTAAGTAATATATTAAGTAAGCATTGCTCTGGAAATTCAAAAAATGATTTTGTATAATAATACGAGCGGATTTCCTCCGGGCGTTTCATGTGGTCGTGATGGCACACATAGTTGCATGCGTGCCGTCTGATAAGGGGCAACCATTTAGGGTTAAACGCGTAGGTACTTTGGACATCAGTAATTTGTGGGCGAAACGCAATTTCTGATGCTAAAGATGGGCATCTTTTATATCACTGTAATTACCGCTTATTAAGTTTTGATCAGAATGGCAGTGCGGTGCACAGAACTATTCCAGTCGTTGAGATGTGACAGTATTTCTTGTGAAAATATATATTGAGAGCAATCACATTTATATAATTAAGGTATTGTTGAAATATTCTTAGTTGAATCATATTTAGAATTCTTGAATGATTTTTTTATGGCCTTGGTTTAAGATCGTCAACAGAAAATAGGATATAAAAAAACAAAGGACTAGACAAAGATAGTATTTTGGATGTAAGTACTAAATAGCTTTTAATAAAGGATAAAGTAGATCTCGATTTCAATTTTTATATTTCCAGGCCTAAATTCTTTGTTTATGAAGTAATTAACGATAATGACCATCAATAAAGGAAGAAGTTATCCATTAGAACCTAAAATCTCTTCAACAACTGTCACACAAAGTTATCTTAAACTTAATCTTTTCCTTAATTTCAATAGACTTAAAAATTTAAAAAAGTTATACATAAAATAGGTTTTAAGCTAGGTTTAATTGAAAATATTTTTTTTTAAATCCAAAGCAATTTTTTTGAATTTAAAACGGGACAAGTATTTGATTTTATTAGGTCGCGTCACAAAAAAAAATCACTGACATTTCTGTTCGCGTGAGAGATTCTCATATTGATAACACGATTCGGCGTTAATTGAGCCCTTCTTCTGAAATTTAGACTCGTTATGCATGCGTGCGTGTTGCTGGAACGTATACAAGGAAGACAGGCTACAAGCTAGTCTTTAGATTCTCATATTAATATTATAAGGATATATCAAATATATTAAATATATTTATTGACAAAAAAATATCTTATTAACATTTCGTTGCTTCATAAGTCGTGTATTCAAATTTCACGTGGGAACTACCGAGTCGAGTGACAATTAAATACGTCGGAGTTTCTTATCTCGTTGTTAGATGAGTCTGTCCGTGATGTCTCAGGAACAGGTTCGCCAAATGACTCGTATTGATCGCGTTTAGAATTATATCTGTTTTAGTTAACAGAGCTTTGGACAGAACCAAATACTGTTGATATCGCGAGTATGATATTGAGTAAATTTAAGTAATCTTTAACAATATACATCACAGAATACTTGGGTTAAATTGCTATAATTATATACATTAATATATTGAATTTAAGCGTTTATAAAATAGTTATATATCTTGGAGTATCATAAGTATTAAGGAGACAGTTAATTGATCGATCTCGTGTCCGTTCGTACGTCGCGTCGGGAGGGAGCAGTATGTTTGAGCTATCATTATGTATGCTAATGGCCCTCGTTGGCCCTGAGCTGCTATTTCTCGCCGACACAAGAAACGCTTCGCCGACATTTTAGCGACCGGGAGTGCTGTGTGAAGGCTGAACTCGCTAGTTACTTTGAAACTCGTTTGATATAATTATTACCGACTTAGCAATAGTAGCCTTATAGGACACATAGTACGTTCTCTATGGACTAGTAGATTTATTTGATCGTTAGGAGCTTCGATTGGTGAGTGAGCGGCGAGCGGCGACCGGCGAGCGGTGACTCAACGGACGTCGGTAATCGAAAACATTCGAATGTGTACATCTGTACGGTCAATAGACGCATGTCGCTGGTACACTCGCTGTTAAGACAAAAGGTTTACGTCCGAGCATACGCTAAATATATGACAATTTCAAACTTAACTTTCTCGCCTTTTCGTTAAAGAAACTTTGTTTTAAACTATTTATAACAAAATATTATGATTAATTTCTTTTTTTAAATCATTCGATTGTTTTTAAATGATTTCGAATTATTTTATACTACTTATCTGTCTCTTTCGATATATTTTGAAAGCTGGTTATTTAATTATATCAACGAATGGTCTATAGTACGGTGACATGCAATTCACTCGCGGCTGGCTGGAGCCAAGACTATCTTTACCTGACGTTGATGTCCGCGATCTTATTACCGCGCCAGCGACAACAAAAAAAACGACAAAGGAAGCGATGGAATGGCCTCCGAGATTTATGGAGGCGCGGCGCCTGTGGGGGCCTGTTATTATGTAACGGATACACTCACAATCATACTTATAATTAATTAATACATACATATGTATTGTTATTTATTGAAATATGAAAACTTTAAAGTTTAAACCAACTCGCTGTCATATTAAAAAAGTTAGAATGACATTTGATTAGACATTCGGTACAGATTATAAATAATATTTATGACTAAATTGTACATAATTGTTTTTTTTATTCTATGTTATTTATAAATAAAATAAAAATGTATAAGCTCATCATTATTTAAACATTATGTGTATATATTATATAAGAGATAGATGTCTTTATATTTTTTCGCTTGATATTTTTTTATAACTGCATTCCTTTTTTGTGACGTGTCCGTCATAATGGTCCGCTTGTTTTTCTATGAATTTATTTAAACCTTATATAATGTAGAGGGTTCTTTAGATCGTATAGCGTGGGTCTGAACAACCCGCACGGGTTCCGGGAAGCGGTATGCGGGTCCAACATGACCCAGAACTTTCCAAAACGCGTCTCGTATTGATTAGTCATTTACAAGGAATTATCTCATAGTATGTTAATATTATGTATATATGTATACATAGTTATTTCCTTGCAAGATAAATGGACACACATAAGACGGGTTTCGGTACCGGAACCCGATACAAATCCTTATCCCGGCGTGGAGGGAATATTGATTGCTATTAATGGCCTCTCACTCCCTATCACTGATCGTCTTTCCGGTGCATATTTCGCTAATTGTTATATACGGACAGCGTTACAGTTTAAACCATCAATTTGGATGTTATTTACTCAATAAATCTCGTTTTTTTATTGTACACTAGAAGACCTTCGTATCGCCCTATAATCAAAAAATATCTATTACGTTTTTTTATTTATATTTTTGGAGTTAACTGTAAGCCATAAATCTCCGTGTTTTGAAGTGCGACAGAATGATTGACATATTAGTTAGTTGTCAAATCTTATGTCAAAAAAACGTTTGTATGGGAAATAGAAAAGGGCTGTTTTTATGGTTTTCCCAGTAATTAATCAATTTTATTCAGCTTCTATACCTTCCCTGAACCTCCACGAACATTTCAAGACTAAGATAAGATAAATCCGTTCAGCTGTTCTCGAGTTTTAGCGAGACTAAGGAACAGCAATCCATTTTTATATATGTAGAAGATTTTAGATACTAAAGTGTTAATACTTAGTCACTTTTCTTTTGGAATGACGTACATTAAAATGGATACCATTTGGTTTCCTTATTTGGAATGTGTATTGATTGGTATGAATGGAGGCGGTAGTCGCTGAGGCCTTTCCGATGCCCATTTCGCTAATTGCTTGCATCGGACGCGAAATACCAGTTAAGTGCCTACGGACTTTGTTCTAGCAGGAATTCAAATTGTGCGCAATTTTAGACCAAAACTTACTACCTAAACTAATATGTATATGTATACTTGTTTTACTTATAAATGTAGTATTATCGTTTTATGATAATAATATATCGTTCATGAGATCTAATATCGTATGGGGATGTATTCAAAATCGCATTAATGCTGCTATCCTGTGGGATAATTGCAGTTTTCCCGCGGGAAATTTTTACGTTCTCAAACGTGGCAATTAGCTGGCAACGGACTCATTATGGAGTAACATTACGTTTAGTGAATTGAGAGCTATTTAATATATCTAATAAGTATTCAATTTGTGCGTATTGTTTTTAGATTTAGAAATAAATACAAATGTATGTATATTGGATGCGTCTTTGTTGTTAAGAGTATTAAACAAGAGGTTCCAGGAAGCGTAACGAGGCTTAGAACTTTATTATGCAGGTGTAAGAGATGGCTTTGAGAGGATAAGATACTTTTTTTTTATACATACATTACAAATTCTGTTGAGGATGAATAAAAATTGAGTTATTATATTTTTGTGTACTGTAAACATTTTTTAAAATTTTTTCATATGGCAACATTGCAAAATATATAATTTTAATTGGGATATATTTTATTTAAATTCAATTATATACGAAAGACTAACAGACCAGTTGCTGGTGACTTTTGGGTACACAAACAAAAGACTGGCAGGTTGCCATTGTAGTTTTCCACCAAGCGAGACTTATATAGTTTAATTTATAGTTTGATAAAGAGTTAACTTAATGATATAGGATGAGTTATCAGAACGTCTACAGGGAAAGTATTGAGTTGATGTGCTTTTAGAAAGTCCCGGTCCGGTGTTGTGTACTGACGTTAATAGTAGAAATAGATAGTGACCCGCTATACTGTCACGAGCTTGATGCGTGTGCGCAGCCTCCACTAGGGATGGACTGATATCGATAGTTATAACTCAAATAAAAAAAAATATTTCAAATAAAACATTGTTCATTTTATACTTTATATAACATCATGCTATTATAAATTTAGTTTAATTTAAAGTATATAATATCTAAAAATATATTTAGAAAATACTAATGTGATCTCAATGGTTGAGCGATAGTGTATAGTGTCGTGATAGACATCGATAAATCTATCTATATTTATCGCGTCCAGTAGTCGTTATCGGCACGTCACTATACGCGACGCGGGCGTCTGACCTCGCGTTGTACAGCACGCGCTCAATGCTGCTGCGTTAGCACAAAATATAATCTATATTTAGTATGTCGGCTGTATGCGACTGTGCCTTGTGCCGTATAAAAATAGACTGACAAGTGACAGATGACAGATAGAAATAAATTGACAATAATATATTAATTAGTAATTATAATTTATTTTATTTGTATTAAATGTTTATTTTCTTTATTTTCGTTCGTATATGTCGTATTTAATGTACGTCCGAACGTGTTCTGGCAGTGGTCGTCGCGTTGCGTCACCTCATCGAACGGATATAGTACAGATCGATTTGTTTTCTTTATTTCTGCGACTCCACCGCCATCCGCCCGTAAAAGGTTAAACTATTCCATACTTTTTATAAACCATTGTCCGTATGTGACATTTGTAAACATCTTTAAAGTTACAAAATTTTATTATTAGTCATGTATTGGATTACCTAAATGAAATGAAATTATTGATGGTTTTGCAATGATTTTTATATTTATCTGTGGCCGTATGTTGACACTTTTATTATTTGTCCGATATCATTGTACTTTCACTGTCGCACCGCGTAATGAGTGTATTAAGTATGTACTTTGTTTTGTTTTACGAATGAATCATATTTCTTTATTCATTCCTAAAATCATACTTATATCGAAATAAAGTTATTATGAAACTAATATTTTGCGGATACAGTAACCGTGATCTTCGTGACACTCACATCTCGTCTGCCCGTGATCACGGTTGCTGAAAAGTAGCCCAAACGTCGGGAGTGAGTAATTTTTATCAAAATAAAATCGCGTAGTATATCCTCAAAATATTAGTTTAATTTAAATGACTCGCGAAAATCTCATATCTCTTTATAAAGTTTTATAATAATAATAATAATAATATTTATAACAAGGTGACTGTAATAATATATTACGTATATTTGTAAAGCCAACGTCCGTACATGTGACGGTCGTCGTGGGATGCTGTGTGAATGTGTCTGTTGTATCTTAAACAGTTTTATTCATCTCAGCCAGATCCGCTAAGTGACCCGTTTGAGCTGGATGCTTGAAGACGAGTTATATACATATATATATGTAGAAGTATATATCGTCTTAAAAATTTAAATATCTTTAAACACATGAATGTATTTTACACATGAAGGTACTTATTTACTTAAATCTACTTAAATAATATTATATGAAATTTTTCATAATACATAAAAAAAATTCTTTCTAAATATGTGTACACAAAATATTGGACATCCTGAAATCTATACGATACAAGTATTCTAAAATCAATAGATATATATATTAATAGTTTTTCTGTGTCAGTAGTACATAGTCTAAGTCTTCTCAAGTCCCGAGTGTTATCTCTATAATCACCGGCTCTCATCCCCAGAGGTACCTGGGCCAAGTTTCTGGTTGGAACTAGTTCAGAACTCGCGCCAATACCCTCGGGGGCTGCCTCCAAAAATGCTTCTAAGAAGCTCCCCCCGTCAATAAATATTGTATGGGAGGAAATTGTTGAATTATAAGTAGCGTATATTATAATGGATATACTATGAACGTTTTCAGGCTTTGTCTGTGTTAAAAACGATTAAGTTTTCTATAAAATTTTGTCTTGGAATTTATAGAAATATTTTTTATCTGAAATAAATGTTTTTACTGTAAAGTTACGTAAGACTAATTATTACATTATTTTGATATTGATCCCATATAAATAATTTCATATAATAACAATATATATATATTATTGAATATTTTCTATATATATTAATTTTCGTCTTTCTATATTCGCGTATCTCCGAACAGTTTTAGACAAAGGAACGTCTACATTAGATAATTCTAATCTATTCAAGAGACAATCTATTCTAGAAGTGATGCTTCGATACGTATCCGTTAGTGACGGAACTGTTGATAAAATCTTTATATAATATTAAATTAATATTTAAGAGTTTTATGTCTTTTCTATTAATAATATCGATCCACGACTAGCACGTGTAACGATTATAAAAAGTCTGCCTGTGTTTATCAACTGCCTCACTTTTTTTTGAATTCATATTAATAGAATAGTAAAAATATATAGGTATTTAAAGTATCTTATGGTACTTGTTGTCCTGCACTTTCATAGATAAGATGGAACAAACAAACAGATAAAAAGAGAAAATTCATGTGCAATTTTATTAATTTTTATATACGTATAACTTATTAGTGGATAAATGTGGTTTTGTTTGATTTCACATATTAACAATTCATTTTTGCAAGAAGACATTGAATATCGTATTTAAAAACATCATTGTTACTTAAGATTTTAATAGATTTATATTAAACTAAGATATCGTTATGTCTTTTTTAAATCTAAAACAAATATAACTTGGAAAATTAAATACATATACATATATTCCAAGTTTTGCTATACCTAATGCTAGTGAACTTTTGACCACTATCTCTTTATTCAATCGATACTAATTACTAGAATAACTATTAAGTTAAAACAGATAAAATCGAATATTGTTTCATAAATTCAAGTAATATTCTTTTTGCGTTAAAAACATCCAATAATTCTATAGTACATGTATTAGAGGTCACGTGATCAATATGCGCGCACGCATCGTGAGTCAGGACCCTCCCTACCCACGTCAGAGGGCGATTCCTCGGAAGCGTTTAATTTGATCAGCTTTTATTGATCAGGTTAGACGTGGAACACGATTGTATAGAACCAGGTGGAGATGAGAATGAACCAATTAAGTCATATATTTTATGTAATAGAGAGTTATTACGTCATTTTAGGAAAAATACTCGTAAAAAGGGATTTTTTTGGATAGAAGATATATTAAGTCAGTGGTGGCCTAGTGTTGCAGGTTCGATCCTGGCCCGGGCAAGTAGCAATGTGGTTTTCCGAGTCATATGTACTTTCTAAGATTATTTAGACATCACTGATGAATGCATTCCCAAAGAGGGTTGATGTCAGGTAGGCGGTAGTAAAAACAATTAGCCTAAACTATTCAGCATGTAAGGCAGACCCTGGTTAAATCTTTGAAATTGCTAGATAGAAGAAGAAGATATATATTTACTATCAATATAATATGTTATTTCTTATATATATTAAGTACCGAGTAGCGTTACTGTTCACATACGTGGGTGGTTGAGTATTTGTCGTCGTGGTCAGTGGTGTAAAACTATCCGTTTTAGCGTTTCCCCTTCACAAAGGACGCCGCCTGCAGCGAGACGCAGCTGCGAGCGTGTTTTTAAAGTGAATTGCAAAAACACGGACTAAGTCACTAGATGTAGCGGGTTGGAAATAATATGGTGTCAATAAAATTATTTATTTATATGAGACTTTTGTTTTATGTACTGATTATAGGTGTATTTTAATTGTAGTATAGTTTCGTATGCATTGCAAGTAGTTTAGTTTTTGACTGAAAGTTTTTTTATCGCGTTTATTACTATAGTTTTTAACATTTCGTATTTTAAATTCAAACTTAGTTCATATTTGCTCCATAGATTCGTATTCGTTAAAATAATATCAGATATTATATGAAAATATATTATAAAGATTGTGAATTTTCCCAATTTGCGTCTATTTAAGCCATGTGTCTAAATTATTCATTCATGAAACCGCTTAAAGCTTCAAGGATTTCACTTCTACAATTCCACGTCTAGCCGACACTAACGTATGATACATTGTGTGCAGCGGCGGACCCAGCTGCTGTGCCGCGTAAGGTTTTTAGAGCAAATTACGATCTTTCAAGATCTCAATAACCCGCTCACGAGCTACTGGAGCGAACAAATTTGATATTTACAGGTGTTTTACTTGTTATAAAAAACATTGTTTAATATGTAGAAAAAAAGGGTTTACTGTATGAATACTGGCTATTATTATATTTTTTTTGTAATATAAATTCTATCTATTTTTTTTTATTTAATGAATAAATCGCGTAATCGTATGCGCATGCGCCACGCGCTAGGTGGTCTCATAGTGACCGCGCGGGCGCAGATACCGCGGTGACTCACGCGGAAAGGACAGGACGCGGACGCGACGGGAATTATAAGTCGCCGACTCTACTCGCCGACACGACGACACGAGGCCGACACGACTGGCCGACATTATGAGAATTACACGAGATTAGATTGACGCTTCTGTTATCGGAAAATCGGTGTTTTATTTATAACTAAACTTGCGGGTAAACTTTTAGTTTTAATTTTTTTGTTCGAGATTCAAACTACATACTTAAGTGTTATTTAATAAACCATCAAATTTCGATCTGTTATGTTAAATTTCAAATCGTTTTATTTCTATATGAGTGTGTTATATATTCTTGAACTAATTTGTAACTATACATACAGAATATACACATATACCCTTTTTAGGATATTTCTTTGCAAATGAATTAAATAACAATCCAAAATGATATAATATTTATGACAAAGTAAACAGTTGATCTCAACAATCTCTAAAACATGTCATCCCTTGTAATAACATCTCACTTAACTGCTGAATACAAAATAAAATACAATCAAAATACAACAATAAACTTTATTATAATAAAATAAAGTCTAAATTTGTATGGGTTTGTTAAACCGGAGATAATAACAACAGGGCAAATAAAAACCGGCGTTAAATGAGCCACGTCGTCCTCTGTTTTGGTTCAAATGGCCAAGTGCTCGTGAATTGTCGGAGCTCAGGTAATACTGGTCGATTTATTGAGTCGTGTCGGGAAGTTTTGCAGATATTGAAACGAATAGCAGCACCTGTTGAACGAGGTTTTGCAACTTTGTTAATGGACGTACCTATTTGAGGAATGAACTGTTACTTGTTGGCGGGAAAAATATAATTTTAATATTAATTACGTTTATTTAAATGTAACATTATAATAATTGTCAGTTACTTAAAATATCTATGCTTATGTGGTTAATAGATATTTCGATTTTTTACACTTTAACTAAGAACTATTTGCCGCTTAAATGAATATTTATAATTACTTTATTTGTATAGAACAATAAATAAAATGAAATATAGGTAAATGATATAAAATGATTTTTAAAAGCTTTCAAGTCTAATTAAGACTTAGCACTATAAATAAAGTTTTTCATGCCGAGTGTAATATTGAAATTAAAAGATGACAACTTTATAAAAGGAATTGTAATTTAATTTAATTCATATGTGATAAATTTAAATAAAATTGTTATCAAGTCTTTAAAATCATTGAAATATTATCTCGAGCTTCACCAAAAAGAGTTTAATCTTCTTGGATATCTGTCATATACCTTTGTTTTTTTGACTGAAAAAATGTATACTTCATTGGGCTTGTGTTTTTTTGGATTAATTTATTGGATTAATTACGAATTTTATTTGTTTTAAAATACATATGTATCTTGAAAGAAAATAGAATTTAACAGAATCTATACTATATGTTACGTACAAGTAGAGCTTCTTAGAGGATAAGAGAGTTGTATGGTTGCCAAATTTCCGATTGTTAAAATTGTCAGTTTGTCTGTCTGTTCGCGATGTATACAGAACTGCTGATGTGAATTCGTCCAGTTATAGTTATAAACTCTGAGCAAATACTTTTGACTTGGACTTGTTCTTCATGGGAAACATAGATTAAGAGTTTCCACGTTAAAATACGTTTAGTAATATATTTATTTTGCTATAACAAAGTTTAAGTAAATAAAAACGTGGTAACAATGCATTGCTTCTGTTGCTAATTCTATATGTATAAACAAAATAAGACTGCTATTTATATATTTCGTTTAATATGTTTTAACTTCGATAATTATCTTATGTTTTTCGCATACATTCAAAGTTAAACTGTCTAACTATCAGTTATGTAGTAAAACTATCATTCTCTACGTCAGTTGGTAGCCAGTTAGCCACTAGCCACGTCTTCAAAATGGCGTCATCCGTGTTGGAGTGAGATCGAGCGTGTACATTCTGTGTGTATTAGGTGCGTTCGGTGCCATTTAATCCTCTGACGTAACTGCGGAGCCAGCAAAGAGGGCTTATTACGGCTCTCGGCTCTTTATGACCGGACCGGGGTCAGCGCGGGTTTTTTGTCGCGGCGTGTTCGGTACTAGCAACCCCCGGCAACCCCCAGCAACCCCCGCCAGCCCCCGGCGACCCCCGCCTCCCCCGCCGCGTCACGCGCTACTCCAAAATGGGGGTAAGCTCAGCGTGTGTCGTAGGGCTGGTAATCACATTATTATATGTATTTCATTTGGAATGTTCTAGTACATGTGTTTTGGTGTGGAATTTTTGTTATTACTTCAATGAAGAGATTTAATCTGTTGCTCTAAAAGCTTATATATAGAGAACAATGTCATCTGGATGAATTCAATAAAAAGTACCATTAGGTTAATGGAAGGAAATAACTTAATCATATTTACGATATAATCCTTATATATCTGTGGTTATGAACATTTGTTGAGGCTCCAAAAATCAATTTTACTTCAGAACATAAACTATTGTCCATCTATTATTACGCCGCGACAAACTCTCTTCCAACACAGTGTCAACCCTACACCGTAAACATCGTAGCCTTGATTGTAATACTGGAGGCCGCGCCGTTGCCATGACAACCGCCCACCTACCTGTCCTCATTAATATGTACCCGGACCGGACCCGGCCGGACAGAACCGGACAGAACCGGACAATACCGGACAAAACCGGACAACATCTCCTTGATAACTACAAATCGACATCTGAATATTTAACAGCTCGCCTTGAAACCGCCGTTTTCATAATCATATGTTCGACGTTCCTGTTAATACAAATAAGACTCGCTTAATATTATCACATATAGCTCTGATTGGCTCCCAATACGATGTGTATAAACGAAAATCGATAATTCCACTGCAGCAGTATTTAAAAATACGCATCACATTACTTTAAGATAAAAATATTTTGGCGCCAATATAATTATTTATCATTATAGTGAGAAGTAATTAGAAAATATTCGATTAATCGCAAAAACCGGTGGATCCGATTACTTATGTCTATACACATAAATCGTTATTGCCGATTCGTAATGACTCATCACTATCGCGTGAAGACATGTTTATTTTATAGCCATCAAATGAAATATTATAAAACACATTATAAGGTTATTATTGTATTTCATTAAATACTAATTGCTTTAACGATTCATTTAAAAAAAAATATATAAAAGAGGTTTTCATAAAATCGAATGTTTTTTTCATAATATGAAAACAGTCAATAAAAATATTGTTCTTTTTGTTGGTAATTATTGTTTTTATTAGATATTGTTTTGTTGTTATTTGACAGAACATAATTTAATTCATTTTATTATTTATAATAAAAGTTTTTATAGATTTAAGATAGTATAAAAAAAAAAAATTACTTTTTTGATAATTTTTTTGTGATGCTTTGTTTCTTGAGGAGTAAATTGATGCATTTTCATTTAAAAATCGATATGCTTAATCGATACTAAGTTTTTCGGATACTACGACTCTTTTATTATTTTACTCTGCATAATACAGACGTATAAAAAACTAAGTTTCATTTCCATGTTGCAAATTTACACGATAATATCAATATGTATATCAAATATTCGCTTTATAAAAGTACGTAGGGACTAGGGAGTGATCGAAAGTTTTTTATAAGTAGATTATTGTAAGAAAAACAAGAAATCTTTATATTTACTACACTATGACAATACAAATTTATTTAAATCATACAGTTATCCTAATTTTATGTTGATTTTTATAGTTATACAAAGAATATTCTCAAGTCCGTTGCTAAAATAGACTTTTTTCTATAATACTATAAATGTATAGTTATATTTATAAATATACTAGCTTTCCGCCCGCAGCTTCGCCCGCGTGGAGTTCGGTTATATCGCGTTTCCAAGAGAACCTTTCAAAAGTCTGGGATAAAAACTATCCTATGTTCTTCCTCAAAGTCAACTCTATATCTGTACCAAATTTCATTAAAATCATTTTAGTGGTTTAGGCGTGAAAGCGTAACAGACAGACAGACAGAGTTACTTTCGCATTTATAATATTAGTAGGGATATATGTATATTTAAAACATCGGTAAATGATTTTATGAAGATTACCTTATAAATACACTTGTCTTTGTTCGTCTCCATTCGATTCCTATATCAAGCCATGGTGTATGTACGTCTGTTAATTCCATCAGTGTATCGAGTGACCTGGTTTCGTGTCGCCAAGACCTGGCTCTTCCTGGAACTAGACCTGGATACTAAATACTGTCTAAATTTAACACAGCTGTTATTATCTATACACCTATGAACCACTCATACTAATATCTATGTCTAAAGAACATATGTTTAAGAAATATATGAAATTACGCGTGTTTTTTTGAATCATAATCATAAATACATAGTACTTACAACTAATAATGATGAGTATATTTGAATTTCGCGCCTTATTTAAATTTAACTTAATTATTTATATTGTCTTCACTCAATGTTTTCCTTTTTTTTAAATATACTTGCAACACTACTCCGGGATATTAGCGATTGTATTTCTTGTAATAAACCTTTAAATTACGTAATTAAAAGTGTGTTTAATTACTAAAGCTAACAAATTAATATTTTATACATTTTTTTTCCATTTTCGATCTACATATCTTTACTTCATTCACTTCAAACTAAACATTATCTTAACATAAAATATAATTAATCCTTAGCAACAAGTGTCTAAATTATTTTGGATAAGAGCTGATCCTTTAACACTGATTAGCCAATGCTTATCCACCACCGCACGAAAACTGACTTTCATATGAAAATAACCGCATCAAAATTGGGCTATCTGTTTAGGAGCTATGATGCCAAAGACACAAAGAGGTGCACATTAAATAAATAACATAACTTTTCGTGTAGGATGTTAGAAATATAAGTTACTCTATGCAGATTGTACTAAATTTTCAAATAGATTTAAAACATTTTTGTATGTTCTTATATATATCTTACAATTTAATTGTGATATTATTGATATTTTTTGGATGGAACCTTGCAACTCGATTAAGGTGCATGTATTTTAATTCAGTGATAATTTTGTATAACCGTTAATTTTGGATGATGACTTATGATGTGTGATGTCATATAAGATACAATATGGCGAATAACCTAAGATTGCGACTTGGTTATTTAAAAGCATTCCTATTTATATTTGAATTAAGTGAAACTGTTCATGATATAGGAAGCATATGAGATTTCAATGCAATGGTCATTTAGATTCTACTTTCTCTCTTCTTCTTCTTCCTGGCAATTTCCCAGCTTTAGCCAGGGTCTGCCTTATATGTTGTGAATAGTTTTGGCTAATTGTTTTTACGACCAGTCACCTGCCTGACATTAACTCTCTTTGGAAATAAATTCATAATTCATAAATAAATAAATTTGGATACTTCTTTCTCTGTATTTAAAATTTAAATCTGTTTGAGAAATTCTCTTTAAAATTGTCCACCATATCCGAAAATGATCTTTGATTTTTCCATATTATTTGACACGTACAAATATTCAATTGTAACGGTTGATATAATATGTAAAGTTATATTTGAAGGCAATTAAATCTAGTATTGAATAAGTTATTTGTATAATTGAAATTAAATTTTAACTTCAATAGTAAATATTTAATTTACATAGTACAGTGTATTCTATAGATGCTATTGTCTTTGGTTTCTTCGTTCAGTTGTCATCTAGCAAAAAATCTTATAATTTTGCAGAAAATGTCCAAAATTTCTAGCAAATTTCACAAAAATCGTCATGAAAACTATATTTATTAAAAATATAAGTATAAATTATGTTAAACTAACTCACCTATACATATAAGACAGCTGAAACGCCAGTCTCCTTAGAGGGAATTAGCAATTTGCTCGGGGCTAATGGTTGTTCGTCAGGAGCTAGATCTCTGGGGCTCTCGTCGTTTCTTGAAACAACGGAAGCTGTATTGAGTTATCATGATAACAATCGGTCTATTGGACACCAACGGAATATTTAAAAACCTTGAAGCTAATAGAAAAATTCAAAAAGATTATACTGGTGTAGCAACTTTTTCTTTTTTCGAAGTCTTTTATAACATTTCTACGATATTATCAGAATTTATTTATTCGTGTGGCCTAATTAAATGTTAATAGATTTACTCACGAGTAATTTCCGCTCGCATTTTGAATTAAAGATTTATTTTCGGTAGAACACTTATAATATGAATGTGGGTAGTGTAAGTTTGTAAACACGATTGACAAGACGCAAGTAAAATCTTTGAAGACATATTATAATTAAAATAAAATATAAACAATACTAACTTTAATTAATTTTATTTTAGGTGTAAAAAAAATATTTGTTTTTCCTTACATTAAATTATATTGTTAATATTTTTTTTGATGATATCGTCGGACTTATCTTGCGATATTTGTATCATGTATATTAGTTTTCAACTGGTCCGAACTATTAAATAGTGTAACATTAAACATGTCAACCTTCTCCATACTACCATTCAGATACACCAGTTCTTACACCTAGTCACCATTCCCCTACTAATGAGCTACTATTTACTACTACTAATCTAACCCAAACATCATTACCAAAGGGACTATGAGATGTTTGCATAAATAAAACTTGTATATACTCAATATGCTCAGTACTCAGTACAAACAGCTCAGCTTCATCATCTACGTTATAGAAACGCATCTCAAACAGAGCACCTCAATATCGTGGCGTTCCTTAGAGGGAATTACCAATTTGCGAGGGGCTAATGGCCGGGCTTCGACTCACTACTATGGAGCGTTTATTGCATTTGGCTGTCAAAGCTCGATACTACATAGATCTGGTTGCATATTGCATGCATGATTCCTTGTTTGTATGCGCTAATTACAAAAACATTATTATACAATATAATCACTTATATTTTAATGCACTGATAAGCTATTTGGGTGCATATAATATTATTTTTTTGTGTTAATATTAATGATTTTCGAATACCAATCCTTATTAGACATTGATCGAACTAGAAATATGTTTTATGTGTGTGGTGAAATATATTTTTATTTTTAATACATATATAATTATTTCATTTATGTATTATGTAATTATATTGCTATATATAACTATTATATGTATTAAATCATTATAATACATATATATTTCGTTTACATATAATATATAGTCCTTTTAATTGTCCAACAATCGTTTTAACCCTGAAAGTATACAATTTGAGATTCAACTAACATCGTTGATGTCTTTTATGAAAGAATCTATTGAGTTAAATTTGTTATGAAATTATATTTTTCATTCATATGAATTTTTTATTAAAAATATATTGTTTATATTTATAATTTAATAGCCTCAGTTCATTAGTATATGTCAAACAAAATTTATCGAAATTATTATCCTATTTAAGTAGTTAATATTTTTAATAAGCTTTATTTCATAAAGCATTTATTCTACAAGCTTCAGTGAAAGTCAGGAAGTATTAAGACTTCAATTCTCTATAAGTAAATGAGTTTGCAACTATCAGGTAGTAAAATTATACTATTATTCACCAAAGCTATATTTATTATAGCTCTTATTTCAATGTATTAAGGTTGATAATAAAAAGTACTTCAGTTTTAAATCCTTCCGACGTCGAGCGTGTCACATCTGGCGCGGAATGCGCCTGCGCATGTCACTGTGCTTTGTGAAGGTGAAAAAACTTTATGATTCATCAATAGAATTGTATTAGCATTATAATTTATTAGCATTTGTTTGAAACAAGGATATTTAAATTTACTAGTAGGGAGAAATACTTTTTTTCTCTAAATATGTATAGCTTTAAAAGAAAATCTGGTTTTCTTAACAAAATTATAATAGTTTTTCATTCATATTAATTATTATTGGTTATGCGTTGGTCGTTGTATGTAAAACGAGAAACGTTCTGTTTGTAAGTATGTAGTCTGACAAAACAAACCTGTGGTAAGCATATCGACTACTGAGGTATATACTATATAATAATGTTTTTGTATTAATATTATAAATTCTTAATGTATGTCTGTGTATTTGTTACGTCAGCACTCAAAAACTATCGATTGGTTATTTATTTCCTTTAATATAAAGGTAGGTGAAATGATTATTAATAATCATTTATGTCTTAAAATGATGATGCTTGAGAGTATAATTGTATTACTAAGCGGAATTCCTCGAATGAGTGTAGTTAAAATAATGAACAATATTCTTAATAAACTCATAATATAATGACTATGAACGAGATGTAGTTTTATCAAAACTATTAAAGAAAAAAAAATCCTTTGTATACACACACACACACACATATACATATGTAGATACCTATTCGTTATGTATGGTAAAGTTTTTTATCTGAATCGAATTTTACTTAAATATTAATGCATATTTAAATATACGGTTGTGAATTTTAATTAAAATGTTTTTTGAATCTTAAATGTATGATGAGAAGATATGATCGGCGTGTATTGAGACATTTATCTGAGTCGGGATAAAAATCTTTTGAAATTTATAAGTATTAATAATCATTCCATATATGGAGAATTAACTGTGACTTCAAGTTCAATTAAAATTTTTGTATGTATGTAGTACTTATATGTTATCTTTTTAATAGTAATTTGAACCAAATAATATTTATATATAACATATACCTACTATCAGCGGATCTTTTCGATGTCATTAGTTAAATATCGATCTCAGCCCACAGCTGCCGGCCTTTCATTTGACTTGCTCAAGATATATACATGTATATACCTAGCTATAGGTGTCTGTACGGCCAAGAGGCTAGCGACTAGCAAGTAGCGTGGATTCGGTGTCGGCAATTATTGTCCGTCAGGGGGCGTGGGTGAGCTCCGGGGGTAAGATGGCCACCGTAATTAATTGGCGCGACGCGAGGGGCGACCGCGGCGTCTCATAGCGGTATTGCGCCGCGTGTATTGTTACCATGATTTCGTACTTTTGTTTACTTATCATATGGAATCCATTTGAATGATGTAGTACTACAGAAATTAAAGTCATGAAAGATGAGATTAGAGGAATAAAATAATATTTCTTTGTGTGTTATCTACGTATAAGTTGTTAATAATGATGTTTCAGTAACAACATGTCCTGTATAAGTCCTCTAACGTGTGGTCACCACGTCGTTGTCGACCGGCGATCCAACCGTAAACGTCTCACCCACTCGCCTCGCTACACATCTACGTTAATACCTACCAGGACTGACCACCGTCCGCTGACCCCTCCACATACACGCGACCCTCTGACGTGGCACAGACGGAACGGTCCAAGTTAGGCTGGCCATTACCGATACCGCACTATACCATAGTTTGGCATAACTAGAACTCTGACCGCGAGTCCATTCTGTCCCCCCGTCCTCTCTTAAGTAAGAGTCGAGAGGGGGGCGGGAGGTCACATTATGTTGGTCACTGGCTCATATATTGCGTCGGTGTGTGTGAGAAATGTTAGTGCTAGTGGAGCTCGGTTCGCTTAAGCGTAAATTCTGTTGCGTAAGTTAGAAAAGACGTCTGGTTTTCGAGATAGGTCGCCCGGAGATATTGGAACTGCCTGCGGCTCGAGATTGTTATGTTACATTTGCCATGCGATAAATTATCTAACGTTCGTTCATTTCTTCTGAATTAGTATCGTCATATAACATATATTAATGAACATACAAATGGTATATATGAAATAACGTATTATATATTAAATATAATATTATAGGTATATAAAACTATAGGTCATTAATAGGATGATGTGTCCAATTAGTATAACATTAGCATTATCAGATATCCAAATATACATATGTACATATATGTATATATATTTCTGCCCATTTTACTGTTACATTATCTCAATACAGAAACACGTGATTCCGAACAAAGAACAACTCTCTACATATGTATATCCTTACTCATAGTTGTTATAAAACATTTCTAAGAGTCATCTTATTTGACTTCACAGTTTTTAACGAGGAACAGTCCAAATTCTCATGGACAACTGTATATTACTTACAATAGGTATTATGATCCAAAGAGCACAGGAGTGGGTACATGCCGGTTCAGTTCGGAGCAGGAATTCCCGGGCATTCCCATTGTTCCCGGCTTCATTTCCTTCGCTAGTATCCTGGTTATGCAGTACAGTAAACTTAACGACTAGATGACAGACATTTTTAAGTATATTGATATCTTAATACTGACTTTCATTCTGTTTAATTTGAATAATTTGTACTCTCAAATGAACGTAATTTTGAGATATATTTATTATTTTATTATCATAGAACGATATTTGAGTTAATATTGTATATGAGATGAAAAAATTGCAAGTTTTACTTCTTTTTTTATTTGTCAATAGTATTTTATTGATATCATAGTTCTCTTTGTTAGAATATCGTATTTTTTTTACTTTTAAATTCTAACTATTATGTTTATTTCCATAAAATCTATTATGATATTAAAATTACCTATTGAGAATGTATATTATTTGGTCTCAGTTAAGTCTTTTTGTTTGTTTGTTAAACTAATATGTAGGTTTCAGTTAGGGTGACTATAAACGGGAAGTAAATTCTTAAAATATATATTACACGGCGAGGAAAGTCGACGAAACCTATCTAGCTGTTGGAAAATATTAAATTCAGTAAAATATATTTGCACACGATCGCAAAATATGCACTACGAATCTTTATTAAGGGAGTGAAAAGAGCAGCGAAGTCAGTTTCCCTTTGACGCAGATAAGGTGCCAAGCTGTAAAATAGCTCACAACCGAATATACAACGAGAAACTTGAGAAACAGCATTCAAATATATTACATTTTATCCTTTGATAGATAGTCATAATTACTTTTAAATTCATTGCCTCGCGTAAATATTATGTGCAGATTGACTAAATTAGTATATAAAACCGAATTTAAATGATTTTATATGCTTTATTATGTATATAAAATAAGTAAGTTAATAATTATTATGTTTTATATATAGTAAATAGTTAGTAAGTGTCTCATTAAGTTGAATTTCTGCCAGCCATAAACCGTAGTAGGAGTGTGAGTGTGGAATGGTTCTCGTTTTACTCGCTCGAGCTTTGATGGTCTTTTAAACAGAGCTCGGACGTTATCTGAGCTACCTTTATGTTTTATACTAGTTCACGCCTGCGGTTTCGCTTGCGTTGTTGAATACCACTGTCTGTTCTCAGCGTTGGTATCACAAGCATGCATTTGATTAAACATTACCTATACCTATAGGTATTTATTCTATCTCTTCTTATTCCGATCTTATAAAATAGTTTCGTTATAAATTTTCAGTTTTATTTTATTAAAAGATTTTTGTTTTAAGTATAATTTATGTACTTATATATATTTCTTATACTTCATAGTATCTTAATGTTACATCACTCTCAAAAAGAGTGTTTTTATTACCCTACACTGTGTTCCCATAGTAGTATTAAGAACAGTTCTACGTTTTATAAATCATGTAATATATGATTTTATATAAAAAATCTAAATATATTTGCATTAATTACGACGATGATACTGTCCAATTTGACATCATTTTTGTTCAAAATTTTACAAAGCCGTAATAATTGTTCATATTTTTATTTTTCAGTACTATTTCGTAGCAAATTTTATTAAAGACAAAGACAGTATTCCTAATCCGAGTTTGCTTCACATACTACATACGACGCGTTACCCGTTTCTTATACAATTAATGCTGAGACGAATATTAATGAATGAAAAAATGTTGACGTTTTGTAATGCGACGAAACAACTTGTGGTAGGCGAACATAGCTGTTGTAACCTGTTGGTATTTTCATTTATATTTCATATTTATTTATTTCATTTAAAAACATTTGGAGCGGTTTGAGAATATTAACTTAGAAGTTATACTTATAAATGAAGTACGTTAATTAATTAAGTTTGAGTGAAAACGCGAAACCAATGTAAATAAATCCATACAAATAAATTTATTATAAGGTTGATAGGCATTAAACAAACACACATACGCACACACACATATTTATAATTACCTAAATCTTGTTCGTAAAGAGGTTGATGTTACATATCATATTTTTTGTCTTTATATGCATTGCCATAATGAATTAAAACGGATTTAAATATGACCTCTTGGCAAACCGAATGACGTCATTACAATGACGTATTATGATTGACTTAATAAAGATGAGAATAATTTAGTTCTCACAGACGATATGTTAAATGAATTTATCTTAAAATTTCCTAAAAATGCGTATAAATTAAACGCTAGATTCTCCTTTGTCTCCGAAGTAATATATAAGATAGGAAAAACACATTCTAGCATCGAAATAGATATTTCTGGGAACGCTTTCAAATTATATATAGAAAATTAGATCGTTTTTTTAATTCATTTTTATTTAATTAAGGAAATATTCTTCCTATTTTTAATGCACTTAATGTTAAATTCTAATAACTTAATATAAAGAAAGTTATCTAAGAATAGTAAGGTTGGTAGGATTTGATAAGGTAGAAATAGTAAGTTGGAGGTCGGGTCATTCCTATTAGGTAGTTTTATAGTACAGCCGTAAGCCGCTATAAAGATATCGGTGTTATTTGAAGCTGTGAATAAAAAAAATTAAAGTGTAGAATCATTAGAATTATCTGTTCCTTTTAAACTGAGTTTAAACCAATGTTTTATCTTGAGGAGAAGAATTTATAAGCATTTTAGATAGAAATATATTTTGGAAAGGGTTAAAACTATTGAATGTTTTTAAAATATTGTTTTTTTATAGCTATTTTTAAGTTGTTAAGGTAAAATTTTGATATTCAATTTGTGTCAAACTTGTGAGGGATCTAACAGGGGTCTTCATCCAAATGAATTGGCTCCAAACATCTTGTTAATTTAATTGTCGATCTATCGTTCGTGATGTATATTTGTAATCTTGTTTAGTTTAACTTTACTTCATATGTACTTATAGCTTTGATACCGTGTTCTTTTGTAAATTGGTTTTTTATTAGGTTCAATGTATTTTTTATGGCAAGTATTAAGTTTTGGGACTTGGGTTACTTGTTGAATGGTTATTTTAGTTCAATTCAATATACTTACTTGTGTTAATACGTAATATTTCCCACAATACCGTTGGTTAGTTTCCCGCGTCTGTCATTAGTTGTTAGGTAGGCACCGCGCGTTTTATCTGACAAAGTAAACACACACGAAGTAGGGAGGCGACCCTCTCTTGTTATCGAGCCGCGACGTGCCCCAGTCGGGATACCTGCCACGACTCAGGGAGAGACCCCTCGACTACTCGGACAAAGTCACAGCGGCCAGAGATGTTTTGATGGCCCTACCCGTCAAACTATACAAATGCCGAGGCGGGGTGGAGAAGGCCGGAGGGTGGCTCACCCATTATCGAACCTCAACCTTTCGCGACCAGTCTACCTGAACGTCACTCCATCACGAAGCGTGACGAGGGAGAGATCTATTAATAGCGGTCAACGTACGATATAATCGTTTCTATGGGTTCATCCACTAGACCAGATGCGAAAGGGATAACTTACAAAACTAAAATTAATACACTATATATTCGGTATAAATAGAGCATTCAGCATTGTAATCATACACAAAAAAACAGTCCACTGATCACAGACAGGCGACCTAAATGTCAAAGAACGGGACATTATTTACGCGGCGGTAGGAATTGGAAAGCGGAGTGAGTTGTTAAAATTGTCCTGTGCTTTGTAGCTACGTGACTCGTGGAGCGATTACGCGAAACGAAAAAAAAGACAAAAGTACGATAACAAACAACGCTGAAAAACAGCTCAGCGGCGTCGAATCGATGACCGGGCGCTATATCAATTTTATCGCTCAACCTCCTCTATAACTCGGCGCCCTAGGAGTTCGGCGTGAGCCAGTAAGTATGTAAATGACGGTCCTCCGTACTTATCTATTCAAATTTAACTCGGCAGCGGGCCCGCGTCGCCGGCCTTCGCTTATCAAAATCCGATTAGCCATTAAGTCCTATATCTCCGTTTAGTTTACGAGCGTGGGGGAGGGATCTGCTAGACTGAAAAACTAAACTCAACTCCAGCGATCACAAGTACGTCGTCCTCATAAAACCGACGCGGGTTTAATCAAGTTCTGCTTTATTTTTATGATCCGCCGCTTGCAGTGTTCAATTTAGCAAGACTATCTGATATTGAGGTGTTTCAGTCAGGTGACGCGTCTACTTGGATGCTTTTCCGTGGTTATTTAAAGTAAGCGCTAATGATGTGCTGATTCTGTGTATATTGTGTGTATGTAGCGTCTGTTGTGTGAGTCTCGTGGGCGGCCGCCGGGTCTCTGTTATCGCTGACGGCCACGAATCGCGTGTATTTTTGCCGCGTGTAGGCATTATACGGTGTGTACACTGTGACGACGGAAAAAAAACATTCTTATTACATAAAATACTTTTTTATGTAATAAAAAATTCTGAAAATATGAAAAAAAGTGTCGTATAAATGACTAATATGGTCACATGATACATAGAGAGTTAAACGTATCACAAATTTTTTACAACTTTAACTAAATTCACCATTTATTTGCTACTATATAGTCATTGGTGAAAGCCATTTAATAATTGAGTTAATTTTTTCTTACAATATGAAGTTATACAAAATCATACAAAACAAAATCCGCTCCGCTACCCTCTTCCGTCCCCACTATGCGCTCACCCGAATGCGTTGTAGGCAATACACGGCATTATCGTATTTTTACCGAGATCGATGGTCCGCGTCGAACGCCACCTGTGCTATTCACGTCTCCAAACATCCATTACACCTTATATACCTTCAATAAGGAATACCTAAATATATTATATATAAAAAGGTTTTATATAAAAAAAGAAATCCTGGCTGAATATTCGATACCGTGTCATTTATAATCTATTTGTTATAATATATATAACCTATTTGGTGTTTTAATATATTTTTTTATCTAGCTTCGAAATCGCCATGGAATTTATTTAACTCATTTAAATGTGCTTGAGATGTAAACGTGTTAATTACGCTGATATAAATCTGTTGGTACAGAATAAATAAGACGGAGTTGTTATTACACTAAGAAATTTTGGCAAAGCCGCTAAGTCTAAGCGTCGCATCCTTTTAGTGATTTTACGAAGTTTGTTAAATGTTTAAGGGTTGTCTTAATAGTTTTATTTATACAATAAACATATTAATAATGATAATTATGGTACTTTGGTGGTAATACGTATCTTATTTAACGTCATACTACAACTTATTTGACAGTCAAACTAGTGATTGGCGGATATCGATAGATCATTTTCTATCGACTCAGAAGCAACATTAAGTATCGATAAGTCCGTTTCCCAACATCTAGCCGTCAGCCGTCCGCTCATATTTATCGCGCGATCGGAATCGTTGACACGCAGCCAGGGCTCGTGGAGTAATGACCGCGCGTTAATTGTCGCCTCACCTTCCCAAGGGCGGCCTGATGACCCCTCGCCCCTCGCCCCCGCCCCCGCGACGCCCTCGTCACGCTAGTACGGTCGTGTACCTTACGTCTTTTTTATATAATCGCACCAAATTTAGCAACATCTTGACTATGGATGACATTCAATAGATCTTTCCTTTGACGAAATCATCATACATATGTAATTTTATAGCAATACTTTCATAATCAAGCGATAGTGTCTTTTTTTTATTGTTTTGTAAGGGATAAACATACGTAGATATGTATAGGAGCAAATTAATGTTGCCAGCTTTAAAATTTTAAACACTCCCGAAAGGATGGTAAAAGGAGTATATATTTTTGTTTCAGCATGCAAATTGCACGGCGAGTCTGCGGACCGGCCATTGTTCTGAGTTTCAGGATTCGCAGCCTTCAGATCAATCTTGACTGATGCCTTTGTTTTGTAAACGACCGACGGGTTTAAAATATATATGCATAATGCAATATACAGTAATAAATTTTAAACGTTTATTGAAAAAGTTTGGATTATTTTAATAGTTAGTCGCGTTTATCGACCTTGGACTAAGAAAATCGAAAATGGAATATACATATAGTAAATTTTATATAATATAGTATTCTGGTATTGTTTTACGATTTTAAGACTATGCCCCGTTCAATAATAAATCAATAAATAGATTAATTATTTCATCAAAATATCTTTCAATACTGGCAATGAAGAATGTCATATAATAAAATTAAAAAAAAAAAACAACTCTAGGAAAGTTTACGAAACAAAAAGTAAATGTTTTGATAACAATCAACCATTTTAAACTGGCCTTTCACTTTCATTGAAGCCCATCGCCCAACTAAAACAAACTTTATTTCAATTTATAAATGTGTGTATCGTAACTGCGTCTGTGGGAGTTCGTCATAGATTATATTAATGACAGATGCTATTTGAATGTTCTTAATTGTACCTAAATATTTTTATACTCTGTGAAGTATAATTTGACCTAATTGATATATTTATAATGTTAATTCTTTCATGGAATTATTATGGTTTCGGTAAACAACAGCTTATAAATATTTTATTTCTTTTTTAGAATTAATTCAGTCACCTTTTTGATACTATTATAATATATGTATGTATATGTATACATACAATCTACTTTCTTGCTTGTTAATTTATTTATCGAGGCCGATAGCTAAAAACTTCCAATAGATGGCGTTGTTTTTAAAATGAACATATGACTGATTCAGTTAGACATAAAATTAGTTTCGTTGCAATTTAAATCGGACATAAATATTCCTGAACCGAAGACAAATTTTCTTTGATCAGATGAATCATGAATAAATAAATCACAAAAACTAAAATTTGCATCAACAAATTCATCTCTTAACATGAAGTCGAATTAAATGTCACAAAAAAAGTATCAAATTAAAAAAAATTAAATTACATCTCAATAAAAATATTATTCTTTGACGTGAGTCGCAAACATAAATATGTAGGAGGTATCGCCGCAGATAAACTTGTAAAAAGTTATGAATGAAACCGAGAGTGCCGTAGTAGAGTTGTAGACCGCGCCCCTCCCCCCGCGCCGGGCCCGCTGTACCCCCCCGCACCCCCGCTGTACCCCCCGCGCCCCTCCCCCGCGCAACCCCTTCGTTGTCGACGATTTGTTTCATGCATTTAGTTTTATTACGTTTCAACATAATTTATGGCATCGTGTAATCGGCCGGTGCTGTCAGAGCTGTTGTTCTTTATTTAAAAAAGCGGGGGAGTTCATTCTTATTATAATGTTGTCATGATTTTATTTGAATGAATGAATGAATGAATGTGTGAGTGAATGTATGAATGGTTTTTGGATTGCGTTTAGTTTATTCTTCGTTCGTGTGACGGTTCGCTTTTGTTGAATTTTATAGTATTGTAAAAGGTTTTGTTTGTAAGTTACTAGTTGACTTTAGTTGTTTGTTGGACTTCTGTAAGTAAACTAATTAATTATTTAAATAATTGTTTAATTGTAATTTGTTAATTATTTCATATGTATGATAGTTTACTATGCTTCATGGTGTCGGGCTGAGCAATGGCAGCAGAAGCTCATTCCTCGGTAGGTGAAAAGGATTCATACAAATTGAGATATTTGTATTTTTAACCTCAAATAAAAATTGTATTTAAATACCTTAGATACGGTGACGCTGTAATAAAGAAAATATTTAAAAGTAAAATTGTCATTTTACTACACATTGTCAGAATATTTCATGAACTTTGTATTGAACTAAATGCATAAGTTTTTCACACTTATTTGCGAATTAACATCGCTTCGGTTGTCAATCGAAGATGATTACCAAATAATTCTAATGTACCTGCCTAATAAAAAAGATTTTGAAATAAATTATAAACCATTTTTTTCTGAGTTTCTCAAAGACAGTATTATCCACACTAGTCTTATTCCTGTATTCTAAACATGAAATAATTATCGAGCAAACATTATTCATCGATCATTGTATCTAATAAGAAATACTAAATGTAAAATTAAGATTTTAAGCTCCTAAATGTTCCGCCACGAAACTTTGACAGAAAGATATAAACTGAAAAAAACAGCTGATGGAAAATAAGCGTTTGACTTTGACCTTTAGGCTAAACGAGAAATTTAGATGTTAAAAGAATTTAACGTATCCGAATATAATATTGGTTGGAATGTATATAGAAAACTTTAGACAGATAAAAAATGAAAATATATTTTAATTTAGACATCTGTCAAAAGTGACATTTATGAAATGTCAATTTATATCCTCAAAGAAGTTTTTATATCTACTAACTAAATTATTTTCAGTCTAAATGTTAGAGTAATCATCTTGTATTATTCTGGTTTAACTATAGCTTGTATCACTAGTTAGTGTATATACAAAACATAGATAGAACCAAACACGTGCGGTCGGGCGTACACGGCTCACGGCAACTAGGTCAACTATGTATGTCTCGAAATACACTGCAACACATACAAGCCATAACCACCCATATTGCTAACAAAACAGAGACCATAATCCCATGCACCAATTAAACGGACGGAGAGAAGAAAATAAAATTCTTAATACCTACAACATAAAGAGCATAATGAGTAAAATTGAGTCTCAGTCTCGTTGTACGCTTTTGTTTATTTACTCTCTCATAAACTCCTTAAATGTAGGATAAATTTTATTGTGGTGACAGATAATATGTTTTCAATATCAAAGATGTTCATTGTTTGTAGACTGAAATTGGCGGGAAATTAATACAGATTAAAAAATAAATAGATTATATATGTTTTATTTATTACGTGTGTGGACATAGTGTATTGTGGAGTGTATAAACAATTAACGTGTTAGGTGTTCCAGTGATAGGAACTCTAAATCAGGGCGTTCGGGGACAGGGTATATATCTTAAGCCATACACGTCACGAGCTTCGACCATTTCTATGGAGAGTTAGGGTGCGTTCACACTGACTGATGTGCTATGGTAATTGTTATTAATGGGTAAAATAAAATATATTTAAAACAAGATTATAAATTATAGATAATCTTTATAAACTTTCTATTAAGTTAAGTATGTCAAAAAATTACAAAAAATTTGCGAAAAAAATTAATGTGTCCATTTTTATTATATAACCATACTAAAATATATGAAACAATATTAAATTAAAATATAATATTTATTATATAATCGTTTCGTCCGTCAGTGTGTCCTCAGGCTTATCTAACGTCGTCATTAGAAGGCAGAGCGTTAAGCTCGGCCGAGAGCAAAGCGCTCGCGCCTCGCTACGTATGTACCATACATATATACCGGTATATACTGGTATATAACGGTATATAACGGTATATAACGGTATACAGACCAATGGACTACGAAATTTGTATATAACCAATCCCGTTGACAGTTGTTTATGCTTTATCTGATAAGGAATTGGCGTATTGAGTAAAGATTTAGAGATTATTATTATATTGCAAACATTATTAATTAATGAATTAAATTTTTATTTTAAACATTAAATATGAGGACAGATAAAAAATATATTTTACCGTATTATTTTGTATCTGTGATATTTTTTTTTTAAATGTATTGTTTATATTGAAAAGGATGTGAATTCCAGTTGTATGAGCCATTAGAAGGTGAGCTGTGTATATGGCGTTGTATAAACTGAAGGTTGTGGACCGTGGCGGCCAAAATACGACCATCTGACGCCCTCTACCACGATATAGGATAGGTGCTTAGTTGAGCGGACTTGTACCATGATATTAAATAAAATAAATAATATATTTTAATTTTTAATAATATTTTGGTCATAGTTTTATGAATTCGTGACTCATTTTCTGTTACAAATATTTTTGTATACTTATTTAATCCAATTGAAATTTAAGTCATGAAAATAAAATGATTATGTTTTACATAGTATTATAAAATAAATATATGATTATAATGAAAGTATTGTCATCGCTCCCGCTCCGCTCATGACTGTAAACTCATCGTAATTTAGCAACGAACCAACACAAAGCCTGTCCGCTGCGGTCGCCCGTCTTACACTGTTCGCATACATACTATATCTGTGCTATATACGACGTCCCCTGATGGAGGTTCGCGCTGCTTTAAGTATTCATTACTTGTATTAATAATTATTTAATTTATTTATCAACAACTAGTTTTTGCCCGCGACTTCGTCCGCGTTAGTTTCGTCATTATTCCGTTTTAGAAGCCATTAATAATCAGGTTTCTCCTGTTTCAATCAACAGAATGATTGACATATTTGTTAGTTGTCAAATCTAATGTCAAAGAAAACGTTTGTATGGGAAATAGAAAAGGGCTGTTTTTAGGGTTTTCCCGGCAATTATTCCAATTTTTCTCACCTTTTATACCTTCCCTGAACCTCCACGAACATTTCAAGACTAAGATAAGATAAATCCGTTCAGCCGTTCTCGAGTTTTAGCGAGACTAAGGAACAGCAATTCATTTATATATATATAGAAGATAATATATTACATTCTGCCAATGTAGCGGGGATGTTTGGATGCAGTTCTTCGATTCTTGACTTTTTTCAATGACATTTGACAGATGTCAGATGACGTGACATATGACAATATGATAATCGGTTGTCTAATGTACGGGATTTCTATTGATGTGATTTGTATAGTTTAAAATCAGCTAACCAATATGAAGATTAATAGGAAAATATAAAAAAAATCTTTAAAATAAAACTAATAATTAAGTAATAATTTAGTTATTACTACGATATTTAAAGTATATTTTATCCTGTTAGCCGTCTTATGTATTGTTTTATTATATCAAATAAATATCATTAACACAAATCAATGACAGAAGTCAATGAATATGAAATATTAATTTTGCTAATCAATAGTACAGTCACGGGTGTGAAAATACACTACAAATTTGAAATAACCGGTAATTAATGCTATTGGAATAGTCTTGAAATTAAAATTACGTGAAAGATAGGTCCCATCCCTATTCATTGGTCTCGTTAAAGTTTAAAAATTGTATGACGCTTTCTTTGTTTTTCGTCCATTGTATTAAAAACTGGCTACACATTAACTTTTTCTTAATTGTGTATGTTATTATAGGTGATGTAGGTATTATTTTTCGTGTTTAGTTAAATGAATATATTACGATACTTGTTTATCGTATGTTTGGGAAGTCCTATGTTTTTCCTTTACATGGAATGCATATTTCCTTGTATGAGCTATATAAACGGTCATAGTGTTTCCAACTAGTGATATTTAATGTAATATAAAATTATTCCTACTATTAAAAATAACTAGTAAAAATATAAATATTTTAGAGACAACATATGTATATACTTTTTAAATTAACACCAATAAAATTATAATCATTTTAATCGTATTGTATAAATAATCGTATAATATATTAAATCGTGTCGTGATCGTGTCGTGTGTTATAAACGTCATCAGCATTAAGTCCCAACGAGCGTCTGTACTGAACTTTATCAAAGAGATCTAGAGGAAGTGAAGTGTCAACATTGAAGTGCTAATGGCGGCCCCGCGGCCGGCTGTAAAACTAAACATTACACGACTTAACGGCTTGAAATTTTCTAAGGATCTGCCAGTATATTAAAACGCGAATATTACTTTAGCCGACTTCAAAAGTAACGTATATCTTTACGCGAGCCTAAGTCTATACTGCTTTTCTTATACGCTTGTTTAAATTACCCGCGTATTCTCTGTTCGAGCCAGCGTTTGTAATCAAATTAATTACTCTAGCTAATTAAGTATGGCTACGTATAATGCTTACGTAATTTCAAAATGATGCCTGACTTACATAAATCGTTTCATAAATAAAATAAAACGTATTGTTTAGATGCATATGTCATAAAAGTGAGATTTTTAATTACTAAACCTAGCTATTAGCCATCTTGGCTCAAAGATGGCGGTTCGAACTTTATAGCTTGCTAGTAATGAGCTCCGTTCGGTATACGCGGTATATTCATCGCGCGTTTATTGTTTCTTAAATTATTTTCAAAGATAACACATTTACGATACTCTGAAATCATTTATAATGGTTTTAAATATCTTCCGGTTCGAATAATGAGATCTAGTGTAGTTAAAAATTTGAATTGAAATTAAAGTAATATTTTTCGGAATTTATTATTACTTTTAATAAGATTTTTTCGACGTTTTCTTTAATTTCCATTATTCCATAGACATCGACTAAAATTTAAGTAATTAATTTATTATGTTTCATTGAGTATCAACTCTTAATCTTCTTCTACCTGGCAATTTCCCAGCTACAGCCAGGGTCTGCCTTACATGTTGTGAATAGTTTTTGGCTATTTGTTTTTACGACCGGCCGCCTGCCTGTCATCAACCCTCTTTTGAGAATCAACATTAATCAGTGATGTCTAAATACTCTTAGAAAGTACATATGATTCGGAAAAATCACATTGGTACTTGCCCGGGCCAGGATCGAACCCGCGCCCTCGGCGGCGAGAGGCGGGCCTTTTAACCATTGAGCCACCACTGATCTATCAACTCTTAATATCTCATGCAAATACATATTTAGTTCTTTTGTTTAAGGAAGATTAACCTTGATTTAGGGTTCCGTAACGTAATTAGAAAAATTAAGCGGTCACATCTTTATCCATCAGTTAAATTAAAAGTGACTAACGAATTAAAAGTAATTAATAAGTCTCTTTGGTAAGTAAGTAGGTACTTATTAAATGAAGATGCTTTTGTAAGCATATTTTGATATATATCACATTAAAAAGTATTTAAGTTTTATAAACAGCCATTATAAAATGATAATGAGGAATTTCCAAGAAGGTTACATTGTATTTACACAATAACAACTGTTTGAGATATATGGCTTGGTTATTGCCACTTTGTCGTAAAATATTTCTGAATGTAGTCGTTAATTTAGTAATGATAAAGTATCCAGTACTTTTGTTTCTAATAAGAAAATTATTAACGGATTAATTCCATTAAATGATCATGTTTAAATCTTTATTTTTGCATGAAATTGATCTTGGATTTGTCCGGGATTTTCAATATGTGCATTTGGTTTTAGATATTTCAAAATAAGATAAAACGATTTATGAGGAACTTAAATTTTGTTTTCACTGTTGATGTTAGTATAATGTATAATTCCCACGATGCGTAATTAATTACGTAACTTTTGGTTAACTTTACTTAGAAGTTTATTAATATTTATGTTATATTAATTTTTATTTTGTCATATATGATCGTCAAATATCACGTCCTCAAGTATCGATAGTAATTCACCAGTCACCCTGTATATGTCTGCATCGTCTAAATGACAATGAGATATTTGTATGATAAGAATGCTAAAAGAAAAACTTTGAAGTCTAACCGGTTAATGAAAACAATCCCAAGAAAAAAATTGTAAATACATTACTACTTAAAAAAGCATTGTTCTCAATTGATATATCTAAAAAATAAATGCCATAGATAAGTTCAAACATTTGACATTTCTATTTGTAAACTTGTTAACTGTCAAATGTTTTTAATTTTTATCGAAGAAAGTTTTATTGCAATGACAAATTATTCTTTATAGGAATAATCATATAGGTTTTGCAACTTTTTTAATTATAGCACAAACATTAAAAAGTGTTTTTTTTTATTATTTTATGTGTAAATTATTTCTAAAACTATTTATTATTTTGTGTGGTAATAAATCAAGTTTGTATATTATAGCGGTTACAGTAATACTGGAATCTCAAGATATCTTATTGCTATTACTGTAGTTGTTCATATTGGCGGGACTGTTCAATTTAATGAATTCGCAAGCAACTGTTGCATTTAATACATATATTGTATTATATATTAAGTTATATGAGCTTAGATAATTACGTCTGCACGCTTTATGTTTGATGATTAAAACTTATAAAATATGATGCTTTTATTAATGCTTAAAGTATAAAACAAAAATGTATCAAAATTTTTAGCAGTATAAGTATAGTATATAATCTGCAGTAATTTTTTGATTTGAAAAGAGTGAGAGAGATGGCCTATGCTTTCGGTCTAGCCCTCTCTCTTCCCTCATAGATGATTTGATCTCAGTACGGTACTATTTTGAGATAAAGATAGACTGAAACTTAGTTTCCTCTCTTTCTGAGTGACACGATTTTCATCTCTAATGCATGTCTTCTTCTTCTACCTGGCAATTTCCCAGCTATAGCCAGGGTCTGCCTTACATGTTGTGAATAGTTTTTAGCGATTTGTTTTTACGATCGGCCGCCTGCCTGACACCAACCCTTTTTTGGGAATCAACATTAATCAGTGATGTCTAAATACTCTTAGAAAGTACATATGATTCGGAAAAATCACATTGGTACTTGCCCGGGCCGGGATCGAACCCGCGCCCTCGGCGACGAGAAACCGAGAGGCGGACCCTGTAACCACTGAGCCAACACTGACTTTTCTCTAATGCATGTCTATTATATATAAACTGACGTAACTAGTATGTAAACTGTCACATAGAAGTTGTCAGCCCCAGCCGCGTCCAGTGGCAGGTGAGAGTTCCGTTCCCGTTTACGAGCCGCCGGCTAACGACTCCTGATAATAAAGACGTCGTAAATAAGAAACATTTTCTACGTGACCATCAAAACTGGATGCGCAAACTGATATATACATTGCTTTCAGTGCTGATTCGTTTATGAGGTATAGTAAAACTGAGAGGAGTAGTAGTACGAGTATAGGACGCTATGCATTTACGATTCCTAAACTAAATGTCAGTGTAAAAGTATTCAATTATGACATTATATTATATTTTCGCATTGCTGTATGTGAAATGATTTTATTATTGAAATCAGGTCGTTTTGTTATAAGGCGTTTTAAGATTTTCATTAGTTAATATAATGAGAGTCATTACATTTTAATAAAAAAATCCTTACTAATTTTATAAATGCGAAAGTAACTCTGTCTGTTTGTTTGTTACGCTTTCACGTCTATACCACTGAACTGATTTTAATTAAATTTGGTACAGAGATAGAGTTACTCTTGAGAAAGAACATAGGATAGTTTTTATCCCAGACTTTTGAAAGGTTCTCTTGGAAACGCGATATAACCGAACTCCACGCGGTCGAAGCTGCGGGCGGAAAGCTAGTTATTAATAATTATGAATGTAACTCCTGTATGGTTTTGTATTTAAGTTGTATGAATCAAAGATAACTGTAATATCACTTGTATTCGTATAATTTTATTAAACAGACTTCTAATAGCCACTGGCCAGGTAACACTTTAAGACAGTAAATTTTACCACCGATTTCGTAAACGAACTGCCTTGTATGTTTAATTTATGTTTAATTCTCGTTCTTATAATTCTTTAAACGTTTATTTTTTATATATTATTATATAATATGAATATATAAAACAGTGTCCCAAAGATGTTTGATGTGAGGCAGGCGGCCGGTCGTAAAAACAATTAGCCAAAACTATTCACAACATGTAAGTCAGACCCTGGCTATAGCTGGGACATTGCCAGGTAGAAGATATAAGATGTATGTATTTCACTGCCTAATATAACATTTTAATAATAAATTACAATTGAAATTTAACTATCGACAATATTGAATGGTAGAAGCGAAATTTTTTCGAGAAATCGACAACTTCAACGTTCAAATACTGCACGGGTCGATGGAAATTTCAAAGAGTTTTTCTGTATCGCCGTGGGCGCTATGGGATTTCAATTAAAGCTCCAAGAGGTAGGAGAGTGTTCCCAGGCATACACTACACACATGCTACACAAAAAACTCCTTACGAATTATATTATACGCAAATAAGTATAGGAAAGTTGTTTTCTTTTATAATAGTATTGATATGAAATAGAGTCGAATTTTATGAAGATTCTACCGAAGATTATAAGGATTATAAATCGAAAAGCATCTGTAATGTAATATTTGATATTAAAGAAAAAATTATGTAATTTAAAATTAACTGCATATAATGAATATAACATCGATTTTTTAAAATCATTATTGCTAGTTTAAAATTAATGTTTATTTAAAACTATATTTCGTTTATATTCAACTAAAACACTGATGTTACGTCGTTGAGTGTATGTACACGTGGGTATTTCGTCTCCGTGGGTGGTGGGTGGTGGGTTCAGGGTGTTAATCTTGTTCTTTTTTGCCTCTTTTACCTTTCTTTCCGATGCAAATTCCCCGTCACTGGCAACGCGGGCGTGCAAATGGAAATTGAGAATTCACTAATGTACGTATTCTGACCAGCTCGTTACTTCGATGTTCACAGCGAAATTTTTTTGTAAATGTGGCCAAAATGAGAAGAAATTTACAAAAAAATTCGCTGGTGGCTGTGTGGATTTGTTTTTTCTTTTTCTGTACCACTTTGTGATCTTGATGATGATTATGGCTGAATGTCAGAGTATAAAATGCTAGTACGTGCTGAGCCGATACATAAACTGTACTATAACTGTAGAATTTCATAGCCATTCGTACGGTACTGTGAGAAATGAACTGAAGATTATACATCTGCAAGTATTTAATATTCTTATTGTTTAATGATATACAGACATTATTGTACCAATATCGAGAACTTGTAAGGTGTGGTCAAATGTGGATGATTTCAATTGAATTAGTCTTCAAAATTTGCAATGAATTTTCAACCATCTCGTTCTAAGGCTCTTGTATGCCTTTTTTCTTCAAACACGTGAATACTCCGTACCTGAAATTTGGCTAAAAATGGTACCTACTCCTACACCTGAACTGCCATCCAATAAACGATCAATATTAATTAAAACCAACTAAAATTATGATAGAATTTCGAATGTTCTTGAAGTATTTGTTTGCTAACTAAAAGTAAATTTTAATACATTGGCTATAAGTAAACAAGAGTGAATGTGGAACTTTAACAAATTAATATTCTGCCTCCAGTACGCTGGCCTTTGACATAGACTATTTCGGGAATTATCCGATGCTCCTGGAGAGGCCGTTAATACAAAGAAGGCCTTATTGCATAGCCTAATGTGGAGATTTAATTAAAATTTTCTTTGTCCGCGCCGGCTAGCCGTGAGCTCGGGAACTATGCTTTGGATCATAGCATCGTCTCCCAAATACTACGTGGAGCAGCATTCAGTTCAGGTGAACTATTTAGAAAAGCTTTCGAGAATTTTATTAGGTATATACTTTTATGAAGTTTTTTCCATTATTATTTTGTTTCAAAATCTCCGTGATTATGAGAATAGACATTTGTTTTTTTTAGTTCAGTAATCTATACAAATAAATAAAATTTGAGTTTCTGTTTGTGATATAGAAATAACAGTTTTTTACTTACATATTTTTTTACGCAGACGAAGTCGCGGGTAACAGCTAGTTGTACAATAAGATAAAGTAAACAAAAGACTATCATACCCTTACCTTAATGATGAAGGAAAGTAATGAATTGATTCATTTGTACGTCCACAGAGCGTTTCATACAAATAAATCTCACTTAATCATCGCATCTAAATCAGATGCGAGGAGTTTTCTATAGTCTAAGACTCACATCGCACATCGTAAATCAATATCGACGGACCCGTATTAATTAGTGCGTTCGTTGCGCGGACCCTCGCGCCTCACTCTCCGCACCCTCTTACACCCTCTTGCACCCTCTTGCACCCTCCGGCACCCGGTTTTGCGATGAGCGTTTTTAATTAGGATCCCGAACAGTTGACACCTTCCTAGCAAATAAAGGTTCTTCCATCTGGCTTCAATCTGCAAAAGGAATTCTCCAAAGAAGGAATTCGTATTGACTTAGCATATCTATGTCAGCAATGGCATCGTAACAAGTGTCCCTTTTAAATGGTTGTTCACTACTTGATAGTAATTATTTAGTCTGAAAACAGAAAACTTATTTGGTGCGATATTTACAAGGTTAGGTTTTTTATTAACAAGTAATAAGTTATGGTTCAATGAATACTTTTGATAGCAACCACAAAGGTTAAATTATCTTAGTACATATATATACGTTATTGCTTAAGAATGTTTCTTTATTAATTTGTCTTTTAATGCAGATTACCTACTTTATAATTGTTTCTTCTTACATATAATGGATGATCAACATTTTCAAATAAGGCTATTATGTTTTTTGGAAATATATCTTAAGCTCACAAACCCTGTGTATCTAGATGAAGGTAGGGTCATTGACCTCTATTATTTATATTACATTATCGAAACGATATTTTATGTATTAATAAAAAATATTTTTGATTTGAACATGTTTATTAAAATATGATAAGACGGAGATATATGGACGAAAAGTTTTTTTCTTTAGTAACGTAAATCCATTGTTCTTTGTGTTTTATCAGTTTTGAGTTCATTCTTTAGTGGTTACTTATATGATTAAGTCATTCATATACAACAATGCCATCAAATTATTTATTTATATAGTAAAGTAGCATAAAGCGTTTTTCCTCTACAAGCTATAATAACTTGTAATATACTTGTGTTGAATTTCTTTGGGTGAAATCTTGCAACTTAATTTTGAAGCCGGTGTTTTAAGCTGATAAAATGTTTTGTAGACACATTATGTTTGGACGACAAGCATGGTGAAGTATGTTATGTCATTCTAAATCCAAAATGGTGGATTATATATTTTTATGCACTCCAATGTGGTTGTCAAATGGAAGATAGTTTACAACAGTTTTTTATTTTCTTACATATTCATATAACTTTTAATACTATGTTGATAAAGTTATAATAAAAATACTCAATCCAAATAGAAAATAATAATGTATACATACATAGTTATCAAACAACATGACTAGATGGTAATCCCGGAGTTTGCGGCAGTCGGATCAATCATGAACCAATGTCTGAGCTTCAGATCCCTTTGACAAAGGCCAGCTATTACGTCCCGAGGTTTTTGCGAGCGACAACGCTGCGTCATCAAGAAAAGATTATCGGGGGATGTTGTAAATCGGGAGCCCGGAAGGCGGGGCGGAGTCCCCGCGGGCGTCCTCGCGTCCGGTGGCGCGACAATTAGACGGGGGACGGAGCGAAGCCCGAGGGTGAGGGGCGAACGCTCGGGCCTACACGTAATAGGACCGGTCTTAGAACGTATTAGACAATTAGATCTTATCGCTATTGTACGGATTATTTGAGAATACGAATGGTTATGTCTCCTGCGATAAATTTTCGTCATGACTAACTTTACAAACACGTAAGGTAATGTTTTAATGTATTATTATAACCGCTATATTATTAATTACGCTTATCTGTTTGTTACAAATATACAAAGATATAAAAACTTTTTTTCAGATGTTATATCAATATTTATTACAAAAACTTCTAATACAAGTCAATCAGAGATGAAAAAGAACATGAATAAAAATTCACTTTAAAGTTGGGGACAAAAAAAAAGGTACGAAAACGGGGAAGCAAAAGTTTGGTGGCAATAAAAGTTGGGTCGAGGGAAATGGGTCAAAGTTGTCTTCATACAAATATAACAATAATAGGGCTGTCTACGGCACTGTCTACAGCTCGGTAGACTCGGAATAATTATGTTCCTACTTTATATTACATTGTAGGTAATACAATGATTCATTTAATACAAGTTAAGTACGGAAAGCGATCTTCCAAATTCAATCAATAAATTGTATATGCCCTAATTGGATCACGACTTTGATGTGGCGTACATACAGATAGAGATGTAAAATATATAAACCACAAACTCCAATTTGACCTTTAAACATATGACATTAGAGTCGTTTTAGCGTAAACTAATTAACGGTGTTTGTAGCTATTAGGTTGTGGTGTGTACACGTGCTATCTGCGTAGGTAAATCTGAATACAAATGAAGACATTAGGAACTCGCTAGGTCATTACTGCCCACGGCTAGATGCTGTGGGCGGAGTGACCCTTGACCTGTATAGGACATCTATTTATATGAGGAGTGACACATGAGTTCGACTTCTTGCAGTGAAATTTACTTTGCTTTAATGTTACCAATTTAACTAGAACAATTATATTTAAATTACGGAATTTATAACGTGGCAATTTTCGTCCTAATTCCTTTCTTCCTATACTCAGACGCGAGCGTATTTTATATGAAAAAACAGAAAACTAGCAGTTTGTAGTTTTTCGTTACTCGTAGTTAGGGTCATATTTTATCAATTGCATTTTGCGTGATATTATTTAGAATTAAATATTTTTTTAAGATTGAAAGTTTCCAGTTGTTAATTTCATAAGTAGTTAAAAATATCGATGAACGAATTTACGTTTTAGAGATTCATCCCGCGATATAATTTCCCTTGGGATGATGTATGTTCAGGTTGGTTAAGCTTTGTCGTAATATGAATAATATACTGTCATGTTCAAATCGAGACGATCCTGCTAAAACAATAGATAATAATGTATTAAAAGAAATAAAAATTTGTATATACTATACAAGGAAATGTTTTAAAACAATTAATTATGGTCATTTATTGTATATTTTACTATATATATTTAATTTAAAGAAGCTTTATTTAAAAATTTGTTCTATTAACCAATTTTAGGGACTTAAAGATAACGTCTTCGTGAATGAAATCGTTTAACGAAGTGATCTTTTTACCTTATTAAAACTGCATGACTCTCATCTTTATGAAACAAATTTCTTTTGATATTTATGCATAATTTAACCTTAAAAATCTGTCGTAATTAGTTTTATTGAATGAATGTTATCGACGCCATCTTTTTAAACGATATTGTCAGTCTATAAAATATGTCAAAGTTTATTTCTTTATAAGCATCAAGTTTAACTTCATACAACTTAATGTTGAATACTTTGTTCTCAAGTCAACTTTGCATTTTGAATTATTTAATATGAGACAGCCATATATTTCTAGTTGCTTATTTTTTTTATTTATTTTTATTTTCTACGTATTCTGTTAATTATTTTAAGTCGAGTTGTAAATAATATCGTTTGTGTGTAATGTCGAATTTAGACAAAAATTTTGCGACTTATTCTCCTATATTTTCACACAAAATTTTCGAAATTAAGATATTTTTTGGTTGGTTCACAAAATATCTTATTTCAGCAGACTTCCTTTAAGTAAACTATGAATATGTATTGTTAAATTCACCTTTTATAAAAATAAATTCACCTTTTATATTGTTAAATTTCCCTTCCTTAACAATAGTCATAAAATAATTTATAGTCTATTGCTACTTGTCAGAATATCAACTAATCTAGGATTCTAGCTAGGCCTATTCTGTAGCCTATACAGTAAAGGTAGGGGCGTAAAATCAATTTCATAGCCGCAATATCTAAAGAGGTCCAACGCATACAATGAATACCGGCTCTAGCCGTCAGCGGAGCGTCATTATTATTTAATCTGTGGCCATTTAAGCGCGACGGACGTCACCGGAGCGTAAGGCTAGGTAAGTTAACTGAAATCTGAAAGGCCTATTTACTAGATACATATAGAGTATGTACTACATATATAAATACATAATTTACCAACTACAACTTTGACTATTTTTATTACATGACTAGAAGACCTGGCGAACTTCTTATCGCCCTATAATCAAGAAATATCTATTACGTTTTTTTATTTATATTTTTGGAGTTTACCTGTAAGCCATAAATCTCCGTGTTTTGAAGTGCGACAGAATGATTGACATATTAGTTAGTTGTCAAATCTAATGTAAAAAAAAACGTTTGTATGGGAAATAGAAAAGTGCTGTTTTTATGGTTTTCCCAGTAATGAATCAATTTTTTCAGCTTTTATACCTTCCCTGAACCTCCACGAACATTTCAAGACTAAGATACGATAAATCCGTTCAGCTGTTCTCGAGTTTTAGCGAGACTAAGGAACAGCAATCCATTTTTATATATATAGAAGAAGATAGAAGATTACACTAGTGATGTGCTTTAATGAGATGCACATATCGATGTCGATAACTTCAGTCGTCACAAACTATGTCGATAAATGCGATCGCGTTGACAATTCGCGGAGTTAAAGACGCGGACAGCTGTGTTTTAGTGCTGGAATTATGGTCACTGCACTGTTTTATGATGTCTAGTAAGTTTTTATTTTACTTTATAACAGTGCCGCTGTGACGCAGATGTCTAGTGACGGTCTCCGTCATATTATATAGGTTTATATGAAACATTTCATATACGGTATACCATTATATTGTAGATTTAAAGAAGAAATCCTTATAATCTTAAAGCACGTATAAAGAAAACTAAAGTTAAAATTTTAATATTAAAATAGTTAATCTAAAAAACCGAAACTCGAAAGATAAACGGTACATCACTAGTACAACCGATAATACGGAATGTATAAATCTAATTAAGCTCAAAGAATATTGATGATATAACAACACTATTAGTGTTGGCCCGCGGATTTGCGTGTCGATATGTTTTGTAACAATGAGCCCGGATAATGACAGTGACTGCGCTCTGGAAACCTCACCCCTTGGATGATAGGGATGATAGCTTATTTCCAATAGATTATATTTGATTTAATGTGTGTGTGTGTGTGTGTGTGTGTGTGTTCGTAACTAGTTTAAAGTCTTTTAAATTTTAATTCAATCTATTATGACTACAATCGCGAAATGCCGCTGATAATATTTTATACACATTTAAATGATTTGCCAAGAGGAATAACAATGACCAATTATATATCACATGACTTTTACTTTATTTTCAGTTTATTAAAACTATACAATATAATAATACCATTTATATTTTTGAAGAACTTTGATTTAATTTTTAGTATATTTACGGATAATTATATAATAAACTAAACAAATATATAAGTAAGGCAAGCGTCATCGTTATTAACATCACGTGTACATTACATTGGCGTGAATTATACGGGATTAATCGTTGAATGCATGTCGGCTGGACCTACACGTCACTTGAAGAGAATAGAGGAAGGTATAAGAGATACTTCTTTAATTTTATAGGACAAAGGACTATAGAATTATTGTAAAAATGTTTAATTTCCCATAAAAATATTATTAAAAAAGGTGAGTTGTAAATGTAGTGATTAAAATCAATAAAAAATACATATATTTTGACGTTGACAGATCTGTTCCTATATATACACTTGCCTCCTTGACTTTGAAGTTTAAAAAAAAAACAAATGTCACTTGACACATGACAATCATTTGACACTGACATTGAAATCACTATTGACAGAAATGAATTGATTTTATAAAACAAAAACTCATTTGTTTTCACAATCGTATTGTTTATGCGGTAAGCGATCACACGTTAGTCCAATACACGTTTATATTCATACCAGCAGTGTTCCTAAATCGCATTAATGACTTTTGAGTTCCCGCCAAGCACGCCACGGCCGGAGCTCCGCGCGGCCATTATCAATATTCAAGTATAATTGATGATCATCAAACGCATTTACATTCAAACATACAATCGTAGACTTTATGACATTATATTGTATTAAATACAATAAATAGAATAAGTTAATTATTTTTTTTGTCTAATTCGGCTGAATGAATTTCGATCCATGACTATACGTGAAGTTGAAAATTCTTTTGTCATGTTCACGTAAAAATTAATAAATATGTATATTTATATTTCAGTACGTTGCGTTAGTTATAATATAAAAGTATGTAAAAGAAGTACATTTACTTATATAGTCATTACAAAGAAATAGTAGACAATTTTTACAATAATATTATTTATTTAAACAACCCGGTAATTCTTTAGAAATAAATAAACGGGTTATCAAATAAAAAAATCGTAATCATAGCATCCATAGAGTGTTGAGTTTATCTTATTTTTTTATGTACGCCGTCTAATTCTCTGCTTCAGACCTAGTTAATACCATTCGTACTATGTAGTTACGATATCGCCTTTTTTATTTGTGTTACTCTAATAAATGTGTGGTACGGTAATATTGAGGTAGGTTTTAATATTTAATATTTCAATATTAATATTTAATATTATACATTGACTGCAGTAAATTGATGCTACTTTTTTGTCTTTTCGTGAATACATTTTTAATGAGTTTATTTTTTTTATATAATTCATTTAAATGTATATATAAATTTCATTCAGAATGAAAGTCAGTTTCATGAAATATAAAGTCTGTGTGAGTTGTTCTGACCCTATCAACATCCGCATCGGGATATTAAATGTTGAACGTGGGGTGGATTTTATTATGCTTCTAGGAACTATTCTGTGATTCTGGAACGCGGAATTGTATAAAGAAACCTTGGAAGTATCAGTCGTAAAGGCTCTAAAGACTTTTCACGAGAAATATATACATATATATGTATATATTATTCGAATACGTCTAAGAAATTATATGATAGGAACTAACATATAATAAATATATAGAAAATGTTAATTATAAGATTTAATATTGACGTAACGTTATTAATATATAGGTATATATACATATATAACTATTGTAACTTGAACCTCGACAATTTCGGGGTTTAGTTAATGGGGCCTAATCTTTTGATCTTGCCGGCTCAGCTAGTACTGATTGTTCATACTTGTTACCCTTACGGATTAGCATAGAGATAAACTAACCTTGTTTAACAAATTAATTAATATTGTTAAGTTCATTAAAATTAATTTTATAATTTTTTGAATTTGTATTTTTATAAGCCAACGCCATCTATTGGGAAAGGTTGGTACTAACAAGGGAATCTGAGTTGGTATGCAGGTAATTTTTAAAAGTTTTGCTAGGTAACTTTTTAGAGTAATCTTCGGCTATGCTTAATGTATTTGATGATGGATAAATGTCTTTATTAAGTTGATGAATACTCAAGCTTATAAAAATACGAAATCTTTCACGGGCATTGAAAATTTTTAAGTGTTTTATAAAATTACGAATATTACATTGAGTTTACTTTCGTATTATTTCTTATTATTTCAATTAGATTTTCCTTTAGTTGCAAGGAAACGTAATAGAAACTTTTAAATGTAGCTTTAAAAAAATCGATCGAAATGTTAAAAAAAGTTAGTACTCTATATTATACTTTAAGTGATAATGAATAACGCATATAATATTATTGAAAGAATGAGTTTTTAAATAAATACATATAAAATATTTTAACAAAATCGTATATATATATATACATATATATATATATATTTAGTCCCGTTACTATGAAACCATGTCAGTTCGTCTTCATCTTATTCATCGATACATTTCAAATTTAAATCCCGACGCTAGATCCAAAACATTTTATAAACAAAATTCTCGTTAAAATTCTAAACGATGTACATAATCATGGTACAGGCACGTGATAAAATAGAATTTTCATTATCACGTGTAAGATTATACTTTATTTTTTTATAATTCTAATTCTACATATTGAACTTAAGGCTTTAACCGCAGAATATACCTTGGCATAGGCGTTGGACAGCGAGGGTGTGTGGGGGTAGCTATTAGAGTGAAAACAAGCTATTTCTAACTTTATTTTACTTCAAATAGAGTCGATATTCAAATGAATGTATTACCAAGTGGGAAGGAATCGTGCATAATTTACGTGCGTCCGATAGACGGCAATTGTTATTGCGCCATTGGTATTGAATTCGGCGAGGAGCTGCCTTCGGAAGATAATGCCGGCTCCAATAAAGGCGCCAAGTGGATTCAATTACGTACAGAATCATTACCATGAGGCATGATGGATATTGTCTTTGTGGAGCTCTTTAAAAACTGTATACTTTTGAGCTAACTACATACACTTTACATTAAACTACAAGGAAACACACATGTACGTACGTGTACTTTTTTGTAGTATGGAGATAATCTTCATTTGATTTCTCCTTCTTTAAATTAAGTAGTATTCTAATAGTAATCTATTCAGTAGTGTTTAAATTAGTGACTATAAAGTAGTTTCACAAGTAATATACAAAGATGACTTATATACCAAGTCCGTAAAAGTTCATCATTTTTAGGTGCGAAAGGAATCTTTTTTATCGACAAAGGTATCGTTTTCGATACATTTGTATTCGATCAATCATAGTAGTTGTGTCAGGGAGGGCAGGGACCCATTGGTTGTGACTCGCGGGTCCTAGCTCCTAAGCGACATTAACGAAGGTTCCAACCGACCACTGTAACTTGACCCTTGTAGTTTTGATTCGTCTGCGAAAGCCACAGTCTATATACATCAGTGTGCTATGTATTCGATTTAGCATTCAATACATATATATTTAAGAGGATTTTCAACTGAGTATAAATTCAGATATTCATAATTAAAATATGTTTTTAGTTACCCATACTTTTTAGGTATTAGTTCTACGAAATAGTCTATTTTTTTAACATTTATATTAGTTACATTTATTGTGTATACTGTATTATTTAGTCTGGAGGTCGGTTGCTAAGCGAGCGATCTAAAACGACCCTTCAAGGATTCTCTCGTGAGCAAAGCGCGTAATTCACGCGCGACTGGAGTCCCGCCTCCGCCCCCGTACTATCTAACAAGGACTATAATCCGCTACCACGTTACGGAGACACGGACTAAATACATTATAGACGGACTATAACTATCCCTTGTACTATACGACATACTGATTCTAAGATTCCTATAGTCTAAACATCAGGAATAGTTCCGTATCAAACGCTAGACGATAAAGCTTGAAGTAAAAATGAAAATTGAAGTAATTAGATCTAAGTTTTTCGCGAGTATTCGTTTAAATGAAACTAATATTTAAGGTATACTACGCGTATTGTATTATAGTAAAAACAACATAATCTTAACGTTTCTGTTACTTTGCAGCAACCGTGATCACGGGCAGACAAGATGTAACTATACGCGTAGTATATCGAAAATATTAGTTTCATTTTAATGAAATTTAAAGTTGTTTTTGTACGACGTTTCGATATATTTAAATTAGATTTATTTTTTGCTGAAATCTTGTAATTCTTGCGTCATTTTACACGTACCAATCGACGGTCATCGTGTCACAATAGTGGTCAAAACTGCTGGCGCGTGCATGTCATACCCCGAGGCATGCTTCAATACATCACGCAGAACATAATCACTTATGCGTTTAGTATGTAATTATTATTATAATTTGATTTAATAATTATATACGGTTATATAATTAAAATGATTAATGTCATTTAAATGTTATATTTTTGGATTTTTTAATAAGAAGATTTTTTACATGGATGATAATGTATTTCGTCAGTGATTAGAAAGACAAAAATAATTTTTTATGGAGTTTGTTTTATATTACTTAAATCACAGAATATTGAATTCATATATGAGAATAACTTTATATAAAATATTATATGAATGTGTTGTTTAGACAATAAAAAGTTTCGTTGTAAAAGTCTGAATTAGCAACTAGTATGTTCTAACTTCTGATTAATGAAATTATTCATAATTTATTATAAAATGTATTAAAGAGATAGTTCTTGTAATAGAATATATAAGATTTTTACGTGTACTCATGTAAATAAAAATAGTTTTATTTCCTATTTTACGTTTTCCTCTTCGTTCCGATTACCTTTCAACAACAATGATCAAGGGGGCGCGAGTTAAGAGTGTCTGAATAAAAACGGTACTTAATAGTTTAAAACAGGTTTATTATCTAATGTTGGTAATAAGAAATGAGGTATATATATAGTATATTATATACTATGTATGTAACTAGTGGTTCGTTCATACAAACGAGTGATGTGCCCAGTATGACGACCCAACCATCATACGATCTCAGACGAACTAACTTAATTACACTACCGATTTAACAGAATTGGCTTTCGTGGATTGGCTTCGATTTAGCCCGGAGGCTGTAAGGACCATATTACATGTGGATTCATATAAATTGAGATTCCTTTACACTAATACATTCAGCTTGTTTAAATCGAGCGTGTATGTTCAAAGGATTGAGCTAACATTTGTGTTTTAACCGTTTTTCGTGTACATTTTCTTATGTACATTCTCAGCGTGTATATAATCTATGTATTTGACTCAGCCTTTGAGCTGAAGTCAGGTGACACATCGCAGCCTGTCCAAATCTACCCCCTCGCTTTCAACCCTTAGGGCGGGTGTACACTGTATGTGTACGAAATATATGTTAAAATTTCTTTAACATAAAAGCAGAAATTTTTTGTTATTTCTTTCTTGTTGTAATTGAAATACTAGATATGTACCTGAATTTATACGTTTTGAGTTCTGAATATTTTCTGATATAAGTTCTTTTATAAATGTATTGAAATTAAAACGCGATCGTAAAAGAAGTAAATATTGGTTAAGTTTCTGAGCTGAGCTTTTAGGAATGCACAGACAAATAGACAAGACTTGGAATTAAATTAAACAATGTTTCATGTTCCAAAAGTATACTAATGATTGTTTCTATAGTTAGATTTGACACGTAAATGTATCCATCGTTATTTATATTAAAACATTGTCAATTTTATGTCAGCTTATATTCTTCGTATTTTCTCACATTAAAGTCATTTCCATAGTAAAAAGTCTATAGTTATCTTCATAGTAAAGAAAAGTTAGATAGTATAATTCATGATGAACACAGCCCTAACAGATGTGGGGTTTCGGACGCCGCGGTATTCCATTTAAAGACGTCGGTATAATTTAACGCTGACGAGGCGAGGGCAAATTGACGCGCCCTCGGGTCCGCGGGATCGATCGTGGGTCCCGTACAGTAAACAACACTTGTACGTGCCGGAATTATACAAAAAAATGTACTGAGATAGCTAGTATATGATTATCATCAATATTAACACCTAAGACTTTAAATGGAGGAGACTAAAACAATGTTTTTTGTTGTATTTGATAAATATATTGCGTATTTGCATATAGTATTACTTGTATTAGTAATAGTACTTGACAAAAAACACAAGCAAATCAAATACGACAGTTTTTTTATTGATTTATATCTAAATTTAGTATAACTGTACATAAAAACATTTAAAGTAATGTTTAATGTATAACATAGTTAAAACACTGAAGAGCGAAGGGTCCTATATAAATATATTTGATATAAAAAGCACTCATGATATCAATTTCAAAGTTTCAGAGTTCAGAGACTGTCAAGGTCGGGAACTTTAACGAGGTTTTGGGATTCGATTATAGAAAACAATATGGCTCCATTACAGAATAAAATTTACGTTAAATCTTGTTATATTAATAGTTATATGTATTTATATATATAGGATTTATTATTTATATCAATTAAATAGATTTGGTAGTGTTCTGGTTGACGAAGGTTCAGCTTGTTGCCTGCCTAACCCTAAAACGTCACTTCTGCCGAGCCCTTGTCAGATGGTTGGAGGTACTCATGTCCACTCAACCTGCCTGTACCTTTCGTCTTTGGTGAATTTGATATCCATCATGGACGTTGAACGATTTGAAATTATACGAATTATAGGGAAAAATCTATTCAAATATGTATATGCTTGTCAACATTCCTACTTATATTATAAATGCGAAAGTAACTCTGTCTGTCTGTTTGTCACGCTTTCACGCCTAAACTACTCAACTGATTTTAATGAAATTTGGTACAGAAATAGAGTTGATCTTGAGAAAGAACATAGGATAGTTTTTATCTCAGACTTTTGAAAGGTTCTCTTGGAAACGCGATATAACCAAACTCCACGCGGGCGAAGCAGCGGGCGGAAAGCTAGTGTAATAAAATAAGTAAACATTTTGGTAATATCTAAGTCCGAATTACCCAAATGGTCATGTTTTATCGTTTCCCTCTCTATTTCTGTTAAAGGACGTTGGGAACGCGAGGGTATTTTTAATTTTTTTTCCCGTCGCCAGTCCGCAATGTCGTTAACGGAACGTTTCTCTCTTCTCTTGAAAATCTTTGGACGTTATTTTTAGGGGAAAATTTTAACAAGAAATGTCCATGTATATATATCCTGAATATCTAACAGAATGAATGATATATTTATTACGCAAATATGTGACTACGTCAGAATATATAATAGTCCAGTCATTTAAGCTTAAATTAGGTAAGAATCTCGGAATTCGAGATACCCAGCTGTAAGTTTGTAAATAGTTGTATATTGACACCCTAAAAGTTGTCTCAAAACCTACATATGGTAGGGTGTAAGCAACTATTAAATTTCAAGGTTAAAGGTCACAAAAATCGGTTTTTTGCGCTTTTTTTGGAAATATCTCATTTCCTATGGGTTTTTTGCTATTTGTATTTATTATCAATATTGTAGAATACTAAATTCTCTACAAATTTTGTTTCAAACAATTTTTTATACGGTGTACCGTTTTCGAGATAGAGGGCGGAGAGCGCGCGGCCAGCGCATCACTTCAGGTCAACCGGTGCCTCCGGTCGAAAACGCGCCATATATGGTTGATGAACTATCAATAAATCAATGATTATAAATATTTGTAAATTTTTATTAACTATTATATTATATTTTATCATTTTTTTCCTAACTTATCCACTTTTTATTCAGCATTAATTTATTTAACAACACTTACCTGTCCATGTAATTGCAGAATTGTTAATGAAAATATAAGAATTATATTTGAATTTTAACCTAATTAATATTAATACCTTCTTACATGATGAAAAAAAAAACTATGAAATAAATTATGAATTAATCTTTTTATTGAAAAATATCATTGAATAAATTATTTTTTATTGAAAGTAAAAAAATGGAATAAAGGGTACAAAAACTACAATTTATAATTTTAAACATCTTCTTCCTCTTCATCGTCGTCTTCTGGCTGCTGGTAAACTTCAAACTGGTCTTCATTATCGTCTTCAACGATATTTGTCTCAAGTTCTTCCATGATTTCGGGATCAAAGGTTCCATCTTCGTTAATGTCGCTCTGATATGGTTGAGCATTGAGACAAGCTTGCCCATTACATTGGCCACAAGCTAAAGAGCATTGCAAGCCCGCTTTCCTGCATCCGCATCGCGAACCACAACAACTTTTGCAGTCGCAGAAAATTGTATTTAGCAAATTTTCTGGAGCAGGTGGTAAAATTGTCATGATAGGCTCCAGAAAATCATTTCGCATTGCCCAACCCCATACCTCGGGTTCCAAATCATGTCCTAACCAAGTTTGAACTTGATAATATGATCTCCGCCCTCTATCTCGAAAACGGTACACCGTATAAAAAATTGTTTGAAACAAAATTTGTAGAGAATTTAGTATTCTACAATATTGATAATAAATACAAATAGCAAAAAACCCATAGGAAATGATATATTTCCAAAAAAAGCGCAAAAACCCGATTTTTGTGACCTTTAACCTTGAAATTTAATAGTTGCTTACACCCTACCATATGTAGGTTTTGAGACAACTTTTAGGGTGTCAATATACAACTATTTACAGACTTACAGCTGGGTATCTCGAATTCCGAGGTGAACTTACTATAATGACTGGACTATAATAGAAAAAATCTTTTTTTGTTACACGGCATTATTTAAAATGAATATTTCACTATTTCCCTTTGTATTTATTCGTAAAAAAAGGCGTGACATGAAAAAAATGCTACGAAATAAACTCTGAAACACTTTCATTGACAAAAAAATATATGTTTTTTTCACACAACGTGTTTGCAACGAAATATTTTTCGAATGTTCTCCGAGGTTGACAATGTACGCTGTTCCTTTTTCAGCTGTATGCTGCACGTCTTTTAATTAGACCTGGTCTTTGTCCGTTATGTAATTACATGATACACAGTCCTAGGTTCTATGGTATCTTACGCGGCACGTGGCCATCCTTTTTTACATCGCCTCGGGCGAGAGACCGCGTGCTTCAAAGATTAACTATCAGTTTGCAGACGTCCTATTATTACTATTATATATTATTATATAAAAATAAATTACCGTGTTATATTTTCTTAATGTTACTGATACTTTTTATGTTTCTTCTTGTATGATATATTTTATTAACTTATTATTTCAACCCAATTGTAATCTCTATATAAAGTATGAGATAATTTTCAATAAGTAACGTATATCGAGTGAAGCTGGTAGTTTATCCAATAAAAACACATTAGCCATCTGCACATACGTTTATTGATCTTTGACTTATCGGGCGGCGGGTGTTCGAGTGGGTTGCTCGTGGGTGGCGGGGGTTGTCGGGGTTGGTGGGGGTCGGTGGTGGTGTTTTAATTAGAGCGCGGACTTCGCGGCCGGACCCTCGACGTCCCGAACTCCTAGACTATATAACCGCGTAGGCTGAACACGCCTAGAGCTTTTGTTAAGACAAAAGCAAGCCAAGCTTTGTGAACTCGGTTGACCGGCCTTTTAATATACCATTTTTAATGAAAATATGTCCTATACTTTGAGAGGGGTCATTATAACGTTTGACCTCAAAATATTTATACGTAATCTTGGACAACATTTGTTTTTTACTTGAAGATTTTTTATTTTGGTTTCTGTTTTTGACAGGAATGTTTTTGATGTATGAAATATTTTTGTTGTTTGCTTTAAATAATTATTTGAAGTAATTGAAAAACCAATATCATATTAATCCTTATAAATATTACAGGAAAACTTCAAATTGTAATTTTTTATCGATGTTTGAATCTGAATAAAACTTTATTTCATACTTAATATAAGTGAAAAGTTACAAAGAATACATCAATGAAATAGATAACATATAAATTATACCAAATTAAGTTAAATCTGTACAACAACAGATGTTAAAGTCTCCATCCGTAGCAAGTACTCGAGTTCTTGGAATAACAAAATAGGTGCAGGTAATCGATTTGAGAGGGTTTAACATTGTTATTAATGAGAGAATTTGTTAAGGATGTATAGATTGTTAGTTTTATAGGAAATGCGATCAACGGAATGTTCTGAAAGTCAGCAATAATATTTAAATACTTATTAATATATTTAAACAAATTACTACATAAGACCGCGATCTAAATAAAGAAGAAGATTTTACTTCACCTCAAATACAATACACATTTGCATACAAGTTTGTTTGTTTGTAAAGAAGGTATGAATAACAAATAAAATCAAACAGTGACAAAAAATTATTTAAATCTTCATTCTCAACTCATTTATGATAAATCTTTTAATCGATTACGTATATTCAAAGTAAACATAGCCATTACCTGCATGGTAATACACAACGTTTTCTTCCGCCCCTCCTGACGGTCTCTTTAAAGATTCACAATTGCCGCGGGCCTGTCGGGGCCTAGCGGACCCCTTTGAAGATTCGCCTTCATTAGTGCGGGTCTCTGCTGACCCCGCGGGGACGCTGCCCGTAATTGCCAGCTATGCTTCTGTTGCTGCCAATTCACAGCTCGCTAGACTTTGATTACCAAGTTATGTACCTATTTGGTGAACATGTTGTTTTTATACTACGTTGTAAAATAATATGATTCTATTAATATTTGTAATATCATTGTTTTAAATCTAGATCAAAAGATTGATCAGAAGTTATGAGAACTAATTACGGATTTTGTCTATGTAGTTTATCTATTTATAATATTGACTTCGAAAAAACTTAATTTTTAGTTGAATTGACCCTCCCAAAGCGATTGATCATCAGCTCATTGCAGTTTTTTTTCCAATCACATGTTCCTGAGAAAAGCAAAGAGCTCATTTCTTTAATGGAAACTGTAACTAGCACATAATAACATCAGCATTTCCATGTTGTAACTTGTAAGCATCATCGCAAAGTTAAAACAAACGAAGGAGAGACACTGTTGCAATAACTATAATTGAAATAAAAGATTGGTAGGTTTCATCCCAGAATCTCCCTGATACTTTTGGGTTGTAGTTGCTTTAAATTGCATCTTTCTTTCCTGATGATTCTACGCCAAATATTGCTTCGGCGTTTTATTTTCATATGCTAAAGCCTTTTCCACTGAATTTGAAGACCTTAATTTATTCCGCATCGGAGAACAGACTTGTTTTCTACTCATTGACCAATTGATCTAAGGATCATCATCCAAAGCAAAGTTTCAACTATACTCAAATAAAAACTTTACACTTTTTAAGATTCTCCTTTTAAGTGCAGACTGTATTTTTGTTAATAATGCTAGTTTTAGATAGCTGTAACTTTTACTGTTCATCAACACTATATGTTCCCTCTTCTTTAAGCACTAACCAATCGTGAAGAGTATTTAAATTTTCTAAGAAATGTATATAGATGCTTCCGAAAATGATTTTATTTTTCATCTATTTCTAATCAACATATAAGTTTCATCTTTATTTGGTTTTCAGCAACTTAAGGTTACATTCAACTGCTTACAGTTTTTATCTTAAAATATTGTGTTAGAGGTTTCATTAGAACTAAAAACTAATGATTGGCTATTACTATTTTAGATGGATTGTCATTAAATTTCACATTGGCTTACACAGCACCTGGAAGGTTTTGTAGGAACAAACTTGTCACGCTCTTTCTTTTGCACTGTTAATTATTCGATCCCAAGGCGTCTTCTTGATGTCAAAAAAAATTTCAAGACTAAACAGGTTTGCAACTATCTTTACAAGCCTTGACATATTACTATAATACTTAACTTTTTTATAACGAGTTTTTGTATTAAATGCTACAAAAAAAAATATTGGAATATTCAAAATATGGAATTATATGTATTATTAAAACACAGAATCCTTATTTAATATTGTTTCTTTAAAATTATTTACTATTATTTTTCAGAGCCATATCATATTACGCAATCACTAATTATGTTACATTGAACTATAGGAATTCAAATCGCCTTTAATTCCTACTTTCGATTACTTACTTCTTATTTGTATACTAAATATTGTTTTAGAAATAAACATGAAAAAGTTTTCTTAAATCTTGTTGTGAAAGGTATTTTTATTCAATCGAATCTTTTTCGGAAACACCCATAAGCGTCTCATGCGGTTAAAGTCTACTCCAACCAGATGCCAGATGGATTCCCGTTTGATTGACATTCGCCGTCGCTCGTAAGCCTAGATTTCAGTCTGGATACTCGCTTAACATACCTATGCATGGAAATGCTGAACAATCATAACACGTCCCTTCCAGCAGAAACACTCGGGACACAATCTCGTGACCTAAATACATTGTCGCTCACGTTTTGCACCATTAGAGTATTGTCCAAACACTAATTTATGAATTTAATACATTTACATGTACTGTGTACACCGTAATCTATAAAAATAAGATTTGACCTGTACATTGTGTATTGACTTCAATATTTTTTTTTATTTTGATCACGACCCGCGACCAGGAAGAAGAACGTCCTTAAAGAACTCATACAGCATCAAAAAATATTTTTCCTCCTCTTACCTGAAATATGTTAATTGTTAAACTACTCTATATCTGTAATAGTATGATTTTCGATACAAATCTCGAATCCTTTGTTCGAGTATAAATCAATATGCCGGCATGACAAACATGTGACTAGAAATACATATATTAAACACATACTTAATACTGTTTTAGTTAGATTATATTTAATTACCATATAAGTAGAAAATGTGTAAAAACAATGGAATATGGAACAAATTTCTTTGAAGTACAGGCAGTCCTCGTACTTACGGCATGTTAGGTTCTTGAAATACGCGACGTAAATCGAAACGACGTAAGTCGAGACATATTTTTTCATATGTTTACATGTAAAACTTAGGGGTTAGGTTCCACACGGACTGGAAATAATAAAAAAACTACATTTAAGTATAACAAAGGACGTACTTTATTATTAAAAGTAAGTTCTTAAAATAATTATATATTATGCACTTATGAAATTGCTAGTTATTTTTGGTATTTGTGTGTTATTAATATTAATAATAATTATATAACTTATACATATGTAATGATAAATAATAAATTAAACTTTTGGCTTAAAGAAACTATCAATTCTAGATTGCTTGGCTTCTTTCTTCTTGCTATCATACAGATCTTGGTAACAGTGATAGGCTGCACAAATTTTGTTATTAACGTTAAAACTTCTCTCAAAATTAGGATCATTTTCTTCAAAAATTTTCATGGCATTCTTCAAATTTGCAAAGGCTACGGAAAGTTTTTTTAGTGTAAGTTCTTTTTCAGAGTCACTAATAGAAGAAGCTATTTCTTGTGACTCGAGTGCTTCCTTTTGTACTTGTGCCTCCAATTCAATAAGATCTTCATCAGTCAGTTCTTGCGAATGTGAGCTTAACAGATCATCAATATCATCAGTAGTAACTGCAATGTCAGGCAAACGGTTAGCGCCCCTCACGGACATTGACCTTGCGACAAGTGAATTCTCCGATATGCCGGAAATCGAAACAAATGACGTATGCTTGAGGAATAGTGTCAAAACATTGTTCGACGTAACTTGAAACGACGTAAATCGAAACGACGTAAGTCGAGGACCGCCTGTATAGGCAGTTTTTATAACTATATATGTATACCCATTGAAACTTCACCAAGAGCAATAATCAACGATGTTTTCAGATGAAATACAGCAATTATCATACATCCGATGTATTCGGATGTTTATTTATTCGTGAATACGAGAATCCAAAAATCGTATTTTTCTATCGTTCGCGAAAATCCCCACATTTGTATCGAGTGGCCAAATAAAGAAGAAAGTAAGTTGGTTCGAGGCGGACGGAGCTCGCGACTAATTAACCCGACCGGGGTCGCCTCGACCCCCGCCGGGTGGGGGTTGGGGGTTGACCCGATGTAAAAAAATCGCCTCCAATGACACGATACGACAGCTTTTAAGAATTTCGCATGCCGAGAGCGCTATTATCTATCGCGTATATTTTCGTACGCCTCGCACATGTGGATCGTATTCATTTTTCTTCGAGTTTTTTTTTTTCGTTTTCAAAGCATGTGAAGAATTTTTCTCCGATGACTGGGATTTTATTATCCGTTGTTTCAGCCTCGTCCCGGTCGCTTTGTTCTCGCTATGAATGTACAGATCGTGTGTATAATTTTCTATGGATATTTTATTGACATCAAATTATCGTATATTGTCAAATATATTTGTGCTTTGAGATTGATGATAATCGTATGTTAAGACATAATTTTCCTAATAAACTTCTATACGAGGTTTTAAATTGTCTTAGGTCTTCGATTTATATATATTTTGATAACATTTATATTGAAAATTAAATGCCTAACTACGCTTGGTTCTTTTAGTGGGTCCGTACAATGGTTTAATAACTTCTTTGGCCAATAACTAGCATTTGTATCTATATTAGGTTGGGAGATAGAGACTGTATAACATACTGAGCGTAGCCAGCTCTAAATAAAATGCTTTTCCTTTTAAAAGATTACCTGACGCCGTCTAAATGGGATCCACTGTACCCGCAGCTGCAGCGCGCTAATGATGAGGGGAATCTTATCTCATTTGAACATTTTTGGGGGAAAACAAAAACCAGCGCGGCGGGTGTATTAATAAAAATTTTAAACGAATAATGTTTTCAACAATATTCGAGAGGATTACAAGATTTTTATTATTTGATTGTTTTGTTCATGTTTCTTTTTATGTAACGAAAGAAGACCTATTTTAATAATTTAATAAGTAGGTGCATCTTTTTTCTTATTGACAGATTTTAATTTTGATTTCTAACCTAAATTAAAAATTAATTTGAATTGTAACACTTAACTGTGTGTGTTTTCGAAACAAATATTATAACTGCTTTTATTTTTCAAGCTCATTTACTTATAATATGTATTGTTTTAATAAATTAAGTAATTACAAATACAATATTGCGAGCTACCTGACATATTTTTTTAATTATTTTCATGTGTTGTATATAAAATTAAAGGTAGATACATAAAGAGTATTACAATTAATATATCGAAAACTTAGTGTAGTCATACAATTTAATTATTTTAGTCGATTTTTAATATGAGTTTTAAATATTTACTTTATCTAGATAGATCTAGATTATTCTTAATTTTTTTCTAATAAAATCGTACCAGATATATAAATTTACTAGCATACATATTTATTTTAAACCAGACGGTTAAATTTTATTGAACCAATGATGTAGATTGATCAACAAGTTAATGCTTAATAGAAAATGTTGAACCTAATATCTTTGAACTGATATATTTTTTTCACTTCATATTTAAGCTCGTGTTCATATTGTCCTAACCTTTATTATTTCTCAATTAATCATATTATTAATATAATAAACAAATCTAGTTCGATTTATACCTAGTTAAGGACCTATTAAAATTGATTAAATATGAAACACTATATTATTTATTCTCTTTCATATGCATACTAATAGAGATTAGAGTATACTTATTATAATAATATTGCACTGTATTTAGCTTATTTATAAAAAAATATTAAGGCAAAAGCATGTAAAAGGAATTTGGACTACATCATGACACAATTATATTCGTCAAAAAAAACTGAAAGTAGTTTTTATCAATCTTAAAGGACTTGAAGGTTATAGAATATTTTCTCAAGGGTATACGAGATTCGAGACCGGGTATCTCAAGTAACTATATCTGGTAGATACTTGCGGTCGGCGGTGACAGTACCGGAAGCCCGCGGTGCCCACGCGCATCGTGGGGCGAAGGCCGAGAGGCAGGGAACAGGCGGACACGCACGTTCGCGAGATTGTATCGCTTGCAAATATCACATTAAGAAGAAACGTATTAGTGATTTGGAACACTTAAAATATGATAAATATTTATGATAATGAAAAAAAGATGATAGGTAATGATTCAGCTTCAGATAGAATTCGTCATCAGCCTATTAGAGTCCATTCACAACATGCCAGAAAGAAGAAGAGTCTATTATAGCCCACTGCTGAGCTACGGCCTCTTCTCACATGGAGAATAGAGCAATAATCACCACTCTTGCTCAAGACGGGTTGGTGATTTCAAACTTATAATTTGAAATTATAACTCTAGGTTTCTTGACGATGTTTTCATTCATCAGTCAGCGATGTCTAAATACTCTTAGAAAGTACATATGATTCGGAAAAATCATATTGGTACTCGCCAGGTTTCGAACCCGCGTCCTCATACACGAGGGATCTTTAACCTCTATAGTCTAGGAGACCACAACTAATTATTATCTCTATATTAATGATTTTGTTTATTCTTACGTCCTATATAACAAATGTTACGGATGCGAGGTGCGCGCGCGCAGCTGGGACGCACGTCGTCTCCGCTGAGACCGCCCTCATTGAGATTCGTTACACATCTGCTTGGAGAAATGCGATTTTTCTTCTATACTAGAGTCTATAGTCTACTGTACTATAGTCTATTGGCTGTATTAATTAAGAAATTAGTTGCGGATATTAAAATTCTTAGTGCCGTTACTGATCATCAAACAATTTATTTCTATGGTTCAAAAAAATAAGTATTGTTTAATAAATTGTATATAAAATTATTCCTAAGAAATGTTCATTATTTGTTATTTAAACCCCTTACGCTTTTCCATGAAGTTGTATATTTACATAATATAAGAAAGCATATATGGATACAGGTTTTGACATGTTGCATTCTGTGACTTTACTCGTGTTCTTTTATCTAATAATTTTATGTCAGTTTTCATGGTTAACATCTCAGTGGGGATAACAAATGAACAAACAGACTGTCTAATATACGTAATTATAATAATAAGTGCATTAGTAGAGATCGCTGTTCTCATCAGTATATATATTTATATTTAACTTTGAAAACCTAAATACATATATTATAGGAAAATTTCTTTCGTATTAGTATGAGATATAATTAAACAATATCTTTAACTACTACCTATAATAATATTTGACGATAAAGAAATTCTACTTAATAAAACATTAAAAATTATACTAAAAATATTTACTTCCTTTAAGTCAATTTATACTAAATTAAATCCAGTAATAAAAACTATTACGTAATCCAAAAAAAACAATAAGATTATTTCACTCTAAATAACTGTATATTAATAAAAAGTCAAGTTAAAAACTGACAGAGCGAAGAAAGTTAATACTTTGAATTTCAAAGTTAAATCCTGTGCTTATAATATAGTGTAATGATGCAACCTGTTGCTCGCAACTCGGTTAATAAATATTTGGACTTTTAGTAAAAGTTATACCAGAATTATGACGATGTTGAATTATGAAATAATTTCGTGAAGATTAGTGGTTATCGTCTTGTTTTTAACATAATAATTGTGGCTTTGTGGCTTGATTAACCGATTGTGGCTTTTATAATACGTAGAATAGATATAAGTATTCTATAATATATATGTTTGACTGTATTTTTCTGGTTCGGTAATGCCGTATAAACTATATTAGGGCTGCACGCACGTCAATCGATATCGCGTGATCATCGTGAATAATATGTAGTGGGAGTCCGCGGCCCCCCGGCAGCGCGGACTGGGGGACCGGCGATTAGACGTTCGAGAGGAAAAAAAACGCGCGTGTGCAGACAGCTTAATGTTATTTAATGCTTTATATGTAGATCCAACGGGACTTTATCTGAGAATAAAATGTCTATTTCACTCGCTAACTCAATATATAAATACTTTTCGTTTTTAATATAATGAATTCTATATATGTATTAATACATATATAGATTTATATCTTTGATATATTTGTCATATATAAGAATCATTATAGTTATATAATGGTTTAACTAATCCAACAAAACCGGGTAATTTTGTATAAGTATATTTGAACCTTTTGTCGTAAAGGTATTTCACCTTTTAAGGGTAACTATTGGGGGCGTCGAAAACTTTTAAACCGTTTAAAATATTTATCGCGTTTTGATTGTTCACGGCGGTACGGAATTAACATAATTCTCTGTTAAGGAGTTTTTGTTTGCGACTAATTCGTAGCTATTATAATGCTGTTAGGTTTTATTAACCCCTTTTTTAGTATAACTATTAAAACTAGATTTTGTATCTCGTTAGTCATATATAGGTGAACATTAATTGATAAATGATTAATTTAATTTAATTTTAATATGTCTGAAAAATAAACTCAAAATATATTATAGATCGATACAAAAGACAAGAGAGGACAAGGTAACTCATCAATAAAGGTCTACACCAAATTCCATCTCAAATATCTTGGCCGCTCCCTATTCGTATGTATATACACGCAAAATCCCTCTAAAGGTACGCCGCGGTCTCTAGACATGTGCGGGACATAAATTTGGCGAGCGTTACGTAGATACGGCCGGTCGCTATGTGCCGTAGTACATAAGGAGCTATGTACAAGCAACACGGGCGTCACTTATCCGCGCGGAGGATGCGGTGGCCGTCCGATCGCCCCCCACGACCCCCCAAGACCCCCCGGGGGCCCCCAACACCCCCCGGGCAGGGGGCCCTGACCCCCACTCGCGATTCATTAAGTCGGGCGCGGCCGACGCGGCGGACGCGTCGCGGAGTCTCCGTGAATTCAAATTAGAGGCAGCTCGGACGTCGTGTGCTAGAGCTTGGATGAAACTTTATGTATCGATTGAAATATTAAATATATGTTCAGAATTAATTATTATTATTAATGTAAATCAATGTCATAACTTAAGTCAAATTAAAACTTTAACTCTCGAGAAGTAATACGATGAATAAATGATCATATCTTGGATTTACAGAAATTCATATTAAACACATAACATTAAAACGAAGTAATGTTTTATAACTTCAGTATCTTGCTGTTTTATATATATGTTCTACGATTACATGCTTTTACTTGTTTACCAATTAATATAAATGAATTAATCGATACCTATCATCGACCCGCGTCTATCCCTAGAGCCCCTTTGTCTCGGCAAGACAGCCTCGCTCACGCGGGCGCCGGGTCCGGGGGCCCGAGGTCCGGGGGCCCGGGGGGCCGCACGTGCCGGACGGAAGTCGCGCAGGGCTCGAGCCGCACCGCGCTAAATGATTCAAAACTCGCCCGGACCTGCAAGATTTATGCCCCTACCCGATCCCGCCTAGATTAAAGATGTCGCGCCTTTATTGAAATACGCTAAAATATTCCCGAAGGCGCTCCGCAGCCGCGGCGCCCGACCATTCATTCACATTCATCTCTCGTACTCATTTCATTCAGTTCTTTATTGTTTGTTTTTTTTTCCGTCTGTTTATTGTGAAATGTTCCTAGGTACGTCCTCAATGTTTTGTTCTTTACAGTTTTATTGGAGATATTAAAAATGTTTCAGTCGAGAGAGTGCTCGGATAGTGTCGGAGTTTGAAATTCACATTCAAATTAGCTGGAAAACGAATGTTGAAGAAAATTCTACAAGTTAAATGAATGATGTTCATATCTCGAATGTTAATGTACAGAATGTATGATTCCATACTTTACTTGTCTAATATTTGATTATATCTTTCTCCTGTTCGAAGTCTTAAATACTTTTCAGAGTACTAAGTTTCTTAGAAGTTAAAAGACAAGTTATTCAATACGCAAATCCACATTCAAAGAGACAGATTCATATCTATTTTAAAATATACGAATTATCCTATATAAACAATAATTTATAATATATTTAAGCAATGTTTTTATCATGTATGCTACGCTAAAACTTTATATGTTATATCTCCGCATCAAATGCTGTAGAGCGAATTAAAAGTCCGCAGTTAGCTCTGAGTTTGCGAAGTAAGTTCGCGACTCGGAGGCCGATATGCAAATGTGAACTTTCCCTCTTTTAGAGGACAGAGTGCTGCACTTGGCCGATTTACGACCCACCCCGGGCTTTCAATAGAACCTTACCATATACGCGTCGGATTACTCAACTTAATGAAGGAGAAATTTATTTCTTTTCTTGTTAATATCTAGACTTTAACTTTACGAGTTTCACTATAATTTCTAAGTTTGAAAAATTGTATTATGTATACTAGAAGAATAATATTATATTTTGTTTTGGATGGCGTATGTAATAATTATTGGAAATATTATGTAATAGTAATATTACTATGTTTATATTTCATATTTGTCTTTGTTCTAGTTTAGGTTTTGACTTTTGAAACATGTTTGTATGTCAAAATGTGAATAAACATACCAAAATAACAAGAGCTCCTTGTTGAAAACAGAGGCACGTGGATTGAGGTCAATGTAATACAGTTTTCAAGTAATTTCAGGGTTAGTTAGTAAATATATAATATATGTGAATTGTATTATCTATTAACTTTGCTATTATACGAGTTCAGAAAGAGTTTATTTCTTTCTGTATGTTTACATAGTTTTATCTTCTAATTTGAAACTATGAATTAATAATTATCTTTATAATTGAACGTCCAGGGGTCAAGTTATCACATTTGATATCAGTCATTTGGTTCCTCGTTGCTAGAAGCCGGCGTCGTTGTAATTAACGTGATTGCAGCCGCCTGTGTACGGTAGAGAATTGTAGGCTCTCAGCTAAGATTCGTAGTGCAGTGGTCTCAAATAACCTGTGCTAAATACGCCGCTGGCTCGGATATCAAAGCAATCTGGCTGGTTTGGGCCGCAATTCGGGCTCCTTGCGCATATTGCATGCACGTACCAATGAAGTTTGCTTTGTAGGCGGTAATCTGCGGGGGTGTATCGGGAGATGGGGGACGGGTTATGTACACACGAGCCTGAGGCGTCGAGGTAGGCAAATGGCCGAGCAGGGAGCGTAGGCTGAGATATCTGGATATCGATCGACAAACTCCTCGGACAATCGCGACGGCCGGGGGTGGCGAGAGAAACTAATATATATGATCACTACGAACTAATTATAGGCTTTAGTTACGAGCTTTGGTTTAACATCAAACTTAGTTTATAAAAAAAAAACAAAAAAAAATATCGATGTCGACGAAATATTTATTAGTATATGGTCCATCACTATAACGTCGCGACCACGCGGCGGCGGGTGGTGCAAATCAGTCGCGCGGACTGCCGTTCTTGAAGAGACTCCCTCTCGGGCTTCGAGTAGAGACTTTTTATCTTTACGAACGAACATGTCGATGATATTATGTTTTATTATTTTTAACATTCACTATATATTGTAAACGAATTACTTTTAATGTAGTCCTTGTATCTTTTTTTGTTATAATACCGAAATGTTTACGAAAATTATTGTTATATTAATTTGTGTTTTGTTAATAAAAATATACCTTATATTTTGGCACATGTACTTATGTTTTGAATATCTAATACTTTTACAATATGGAATAATACTTACATATATCGCAAATTCTAATTATAGTGTAAAATAAGTCGATAAAATGATTAAACAAAGAACAGTAACGTATAATCCGAAACTATCGAGGGTCGATACCGAAAATGTCGCAGCGTATTCAATTAGAAGCTGAGCACGGACTCGCATGAGTGGCATCCGAGCATGCCCCGCGGCCCCCACCCACCGAATCGATACGATGGCCGGGCTCTTATCGATAACATGCGGGCACATCCCTAGCCCGGCGTCTTGTTCGAAATTCGAATAACGCTTGGTCAAGCGCAACTCAAAGCTTGGAACGTGGCACGCTCTAATTTGTGCTTGCAATGCCGTGTCCGTAGTCTGAGCTTGCAACGGAATATTGTATACCTTACTGACGTACGACTTGTGTATTTAGTTACCTTTGAGCTGGAGATATTATATATAAGGGGTGCTCTACTTACTTATACTATGTAGACAGTCAGGAGCTGTGTTCATTTATTTTAAATGAATTTAAATAACAACTACCTAATCATACTGATATACTAAGTAAGAACTATTTGATTAAAATATTTTTATTACTTTTGATAAGTACCAAATGTAAAATATGCTTTTCAGTCTGGGAGGTAACTCAATAGTAATTTACTCATTTATTATATTTTAATTAAGTATAATATGAGTAATACAAATTGATCATATTATTAAAATTTTCCTTTAATAATAATTTCATTCAATATATCAGATAAGTAATAAACAAATAATTAATTGCTACAGTGACTACTGACCATCGAGTAGGTCGTCTGCTGGTTTGCCATCTTATATATAAAAAAAATATGGAATATTCTCTAATATTATTAATTAATTATCATGTAGAATAAAACGAAACGATTATAATGTTATTGTGAGAACAGATAATAGTTTTTAATTAAATAGCGGATTTTTTCCTTTATTAATATTGGAAAATAAAAATAAATAGGTCTTCAGGCCCTTTATAGGAATCATACTGAGCAGAATGGATATTAATTAATTGATTGCTTGTAATCTCTTTTTTGCGATTATAAAACCTTTTCCATACGTTCTTAGAAACGAGAACACTGAAAAAGATGAAAAGCATAGCATTAACAATTAAATTGACAAGTTATCAGTATTGCTAATAAAAAAAAGGGTACAAAAGTACTCCCAATAATAATTATGCAAGTAAAACCCAAGAACATTACTTATAGCAAAACAAAAGTCGTCAAAAATATAGTCGATATTAACATAAAATAATAAATAAAGCGTACTCAATGAATCTCCATGCAATTTAAACTCATTCAATATTTCACTTCAATGAAAAACTAGACGTCAGAAAAAAATATATTAATAGAGAAAGTGTTGTAAAAGTTTTCAACGAAAAGTGAGAGTCGGAAAAGTTCGTGCCAACAGACATTGTTCTCAGGCAACTTTATATTCATTTCATAATAATTATTACAAGGTCAGAACTTAGAAACTCCGCCATATTGAAATGATGCGATGGAAACCAAAAAGTTTTTATATTAAATAGTCATTGATATACTTATAGATTTGATTTTATTATATATTTTAATATTACGTTTCATAATATAATTAAAATAAATATTATTGTGTTTTGAATACTAATAAATTAATTAAAACATATTTTGAGAATTTATATTATTTTAGAATTACAAAATTGATATTGTTATTTTAGTGATAGCCAACAATACTTGTAGCGCCATCTCTTGTAGATTACATGAACTAAAAGTTAAACTTATGCCACTGAAATTAAAAGTATAAAAAGCCATTAATTTGTTGGGTTTGTTATCTTTTTCGCGTTTTATGAAGGTGAAAAGGTACAGAGTAGTCTGTTAAATACTGTTATCCTTTAATAATATATTGATATTTTAACGAACACAAGTTATAAGTATAAAGCGGTCTGTTTAATTTCGTACTTAATTTTTTTTTAACTATCTGTAGACAGATGTACATATCAATGTTCATCTTAATTATTATTTAAATAACACTGATTATATAAATTTAATATGAAATATTACTACTAAATAAAAAAAATGTATAGGAAGAATCTGTGAATAAAAAGTAAATCAGAATTACTGATAGGCTACAATATTGTATTTCTTTTAGCCCGAGCGTCTGATGTCTCCATACACGGCCATTATCAGACGCAGCGGTAATCCCTTCGAGCTGGCTCACGTTCTGGTCTCCTGGTTGATAGGAGCTGGGTATGACGCGTATGTGGTGGTTGGGAACGCCTCACGTGATGTCTGTATGGCCATACGATATCGCACGGTTTGTCCGGAACTGCCTGATGAGACTGAGGTAATTAATATACTCACATCTCGTCTGCTCGTGATTACGGTAGCTGAAAAGTATCCGAAACGTAAGAAGTATGTAGTTTTTATCTAAAATAAAGTCATGTAGTATATCCGAAAAAAAAAATTAGTTTCATTTAAATGAATATACTACCTACGGTTTGTTAATTTATTGATTGTTACCCGTTGTACATGTTTGCATTGTTAAATGCATTACGTAGCGTTTCCAATTTTTTTGTTCCCAAATGATAGTACCGGCTAGGATGACAATATTTATTTAAGATGTTCGTATATTTCTGTATTATGATTTTTTTCCTTTTTTGGCAAGTTTTTTATAAGATGCTTAACAGTAAATAATTAATGATTGCCTAAAACAATTTGATTTTTATTCATATTTGGCCTAGATAAACTGTTTTCTTTAGAAACAAACTCTCAATTACTATTGTTCATCATATAAATGATTAGTTATTGTTCCATATGTTTTTATAAAGGTTATCGAAGAACCTCCTCCACCAGAGGAAGAACCTCGCTACCGCTTGGTGCCGCTGCCCGATCTCACTTCCAAATATTGCAAGGAAATGGATAAAAAAGAAGAGGAGAGGTTACAGGGAGAACAGGACAAGATAGAAAGAGAAAGATTGAGAAAAATTGCGGTACAGCTGTCACGATTTATGCATATATACATTACATTTGCTGCCTAATTACTTACCACAAATAATTGTTACACGATACATATGGACGACTGATAGGATGCTTAGGGGCCATCCATAAAGTACGTCACAAGTAAAGGGGGGGGGGGGTTGACAAAGTGTGACATGGTGTGACAAGGGGTGGGAGGGCTCCTAAGTTTCGTGACATCACATTTCAAAATCTAGAGGTACTAATCGCGTAATTTGAAATATTAATTAAACTAAAAAATTTGTCCAACTCTATCTTTAGGGCAATACGGTTTGTTTTGTTGACAAGTTCATAGCCGCTTCTGACACGTGCCGATCGCCGACGAGACCTTTGGCTAATGACTAAAAAAAGCACTTAATTTAAATAGAAATAAAACTAATTTCGGAACTGCTATTTTAATTTAATAATTTTTCGATGTTAAATTGCAAAACATGTGACGTCACACTAGGCAGGGGGGGGGGTCTCAGAAATGGGACCACCTGTGACAAGGACAGGGGAGGGCTCAAAAACTCATGAAATAAGTGTGACGTATTTTATGGATGGCCCCTTAGACTTATTAAGCTTTGTGGTTGAGAGGAACAAGTATTCACCGTTTTCGAGGATAATATTTGTGACTATATAACAATTACAACAAGGTCATTGAGACTTAAAAACAGCAGTATCAAAAAAGACAAGCAAATTCTCTTGAAACAACTAATATATTCGTTACTAAAATTTGCGAGTCTTGATTAAAAAAAAGTATTACAAGTATTTCAGGAGCTGGAGAAACCTCCGCCAGATGATATTCATACCTGGCGGACTCACGCCTGGGTGCTCGTGCTTGGTGGCTTTAAAGGAATTGAAGAGCCCTTCTTCATCGAGCCCAGTGATGGAAACCGCTTCCCATTGGACGCTGAACAGTACCAATACATTGACAGCGTTTATAATCACGAGAATTATTATGTTAGTGTCGGGTAGGGCCTAATACTTTGAATAAAACAATTTAATGTATGTATGACTATTTGGATAGAAATAATATTAGAATAGTGAAAATAAAACTTTGACATAGTTTGACTGTATCCTACACATGCTTTAACATAATATAAAGTCGAGATGGCCTACCAATTAGTACCAATATGATTTTCCGTAAGATTTCGGAATACCAAAGTGATTTTTCGGAGTCATATGTACTTTCTAAGAGTATTTTGACACCACTGACAGACGGTGAAGGAAAATATAGTGAGGAAACATGACTTATATAATAGAATAATTCAAATTATAAGTTCAAAATCGGCAAGCCGTCTTGAGCAAGCGTGATAATTAATGATCTAACCTTATCCATGTGAGAAGAGGCCTTTAATCAGCAGTGGGCTCTTACAGACTGATAATGATGAAACCTAATATTAAATTTTACTCTATAAAGGTCAATCTGCAATCCTGTGATGAAGGTCTGGGTTCTCTAAACTATGATCTATCCGATCTCACGTGTTGGGAACATCTGCTGGCTGGCGAGCCTTATTACAGGCGGCAACTGGTCGGCATTGACTGCTCTGATAAAAGAACCGCTGTTGATACTGAGAAACATCTCGACGTACCCACCAGTTGGGTTGAAAAGCTGGACATTACCGCTGATGGTACGTACGATAAATTTAGACCTATTTATTTATAAGAATTTTCCTTTTAAAATTTGCGAAAAACAATGGACAAGTTTACCTATTCTTTTTAATGAAAAAAACCCCAAAGGTTCATCTAAGTCGTATCTGTTACAATAGTTTTAGTTAGTTAGTAATTTTTAATATCGTATAATGTAGTAATAACACATGGTATGTCTATGATTTTCAGAGTACGAACAGAGATATCCCGGGAGCCATAAAGTGATACATTATAAGAAAGTTTTGTTAGAAAAGTTCTCTCCATATTCACAGAAAGATGGCATCATCAAAAGAATAAAGATATTTGAAGATTACGCTCTGACTATACCACTTTTGACGTATATATACCTATATTTTTTTAATATAATTATTACGATTTTTTGTTCGCCTAAATGTATGTTTTTCTTATTTTTAGATATGAATGGTACAAAAACAGAGCGGATAAGATGGACACAGTTAAAATAGATCACGTGAAGAAAGAGATTCGTGAACTTTTCTTGATTGGCAGAAAAGATCATCTTTTGAGTGAGTATATATTTATCGAACAAATTGCCGTGACACAAATTGAAAAAAAAACGTAAACTGTATGTTACTTTCAATATACATTTTAAGTTGGCACTAATCTAAATTCTTTACTCTGAACACATTAATTATTTTAAGTATTATCTTTTTGTTAATATTATTTCTTGTAAAACACATTATATAAAAAAAATCAATGGTAATTGTGAACAGAGTTCACGTTGCTTTATTAATCTCTTAGTTTAAAGAGAAAACAGTAACTTACTTTTTTTATTCGTATACACCTATTTTTAATGTATCCATGTTGAAGGGGTAACTCGGAAGTTACTTGATTTTCTGTAGTTCAAAAACCTTCCATAACTATTAGTACTATGCTGGAACGGATTAGGAATATATAAAATATATCCCAAAAATTATGTACTGATGTTTGATATTCTACGAATTTTTTCCAATTGATTAAGAATCTACACTACGATTATTTTTTGGTATTACATAATATTTGTCCATAAGAGAAAGGATAAAAGCTTTTTAGATTTAAATTTTCGTTGTTATACCGTTATCACACTCACTTATATCAAATTTTTCTTCAATGTTCTTCAAGACCCCCGGAACTTAAAAGCTTTGACCGTACCTTTGACGTCTTCTCCTTTCTTAAGTTGTAACAAAGAATAACCCCTACACCACAATTTTTAATCTTCTCCATTACACGACTAAAAAAAACAAATATTAATAAATAGATCATATATAAAACTTTAATGTTTTTGTTATAAAAAAAGTATCACTTAAAACCACAGTTTTTCTCGTGCAATTGCGTTTACATCCAATATCTCGTCGACACTCACAAGAAATATGTTTGTGGGCACCAGTCCAATACTGTATTTGTTACATGTTAGTTTAAAAGCTTAAAGTGGATAAATTTATCTAGGGACTTACCATTTTGTTTACACATTATACAAGAACAGTTTATTATCACAAATATAATTAATTACTATTTTACTGAATGTCATATAAATTGAGAATTATTAACGAATTAGGATTAGCAATATCTTTTTATCAGTCATTATGTCTAGATTAAATTAATTCATTTCTATCTATAAGGATTTTACTCGCTTTTTTTCTTGTATACACGTAAACTAGAGCCATTTTCTTTGTGTTAGAACTAGCCAGTTTATTTGTGAACAGAATTTTATTCTAACACCAACACCAAGTTAAATCCCAATTCCCATATCAGCTATTTTTCTTTTTTCCTCAATAGAGCACGTATACTCTATCGACGCTCCAGCCACGTCTGTGGAAGGAACTCGCATGATGCAGTTCAACTATTATGCAAGACTTGACCACCTCGAACGTCTTGAGTGCGATGCTTTAAACTTTAACGAATATTACACTGATCGAAGCGACAGGTTATACTTATATTCCTGAAGAAATTACAGTAATTTGTAGCTAATATTCTCGCTATATTGAAAAATAGTCCTAAATGTCGATATACTTTTTGTGTAATTCAGATAGAATTTCTTAATTCCGATACAATTTTCCAATCAATAATTCTACTTCAGTACTACTATACTAGAAAAGTTTTAAGAGATTCATAAGGTTTCGAATGTGCTCTTAAACAAAAACAAAACTCATTAACTATGAAAACAAAAGTTTAATTTTGTAGTTTTATTTGGACGTTAAAACATTTGAAAGCTAATTAAGTAATTAAGTTAAAGGCTTCTATTAAGGCTTAACTATCAATGTAAAAATATTACAGGCTTGAAACAAGATTTATAACATATACGGAAGGCACAAAATTAGAGCCAAAACGTCAGGTCAAAGATATAACTGAGACCTACAGCCGCAATCCCGATGTACCAGCCAAAGACGACATCTGGAAAAGGATCTTCCACATACAGAATAACACCATAGAACTGCTTTACCACTACGCTTATAATTTCGTGACGAACAACACACGAAGCTTCATCAAACCGAATCTAGCTGAGACCGGCGGGAAAATACTGTTCTATCCCGACAAAACCTCTGGTTACATTGTAGGTCAATTAATGGTTATATTTTACTAGCTGCGCCCCGCGGTGTTACAAGCGGATTTCCGAGATTTCCGGGATGTAAAGTAGCCTATGTGTTATTCCTGGACGTCAGCTTCCTGTATACACAATTTTATTAAAATCGGTTTAGCCGTTTGAGCGTGAAGAAGTAACAAACATACACACACACTCACAAACTTTCGTAATTATAATAGTAGGATTTAAATATTTGGGTAATAATATTCGTACTGGTTCACATAATGAAATCTAAGATTTAAAAGAGTTTTATTCATTTAAATGAAACTAATATTTTTCGGATTATTACGCGACTTTATTCATGTAAAAAACAACATACTCCCGACGTTTCGGCTACTTTTCAGCAACCGTGATCAAGAAGACGAGATGTGAAGAAGTAGCAGGGGGGGTATGTAGTTTTATACAAAAGTAAAGTCGCGCAATAATCCGAAAATTATTAGTTTCATTTAAGTAATAATATTGAGTTATTCAGGCGGATGCATGCGCTAGTCAACCTCGACCACTCCACGTGTACTACGCTCTGTGCGACAATATGGAGTCAGAATACCAGTCCCGTAAACATATAAGAGATCGGGAATCTGATGTCACGGAATACTTGAAACAGAGACTCAAAGAACTCACTGAACCCGTGCTGTTTGTGTCCCTGTTTGATACAGAGAGGAATGACGCCGCCAAAAAAGGTTGGAGGGAACAGGTAATATATAATCCTTATTGATAAAATTACAATAAATCACGGCAATGGAGAAAAAAAAGGAATTTTCATAATAAAGTTGCGAGTAGTTTTTAAACATGTAGTGCAAAGCCAATTTATGCTATTATGTGAATGGATTTTTCTATTCTCATGTGGAATGTCGATCGGATTTAAATTGATCGAATATATTAATACAGGAAATGCAAAAAGCTGAAGTGACGGAACGCGAGAAGGAAGCTGAGATAGATCCTCTAGCTCCATACCTCGCTCGGATGTTTGGGTCAGGGCGAGGACGAGGGCTGTTGTCCATCAAGGAGGCAGCTCTGGTTAGAGACCAGTGCATCAATGACTTCCGGGCCAAGCAACTCGCGAGACAGAACCTCGTACAGGAGAGGTTTGATAAGGTATATACGTTTTTATACAGCACTCGTACCATTATCATCAACCTATTAGAACCCACTGCTGGGCAAAGGCCTCTTCTCACATTGAGAAGGTTTGAGCATTAATCACTGTCTGCCTATCAGTAGTGTCTTAATAGTCTTATAAAGTACATATGAGTCGGAAAAATCACATTGGTACTTGCCAGGTCTCGAGCCCGCGCCCTCATTCATGAGAGGCGTTTAACCACTACGCCACCACTTGAATTATACTATCTTCTTCTTCTATCTGGCAATTTCCCAGCTTTAGCCAGGGTCTGCCTTACATGTTGTGAATAGTTTTGGCTAATTGTTTTTACGACCGGCCGCCTGCCTGACATCAACCCTCTTTGGGAAACTTGAAATATACTATAACCATATCGTATTAATAGCTAATATTTAATACGTGATTCTTCTATTGTAATGAATTAACTATAACTAATCCTTTAATAACTTTGCAGTTGAACGCCGAATATAAGAATAAGAGACTCTGGTATTTGGCGAACCAGTTTATTCTGACACCTGAAAAGGAGAGCGCTTACTTCGCTGCTAGGTCAGTAATTTGCAAATCTTCCTATTATTTTTCATTTTATTTACTAAATACTATAAATTTTCTAATTTAATTTACATTTTAACATCTATTTCCCTGATGTTGGCAAACACACAATAGTTTTTGTTCTAATTTTCAGCGCGGAACTGGTATTCCAAGTTCATACTTTGGAAGTGCGTCTGACAAGACATAAGGACCTATCGGCTCCGAGATTCAAAGTTCTTGAAGATTATTTAGATAAGCATCCCTTGCTCAAGGAGTACAATCGTATGCGGCATCATTACAGAATTAAATAATTTTAGAATATTATACATACCTAGATATATTGTATTTTCGTTATTGGCTGTTGAATTTCATGTTTGTTACTAAAAATAATGTTAAAACTGCATTTATTTTTTAATAAAATTTGATTAGAATCTTAAAGAAAATTATTATAATTGCACCCCATATATTAGAACTAGAAAAAAAAATTATAATTGTACACTGTATGAAACAGTACTTCGTAATGCTACTTCTATCTAAAATCGTTTTATTTTTTATGATTTTTTAATTTACGTTTTCACAGTTTTATTTTATATTCTCTAATTATAGGAACCCTTTAGTTTTTTTATGAGTGACAATTAATATTTTCGTGAGAAGTCATTTCTTTATTTTAATTATAATGAACTAATTTAAAGGTCTGTTTCCAAAACCAATGAAATAAACTTAAAATTATCGATCTGGTCCAATATTTTTGAACCAGTTTTTGGCCTTAATTGTTATAGAATATTCTTTTTTGTCTTATTTATTTCATTTCATTATATTCACTACAATCATACAATGAGAAAATTCCAAAGAATTAACGATAAAAAAAACATGTAACACAAATTGTAGGGCCATTTGAATTATTACAATGTAAATTGATTGATATTATATTTTGATTGACTACTTATACTAAAGTTTGTTTGATACCGCTTTTTAGGCCCATTATTTTTTGAGGATTTAAGAATTTATTTAGTTGCACATGGAGAAGTAGCGCTATAAGAGTAGAGGTAGGAAGTGAAGAACCTTCTCTCAAACGGTTTTGTACCAATTCATGGATTTATATTCCTATTAGTACCTAATACATTGCATTGTCGACTTTCATATTATGAAGGGTTAAAGATTCTTGCAAGAAAAAATATAATATAAGGAGGAAATGAAAGGAGAAGAAAAAGGTAATTTTTATTACATAAATATGTCAATGAAGCAACAAGAACGTGTAATTATTTTATTGGTCTAATGTTTGGGTAGTATCCAAGAAGGTTGTCGGTGATGCAGCCCGCTGTTCCAGTCTCCAGCGCCCCCCAGCAGGTTGCCACGTCCGTCGTGTGTGGCGAGCGCCAGCCGACTGAGCTTGTTAGCCAGACGCCTCTGGGGGGAATCCGGCCGGGAGAGAGGGGGGAGAGAAATGCTTCCAGAATCTGAATGTATAATTTTTTCTTTTATAACTAATTAAATTTTTCTACTAGGTAGTAGAATTTTTTGCTACCTTTTCTGCAGAGATGCCATAAGTAGTAAATAGTTTTTAATCGACATTAAAAAGAAGAAAGTTGTCAATTCAACTAAGTATTTGTTATACTATTATATTATTACTATTACTATTTTAATTAATGCCTATTTCCAAAATTATCATTTATTACCAAAATGCCATTGTCCTGAAGTGAAAATCAATTGAAATCTCATAGTGCCAATAGCACGTATATCAAAAACAGTTTAATATGAGAGTAAAACTGCAGAAAATAGCTAGTTTATAAGTAAAATTCATTAGCACCACCTGTCAGATCTAGTAAAATAATATACCTGAGTGGTAATCATAGTTGGCGTGTTCGCTGGGAGTGTCTTGACCGATTCTCCTTCTGTATTCACCAGCGAAGTGTTCTATTAAAGTGTCCATCATTATCGCCTGCTTTGAAAATACCTGGAATGAAATGAGGATAGTCTTTATTTTCCTGAATCTTTCACCTATTTTGCAGATTAAAAATTATATGATAAAACTTTAGAATGGATTAAAACTAGAAAATGTATTTCAAACTAGGGGTATCTCAGAAAACTTCTACAAATATATATATCTTCTTCCTGGCAATTTCCCAGCTATAACCAGGGTCTGCCTTACATGTTGTGAATAGTTTTGGCTAATTGTTTTTACGACCGGCCGCCTGCTCAGTTGATGTCAGCATCAACCCTCTTTGGGAATGCATTAATCAGCAATGTTTAAATACTCTTATAAAGTACATATGATTTGGAAAAATCACATTGGTACTTTCCCGGGCCAGGATCGAACCCGCGTCCTCGTTCATGAGAGGCGGGCCTTTTAACCACTAGGCCACCACTGACTACAACTATATATATACTTCTACAAATATATATATATACTTCTAGATATCACGAGAAAAATAACTACGTAAAAAATATTATTATTTTGGTAATACCTGTAGTATTTTAGACACTCGCAGTCCATTCTCCACGACCATGAATTGTAAGAAGAGGCACGGCAGACAGTCCTCATTATCATCTGACGGTAGACCGATATCCCAAGAGAGCTCTTCATATAGTAGACCAAGTAGTACCGTCTGGAAGACAAAAATATGTTTTATAGGACAATATAAGGATTTTATACACGTTTAGTTCTTATATATATTAATACCCCTGATATTATGAATGTAAAAGTTTGTTTTTGTGCTTCTTAAGTATCTGCCACGTAGTAATCAATAAAAGCGTAATTTAATACTTTGTAAGCAAAACTAAGGACGAATTTATTGGCTACATAACACCTATATATATCAAAATTAGAGAACTTTATTATACTATAAACTCAATGAACTGCAAACACGAGAGTATATCCGCAATGAAAAACTAGTATCTATAGTATATGTATAGTATCTATAGTATGTTTTAAATTTCTTGTTTAAAGCAAAAATTGTTGTAAGAATATGTGTAACTACCTAGTGATACATTTATTATGATTGTCGAAGTTCTAATTTTAGATATTATGTTTATAGTCATAATTTTCTCAAGTAAGTGAAATGTAATTTCTTTTTGAGAAATAAAAAATCTTTAACCATATATCTGATAATGTAAATTCCTTACACTCTCCGTGTCATCTATGACGTAGACCCCATACGCGTTGATAGCGACCAGCACCGGGATGTCCTCGTGGGTCAGCAGACTGGTCAGGCTGCGGAGAGGCTGCTCTATCTGACCTTGGAAGAATGCTGCCCTGATATGAAACGGATTATATACAGGTATGATCTCTTTGGAGTATTTCTTCTCGAAGGTTCTAGAAGGTTCGAGAAGGTTCTGGAAGGTATACATCCTTAATAGAATATTGGATAAAATCTATGAAAAATTTTTGGTGTGTTAAAGTGTTGAGACTTAAATCATGCTTTGAAAGTTTTTGCCTTTTTGGACATTAATAACGTCAAATATTTTCTGCAGAAATATATGAAATTACCATAAGCTAGGAGTATATGTGTGCAAAAACTCTCACCCGTAAGTAGGTAGTGTCCGTGTGTGTGTCAAGTATTTGTGTCTCAGTTTCCGTGGCGGCGCGGCTGGAGGTCGCTGGGCGTGTTCAAGGAGTCGTGCCTCAGGGCTGCCCTTGCGACCTGCCGGTACTAAACGCGCCCAGCCACCACGACGTACGTGTGCTGGTAGATACTCGCGCTGATGCTCCCTATTGGAAAAATTGTTCATGATAGGCCATTTCTTCTCGATCTTAATCCTTATCAGGTCTTAAATAGATCACTTGTTATCTTGGAAGTATGACCTCATTAATATTTCACCAAATATTCCTTAGCACGAGTGTTATTTTCCATTATTTACACTCTACAGATACAAATCAAAGTTTTGGCTTTTATAATACTGTCACGTAACGGGATAGTTATATTGACTATTAAATGTCTAGAATTTGCACTAATTAATATCTAAATATGACTATGTTTTTCGGTATACGTTTTATATAGTTTTTAACTATTTGCTGGTCATTAGACATGTTTTTGTCATCTATGACATACCATATTTTCCTCCAAAAATCACTCCTGATGAAATTTAACCAAAAGTTGATTTATATGTGTTATACGAGATAGTTGGATTCGAAAAATATACTTAATAAAATATAATACCTGAAAAATTTAGCGGTATGTCTATGAGGATCATATGGACCTAGTTGTATTCGAGCTTGCAGTCCGCCTAACATGACGGCTTGAGCGCTTTCCAATGGATACCTTCCATTAACCACGTTGTATCTCGCTTCTTCGTATAATAACTCTTGAATTTTTGAATCCCTGAAATTTATTTTTAAAAAATTAATGCAATCTCCCATATTCTTGAAGTTATGCCCATGTAAAAGAAAAAGTGCCAACAAAATTCTTAAAAATCGCATTAAATTCTTTTGCCAAAAAACTCGAAATAGTCTTTAGAATTATTTTTTTTCGATTTTAGATAATTATCATAAGATTTAACATAAAAAATGTAGTTAATAATAAATTTTGGAAAATTAAGAAATACCGCAAAAGAAAAAGTTGGGCGTCTCAATGAAACGAAGATATTCACGGAAAATTAGCTTGTTAGTAATCAAGTTCAAAAAAGAGCCATGGATACTGGACTAAAATTATATGCACACAGATTACGTCTTAATAACACGAAATAGTTGGTTTCTACTGACTTTATTCCTTCTTCTAGATGTTTGGGGAAGAAAACATTTCTCTGCATCCTTAATACGGGTTGGTCCTTGGCTCGTCTTGACGGAGAGCCGTGTCCATAACGCACTAACAGCTGCTGCCAGGCCGCCCACACTCGCCACGGACAATGGTGTGGCTTGAGTTGAATCTCTATATAGATTGGACTCAATTAATCAAAGGTCGATGATAAAAATGATCTTCTTACGTATGGTTATGGAACATACAGTGTTAAACTTAGCTAAGCTAAGAATGTGTGTCGAACAACGAAACTAAAAATTATATTGAAGCGATATTCTTAAAATATCCGATGAATATATCTCAAGTAGTGAAATAGTTACCAGAAGTACGTATTATATAGTTTCTCTAAAATCACAAAATCTAGTATCATAATACTACTGAATGTATATTTAATTATATCTGCTTACTAAAGTCCCTTCTGAATACAAATTAGACCAAAAATACAGGACCCTTTCATTGAAATTACATCAGGATATCAAAATTTGCAAATACGACAAATTTTTAGGTACATCTACATATATGTTCTCTATTAAACATTTTTAGGGCTTTCCATACGTGTCCTCTGTCCAAACTTATACGATTCTTATATTACCTAATAGCGGACTGCACATCCATAAAGAGAATACACTGGCAGCGAGGCTCCTAGCTGGTGCAGCAAGGCCCAACTCCTCAGCTGATAGAACAGCTGCTAGCAACCTTCCAGCGGTCACGCACCATGGAACTTCTTCCGAGCTCATCTCCACCATGACCGCGGTCTTCGACATCAGATACACGCAGGTCACCAGGTTTGAAGCGCTACTAGTTGATGAACCTGATGAACCTATAAGAATATATTATAACGTAGTTTTTATGCCATAAACATGTCGAAAGTTATGCTATAATGGTTTGATTCATTGCTTCTGATTTAATGTTTACGTGGTTGAATAAAATAAAATATTCATGTAAAAAAAGTTTAAATTAGAGTTAATCCTTTATTAAATAAGATAGAGCATTAAATATTTTGTGATGTCTGGCTTTCAAAATCTTTTTCGTCATATTGCGAGGCTTAGGAAGAATTTCCTTTTGAGCGATAATAATTTTGATTTTTAATATGTAATAAATATTTTTATTGATTATTACTAACCAGGCAGGGGCGGTGATATGGCACTGGCTGAACTACCCCCGCTGGTGATGGGTTCGGTGGTGCTAAAAGAACCTGCCGCTATACTGGACCCAGTCTGATTGGAACAGCTGCTGAGGTTCGACCCTATATATCAAATAAATAAGACAATTGTTGGTACTAATTTACAATATAAATAATATTTATTGCCAGTTTATACAGACCCATAACACTTTTCTCCAAAGAGTCTGAGGAATTACTCTCTTTGGAGTCTGGTAGTGGTTTGTGGGAATCATGTTTGTCCCAGTCATTATGTCTTCCGAGCGGGCTGTATGATAAGTGAGGAAGACGCTGAGAAACGGAGTACAAATGAGCATTCACCTCCGCTTGTAACTTCTGACTTTGGACACTATAATACTCCTCCCGCGATCTGAATTCACTGAAATTAATATTATTAAATTTAAGTGGAGTTAAATTAATGTTCTACTTAACAATAATTTTCGTAATAAATTGCATACAAATGTGTTGTGTGTACTTTCACCTTATATGTATATAAATGTATTTATAAAAAAACTTAGTTACACCTTTCGTTTTAGAAAAAATAATGCATAAAATTAACTAAGTAAATATTAACTTATGTTCTTAAATCTCACTTATATTGATATTCCGTTTGAATTGGATATCCTCGTCGGGAATATTCCACGGGTATAATAGTTATATAGTTTCCGCTATTTTGGACACTAGAATTTTCTCCATAAGCACCCATGTCTGTTTTATGATCCATTAATATAATTTTTAATTCACCTATGTTACTTTAATAACATCGTATGGAGTTTCTTTGAATGAAAATCTCAAATTATTGATCCGTCTTTGCTTGGAGTTATTTTGTTGCTATATAAAAAAATACATGTAAAGTTGATGAACTAAATATATTATACAAAATGGATAAATATGGTACCAATGATACATATTTCGTAATAAAATTAATTTATATATAAGTGTCTATTTTTAGTCTTTTTTTATTGAGGTGTCGAGTTACGGAACGATTAAAAAAGATGATGTTGACAAATACATTCTATTGTCTCTTTGTTCGTGTGTCAAAAACAATAAAAACAAAGTGTTTATGCCGTCAAGTATGAAGATACACGTTGAATGTGCTGTACAATATAAATTATAATCAAAGGTGTTAAAATTATGTTGTAAAACAAACAAATCTCTACAGCGTAATCTATGAAGTATTTGACATGGACTGAACATAATAATGCATAAAAAAACGTGCACTTTTATATCGGATGAATGACACCGGACACGTTACTACAATGTATAGAACCTAATAGAATGTGAAAAATAATATATTTTTTGAATAAGAAGAAAGGTTATTCTGCCAATAATACATATTTATTTGAAAGCAGAATATGACATATGATAATTGATTGGAACATTCGAAAACTATTTGTTTACTTTGTTTTAACCAAATTGTATAGTGATTATTGCTTGTCCTTCGTTTTTCGATCGTTATCAACATTTTATCACCTGCCCATATGGAGGCTAAGCTAAAAGCATATCGCGCTCTCCGCCGAAGAAGAGAACTGTGGGATACTGGTAAAGATAAAATAGTAAAGTCTAAAGACAAGTTTATAGACTTTATAATTCCTAAAATCTTTCGAGACATGGCTAGGAAGGAGGAAGAGGTTTTATTGGTAAATTAATTTTTTTTAATACTCTTTTATCTTATCTTAAGTTTATAATCTGTATGAATTATTATTATTTCAGATGGAGGAAGAAGAAGAATTGGATGATGAAAGTTGTCTCATTATGGAAAAAAATGTATCAGAAGTCAATGAAATCGAATCTCTTGTTGAAGACCAGGAGTCGTGGAAACATTGTCTTATAAAATGGTCTATCATTGCTGTGATATGGTTAATTTTTTATATAATATTCCTCAAACTACAATTTGGTGCTGTTTATTTTGTTGTGACAATCTTAATAGGAATTTGTCTTAATACAAGAACTGGGCCTCGACGGAAAGGTGAGATTTCAGCCTACAGTGTATTCAACAAAAACTGTAAGAGCATAGATGGTACTTTGAAAGCCGAACAATTTGAAAACGAAATAAGATTCGGTCCTGGCTCAGTAAGACCTTTTTAACAACATAGTATATAAAATATACTCTATTTTAGGCATAAAATATTGTGATAATTAATTATATTAATCTATTGAATACTGCAAAGATTGAATCATTTAAATTTTGATATAAACAACTTGTTGAAGATTGCAGTAGAAACTTTTTATAGCTACATATATTAAAAGACATGTATTAAATATTATAATCGCATATATAATTATTAATAAATTAAATTAATTTTATTGAAGTGGTTTATTATTACATTTATATATTTTATTTCATATAAAACAATTGTGCATGCAAAATCACACTTAAATTGATGTTTAATCATTTTTTTACATGGTTTTTATAACATATCATCTTCATATATTAATAAATAACAAAAATAGTAATTGATCAATTGCTGAAGAATTATACAAAAATTAAATATTACAAAAAAATGATGATGTCAACAAAAAAACAATAGTTTTTATAAAGATGATATTTTTTATATATATTTGATATAACCAATGGGCAACGGCTAAAAACAACATATGGCAACTCTAATATCCTATAATTTATACTAAAAGCATTATCAAAATACATCATTTGCCTTATTAATATAAATACACTGAAACAATTACTTCACCAAAAGTTCACTTAGTCAAACCTAAATTTTAAATTTTTCATCCATACACCAATATGAGAAATATCTCTGTATATGTATGAGCATATTTAAGAAAAAAAAACTCAACTATCTATTTTTTGTTTGGTTTGAAAATGCTCACTTACAATAAAGGCACGGATAAAATATAAATTTATATTAATAAATCTCAAATGTACCTTTAAGTTTATTGAACCATTGGTCCCGACATCATATTCTATAACAATCTTAATGGTAACTATGAATGGCACTAAATAATTCATTTTCATCATTAAATACTAACTACTTGTCATTTGTTTCTTAATATTATATGGATGCATCAATCTCTTGTTAATCCAGAGAAAGCTAGTATCATTGATCAAAAAGTTGATCCATTTCTTATTAATCTTTTAATACAATTTATATACATGTGTAATTGCTGGCACATATCTTGGCAAGGTTTTGAAATATTGTCTATAATGTTTGTACATATGAAGTTAGTACAGCAAAAAGTGGGTACTTTTGATGCTTATCAATGACAAAAACTTGTAAAGGTACCATAATTCATGGGTCCGATTTAGGTGCTCCTAAGTGTACTCGGGAGCAAACATATAATCAATAATCATCTATTATACCTAAAAATCACATTATATTCATTTATTGTCGCTTACCAAGTTATGTTCCAGCAACTATACAAAGACAGACTGATTTATGTATAATAATTTTGTATAAAAATGTAGTCAGAAATTTCACAGATCAGCTTTTTGATACCTCCTTAAAATATTAATGTATTTGTTCTCATTTGATTCATTTAATTTTGATTTTAAAGGTATTGTAAATATAATCTTAATTTGTTCTAGCCAACTTTTACATGTTTTACAACACATTTAACACTCACATAAAACTACCTGACTAATAACTTAGTATCTAAACAGTAATAATGTTACTAACTGAAATTATAATATATTTAATACATTTATAATATTTAATTAAACTATAAATATGCTCTTCAAACTTATATTTATGTTTGCACCTCATCATAGTTTCAATGTAAAAAAAAATTGAGTAATTTATCACAATTGCTTATATTTTGGTGAAGAATTTCAATTTATTTTTTTGTATGATTCAATTAATGATACTTTTATCTATGTCTTAGCTTACAAGGCACCAGAAGATTTAATATTTTTAAGTTTGATAAATAAAACTTCTACATTTCCTAAATACATATAATACTCTTGATAAACAACTTAAATTGAAAAATGATAAGGTTTATAATGAACCCCGGCTTTAGTAATAAACATTTGAATCATCATGATTGTTGAAATACTTTTATAATTGAAAATCATTTTTAATAATATAATATCGTTAAAAACTTGAAATATCTTACCAATTTCAGTCTAATGTATCTCTAATGCTTTTCATAGACACTTCAAAAAAGGCGCCAACATATCACTTTGCTCACAGAGTACCAAATGCCAAATACAACTAAGAGTTAAGACCTTTTTTCAACTTATGGCTGTAAGGTAAATACTCTATCGTTGACAATTTTTAAATTTGATAATGGTAAGTTTACTTTTATAACTGGTAGTAAATTTAATTAAAATTTATCGCAACTAACCAACAAGGAGGTTTAACTAAAAAAAAATCAAAACAGAACGCTAAAAAATTCGTGAAAAAAGGACTAGCAGTATTAATAACGGTTTTACTATCATGTAATAATTGTATATTTTGTAAATATTAGCATTATTAATAGTAGATAACAGTTTTATACGATGTTTATCTTTTACTGGAGATGATAGGTTCAATTTGTAACATCGATCGTCAATAAATGTCATTGAAAAGACAGTATGACAGAAAACATTTCTCAACACTAAATACATAATTGAAAACCATATAAGTTTTCCGTAATTAAATTATAATAAAGGATATAGTGTATTTTGTTTTAATTTCAATACTAAGAAAGCTTAATATGAATTATCTGTTCTATAACAATAAAGTGAGGCAGTATGAAATATTTTTAAATGCACCATAGAGTTAACGATGTACATGTTATATTTAATATAAGATAGTGGTATTTTAACTTATAAAATGGATAGCGTAACGAGAACTTGACTAGGATTCAAGTAAATGTATACAAAATGGATTATTTAACTTGTACTTTTGAGTTTTCAGCTTATAAGAAATATTTCTTTTTTTTTTTATTAAAATAGTTTCTTACTTGAAAATAAATTATATATAACAACTATTTACTTATGAGTATTAAAAATAAATTTTAACATAATTTTTGGTATACAGCTTAATATTAAAAAAATGTTATTTGTTCATCAACAGGAATGTCTTTCAAGTCACTTGTCGCTTACTAACTAGACGTTACCAGAATATATACATGATTTGAGTTAAAGAAACTATATTATGGGCTTTGTGACCTGTGATACGAACAAAATGGCCATTTAAAATATTCCCTACTGGGAACAAACGGATGGCAATTACGACGTTTTGAATCTGGTAACAAAAATACAACGCTTAGGGCAATTATCATATGCCATAAAGAGTGAACAATTTTATAATTCTGTTCCGTCTGCAGGAAAGCGTAGCAAATAAGGCCAACTGACACTAAAATGAGACCAAGCGGCATATATCTAGTGTAATATGAGGTAGGATATCTCATGAAATGATTTTTCTTGTAATCAATATACCAACTAACAAATAATATAAGAGCACCGATCGCGACTGGCAAAAGAAAAGCAACAAATGAATGCATATTCCAAGTGGTTAGCAACGCAATCAATATAGCACCTATGACTTGGAAAAATGCCCTAAACCTAATACCTATGATACTCATAGCTAACAGTGTTACCCAAAAAGACATAAGTCCACAGTAGAAATCACCAAATTGAAGGAGATTACCACGTATAATACAATATGCGACTTGAGCTGGCGCATCACACGCGTGGTAGAATGTTGAAAATACCATAGTTAGTCCATACATGACCCCTTCAAGTATATACAATCGGATAAACGCGACGTATATTGATAAGATGAACAGCAAATTACTCAAAGTCAGAAGTAGTACTGATAGAAGTAGATAAGCTTGGCTGTCGATTCTTGATTCATCTGAACAGTCCCAACCTGAAAAAAAAATATATAATTTGAATAAAGGATTATATTTCCGGGATGTAAAGTAGCCTATGTGTTATTCCTGGACGTCAGCTTCTTGTATACAAAATTTTATCAAAATCGGTTCAGCCGTTTGAGCCCGAAGAAGTAACAAACATACACACACAGAAACTTTCGCAATTATGATATTAGTAGGATAAAATTGTGATGAAATATAAAATTCCTTACCACCATAACCCGAAGTACAGCCGCAATATGACATAACTATGCCGCTGAAGGTATTGTAACCACAATTTCCATTGTTGGTACATTTACCACCGACACATGACTTTGACGACACCGATAGAACTACTGTTGTGTTACATTCGGTTACACCTTGCCTTACTACATCTGAGAAGGTATCCATAGAAGTCTGCTTATGTCCTATATCTGTCGTGTTCACGTAATACTTGGTAGCGTTGTCTGAAGTGCGACAAGGACAGACAACGCTATCACAGAACAGCTTCAACGTCATGTACCACAAACCACCTTCTGGGAATGGGATTATAATTTTATCGTAAATGGAATCCGAGTCCGTGCTGTTCAGAACTAGTAATGCCGGTTTGATGACGTCATTGTATTTACATTTACCATTTTCAAGCGGTACTCCTGCTTGGTTGAGCTCTAAGCATATCACCACTTTGAAGAACTGATTATCTTCTGTGAATGCCATCATATCATCTTTGATCTCTCTCTTGTAACCCATGTAATATTTTATGCTCATCAACAGACTTGCCTCTATTGTCAGACTTCCACCTATATCTAGAAATTGATTGACCTTGAATCTAAGAGTTTTTATTTCGTTTGATGTCAGATTGACCAGACTGGTGACGTCAGTTAAATCGGTTGTAGGCAGTCCGTAGTCGAAGCCAAAGAATTTATCCTTGTCATCTCTCATTAGATCAACTATGGTCATGTCTTCTTCGTCATTCGACGCGTATGACTCACAATCCCGGATATAAGTAGTGTTGCCATCAATAATATCTATGTAAATATAATGGGTAGTTGATGGCTGTGGTAGGAAATTAATGGTCTGGTCGTTTGCAGACGCGGGAAAAGCGCAGTGCAGTATAAAATCATTCTCAGTAGGTATTGCATCAGCACGAATTTTCACAGTCAGATTGCTGTATTTGAATTCAGAATTAGTGATGTGCAAGTTCAATTTCATCGTATCCAAACTATCGATAGCGCGACATTTGAATAGTAACGGCAACTGAGTATAATCTATCGTTAAATTTTCATAACAATTCATGTAGGACGTTTGTTCAGCCTTCACTTGGAGATCCGTGTATAAAATTGTACGACAATTTGCAACCAAACCTGAAATACATATAAAATATTAATTTTAAACCTATTTTATTTTTCTTAATAATAAAAATAAACCCCTAAAAGTTGAGTTTAGAGCTATATGTATAAATTTCAATACATGTTTAAATCTGTAGAGCTATTGTATCCAATTGAAAAGACTAGTCAACTAGTGGGTCGGATGCAGCAATCAGATGAATGTGTTGGAACGAGGTCAGTTCAGAGCAATGTACACATTATGCACTTGACTGTGATCAAGTGACAATCAAAACTAGGTGTTGTCACCTGGATTTAAATCATATATATATATATATATATATATATATATATATATATATATATATATATATATATATATATATATATATATATATATATATATATATATATATATAGTCAAAACAGTTTATAACGACATCGTTTACAACGACCTATCGGTTATTACAGCCCGATTGTATGGTCCCGGCCGAATTGCTAGTAAACTATTCAGTATACAAACCGCTTATAACAACATCGGATACAGCGACATATAAATTATATATATATATATATATATATATATATATAATTTAAAGAAAGGTGAGAATTATGTTTAAAGGAAACATATACCTATATACGCAGCCTTTTTGCCTCAGTTTATATTTTGAAATCAATCAATGTAGAGATTATTATCAGATTTTTATATTCAACTTAGATTGAACTTCATTGTAATGTTAAATATCACATAAATAAAAATCGTATTATGGACCTGATTTTCGTTGCTTGGGAAATTTAGTTAAAGATTGCCGAAAATATTTCAAGTTTTTCTAATACTATACCTAAGTTTTTGTGATTGAAAATATAAATTTATTTCAAATTATGCTTATTGTATATTTTCTTTTGAATGAATTTAAGCTTTTTGGTTTTTGGTGGCCACAAATTTCAGCTATGGAACCTTACCTTCTTGTTCAACTTTCTGATTCCTTGGATCTTCCCACTTGACGTACGCCATGGCATAGTAAATACCAGACCTTGGATTGCTGATGGAATAGGTGATATTGCTGCCATCGGAGATCATCTCCAAGGTTTGGATGCTCTCCCTGTTAGCTGGGTCCACGAAGTTCTTTGGGAACTGGTAACCATCTGGATTAACCGCTGGATAGGATCCATATTTGATCTGGATTATCACATCTTTAGGGTTACAGGAGCCTGGAAATTATAACAGTTCATTTGTTTTAATGATTTCTTTCCTGAATGATTTATGAATAGATCAGTATATAAGATTAATAATAAATATTTTTAAGGCTAGTATCGAAAATATGACGAGTTCTGGAGCACACACTAGTGCTAGTGACGTCATAATGTAATTTTCTAATTTTAGTTCACAGCTGACACAGTTACGATTTTTAATCGATAAGATAATGTTAGTGTCGTCGATGTCGTTGAGAAATTTGTAATATAAGTATGAAACATCAAAAGTTATTTTCTCTTTACCTCACCAGGTTTCACGAAAAAAATCCATAAAATAATGTTTCTGAATGTAGCCAAAAAAAATATTTAAGAAACTTGACAGCTAAATATCTTTTTTATTAAGAATTTTGCAAGCCCACATTTCATTTATGTTAGAAACAAATTAAGTTATAGCAATTTTAAATCTATTATCTCTTTTCATCGTAAAATAAAGCCAAGGTTGCCCGATCTTGTAAGTCCAAAAAAGCTAAAAGAGTAACAAGATTAAACGCCTCCATAAAACCTAATTATCACTTTTCATATATTTTGGTGATATGTGACGTCATTGTTTGCAAGTCAGCCTTGTGTTTGCCAACTTTTCGAGTCTCCATAAAGTCTGCTTACATTTCACTGTTAGGTAAAACCTACACTTTAATATATTTACAACGTTCGTTCCCATTTTATCTCGTAAACATGCACAAGACTTCAATAATGGGTATTTCCTGTTTGCAATTATCTAAGTGCGTGGGTTGTTTTAGCCTCTGATACAGTATTTATTTTCCTTGAATCTGCGCGTCAAAAAAAATATGGCAGTGATAATTTGTACCGAAAATTATGTGTAGTAAAAATTTTTGGTATCCAATGAATATTATAACCCATAACTACGATAATATTTGCACAAATTGTTGTATTGTGTACGTTATAATTTATAAACTTTATTAAATCCAGATAGAGACGATTTTAATATACTTTTTATGGGCATATTTTGTTTAGTTTCTGTGTGATACTTGTATAGCCTTTTGAGTATATGAATAAACCTTTTGTTTGTTTGCTGGTAGATTTCTAATACTGTAATTTTTGTTTCTAATAGAGCTTTTATTAACTTGACAACCTCATCATAGTTGGAGGTCAAATACAGGTAGAATTTAGTATGTGTGTATGAATAATATATTTAGGTATAGTGTTTTTTGTCTGTTCTATTATTCGATTCGCTTAGTTGAAAACTCGTTTTAGTTTTGAACCCGCGCCCGCATGCACGAGAGGCGGGCCTTTTAACCACTATACCACCACTGACCTTCTGGTCGTTTTGAAATTAAAAATAAAACCAACAATATGTTGGTTTAGTGAATAGAATAAAACATTGTTCGGATATGCCACACCTATGTACGTTACGAAATTCCTTTCCTTCGTATTGTAAACAATACAATATATTATGATGTTTCTAATGTACTACTACTTACGTTATAATCTTCTATATACAGGGTGACTGGTGAATTACTATCGATATTTGAGGACGTGATATTTGACGATCATATATGACAAAATAAAAATTAATATAACATAAATATTAATGAACTTCCAAGTAAAGTTAACCAAAAGTTATGTAATTAATTACGCATCGTATGAACACCCTACAGATTAGGTATACACACACACACACATACGCGCGCGGCGGCGTGTTATTGTATCAGCACGCCGCCGCACGCGTTCACACTTGGAACACTTGGAACGTGTACACACTTTATTTATTTATACGGAAATTTGGTCAAAAATTAAGTGTCTATTTTTTTTACATAATTCGAACGAGAATCATGTACCGAGTATGCTCCTTAAATATTGATAGTAATTCACCAGTCACCCTGTATATAAAAATGGATTGCTGTTCCTTAGTCTCGCTAAAACTCGAGAACAGCTGAACGGATTTATCTTATCTTAGTCTTGAAATGTTCGTGGAGGTTCAGGGAAGGTATAAAAGCTGAATAAAATTGATTAATTACTGGAAAAACCATAAAAACAGCCCTTTTCTATTTCCCATACAAACGTTTTTTTTTTGACATTAGATTTGACAACTAACTAATATGTCAATCATTTTGTCGCACTTAAAAACGCGGAGATTTATGGCTTAAAGGTAAACTCCAAAAATATAAATAAAAAAACGTAATAGATATTTCTTGATTATAGGGCGTTACGAAGTTCGCCAGGTCTTCTAGTCATCAATATTTTATTAAAGGACAATCCTTTATATTTAACTAGCTTTCTGGCCGCAGCTTCGCCCGCGTGGAGTTCGGTTATATCGCGTTTCCAAGAGAACCTTTTAAAAGTCTGGGTTAAAAACTATCCTATGTTCTTTCTCAAGGTCTACTCTATATCTGTACCAAATTTCATTAAAATCAGTTCAGTGGTTTAGGCGTGAAAGCGTAACAGACAGACAGACAAACTGAGTTACTTTTGCATTTATAATATTATTATATATAGTAGGGATGAGAACTACATGTGAATTTGTTCGAAAATTTCTTTTATTTCTATATGAATAAATTTTAATATGGAACTGTTTTTCTTTCAATGAACAGAACTACTTAAACATGTATGTATGTATGTACTCGGCACTTGTTTATTCATATAGCAAGTGTATTACTGCTTCCAATACAGGAAGCGTATCCTAGTTTTGTGATTTGAATCAATAGTGTGCTTAGACCAAGTATTCGTCGTCACATTACATACGGGGCATTTATAGTTTTTCATTCATAAATCTTCTTTATTATGTTTATCTTTTGAAAAGATATATATTGGTAAAAAAGAAATTTTCTACGTATTTTTCCAAGTGAAATAAATAAAAGTGCGTTAAAACGACGAATTTTAGAAAAAAAAAGAGGTTTTAATTTTTTTGACATTGTTCTACCGCTTCAAAAAATCTGAAAAAATTCCTGAGTGTCGAGGGGTGTAAAATACATATTCTGACAAATTGTGGTAATTGACATATTACAAAAACTCTTAAAAACGAGATTTTAATTTTCTTTCCTTCGTTTAAAATCGACTTTCCGTTGAAAAACCATGATCATACGATTTTTTTATGGTTTAGACTCATAAGAATAAGAAAAAAAGACTACCATTGACTAACTCCGAATTTCAGTATAAAAATAAAATAAAAAAACAGGTTTTTCTGACAATCTCGAATGTCGTTTTGTAAGTGGGTAAGTTGGATGGAAAATATACACTGTTCTGGGACTTGAAATTACCAACTAAATATTTTATCGAGGGTGGGTGTTTTAAAGATAATATTTGTTGTAAAATGCCGTTCATGTTTCGTCTGTCCGTGATCATGGTAGCTGAAAAGCAGCCAAAAATTCGGGAGTACATAGTTTTAAAATAATAAAATATGTGTAATATAATTAGAAAATATTGTTTCATTTAACTGAATACTCGCAAAAGTCTTAGATCTCATAATTTATACGAGCTAGCACGAATTTAATTACAGCTTTTTTTAACGTAGCAATGTTTAATATGTAAGAAAATGTATAAAGTGGCAATACTTTTTACGACAAGCTATAAAAAGTAAGGGCTTTCTAAAGTCTGTATTCAAACATATGTAACCATATGCTAAAGGTACAAGTTGGTTATAAGACATTAAGCCTTGAATACCGGATATCTGAGTAAGAGTAGGTAGTTTCATCTCAATACAAAATAAAATATATAGATGAGATGAAATGAGGTTCAGCTTAATATTCTATTAGATATAATGGCTTGGGTATGACATACTTTTCTATTAAAAAATATAATCTCACCCTAGATGTGATTAGTTGGACTAATCTAATCTTATCTAATGAATAATAAATTAATTTGAATATACATATATTATACTCTCTGTTAATTGCTTACAAATTAAATTATTGGATTATTTTTTTTCATATACATAGAATATATTATAGATAAATTGAGGTGGTAACTAAGAAATTTTTAAGCAATATAAAAGCATATGTATTATTAACAAGTGTACAATGAAAAAGTAAAATAAATTTATTTTTTGTTACTTGTATATATAAAAACTTTTTTCAAATAATATCTACAACAGAAACTCAAGTTAAGTACAACCATAGTTTAATTCATGGAAATCATATTAAGTAGCTATTTTTTAATATAAAAAATATTTTTATTTATAAGTTAGTAGTGATTCATACAATACTTTAATGAATTTATGGAAATAACATTGGAAATTCCTTATTTATAAACAAATTAATTCTACACTATGATAAGGCTATATATATATTGGTTGTTATCATGTGGTTTAGTAGGTGATGATAAAAAAAATTATTGACCAATATTATTATTTTACCACATAAAAATATGGTTAAATAGTTATCTAGCAAATGATATCTTTTACTGAAATTTCTTTTTAATAGAATAACTCAGTAATTTAATTTGAAAACAATTAACGCGGTTATATTTGTACATTAATTTATTAATCATTAGATAAGATTAGATAAGTATAGAAAAGATTTCTTTTAATAGCTAATATTTTCATAGCCAGGGTATTGTTCAGAATGCTTAATATAGATTTAGGACTAAAATATTTGAAAATGGATCATACCTATGTTATTAAGATGCAGTTCCTCTGATTGAAAAGTAAATTGAGCGTCGTTTATATCACTGCTAACTTGATAAAACACTACCGAAACAGTTCTATAGCTCCGGTACATATACACATCTATACCGACATGCCTCGTAGCTATTCGATATCCATCACGAAGAACTGGTCTTGTATTGGAGAGTTGTTCTAATAATTTGTTTTTCCTCTCATCCTTTTCGGCTTCTTCATCATAGTAACACGATACATAACAAATAACAAGTAGGATGTAAATAAATCTCATTATATACGTAAATTAAAATGTTAGTTAAATTATTATTATTTTTTTAATTTCATACGATTATTATTTTATTTATTTACAGGACGGCACTACACTCATATCGATCATACACTCCATTTATGAGATGTTTCGAAAAACAGAAACAGACAACTGTCAACTGTCACATGTCAAACTGATCAAGTGACAAGTCAACTGACAAATTTAAAAACTTTCAAATGTCACAGAAAACTATTAATAACAGATAATGTTACATAAACTATTAAGATATTATTTAATGTTCACCATTTAATAATTAAAAGTTTAGTATATACTAATGATATATTATTTTAAACGTAATTAGATAATATTAAAAAACATACAATTTCAATTTTATTCTTATTAAGAAAACTTTTCATATGTAGGAACCCAGTCATTATTAAAGTTAGTTCATAGTTTTATCATAATTTAAAGATTATAGAGCAATATTTAAATAGCATTTTGTATTTTATACAAAAAATATTAAACGTCAGTAATTTAGTCAGAAAGAAATTGATAAGAAAATGTAACAGTTATTAGTTATGAAAACACCAAAAAAACCTTTTTGCTATTTGGATTCTGCGCGCGCATGTCTCGTTTACTCGCATAAATTTTCGAAGTTTGCACTTCGCGATAAAATGGCTTCGACTACAAATTCGAAGCATTTGGAAGTAAACGGCGACTGTTTATACACGAATAAAAGATACAAAATGGAAACTAATAAAGTGACTGTAGTTTTGGGCGCTCAATGGGGCGATGAAGGAAAAGGAAAAGTTGTGGATCTTCTGGCTGTAAACGCTGACATCGTGTGCCGCTGTCAGGTTATATTTTATTTTTTATAGAAAGAAATAACTTAAATTACAATCTTTTAGTATTGAATTTCAACTAAAAAATATTTTCGAATATCAGACCGTTGTTAAAAATATAAGTAATCAATGTTTACAATTAAAATTAAGGTTATAACTGTTAAAAAAATATGCATATACCTGGATGTTATCAAAGTAACGAATGTTTAAATTTATGAAATGATTTATTATCAGTTTTGTAATGAACTCGTTATGATAGCATTTTGCTGGCGTTTTGCCAAATTATACGAAAGTACGTTTAGGAGAATAGCTTCTGTTTATTGTTACAAACACGCTTGAATCTTGAATATAACACAATATATTACGTAATATCCGTGCTCATTTCCCGCGCAGTTGACGAGTTTTTCTATCAATTCAATCATGTGACCGTGATGGATGCTGAATGGTTGAAAAACGCAAATAGACACAGTGCATAATTGTGGAGCATTGCCAAGGTCTGGGGCGTGTTTTGTCACGCTCGCTTTCATATAATTACTTTTAACGCTCAATATAATTTTATACTTACGTTTATTTTCTATTGTTGCTGTTTTATAAGGTTCAATTCAATACAAATATTTGAAGTCTCAGCTTTAAATATTAAAACTTATTTCGTATGTAGTTATTAGTAACTATGTGTTAAAATGTAATGGAAATAAGTATTTCTATACATCTTGATGCATATATATTATCAAACATTGTTTTGTATGGATACTTTAAACGATTATTATCACTTCCTGATATTACCAACGGTAACTAGTTTTGATAAATTTTATTAGTCACTCATGAACCGCTGTACATTTAGATAACAACTATCTTGATGTCACTATGAATGACACGAGCGAGGTATTCGAATTAATAATCAACTAGTTATCGCCTATGACTTTGTCTTGATGTTTCTTGGAGTATGTAATCCAAAGAAGTGTAAAATGCTACATGAAATTATAGATAAATTAATCAACCAGCACATAAATCTATAGTTTGTCATGTGCCTTCATACCAAGTATAATTTTTATAATCCCATAAAAACTATCAAATTCTGGAATTAATTATACCCTCTACCTTTATGGGAAGTCTAATCTACACTATTTTAAAGTTTTGTATAAATTGTTTGAGTAGTTTTTGTTTGAAAGAGCAACAAATATACATACATCCTCAGAAACAATTATAATATTAATAGTTCACTAACTTTATACTCATCAAGATTTAAATTGTTGGATAACATTTCAATGTCAATTAGAAATTAACTATAGTAGTTATAATTCCAATAAGAAACTAATTATATTATTTTATAACATACTTCATGAGTAGGAATAATGTAAGAAATCTTAAAGTTTTAAAGTATTGTGTAAAATATAGTTTTAAATATTTCATTTTATTATATACAACACAATCAGGTACAGAAATTATTTATAAATTGTGTATGTATATATAACTTTTAGCTATGGTAGGTCATGAAATATCTAGGCAATTTTTTCTATGAATAACCAAATATTCCTTTAAAACGGTCATTGACCTGTGTTTAATTTAAAAATATATATATATATATATTCAAATGAAGATAACAAATAAATATGTCTAGTTAATTAGTTCTATTAAGATTGGCACACACCTAACAATTTATAATGGGTACATTAATTTTGTATATATTGCTTTAAATAAGAATTTATCTCAATAACCTACATTTTAATAGCTAATTTTTATTTTACTCTGAATCATCATTAAATATAGAATACATGAAATCGAAGAAATTTTTTAATTGTTGTACTTTTTTATTACTTTTCATGATACAATGAAAATAATGATGTTAAAATTTTAATGACTTTAATAAATACTTTTATCTTCCATCTTTTCTCTATAATTTTTTTTTAATTTTCTTTCATATCCAACCTCATTTCATAAATTGGTATTAATATATGTATATTTTTTAATTATCAAAATATCTCATGCTTTATATAAAATTACTTTTATCAGTTTCACAATGTAATTGTTGAATTTCTAATAATAATTTTTTGCTCTAAGATATCTAATTTGTTCTACATCAAATCATTGTTCAAATCCAAGGCTTTCTTATTCTTAGCTATAATACCAATTGACCCGTAACGTCCTTAGAAAGTTGATCAAATTACGAAATTGTTTCTTATACAAAATTTAGTTATATTTTTGTAGAACAAAATCTATTTGGCAACTTGCCAACGCTGGGTTATTTGAAAGCCGGTGATGTGGTTAAAACAATACATAATAGAGAATTTTATAATAGTTTTTATTCTTGGTTTAATAATATAAGGTGTTGAGCAGACCCTGGCTAAAGCTGGGAAATTGCCAGGAAGAAGAAGAAGAAAAATATAATCTATCCTAGTCGTAGTATTTAATAAAACTATATTTTTGTTATGTATGTATTGTGCTAAGTAGCAAACTGAATGACAGCAACTAATATAATAATGTAATCTACCTTCATTACACTTGACATCATATTATTTTAACAATACCGAGCAAACTATAAGTAGTACATAACACTAGTAAAATAATTTTTTGGTCTTTTCATATTATTTCCAAAATAATTAAACTAAAATATTATTTTTTGACGATGCTAATTCGTAATTAAGTTTCCAATAGCTATCCCTATTACATTAGAAATTTTAGTTGATAATGCATTGATACACAGATATAACTACGTAATAAATCATATTACGTAATTTAATAAATCATACAATATAGCTTACAATTTCATACTTTTTTTGTTATCCATAAAACATGCTTTGATGCATGAAACTTATTCAATACTTATCAGGATAACTAATAACAAAATCCAATGAAGAACATATCTCTTAAATGAAACGTATATTTTTTCTATATACTACGTAAAAAACTACATACTCCCGACATTTCGGTTACTTTTCAGCAACCGTGATCACGGGCAGACGAGATGTCATTATGAGAATATAACTCTATTAAGATTCTTATAGGTTTTTATCAATTTTATTCTGAGTAAAAATTTATTTGGTGAACATAACATATTATATGTAATGTACTTATATTATTACAGGGCGGTAACAACGCCGGTCACACTGTTGTCGTGGATGGCAAGGAGTTTGATTTCCATTTACTGCCGAGCGGTATCATCAATCAGAAATGTGTCTCAGTTATAGGTAAGTACAAATATATAATACACAAGTATACAGGTTCTTGTAGAGAGAGGAGCTTTTACTGTAGAGGTAAGCGTTTAACGTGATAGATAGGGCCCCTTAAACTTACACCTGGGTCGCAAGTCCCAGGCACTGTTGAAGCTCCTCTCCCCATAACCATGGATCCGGCACACGTACGGTGAATCCATTGAACGTTAAGAGGTTTCATCTCAAAAATTTAACTATATAGTGTACACATGTGAATATCATTACAGTTTATTGTATACTAGCTTTCAACCCGCAGCTTCGCCCGCGTGGAGTTCGGTTATTTGGCGTTTACCAAGAGAACTTTTCAAAAGTTTGGGATAAAAATTATCCTATGTTCTTTCTCAAGATCAACTCTATCTCTGTACCAAATTTCATTAAAAACAGTTCAGTGGTTTAGGCGTGAAAGCGTAACAGACAGACAGAGTTACCTTCGTATTTATAATATTAGTAGGGATGTAGGTTGATTAATTACGTGTTTGCCAGGCCATTTTCCTATCAGTTTAAGAATAAACCATAAAAATTAAAATCTTTGTCATCTTCGTCGCAGTCGTTTTAAAAAAATATGTGACAAATGAAAAAATTCAAGACGTAAAGTAATATGACATGAAATGTCACTCATAAGTCATAGCTGATAAATGTTTTTGTTTTTTGTAGGTATCTATTATGTAAGGCTTGATTTATTTCGGAGTTCATGAATTTTCTTTTATTTTAATAAACAAGTAAATGTTTACGTATCTGTTACGAATTCGTGTTCAATCAAATCATATCTTTGATGTTCCAAATTAATTTTCTGCACCGAATGCCAAGACACGGCAGGTACCGGTAGATACTAATAGCGAAATTAATGTAAAAGGTCGCCATGATTTACGATGCCCACGATTTGTATGCTAAATTAGCGGAAACTAAAAAAATTACCCAAGTAAACGATTCATTGCACGCATTTTTATTTGTACCTAAATGTATGTAATTGACGAATGTATATTTATTTTGGAATGTATAAGAATTACTCATTACAAATAAGTTTCTGTTATTTAATAGAAATGTTTTAGATAACATCAAGATTTTGTGGATATGTTACTCATAAAGTCATAACAAATTTTCTGTCAGGAGTTAGTTTAAATTTATTTTTTAAATTCATCTCTTTCATGAACATTCACACAAGAAGATGAACTATGTACAGAAATATAAATGACTTTTGCTTATAAAAACATTATTTATCTTACAATCTCTAGTTTAAAACAATTGAATACTCTAAAGTTGTCAAATTCTATTCAGGAAATGGTGTAGTGATCCACCTGCCTGGTCTGTTTGAGGAATTGAAGAAGAATGAATTGAAGGGTATGGAGGGCTGGCAACAGAGGCTCATTATATCAGACAGGGCCCATCTTGTGTTTGATATGCATCAACAGGTAATAAACACTCATTCAAAACCATCACCAATATGTTAATGCTATCTGTATATAGAAACACCTTAAAGAAAATTTATTTCTCATTAAAAACATAACAATTACACAATTACATGAGAAATTAATATATTTAAAAAAATGTCGGCAAAATACTAAGATTTTAGCAGTTATGTACCTAGTTATAGTAAATAAATTATTTTGTGTACATTTAAAAGCATTTAAAGTGAGTATAACCAACAATTTAGTTTAAATTAAACAACAATTTTCACCTTACCACTCTGCACATAAATAAGACAATAAAGACAATAAAATATGAATATAAGAAAAAAGTTCTTAAATTAATGAATTTCTTCTTAATTTTTTGTTTATTATCCATACATTTGTTATTAATAATAGGATCTTAATCATATAAAGTTTTCTAAATGACAAGACATCAGATGATGCAAAACAATTATTTGTACTACATCAGTATTACTAAATGCTAACCTTGGCTTGTACGTGATGTAAGAACTTGATTGAGTTATCACTCAAATCCTTTAAACTGACTCACTTACTGCCCTCCCATGAACATTTATTTACTGGTATAATATCAAAACACCTTAATCCAATTTGATTTCTTATATGATTTTACATAATCATTTAAGAATCTCTTAGTAATAGTGGGGGCTATATATGTATATCTTATAAATATATATTTAGGTATGTAATAATGGTTTATTAATTTTGTTCATGTTTATGGTGTCTATTGTACTAATTTATTTTATGTAATATTACGTCATATACAGGGTGACTGGTGAATTACTTTCGATACTTGAGGACGTGATATTTGACGATCATATGTGACAAAATAAAAATTAATATAACATAAATATTAATAAACTTCTAAGTAAAGTTAACCAAAAGTTATGTAATTAATTACGCATCGTGTGAACACCCTACAGATTAGGTATACACACTCACACACACATACAGGCTGATACAACACCACGCCGCCGCACGCGTCCACACTTGGAACACTTGGAACGTGTCAACACTTTATTTATTTATACGGAAATTTTGTCAAAAATTAAGTGCCTATTTTTTTTACATAATTCGAATGAGAATCATGTACCGAGTATTCTCCTTAAATATTGATAGTAATTCACCAGTCACCCTGTATATATTAGCATTCCTCCTGCGACTTCGCCCGCGTCGAGTTCGGTTATATCGCGTTTCCAAAAGAACCTTTCAAAATTCTGGGATAAAAACTATACTATGTTCTTTCTCAAAGTCAACTCTATCTTTGTACCAAATATCATTAAAATCAGTTCAGTGGTTTAGGCGTGAAAGCGTAACAGAGAGACAGACAGAGTTACTTTCGCATTAATAATATTATAGTAGGGATATGTGTGTGTAATGTTTGTCTATACAACCAAGGAAATTCTCTATGAATGTTTAAAACTGCAGTTCTAATAGATGTACATAATCCGTAATGAAAATAACCGTTGAAGAATAAAAATGTAATTCCATTGTTATAGCAAAATGGTTTTTCTGGCACATGTTTATAAGATTAGTTTTTTAATACGTTCTGTTATTTAAAATAGTCACTGATTGTTCAATTGTAATGTATGATGAATAATTGGATATGAGATAAAAGATAACTATGGCTTTACCGTTTATATTAATTACTATGAATCAAGACATATTTTTATTGAGATTTACGATTTAATTGTCTACTGACAAATTAATTCTTTTGTTTTTCAAACAATAGACAGTATTTTTTTAATTTGAATGTATATAAAACTTTTTTGTTTAAAATTCATCAAAACATCGACAATAGATCCTAAATTATATATATTTTTTTAAATAATAAATACATAATTATTTATAAGGTTAAATATTATTCTTTGATTATAACAAATTTATAGATACTTAATTGAATACATCTTATTTTCGAAACATTAAATGTACTTATATGTCATTATGATTTTATTTGAATTTTAATACATTTCATATGTTCTCCTTATGTTTTCAGGTCGATGGTTTGCAAGAGGCTGAAAAGGGAAAGAATTCTTTGGGGACAACCAAAAAGGGTATCGGACCAACTTACTCTGCAAAGGCCACAAGAAATGGAATAAGGATTGGTGACCTTCTTGGTGACTTTGAGATATTTGAAGAGAAGTAAGTGAGATGTATTTCTTGATAATAATATTTTATAAGCAAATAAATTTATATCATGCTGTATATTTTTAATAACTAAATATTTTTAATATCTGGCCTATAGTTACTATCATGTAAGACAAAATAAGACAATATGAAAGCTCGTTTTCACTTTTTTAACTAAAATTTAACCTTATTCCATTGGTACCAAAATTTATATTGTCTACTACATAGGGAGCGTTCAAGTATTACCTAACGCAATTTTGGGGGAGGGGTGGTCTCGTAAAACGTTACAATGCGTTACAGAGGCGGGAGGGGGTGTCTCTACGTAGCATTGTTTCTAAAAAAAAAAATTCATAAAAACCCCCAAACTTGCAACTCTTTTCATATATGTTACATTATGTTGACCAGATTGTATTAGTCTGGTCGATATTTTTATTTGTTATTCCAAGTTTGCAAACCTCTTAATTGATATTTTAAGGGGAATACCTAGATTGCATTGTAAGTCTTTTAATGTCGCTTCCGTGGTCAGTATTCGTTAGTGTTTATCCGTGAGTTCATAGTGTTCATACTGTAATTTCTTCAGAAGAGGGGCGAAGGGGGGGTCAAAAATCTTCGAAAATTGCGTTACGTAATACTTGAACGCTCCCATACTCACTTTGAGAATAATTTTTTTTTAATGTTTCCATTGTTTCACCTACTGAAAAACTAATATAACTTATTCTAGCTGAAAAAAATAACAAATCACCTCCCAGGTCTCTACAACATCCCTCCATTTCTTTCTGGGCCTCTTTCCGACTCCTTTAGGCCTCGACCTCGAATTTTGCGGGCAGCGGAGCGGGAGCGGGAGCGGCAAGATCTTACGCGTATAATCAAATGGACCGACCCTCGAATACAGCGGTGCCCGCTGCCCGCTATTTTGGAGAAATGTATGCGTTTCCGTGCCGCTCCCGCTGCCGCTCCGCTGCCCGCAAAATTCGAGGCCGAGGCCTTAGGCCTGCAACACTCACAAGGGAGCACTTTCGCCCATATAGGAAAATGCTGCTGCTAAAGTGATCTTATTAATAATTTCAGATTCCGCACTCTGGCTGCTAACTATAAGAGAATGTTCCCCTCATTGGAATTGGATATAGAAAACGAGCTGGTCAGATACAAGGAGTACGCTGAGAAAATAAGACCTCTAGTTAAAGACACTGTTTCCTACTTACATAAAGAGATCGCCAACGGAAAGAAAGTTCTGGTTGAGGGAGCCAATGCTGCAATGTTGGACATTGATTTTGGTATGTCTAAAAATACTAGAATAATATTTGATTATATTAAGCTTTAAATATTATTTATTAGGTGAATATATGTTTTAATTTTTGATGTGTCTAATATTAAATGCAATTGTTTGTAAGATTTTCGAAGTTTAATACTTATACATTGTTGAATACATATACAGGGTGTATGAAAAACTGTGTCAACCCTCTTAACTACGTTATCAGTATCGAAAGTGGAACACAATCAAACAACTTACTTTTACAAACTCTTCAATAAAAATAATAAAATTAAATATTAAATGATTATTATATGTAGAGTAACAAAATGTTTGTAAGCCCTGGTATAACACGATGACACGCAATGACGTCATCACAGCTGCTGCGCTACTAGTGACGAACTCGAAGTTACTTCCACATTATTGAAAATATCGATATTTAAAAAATCATAACAATAAATAAATATTTAATATTCATATTATTTCGATACTTATTTTGATATATCACACATTAGTATTGTTTTTTATTGTAAAACACCATTTCTAACAGAAATAGATTAACGATTTATCCTAATAATACAACATAGTTAATTTACCTGAAGAAGTTCCAAATTATAATATTGATTAATAATATTTATTATTAATAAAAGTAATTTTAAATGAAATTATTTTAATGTGAAAAGTACAACTACTTATAGCAATATTGAAAATGACGATAGAATATTTATCGATAAACCTAATTTTTAAACTTGCAAATTTCTATTCGAAACACTAACAAAAGACGACTGCGCCACGCCGGCGGCCGGCACCTGCGATCTAAGGCCGCGCATGCGCCGGCGCGACTATACGGGGCCTTGACCTTGTATTGCGTCAGATGTTTGAAACATTTTTTCAAATAATGTCGATTTAAAACTTATTTAGCCTATGCACTGTAACTGACCTCTGCTTGATATTTTTAATGTTATACTATTTTTTATAATAAGCTTATACTTATATGTATACATAGGGTTGACACAGTTTTTCATACACCCTGTATAAATTTATGTTTGCTGTTGTTTAATTTTATTTATCATCTGTTTTCAGGGACATATCCATACGTGACGTCATCAAACTGCAGTATAGGTGGCGTATGCACGGGCCTAGGGCTCCCGCCCTCACTGATCGGAGAGGTACTGGGTGTTGTGAAGGCCTACACGACTAGAGTAGGTGATGGACCCTTCCCCACTGAGTTACATGATGTAAGTTGTTATAAACACAATTTATTTACTTCATATAAAAATTATTACTGGAATAAAGTTTGAATTAAACAGAAATATACAGCAGAGCTTATTGTCTTCATTTTATATAGGTATACTGTTATCATAGTTTTTGCCTTCGACTCCATTCGATGTACATAATATAAAGTGTGTTAAAATAATACATAAAGTAAGCTAAGTTGCAGCCTTTTCAAATAACCTAGATACCGAATTCTGGGCTGATTTTTTAATTTAAACCATCTGGGCCGCCACCTTCGAGTATTTAAAAAAAATCATTCAAATCGGTCCAATAATATTGGAGTTCTGTGACAATTATACACTATTATACAAATAAAGATTAATATGTATACAATATTTCATAAGTATGTAGATTGTAGACCAATATAGCTTAACTTTAGTTTGCCTAATATTTTCAGAACTAATTAGTTCACATTTAACTAATGTCATATATTCATATATAGGAGACGGGCAATCTGCTGCAATCCCGTGGTCACGAGGTTGGTGTGACCACGCGTCGCGTCCGCCGCTGTGGCTGGTTGGACCTGGTCGTGTTGAAATATACGGCAGCCGTCAACGGATACTCATCGTAGGTACACCTTGATCGAACGAGATATAACTTGACGTGACGTGACGCTATGTGACAAATGCAAAGCTCAGCTTAAATCAAACGCACTATAATAATGATTTTAGTATCAATACATCTTAGTGTTTACTTTTGTTTAGTTAGAAAATATATACAGGGTGACTGGTGAATTACTATCAATATTTAAGGAGAATACTCGGTACATGATTCTCATTCGAATTATGTAAAAAAATAGGTACTTAATTTTTGACCAAATTTCCGTATAAATAAATAAAGTGAGGTCACGTTCCAAGTGTGGACGCGTGCGGCGGCGTGCTGATACAACACCACGACGCCACGCGCGCGTGTGTGTGTGTGTGTATACCTAATCTGTAGGGTGTTCACACGATGCGTAATTAATTACATAACTTTTGGTTAACTTTACTTAGAAGTTTATTAATATTTATGTTATATTAATTTTTATTTTGTCATATATGATCCTCAAATATCACGTCCTCAAGTATCGATAGTAATTCACCAGTCACCCTGTATAATAAGTCTGTTACGTTAATCAGACCAGATTGTTTGAAGATAATTAAAACGGTATAACTTATTTGTAATTAGCTCGTTTATTCCACTCACAATGAATAATGACATCAAAATGTGCTCTTTAAATAATAAGTCCTCCCCTCGCCAACTAATTACATAACAAATTCTTTTAGATAAAAACGTCTAACAAATTGAGTATTAAATTAATTTTTAATTACATACTACTTGTAATATTCTTGTCCTACGATATCAGCAATTAATTCCCCATCATTTATATTTGCTCCTTATCAATGGTTTATTATTTAAATACATATATTGTAAATTAATATCATTTTTAATATTTTTCAGATTGTGCCTAACTAAATTAGACATACTGGATACATTGAAAGAAATTAAAGTTGGTGTCGCTTACAAACTAAAAGGGAAGAAAATCGAGTACTTCCCCTCTTCGATGCCTGAATTAAGTAATGTTGAGGTAATCAAGACTATTTTGCTAGTATTATTGTGATTAGAAATTATTTACAATTTTTTTGGATATAATCAATCTTATATTGTAAACAAATACATATATCGATACATCCCACGTAAGTTGTTGTGTCTCCAAAACTGTAATTTCTTAAAATCTGCATTTTTTGATGCATCTTTTTAAAGTTTCGTATATAAATTTAACATAATAGTCTTCTTAACTAGGTTAAAAAGATATTTTAAGTAATATGCCTATTTGCGGAGATATTGTTCCTATATCGTTCATACGACATTTTACTCCGTAGTAGAAGCTAAAAAAGGTGTTGTATCTGATACTTACAACATTATACCGCGGCGCCAAGGTAGCATCACTTGTGGTATATAATAGTTACAACCAGTGGCGGGGCAAGACCTAAATTTGATGTGGGCAAGACAGATTTCGCGAGGCCCTATTCTATGGAAACCTGAAGCTCTTACTACCAGCTAGTTTTAAAAACTTAAACGTCGATGTTTTTTTTACACTTAAAGCTTTGGTTTCCTTCAAAAGATATTATAAAGCCTATTTTATAGACAAGTAATTACTGCGTCACCAATTAAATATTTGTTACTTTATGTAAAATAGACGAGTACAGGTACTGGTGTATTACAAATCACAAAGAAAACAAAAACAATTAAAAAACGTCACTGTTCGGGGGCAACCAATATACTTAAACACTATCTATTTATTCGCTAAATATTATTAAAACATTGAACACACTATTCTTATCAAAATAGGTTTAATTAATTTTGATTCCCAAAGAGGGTTGATATCAAGCAGCCGACCGGTAGTAAAAGCTAATAGCCAAAACTAATCACAACATGTAAGGCAGACCCTGGCTATAGCTGGGAAATTCCTAGGAAGAAGAAGATTTTTTTTTAATTCTCTAAAATTTTTGAATCGCGAGGCCGTAGGCGGTGGCCCACGTCGCCCACGCCTTACGCCGCCACTGGTTACAACTGTATACGTTGAAAAGCATAAGTCTTACTCTGTTGTATGTAACCAATTCGCGGCGCGAGCGCGTGATTTTACTCATCTCATACAGTTGCATAGGAATATATGTACATACATCAGTGTAATCCGTTCGCGTTTGAAAATTACAACATTATGCGTCTGACAAATCCCTTAAAAATTGTGTTTTTGTTGTTTTTTAAATTTAAATGGATGTAATGATCCATAATAGGATATTTTTCATAAAAAAAGCAAAATAGCATTTTTGTGGCATAAAACAACATGCGTGGGAGGTATCGTTGTTAGTAATGATCAAAGACTGGCTAAAAGTTAGTATTACAAAAACGTAGAATTAATTATTTCAAGGGTTAAAAGTTTTTATTGTTGTTATGGATTTAGTAATAGAAATATGCATACAAATGGAAGTAGGCATAAATAAATAATAGAAAAAATATTAAAATGTTGTACAGTTAAATTTTGTTATTTAGATCATTTTAAACTATTTTTAAGTAAAAAATAAATAGATGTATTTTATCTGTTGGTATGTTTGTAATATTCTAAGAGCTAGCAACGTCAAAAAAACAAGCATTTCAGGTAGGCTAGTTTTTAGATATGCTATCTCTCACACTCCCCTGGACGTCATACGGGCTATCTGGCTGCCGGTAGTGGTTGCGTTCATCAGTGCGCATCGTACTTGTGGAGGTAAAAAATTAATATATCAAATCATTTTAAGAAGGTTTTTATTATTATTATTATTATTATTGAACTATTCACAACATAAATTTATTATTGCCAGATATTTTTATTGTTGTTTAAACGGTGCCAAACGGCAATGTTGAATTAAGAAAAAAAAAATTTTCAAAATATTTTAGTAAAGCTGAAATTTTAATAGCATGTTATTTAACTATCTAAAAGCTCAGAATTAATTTGCCAGGAAAAAAATCGGTTGTTAAACTTTTGCCAGATCGAAATAAAGTGTAAAGAGATGTAGTATCATTTAGCTTGGTCTAGAAAATTAATCGTCTAATAAATGATGGAAGAAGGATTAACAACTATTGAATTTATTTATAGATGAATACGGTATACTGGCTACCGAAAGACTAACCGCTTCACGTATGATTTCTAAAAAAATTTCCGTAATTTTAATCCATCAAGTCTACCACCGAGTAAAGCTGAGTTATATCAACACTTACTACGAGTTCGTTATGTCACTATGTTTTGGAGAAATGCTTATTTAAAATACCCAACATCTCTATCACCTCAAGCTTCTGGCTGGACCATTAATGATGATAAATATGATTTTATCTGGTTTGTTGGGGAGCAATTACCAACATTAGTTGCTGATATTATTATTAAAGGTAAAAATTTGAACTAAAATACAAAAAAAAAATATTTCCCGAAAGATATTAAAATTTTTGATTCTATTACTGATAAGAGCTTATTACAAAATGATAATAATTTTAAGGACGATGATGACAATGGAAATGACAGCAGTGATGAAGATGATGATCGTTTTCAAACTTAACATTGATCATTATCTCAATTTTGTACAACAATAAAGTATTATTTTTATACCGTATTCATCTATAAATAAATTCAATAGTTGTTAATCCTTCTTCCATCATTTATTAGACGATTAATTTTCTAGACCAAGCTAAATGATACTACATATCTTTACACTTTATTTCGATCTGGCAAAAGTTTAACAACCGACTTTTTTCCTGGCAAATTAATTCTGAGCTTTTCGATAGTTAAATAACATGCTATTAAAATTTCAGCTATACTAAAATATTTTGAAATTTTTTTTTTTCTTAATTCAACATTACAAAATATCTGGCAATAATAAATTTATGTTGTGAATAGTTCAATAATAATAATAATAATAATAAAAACCTTCTTAAAATGATTTGATATATTAATTTTTTACCTGCACAAGTACGATGCGCACTGATGAACGCAACCACTACCGGCAGCCAGATAGCCCGTATGACGTCCAGGGGAGTGTGAGAGATAGCATATCTAAAAACTAGCCTACCTGAAATGCTTGTTTTTTTGACGTTGCTAGCTCTCGTACCATAAATAGTGGATAGTTCTAGTGTTTTCTGAAAATGCATATCTAAAAACATATATATCATATCTAAAATGCATAGCATATCTAAAAACTAGCCTACCTGAAATGCTTGTTTTTTTGACGTTGCTAGCTCTCGTACCATAAATAGTGGATAGTTCTAGTGTTTTCTGAAAATGCATATCTAAAAACATATATATCATATCTAAAATGCATAGCATATCTAAAAACTAGCCTACCTGAAATGCTTGTTTTTTTGACGTTGCTAGCTCTCGTACCATAAATAGTGGATAGTTCTAGTGTTTTCTGAAAATGCATATCTAAAAACATATATATCATATCTAAAATGCATAGCATATCTAAAAACTAGCCTACCTGAAATGCTTGTTTTTTTGACGTTGCTAGCTCTCGTACCATAAATAGTGGATAGTTCTAGTGTTTTCTGAAAATGCATATCTAAAAACATATATATCATATCTAAAATGCATAGCATATCTAAAAACTAGCCTACCTGAAATGCTTGTTTTTTTGACGTTGCTAGCTCTCGTACCATAAATAGTGGATAGTTCTAGTGTTTTCAGAAAATGGTCAAAAAACTGAAATAATTGTCTGACTATGATGATATATTTAACTTAATATATATTTTAAATATATAATATGTGACAGGTGGAATACATAACACTGCCTGGCTGGTGTTGTAGTACAGAAAATGTGAGGCAGATGGATAAACTGCCTGAAGCAGCAAGAAACTATGTTAGGACCATTGAGGACTATCTGCAAGTGCCTGGTTAGTAGATAGATTATTCACGCTAATATATATGTATGTGGTTACTTTGCTGTTCTTGTGATCACAAACAGACAAGATGAAATGTTTTCATCAAAATAACTTTGGGTAAAATGTAATTTAATAAATCGGATAGTAAAACCAAAAGCCATCACTTTATTAAAATGTTTAATATAGGAAATCTTAGATATAATTATTTATGGACATATCTTTTTATAGTTATCTAGCCACATTTTGCATGTTAGATGGCAATATTTTGAGTCTCTTATTGTCCGTGTGAGGTACTTTAATAATTTTTGTTATATAGAAGTGTATATATAAATTTCAATATATGACTAATGTTTCAGTGAAATACATCGGCGTGGGTCAAGGCCGGGAGTCCATCATCAACGCTGATTAACGACGGCAGCCGCTCGTGCAATACTTCATAAACGATCTCTACGGAGACTAGCAAGTCTTTGTTTAATACAGACCCAGTGTATTAGCTACTTACATTAACAAAAGGATATAATTACGTATACACTGGACTCATGGTAAAAGGAAACGGAAGCTATTTAGCCAGGGTCTCTCTATAATCTGACGATTTTTACTTATTATTGAATATATTTTGTAGTCAATATTCGTTAATGCATGTTTGTGCTAGTTATAATTTGCACGCAAAACCACTATTGCGTACGATATTGGCATATTTCTGATTGCCTCATTGCTTAGTTTCAATTTGACTACATCTGATGAAGTTAGTGGTGTGATTTGTGATTGAGAATACACACATTTTATATAAAATCTTATCATACCATCTTAAAAACAAATCCCGACCATGGAAGAGAGGGGTCTTAGATAGTACTTTATTATTAGACATTGCCCTGCAAAATTTTCGTCTGATTACCAGGAGTCCAGTGTATATTGAACCGAAGGAAACAGTTTTAAATGATATTAAACAAGAAACTGCGATAATTTAGTACAAATTAACATTACAATCAGTTAATTCGCTTCGACAAGTCTTATGAAGAGATCGTTATTTTTAATGAATCGCCGTTTTAATTAATATAGGAACAGTATTTTTTATTTCCATAATGTTAGTCTAAGATCCGTCGTTTTATAATTAAATGAATTTTATTAACAATCAATTGGAGGATCTTACACTACATTAACATAATGTATATATATATACTTATATACATGGATGAATGTTCTCAAAGCCTGTCCAGTCCACTTAAAAGTGAATTACAAGTACTTAACACCATTACTGTGTAAATTAGTAACATTGGAATGTTTTAACAGACCTCAAAAAAAGATTATTTAATCAATTGCATACATTGTAATTCTTAACTGAACATTTTTTTTCAGTCATTTTACAATAATCTACATATGAATTAAGAATTTTATGCAATTGTTTAAGTATTTTGTAGTTTTTAATAATCATAAAATGAATGTATTGTTTTTAATCAAGCCTAAAATTCAGCTCTATTCACATCAAGAATCATAAACTGGTGCTCTCAATAGCTCTAGAATCTGCTATATTTGAGGTCTTTAAACATATATATATACACATACATATATATGTATACAGGGTGACTGGTGAATTACTATCGATATTTGAGGACGTGATTTGTGACGATCATATATGACAAAATAAAAATTAATATAACATAAATATTAATAAACTTCTAAGTAAAGTTAACCAAAAGTTATGTAATTAATTATGCATCGTGTAAACACCCTACAGATTAGGTATACACCCACACTCACACATACGAGTGCGGCGGCGTTGTGTTGTATCAGCACGCCGCCGCACGCGTCCACACTTGGAACACTTGGAACGTGTACACACTTTATTTATTTATACGGAAATTTGGTCAAAAATTAAGTACCCCTTTTTTTTTACATAATTCGAATGAGAATCATGTACCGAGTATACTCCTTAAATATTGATAGTAATTCACCAGTCACCCTGTATATATTTATATATATATATACATATACTGTAGGCTACAGAGACTGGCCTCGTTCCTACTAAGCGTTTTAAAGATAAATTTACGACCAGCACAAACATTATGAAAAATTTTTTTGTGATCATAGCCGTAGTTTGTGCTTAAGTCTTAAGAATAGAAAAATTTATGCATGTATTGATATATTTTTTACAATCATGAATTTGCAACTGTCTTATAGTTAATTGAAATTTATAAAAATCACGCAATTTGTCGAATTTTTTACTATTATTTTTAATTAAATGAAAATCATGTTTTAAATCATTTAATGAAGCGATTATTCTTTAAATTTTGTTTATTGTATGTACTTAACATACTTGTTCCTAATTTTTCTTTCTATCTACATTTATTTCACGTGTGTTTTGTGATATCTATATTTTAAATGTAAATACGTCAATGGTTTTATGCCAATAAATTATAGTTATTCTTTTATGTGAGAGTTTTATTTACTTCAAATGAAAATAAATGAAACGTATACATATTTCATTCATATTTATTATTTCATAGCTAAATACATAGCAAATCTCACATTGGACAAGCTCTTGATGATTTACCGATGAATTCATTTTATTCTAACTAAAGATACTTATAATTCGGTGGTGTAACTTAAGCATCACTAAAATATATTTCTTGCCATTTAATACATTTATATACATATTAAATTTTATATTTAATAAATGATGAAAATAATTTTTATTACAAGTCTTAAAAGAGCTGAAATACAAATTAGAATACCAATTACATTTTTAAACTACTAAATGATATTAGAAATATTTTAAATGCAATCAGAGGTAAAGATTACAATATGAACACATGGAATATGGGATATCTAAGTATTAATAAGTCTTATTAATTAAAACATTGTACGTCATTAATATTTAATAAAATAATATAAATGCAAAACTAATTCGTTCGAGTACTAAATCGTGGGATGAAAAGCTGGTAATTTAAATAATATTTCCATTCCACGCTATATTTATAATAGCTAGTTTTCAATATTACCACAAGTCATTATTGCTATATTGGCTGTTTGAATGTATATGACAGTTTATTATAATGAATTGAGTCACTTGTTAAAGATTGCATAAAGGTTCAATATAAACAGCCAATATGGCGATAGTACATTGAAATTTTAATCCCTATTGGGTGAGATATTACGATCTCTTTTCTTGTTCCTGGGCTGAGCGCGATGTCTGTCACGTTTGCGGCTTGATGACGAACAAGAGGATGAAGGGCTCGAGTCAGGAGGCGAGCCTGCTTCGTCAGCAGTCAAACCCATTGTCTGTGACTCCGGAGTGGAAGGTTCTAGAACACTGTTCCTTAAAGCCCGGCGCTGTTCTTCCGTGTGTTGGGGACAACGGGTGGATCTAAATCAACGATAAACAATTAGTCATACAAAATGATTTTAAAGTTTATTCTATTTAATTTCTGAAAGTTGGATAATTAATACAAAAATATGAATGGAATATTTTATATACTACTAGTTTTTGCCCGCGACTTCGTCCGCGTTAATTTCGTCATTAGTAATATAGGTATAGCTGACCGGGCGAACTCTATTCCGTCTTCAATAACCCGGTATTGGTATTTATTAAATTTCTACTGTTTCAATCGAACAGAATGATTGATATATTAGTTAGTTGTCAAGTCTAATGTCAAAAAATCGTTTGTATGGGAAATAGAGAAGGGCTGTTTTTAGGGTTTTTTCGGCAATCATTCCAATTTTTCTCACCTTTTAAACCTTCCCTGGACTTCCAGGAGTATTTCAAGACTAAAATTAGCCAAATCGGTTCAGCCGTTCTCGAGTTTTAGCGAGACTAAGGAACAGCAATCCATATTTATATATATAGAAGATGACGTATGTATGAGTTATTGACAAAATACTTACCGTGTGCACAATTTCTTGGTGTGTTCAGAGACAACACCGCATATTTGGAGAAGGAGATTCTTCTTTTCATTTGCGGACATAGTCTCGTAGGTGGCGCAACCGTCGTTGGAATCAGAATTATGATTTCCATTGTTACCTCTATTACATTAAACAAAGGTTAAGAAAGTTAATATAGCATGCTTTGGGTGATACGAATTCTTTTAGCATTGTAAGACATAGAAATTACATATTGAAATTAATATTATGATGACTTAAAATCAGAAAGATTAGAACAAAACATATATCTGAGGGTGAGTTAACACGAAAGTGTGAAATGAAATGGTAACGAAATCATATACCTATAAGGGATACGTACTTGTGAATTTTGGCGGGCTTTTTGCTATTATTGTTCTTTATTCTTCGTTTGCGTCGCTCGCTGTGTATTGTTGACCAATCAGCGTCGTCCTCATCGTCACTCAAGAGGCCAGCATAAGAAGTCGGTTCTCTACTATTGGATGCAATACGACGTGATGCTATACGGGAACTGTTGCGACCCATACCTGAAAATAAAAAAATATATATGTACAGTTTTACTACAATTGTAAAAGTAGATTCCATTAAAATATAATGATTACTTTTGAAAATCAGCAAGCTTCAAGGAAATAACTATTTTCGTAACTTTTGTACTAAAACACTTGTAAGAAAAAGATACCGAATATAAATTAGTTTTTGGCCAATTATTATAACAATAAGTATTTGCCTAAAATGTTACTTCTTTCCGATGGTGGAAAAATTTATAATAGAAACAGATTATATCAAATTAATATACAGAGGGTCCCAGAACTCCACGTCAAACCGAAACGGGGTGACGGTCCTATCTGTCCATCTGTCTCATCATTTTGCCGCAAAACTAAGTACCTGCCTAGAGCTTGTGCAATTAATAAGCATTTGCACTGAGTAAAATGAGTTAGCAAAAATTGGGTTACTTGAAGATTTTAATTTTTTTACTCTTTTTTTTAGCATGAAAATGTGAAACTAACATGTATTGTACCATTTTATAATCCTGATTCAATGCCAGAACTTTTAATGGCACTTGCCTTGGTAATTTAGTACATTTTTTTTAAAGGAGAGCCTTTGAAAGTCGAATAATTTAGAAAATTTTAAAATTCTTAGTTTAACAAATAGTCTGAATTCTAGAAAAATCAGGCAATTGTGTCATTATTTTTGACTATGGGTTTAGAAATGTTATTTAGAGTTACAATTCCAGAGTTTAAAGGAAAAAAAAAAAAAAAAAAATTATTACAATTACTGAAAAATGGTAACAGTTTGACAGATTTTCTAGGCCTTTTCTTTCTGACTGAGGATTTTCTTTCTGACTTTTCCCTTGATGGTTACCATCAATCCTGTGACTTCATTTTGGTTTGACGTTGAGTTCTGGGACACCCAGTATAGGCATATACATAATGCCAGACACTTATGAGAGTAAAGAAAAAATGTTGATATCAATTAAAAGATTAAGAGTCATAAAAAGTTTTTAAGTTAAGAAGAAAAGGAACACAAAGCACTCAATATGTAGATTTATCAATTTACTATTCTCGAATACCTTTTGGTGTTCGAGAATAGTCAAATACATAACTATATATACTACAATAGAAGATGTCAAGGAACTAATATCTGAATATTTTAGACATCCACCTCCAAGATAAATGATTATAGAGTTGCAATAAAAAATTTAACAATTATTATGTTAAATGTTTTATTTACGTACAGGTAACTATAAATATCAAAGGATAATTGAAATATACAATAAAAATATGATATATAAGAATGAAGAAAATTAAATCACTACTATTTGTAATCAGTCAGCATCTAACTCACATACATTAGATCATTAAACTAATGATTAAAAAAAAATTTGTACACCTAACTATGAGAAATCTTCTCTAGTTGGATTTTGTGTAAATTTAATTTGTAAAAGGAAGCTTTTTGCTTCTATATAGAAGACTTGTTAGCAATTTCATTCGAGGCAACATATGAGAAAGAAGACATTAAATTCATTGAGGAATAAATTAGAACTAAAGTTTTATATACTCTCATATGTCTTTATAATAAAAATTATCAAATATTTCACTGTGTTTGATGTAATATTTTGGCTAAAGGTATGTTATATAATAGTTTATAATTTTAATTCATGATTATTCTGGTACAGTTAGAACATTTGCATGTATTATTTAGAAATATGTGTATTTAAACATGTATTTTTTTGGCATAAATAACTTTATCCAAAAGAAATATGTATATAAGTATTATATGTTCAGTGATATATCAAATAAATAAGTTAAGAGTTTGTTTATTTTGGTAAGTTAATATTCTATAACTTTTGTTTTAAATCATACTTAAACATAGTGATTGTTAGTGCCACATACAAATTTGATAGTTGACTTACCCATGCATTTTTCCAAATGTGGAGCAAATCTTGTCGCTGAAACTGGTCTATCACAATTAGGGCATGAGCAATTTGAGTCTGGGGTCTTTTTTAACATAGAGAAACCGAAAACATCACATTCTGGGGAGTTAACTATCTTATACCCTTCGTCTTCCTCCTTTTCGCCTTCTAAAAGCTCCGTGAGACCTGTTTTCAAGCCATGATGGAACTCAAAAAGCACGCCCAACGCTACATCGTCGTAAACATTGTCGTATATAAAATTTGCTGCATCCTCCGCACTCTTTTCATTTTGCATTATCTCGAAGAACTTACTATTCAAATCGTTCATGCTAAATTCACTGATTATTGTATTCATTTTTGATGTTTTTCACCCAAAAGTTCTAAATACACACAATAAACACAACGCAATAAAATTATTTATGCCACAACGCTCAGCTGATTGTAGCTGAAGCGTAGAGTGGTGCGGCGAGAAGGGACAGTATAATATGCATTTTGCAATTCCTTTCATTGGCTGACAAATGACAGATAAGGTATATCCTATGCTGCAATATTGATATCAAATAGAATTAAATATTTTGTGATAATTATTATTCAGCAGTTTTAAAAATTACTATAAAATAATAACATCATTAATAAATCAGGCTTAATGTCAAATTAATTATAAAAATGTAGTTTTTTTGGAATCAATTAAAAGTAGTGTTTTATTGTAACATTAGTGTATTCATACAAATTAATAGTTACGTCTTGGATAAATTTTTTTTACGATTTACTTAAGTTGTTTAATGCATGCCGACAGAACTGAGGTAAGCCAAAACTTTTATTGAATTTTTGCGGTATCTGATCAATAGAATGACAAATACATTGTCCTGTTTTCCTGAAAATATAATTATTTATTTTCATGTGGTCATTGCTCAAGTTGTTTAAGAACTATCTAGAACTTATGACAATTGACATATATTTGATATTGAGGTTTTGAGACTTAAGTTATTCGTTGAATTATTTGTTCTTTATCCTCCACTCAATTTTGTATCATATTACCGTTGAACACGGCACCCGCACGGTGAATTTTTTGAATGCCAAAAAGTTTAATTTAATTAAGGATTTATGTAATCTTCATTTTTATAGATTGTTTTAATTGAGATTGTAAGGGAGATTCGTTTTTAAAACTTTGTTTTGTTTTTAAACAATTGCACCAACTTATTCAATAAGAAATTGATCTACTTTTTACTGCCAATGTATTGCTGAAAGAGATTTAAATTTTATCGAAGAGTCAATATCTATATAAGTCAATTCAATTCTCGTCAGTTGCTCTTATATAACTTTATATCGCTAGCGATAAAATCAGTTACATACTGTAACATTAATTAAGAGTTCTTTCACATTCTTTTGGAATATTTTATATTTACTAAGACGTAAACTATTTGTTATATCTTTTATGACAAACTTTGCTATTAATTAAGCATCTTTTGCCGATGTAGTACGTTAATTTTTAAAAGACAAAAAATTACATGAAACGAATATCTTAGTAGTCACGTATAAATGAATCATTAATTCAGATAGATTGAAATTTTTATCGTGTTAAAAATTATTTTCACTCACAATTCACAAACGCCTAAATCTAAAAAATAGCAAAATCTTTTTTACTAAAAACAGTTGTAGATAATGAACAGAATGACATATTAGCGGGTTGCCAGAGATAAATATTATCCACAATATCGTCACATATGTTCATAAAATCCATTGTGTACATACTAGTTTAAAGAATAAAGATAATTATGAATACTATGAAAATTTCAAGTTATTACTGGTAGTCTTACTGTTAATATAAGTGTCACATACACTAAAATAAATATTGGTTATAAAATATTAAAATATTGGTTAATGATTGTGCATTATGTTTAAGAATTAAAAATATACAATTAAATCTAGAGGAAAAAGGTTCAAAAATTTTCCCATCAAACAAAAGATGGTGAGTTTAACAATGTGATCATGTTGTTTAAAAATTGATAATATTAGTAAATAATATACACATTATTTTATTTTTGAATTTCAGACTAAATTATAATAGACATAAGTGCTATAATTACGTGACCAAATAATTGTGTTGGGTTAAAAAGGTGGCTGATTACGTAGATAATAATAATCAAAATATTTATGTAGACATCAATATCAATAAAAATTTTATTCTTACATAACAGTTGAAAACATACGCTTGTGTTTCCAATATGGTAAGTTTTAATATGTACTTTCATTTACAGTATTTTATTCGGTAAAGTAATTGATTTAACTATTTGAAACACCATCTATATCACATATACATGGTGTTTCAAGAAATCAAATGGTTAAATAATGTTTTACTTTTCATATTTTTAGGTCGTTTTCAACGCTAAAGGCTTGGTGCCGCCAGTTTTCACCGCTCTCAATGATGATTACAGTGTAAATTATGCCGCCATTCCTGGCTACGCCAATTATCTGGCTCAGAATGGAATAAAGGGAGTCCTGGGTATATTTATATTCATTATCGTTATAATTTTATTACAATTTTGGGAAAATAATTTTCGCAACAATGTAATTAGTTAAGAGTATAAAAAAATGTTCTTAAATTTAAACAGAATGCTGTTCAAATGGTTAAGTTGTGAAATATTTAAGTTACACAAAATAAATATATATGTGCATTACGCAAGAGATATATTTGACAAGATTTATGAAAGTGTTTAGACTTAGATTTTATTCAATATAGGTATTCATTTTATGACTTGATGCTTTAACAATTTTCTTTACATCTGGTTTTCAGTTGGAGGTACTACAGGAGAAAATATGTCTCTTTCTGTATCCGAAAGAAAGAAAATAGCCGATGAGTGGGTGAAGGCTGGGAAGAAACATGGTTTGCACATCATGGTACAAGTTGGTGGGGCGCCTTTTGTAGATGTCATTGAATTGGTAAGTTATTAAAAAAAAAAAAATTAAATGTTTATTCGTAATGTTTTTGACATTTTCTGTGGTATTCATGAGTTTGACATTTTTTTCTTTTTTTGTGTCATTTAATTCTTACATGCCTCGTATTATGGTTTTCAGTTAAAAAAGACACCTATTATTGTTTTTCTTTTGTTTTATATTGTGTGGTCAATATAGTGTTGCGTTTCTTATATGTATATGTATTTCTCAGGCCAAATATTGCTCGAAAATCGGAGTAGATTCGTTGCTTACACTACCGGAGCTCTATTTTAAGCCTCAATCGGTATCTGAGTTGGTTTCGTATGTCGAATTGGTAGCGCAGGCCGCCCCTAACTTACCGGTTTTGTACTACCATATACCATTTATGAGTAATGTTGCCAGTAAGTATATATTTAAGTATACTTTTTATTTCTATATTCTTTGTATGGAATTATCAAGGGCAATTGAATTTTAATCTTTATATTTGTTTTTAGCACAATTTTTAATGCCTATAAATATAAAATTATAATTCTACTAGCTTTTGCCGCGACTCCGTCCGCGTAGAATAGTGACTTCCGGCAGATTTTTGGTTCTTCCCACATAGTTCCCGTTCTTGCGGTGTTTTCGGAATGGTCGAGTTTCCGTAGAGTTTTCAGGATAAAACCTATGTTTTTTTAATTCACAATGAAGTACTCTTAACCAACAACATACTTATTTGTTTATTTGAATAAAGATTTTATAAAATTATTTCGACCAAATTAGGTACCATAAAAACGGTTTTTGTGAGTTAATCTTAAAAGATAGACATGTACTGTCCTGGACTGTTTTTTAGATCATTAAATGAGCTATTATTCTTTAAAACATATTTTTTGTGTATCTTGAACCGTTTTCACGGCGCACGCAACGGAAGGCTTCAAAGACGAAATAATTTCTCCCGTTTTTTACACATTTACTACTATATCTTTGCTCCTATTGGTCGTAGCGTGATGTTATATATCCCACAGCCTTCCTCGTTAACTGGACTATCCAACACAAAAAGAATTATTCAATTCGAACCAGTTGTTTCGGAGATTAGCGCTTTCAAACAAACAAACAAACAAACAAACAAACTCTTCAGCTTTATAATATTAGTATAGATTTACATAAATTATAGTTTTTTCGAAAAGCTTATACTTCATGAGTCAATCAACTCAAAGACTTCTGTTTTAGATTTGGTTCTAAATGTACTGATTACTTATTATTATAAGAATTAGGTATTGACATTTTTTTTAATACCATATTTCCAGAAGTGTCTTTTTTAAACTTTATCCATATGAATAATTTCCCAGATAAAAGAGGAATTTTAACATAAAAAATACACAATTTCTTATAATGTTATGATCTTTACAATTTCTACTTTACAGCCGCGAACTTTCTATATCCTGTTTAAATATTATTCGTATAATTTTCAGTCAACATGCCAGCTTTTGTGACAGAAGCGACAAAACGCATCCCCAATTTCAAAGGTCTCAAATTCACCAGCAACGATTTGTCCGAAGGATCCCAAACTTTACGAGCCTTGAAGAATGATCAGGAAATATTCTTAGGAGCGGATACAGTAAGTATTAAATACGAGTATTTAGACAAGTCGATCTTAAAAACAAAGTAACTGCAATATTTGTCGGTTCATATTTGACTTTTTTCTTCTAACTGATCTTAAAACTTCTATAAATCACGTTACGTAAAATTTTCATATAAAATAAACTCATTTAAATAAAATTAATATTTTTCGGATACACTACGCGATTTATTTATGTAAAAAACTACATACTTACTCCCGACGTTTCGGCTACTTTTCAGCAACCGTGATCACGCTGAAAAGTAGCTGAAATGAACCGCGTAGTATATCCGAAAAATATTAATTTCATTTAAATGAATAAAACTGCCGAAAATCTTAGATCTTATTATGAAATAAACTCCTTTCGAGATTGCTCTACAAAATAAGAATTTTTATTATGTGTTATTTCCAAATGAAGCTGCTGGCTCCAGCGGTACTTCTAGGTATAAAGTCCAGTATCGGCACCACATACAATCTGTTCCCGCGGCAAGCTCAAGATATAATGGATGCGGTGGCTTCAGCTGACCTTGAACGTGCAAAAGTTCTACAGGACCAGTTGAACAAAGCTGTTGAGGCTTTTACAGCTGAAGGTAATAAAGGTTTTATAGAACAAGTTTGAATAAATGAATAAATTATCCATTTATTCTTCCTAAAAGATTTTATTTTATTTTTATTATAATGTAAATCTTTTTAGGTCCCTGGGTCCCCGCTTTAAAGGCTGGTATGGAGATTGTAACGGGAATGAAGTTCGGCCCTCCGGCCTTACCCCAAAGACCAATTTCTGAAGCGGCAAGAAAAAGAATTGAAGATAAACTGAGGATTTTGAAACTAATAAATTGAAAAGATTTTTGTTTAACTATATAAAATATGTAAATGTTTGGAAGATATGTTGGGCCACTCTAAATATATCATTGATTGTGAATGTAAAAATATTTTAAAGTATAATATATATTATTTTAAATAAAATGCGATTCCATTATCCACTTAAATTCAAAAAACTATAATATAAACATTTTTATCACCAAAATAAAACAATGAAAGCTAAACGTTTTTTAGTAAATTTTTGTTTTATGATAAGTAACTAATAAAATTTAAAATGTAGTTTCATGACGGAGTGTCTTGGATGTCTTCAAACTTTCGTCACCAGATTTTAGACAACTTTTAAATTATGTTGCATAACATCTTTTCTTCATGTAACAGGAAGTAAATTACATTAAATACAGATCTGATTTAAGTACAGTTTAATTTCGAGCTTACAAACACTTCTTCGTGTAGTGTTCTTTCACAACTTCCTAACCACGCTTTATATCATCAAAAGAGTCCAATCTCATCTGGTAATTTTTAACCACGCCAGGATTCCACTTGCCTTCAATCACTCACGTCAGCTAGACTAGTCTTTAGTTACATTTGACTAAAAGACTTTTTTCAAATACAAGTTATTCCAAAAACAGCCAACCAATGATTCCAGAATTGACTCCAAGCTCGTTTAGATCGATCCCACCTTAACATAATATTCAAAGAGAATTAGTTTAGACTAATAATTTACCAATTATCATTAGTGATCGGTTGGGGTGATTTTTAATAGCCTATATAACAATACCGACGCAACCGAAATGCCGTAGCTCCTATTACTTCACTGAGTTACTCATAATTGATGTAGAATCTTAAGGAAGTTTTCTATTAGAAATATTTAATATATAAACCCCATAAAAAGTTAGCTTATTGTTAACATAAATTAAAAGTATCATTACTTAACAAGGGGAGGGTGTATATAACCTTGATTGTAACTAGCTTATCATAAATAAAGGGTTGAAGAATATACACATCTTAGATATTAAAAATAAGCGTGCGGTGTAGTCATATGTGGACAAACAGTGGACAAACCATCCGGTATGACAAGCCAAGAATCTTCGTTCGCGAAGACGACATTAAAATGTAAGGATAAAGAGGAGTCGATGGATGTGTTCAGTGTTCTGAGCTGATGCTGTTCGCCAGAGTGAGTGAGACGGTCTGCTAGGAGACCGTAGTCGGGACGGCAGTATTAACTGAGTATATGCTAAACTCCCGAGGAGTTTCATCTGAGCGATTGCACCCATTCAGACCAGATTGGGGCCTCTGGCTTCCCCTGAACAACTAGACCCCCCGCTGACACTACATTATTATATTAAATATATTTTAGAAATAAAACGCTTCGATAGCGTGATTCAAAACATATTGGAACGAGGGTTATTTGAATTTTTGTTTTTTTCTAATTAAGTCAAGATCAAATAATGATACAAATAATATATATGTATGTATAATTAATAAATATATTGTAATTGTTTTAAGTTCCTATAATTCAAATGTATAATAATTGACGTGAAAGATTTTAAATGTACCCAACATGTATAGATTGTTTTTTTGTATTATTAAGTCAGTGGTGGCCTAGAGATCAAAGGCCCGCCTCTAGTGCACGAGAGCGCGGGTTCGATCCTGAGACTTTCGAGAATTTTATTCATTTAAATAAGGACCGACGCACGGTGGAGCAAGCGTGTCCTTGAGTGGAGACCGCGTCTCGGCAAACGTAGAGTAGGACGCCGCCCAGCTAGGTGGACCGATGACCTCAAAAAGGTCGCTGGGTCTCACTGGATGCGGAAGGCAGAGGACCGAATGTTATGGCGCGTGTTGGGAGAGGCCTATGTCCAGCAGTGGACTGCTATAGGCTGAGTGATGATGATGAATATTTTTTGGATATATTACGCTTGCTTTATTTTTGTAAAAAATTACATATTCCCGACGTTTCGGCTACTTTTCAGGCATCGTGGTCACGGGCAGACGAGATGAGTTGCCAGCAATTAAAATGCCATGTCCGTGACCCCGCTGACCTTGTGTGGTAACTTAGATTACGCTAAATGCATTCTGCGTACATGTACTCTGTAGGAAGAAATAAAGAATTAGTTTGCCTTAGAAATAATACAGAATTAGGTGTGAAAAAGATCGTCAGGGTTAAATTAAAACTCCTAGAACGAGAGCTAATTCTAAACTTATTAGATATTCTATTTATCGTTGTAATATCGAATAATAAAATTGATTTAGTTATTTGTTACTTACAGATTCCTTTTGATTAAAAAAATGAGTCATAATTATTGTTATCAGAAAATGGACTTTGTAATGTTTGTTCTGTAATCACTATAATTACATCGAGAAAATAATACTATATGGCAATAGATTTAATAGGTTTTTCTAGGAAATAGTTTACTTAGTTGTTAAAGAAGTCGTTTTATTAAGGTTTAAATAATACTAATATTTTTCGGATTATACTCAAAATAACAAATCCAACTGACAGACATTCACATCTCGTTTGCCCGTGATCACGGTTGCTGAAAAGTAACCCAAACGTGGTACCTATAATCCGAAAAATATTAGTTTAATTTAAATGAATACTCGCGAAAGTCTTAGATCTCATTATTCAGAAAATCTCTAGTAAAAAATGGTAATTAAGAGATATTTATTTTTAAAAACATCTTTTAAAAACGACACGTTTCTATCATAGAACGTGATGTAAACAAATTATAAGCATTTTCTACACCGTTTTATATTTTACACATTTGAGACACAAGATAACAATTAATGTGCAGCTGCAAGTGCAATTCAAAGATAAATGTATAAAGTATAACAAATTTTACACAAACAAATCTCTTTATATAGCCCACATAAAATATAATTGGTAATCATTTAAGTTCTCAACTATGACAGTTCCAAATGAAACAAAACCACAGTTTGTAACAAAGTTTATTAATAATATAAGTAAGTACTTATGGAAAATATCTCATGCAATGTGTCAACAAAGTACTTAAAACATTAATTTTAGATAAGCACTAACAAGTAACATATGACACTATGCTAGGTAATGAGTCTAGGATTTAACTAAAATTTTTCAGTATAAATACATTAAACTGTTGTTAGCCGTCCTTGAATAGCAAGAAGGCCACCGGTCCCACGTAAAAGTAGATGAAGCAGTCCCTCTCGTGCGTTACATACGACCCGAAGTTCCGGCCGACAATGCAGTGCCATTTCGGGTTGTACTTCTTATCAAACTCCTCCTTGATGAATGCTGCTATATCATTCTCAATATTGAATTTTTCAAGAGCCTGCTTTGCACAGTCGACAGCTTCCTGCTGCATTGTTCTCCTCATGTCAGCCTTCTTGATCACCACCCGGCGGTCACACATCTTGTCAGTTTGGTTGATAAATGATTAATGTCGGACTATGAACAATTTCTCACATAATGATTTAGATACCGAAGATTCTTTGCCTACTGTCTAGAGGATTCTTTCAAAGGCTTCTTTCAATGCATAGGATATACATACATATATACATATATGTGTCTCCTGATTATATTCTGTCATCTATGTATATCCTTGCTTTATTTATTGACGTTGACAACATGAAAGTAAACAATGTATTTTATTTTTTATTTCTTTTATTATATATTTTTAATAATTATGATGTAATTTTTTTATAATTTTACAAATAATGCGCATGGATTTTGAAAATGATTTATCCCTCATTGTTCCGTGTTTCTGGCATTCTAAAGACAGGGTACACGTGCTTCTCTTATCTCTTTAATGTTTATGTATATGTAGTATTAGTTGTAGGTAAAGTGTAACTCTCAGATCATGTAACATATTTGTTAGAATTTATACAATAGTTGCTAAAAGAAAATCATGAGTAACGAAGATTCTTTGGCCATAGAAATCCATAGGAATTTGTAGCTTCTTGCCCATTCTGGACATTACAAACGGTTCTTTTAAACCGATATTCATTATCCTATTCTAATAAATTTCTGAATGAAATAATTATTTTTAATTTTCTTCCAACATATGTATGTAATGTATAAAATGTAATTAAATATTTATCAGTTTCAATTCAGTATATATTGAACTTCATTATGTGCAGTCGTGGATTCATTTTGTTTCCAGATTGCCGCGAGACTGTTGCTGTATTTTTTATTATCAATTATTAAAAATGCAGAATCAAAGCGACCGATCTTTCTTTTATCTTAATTGTGATCTAATTGGATCTTCTATGAAGAATGTACACAAAAAAATTAAGTCGAAATTAAAGAAGTCAAATCTGGAAGTATCGAAATTTAATACGACGAAGTGTTCAAGTCGAAATGAGAGACGTGTTTTAGTTTTATACACTGGTGGTACCATTGGAATGGTGGCAAACAAAGATGGTGGTAACTATACGTTCTTAGTATATTGATTAAGTTTGCCAATATCTATTAAATGCAATTGATAAGAGAAATTTATATGCATCTGTATAATCGGATATTTGAAGTACCGATAAGTAAACATTTATTTATTGTACCGTAGATATAATTTTCATACTTTTATATTAATTAATTATGTGAATTTTAATAAAAGTAGCAGTGAATTCGCTTTTTAATTTTGGGAATTGATGAAATTGTATAAGCCACACACAGTGAAACAATTATTAAAATCTTTGAGATATTCTGTCTTAATTTTTTAACTTTATCTTATTTTTACAAAGGAAATCACTAACTAATTATCAATTTAACTCATCCTTTGCTAAAATCATAATAAACGTTTGCAAATCTTTGCAGCTCTCGCACCACAGAAAGGAGTTTTTCAAAATCTCATTCGAAGGTGTCCTCAACTTCATGACAGCTCTTATTTTAAACAACGACAAAGTGAAGCCAATTTTGACACTTCTTTACTGGTGTTACCAGGTCATTAAATATTAATTAGTGTTGCAAATATCGTAATCAAATTATTTACTGTTTATCAATTTTTGTTTAATAAATGTCAAAAGCTTACAGAATCCAAAGACGTAGGTGGAAGAATAATTTATAAGATGATAGAATATGAAATTCTACTAGATTCTTCAAACATGGCGGTTGATGACTGGATTCAAATAGCTGAAGATATCATGGTAATATTAATTCAATAAGACAAGTAGAAAAAATTGTTTGAATAAATTAATTTTTATTATCATCTCAGAAATGTTACGACCAATATGATGGTTTCGTAGTTCTTCACGGTACTGACACACTATCATACACAGCATCTGCCTTATCGTTTATGTTCGAAAATATTGGTAAGGGCATTGTACTCACTGGCTCACAGGTAATAGAACACTATGCATTTATTATTATATATAACGCGGACCACTTTAAAGTTATGTTTTGTCAATAGATTCCAATATTTGAACCGAGGAGTGACGGGTCAGATAACTTGGTGTCTTCGTTGCTCATAGCCGGTGGACTGAACATACCAGAAGTCACTGTGTTCTTTGGAAACAAACTTTATAGAGGAAATAGGTTTGTTTAATCTACTCTACTTATCCTACTAATATTATACTTGCGAAAGTTTGTGCGTGTGTGTGTATGTTTGTTACTTCTTCACTTTCAAACGGCTGAACCGATTTCGATTAACCGATTTTGTATACAGGAAGCTGATATCCAGAAATAACACATAGGCTACTTTACATCCCGGCAATCCTGGAAATCAGCGGGTAACACCGCGGGGCACAGCTAGTTATTGTCTATATTGGATTCCGTATATTTATTATACCACTGAATTGACATGGCAGAAAAAATACTAACAAATAATTGAGAATATTATTTTGTATACATATCAATCGGGAACCCTCTCCTAATGAACGTAGGACTTCACGAAAAGTTCATCAAATGTCCTATTCTTAGGTCGACCGCATCTAGTCACTACCATTCAAATATTATCGGTCCCTCATTCTGCTGGGGGTTTTATTCTACGTTTATCTAAACTTTAAGCTCCAATGATTGTTTTAACGTTTGGAGAAATGACCGGCCTATGTTTACTTCGGCATGCTAATTCTGCTATCAGAGACTATGGACTGTATTGGGGACTATGGACTATATTAGGGACTCGGGGACTGACAAACATACACAACTATGCACGACTTACCAGACTGTGTAAAAATATAGTTCTATAATGTGTTTAATAAGTGATTGTTATTGGAAAACTTTGGTATTAAAGTCACCCATGTCAACCGTCTAAAAACATTCGCCTAAAATATTTTAGTACTTGGGTTCGTCGTGTTTGTTACCATTTACAGTTGTAATTGAATAAGCTTAAGGAAGTAAATCTTTTGCTCGCAATTCTTAAAAGCTGCATAAGTTAACACATTGCCAACATCTACTATGTCATTCTTGCTTAATTTTTAAATTAAAAAAATCGAAATCTACCTTAGGTTAGTTGGTTTCTTTCCCAGAAGTAAAGTAAATGGTCAGTATCGATCTAACCCTCAATCTATCCCTGGAGTTTCCACAAACCCACTATCTGTCATTTATTGTGACTTACTTCTACTTACGATTTGGCTGTTAGTTTAAACGGAGAGATCTTTCATGATAAATAGTCCGTTAAAATTATTTTTCTTACAATTCCATAACCAAGGAATTCTTAGTAGATTAGTATCGAGAAAAGAATAGTGTAGTTACCCTGAAGTGGGTGCTTCGATTTTGACTTATATTTTAAACCGCAGGTTTTGTTACGACCTTTGATACCGTATAGATACTTGAATATTAATAAAAGCCCTATTCGTGTTCATTTAATAATTTTAATAATCATTCTTTTGAAAATAAATTTTTGAGAGTAACAGGCAATATTTTTCCCATAATGATTTTAATTCATAATAAATTATTTATCCTTGTATGTATAACGGAGTATGACCTTAATTATTTTGCCTTAAATGTATTCTTGTAGATAACACAGCAGCTAGTAAATATTATTCATCATTTATATACCATTAAATATTAAATATTATTTATAATTTATATATCATTAAATATTATTTATAATTTATATACCTGTGACAAAGTATGTGATGATAGACAGACTTATGCATCTTGCCTTCCATTGTTCCAGATAGCTGTTAAAAGTTAAAAAGTGATTTTAAAACCATAGCTCTCAAACAAATCTCAGATTTTTTTTGTATTTATTGAATTTATTTCAAGTAATTTTTTTTCTAGAACTAGAAAGATATCAGCTAACAATCTCAACGCCTTTTGCTCTCCGAATTGTGTGCCTTTAGTGGAAGTTGGTATTGACTTTGAAGTAAACAAGAATGCAATATTTAAACCTACCAAAATAGAGAAATGTCGCTTACACGCTAAAATGTCCAAAAATGTTGGCCTTCTTAGAATATTTCCTAGTATAAGCACATCTTTGATTAGAGCATTCTTTCAGCCACCGATTGAAGGTAAAAAAAATAAAATTCCTCTAGTAATTCTATTCATTTACTCGATTTTCTGATAATTTACTTTCTTCTATATTTGTATATTGATAGTCCAAATACAGAAACAAAATTTCTTTTCAATTATTCGTTATTGATCTCATTTAATATAGGCGTAGTATTGGAAAGCTACGGAGCTGGAAACATCCCATCTAATCGTGAAGATCTGTTTTCGGAGATATCAGCGGCTGTTAAAAGAGGAATGATTGTAGTTAACATCACCCAATGCTTCAAAGGAGGTGTTGTTGCGGCCATGTACGAAACGGGAAAGGTTTAATTGGATACATACATATATTTCCACACGAAAAACTAACTAACTATTGTAATATTTTGAATTCTTTTCTCACAACTCATATTTTATTCCTCGATATATAACTATTGTCCAAAACACTATGATTTCAATATTAATATTAAACTATATATTCGTACAGTATATAAATTTCAATAACTAAACACGCTTAACAAAAAAGAAATATTGGAATAACATGAACCAACATTTTTTTTGTAAATTTTATTCTAAAACTGTTCCTTTATTCAGGAATATTAACATTTTTGTTCTAATAGATATAATTATTGTTTATAAAGGTAATTTGATACTGAATTACAGTTTTTATCAGAATGTGGAGTCGTGTCAGGTTACGATATGACACCAGAGGCTGCTCTCGCCAAACTATCTTACGTGCTGTCTAAAACAGAACTTACTTATCAACAAAAAGTTGATGTAAGTAATTATATCTTAGCACAGAAGCGGTCAATTATCATATATATAAATTCTTTTCAGAAATGTATAAGTACATATGATATAACAATACGACTGTTAAGATCGTGAAGGATTAATGCTCTTTTAAATATTTGTCTTTTGTGTAGTATTTAGACTCTTTCAAAAAACCTCTTACACAGTCATAATCAATTGTAATGCTCATGTACATATTATTTCTTTATCTTTCGCTTATCTGAATATCAAAGCATTTTTATCGAATAGTTTTACTACCAATTATGTGTTGACTATTGTTATTTTTAATATAGCAAGGTTTAACAAGAAGTCATTTTTTATAATAGTTACTTCCTATGAATGTTTTTGCTATTTACTTACTGATATAAACTTTTATTATCAGATGATGGTGAGAAATTTAAGAGGCGAATTGACAAAAACATCTTCAATATCTATCGAGGTAAGATATGAGGACCAATTAGACAATTAAACCTATAAAAGCTTTTTAAGTAGATTAGATTGAGACTTAACCTGTAGGTAAATATGAAAATTAGATTTACAAGAATTTAGGTACGATTGTTAGTACTTTCAAAGGATGGTAGAAACTAGCTGAGGTCTAGTTAATAGCTCGAATGTAGGCTAGCTCGACTGGGGAAGTAAAACCCTCTCACAGATTAATGGCTGCGGTTTCTCCGATGAATGGGAGAGTCGGTTGCCCTTTCCATATTCCCACAAAAAATCCTTTTCCCATCCTTTCCTTTTCCTTATCCACAATCAAGGTCGGCGACGCATAAGTTGCAGATGTCCATGGGCAACGGTGACTACTTTCCATCTGGTAGGCCGTCGGCTAATTAATTGCAGCTTTTAAAATTATAAAAAAAACATATATTACTTCAATATCATTATGATAATAATCATATTTTGGTAGGTATATGTCGATAAAATCAAAAGTAAATCATGTATTTAATTTCAGGATGACACACTCTTAGAAGCGTTGGCGTTAACGCTAAACATAGAATCACAAAATAAATTAGCTGAGGTGACAGAAAAAGTGTTTAATGCACTTTTGTTGTACGCGATAGGAAACAACGATATTGGCTCTGTCAAGATGATGCTAGGTAAGTTTATTTTATTTATTTATTGATACTTTTTGACACAAATAATAACCATAATGTTTATAAGAAGGTCTTATTGCTATTAACTTATTCAATCCTAAGTGAAATAAAAACAGGTTAATGAAAGAGATAATAGATAAATAATATCGGGATTGGCATAAAAAGTAGCCTAAGTTACTCCTTATTACATTAGCTACCTCCCATTACAAGTGTCGTTAAAAACGATTCAGCCATTTCGGAGATTAGCTGGAACAAACAGACAGACAGAGAAAAATTGTTAAAAATGTTATTTGGTGTATGTGTGTACCGCAAATATGAATGTAATAAAAAACCGTTATTTCAATATTACAAATGAGCATTCCAATTATATTTATGTGTGTAGCTATACATATACATATATATTATTTTGAATATTTCAGACATGGGAGCAAATATTAACACCAAAAACTCAGATGGCAGCACTGTATTACATGAAGCTGTTCTTAAAGGAAATATGCGTATTATAGAGTATTTGCTTGAAAATGGCGCTAAAGTTAATATTTGGACGAGGTAACATTGTATTCTAATGTGCTAATATATATAGGTATATATATATTTCTTTGTTTTATGTTAACGACTTAAATGAGTTTTCATATCTGACGCTTTGGTCTACAGAAAGGACTTAGGAACATATACGAAGATATTTTTCTGTAGAAATTTCTATATTTTTATGTTTTATACGTCTCATATTACGAGTTTTTGGTTTAACATTAATTTATTCTTCTAGATGTGGAGAGAGTCCTCTTTTAGCAGCAATTCATAAAGATAACATTTCTGTGATATATCTCTTACAAAAGTACGGAGCACGTCTTAATAGCGAAGATAGGAAGATTTTGATAGATATGTCTTCATTAGCAGCAAGATGTGGAGATCTCAAAAAACTTGAGACATTGAGAGCAGCGGGTTTAGATCTCAATTCGCTAGATGAGATAGGCCAGAATCTCTTGCATAAAGTTGGTAAATTCCTACATAATAATGGAAATTATTGATTACATCAAAATTTTTGCAATTTTTAAATGATTTCAGGCCGTTCTCTGTAATAATCCCGCGGTGGTCCGATATCTGTTATCGCAGGGAGTGGACAAAGAAACTAAAGATATACTTGGATTCACTCCGATGGATTGCGCGATTAAACTGGAACTAACCAATATTATTGATATGTTGAAATAAATATTTATTACATTATAAACTGTGGTTTAATTCCTATCACATAATAAACGTACATATTTAATAAGTAGGTGTGATAAAATTAAATATATCAGAGTTATGACTTTCCTTGGGCAATCAAATATCTTTTTATTAATTGGGAAAAAATACTTAATATAAAAATAATATTTTATAATATCAATGACGCTTTTACCTTTCATCGAAAGTTTTTAACATTGTCATATATTCCGCACACTAAATACATTTACCAAAATTTCGTGAAATTATATTAAACTTGTGTGACGCGACGATAATAAGTTGGTCTAATTTTTATATTGATAACATAATATCTTTACTATATATATTAATCATCAAGTACTTGAAAATATAAAGCAGGGTCAAGTTATAAAGTCGCGATCTTTGTGAGAAAATGTCATTTAGTATGAACCGGTTAAATCTGATGTATTATTGGAAAGTAGAGCAAAACTCAAACGTAGAGCGACGGAGTTAATTCAGTTTGTATCTAGGCTTCCGAGAGATATATTGTGTTAAGAGCATTCATGATTCACATTTAAATATGCAAAATGATAACTTATATTACGGTGAAAATCAAAACGGTGAAAACAATATAAATATGAATAACGTTAGTCAGAAAATCGAGGCGAAAGTGAAAAAGGCTAGGAGTTTCGTTGAATTGTCGATATTAAACACGTCGAATTCAGTGAAGAGTTTGGGGAGAAATGAGAGACGTGTTTTAGTTTTATATACCGGCGGTACTATTGGGATGGTGAAAAATAAAGATGGAGGTGATTAAGAAATTATTTTTGCCTTTTATGGCCTTTTTAATTTGTATATCGCCAAGGTCTTCTAGATAATGTTTGACATAAGATATTCCGCTGTTTATTTTTAAATTACGAGCACGTGTCATTTAGGTACTAATTCATGAGAGTTGGCTTGTTCAGATATTTGATGTTTAAAACTGTATCCTTTTATAGGGTTACGGTTAAAACAAGAAATACTATCTACATGAGACCTTGTTTCAAATTTTACTCCTAACTGGCAAATGGTTAAATTAAATGCATGAAATTGAATATGATGAGATTGTTCTTGATGGAGCCATAACGACATAAAATTATCTTAGGATCCAGATTTTAATATGCATCATCTCTATTTCAAGTGCCACCTGTAGAATTAAACGCCGATAAATTAGGATAATGCGGTAGATTGTTATTTTAAGCTAGAAATTAAATTTGCAACTTAACTACCACTATATTAAATTTTCATCACATAAAATTTAAGTACTAGTTGAAGTAATACCACAAACGACGTATCTCAACACTATATTGCTGATATATTCATTATTATATATTAATGCAAAATTAGAATATTCATGTATTGGTCAAATTAATATAATTTTTAAATTCATAAAGTTTAAAGGTTACGTATTTCAAGTGTTGATCTAATCGGGAGGTCAATAGATATTGACCCTTGTAATTTTTATTTAACTATTCGTCAATATGTACGTGGGCGGGTCATGTGCGAAGAATTTTTCTTTTGTACTATATCGTCAGTTATATTGGAAAGTTAAAATATATAAGTAAATTATATGGAGGCGAGAGAACTAAGATTCTTAATGGAAATATCTCAAGTAAAAGTATGCAATAAAGTAAAGCACTTATTGATTAAATTAATAATGTAATAAAGATAAGGAAAATACGATTGTTGTAATGATTTATTATTTATTTATGGTAATATATTTATTTTCTGTTATATTTTATACATTGACTATCAGAAATTGATATGAAAATTTGTTTTAAAGATGGTGATTACTCGGGATTTTTAACATACAAATATAATGTTTAAGTCATGGAGGTAGAAAGATATAAAAAATAATATTTGAAAGTTTCAAATATACAAAACATTTTAAATAAAATTAGAATATAAATTATATGAATAGAGTTAGATTTAAGGAACAATTAATCATTGTGGTTAAATTATTCTAACTAAACTCGAGTTTTACTAGAATTTCTTTGATTATTTGGCGTTTTAATTTTTTTTTCAGTTCTGGTGCCACAAAAAGGTGCTTTTGAAAATCTCATTCGAGGGTACCCACAACTTCATGATATCATGTCTTGGCGTCAAAGACTAAGCGAACCAAATTTTGACACTTCCTTTCTTGTGTTGCCAGGTTAATTTATTTACAATCAAATAAATATTTAATTGGATAAAATTTAAAATATTATGTTACTAGTTTGTTTAATTTACAGAGGCTAAAGAATTGGATATGAGAATTTCTTATAAAATAATAGAGTACGAAAATTTACTGGATTCTTCGAACATGACTGAGCAGGAATGGATTAGAATAGCTGAAGACATAATGGTAAAATTGTGAGAAAAATATATTGTTCTAAAGATACAAACTCTTAATTATTCTAAAACTATTTATATATTTTTCTTAGAAGTGAGAAACTACATATTAATGATAAATCTAAATGAATTTGAACTTTCGATTTATTATCAATAGGAACAATTTCCCATAAACCTGTTAAGTCGATTATGTATTATAATTATTTTTTTAGAAACACTATGAAGAGTATGATGGTTTCGTAGTTCTTCACGGTACTGACACACTGTCATACACAGCTTCTGCCTTATCGTTTATGTTCGAAAATATTGGTAAGGGCATTGTACTCACTGGCTCACAGGTAATAGAAAAATATACATTTATTATTATATATAACGCGGACCACTTTAAAGTTATGTTTTGTCAATAGATTCCAATATTTGAACCGAGGAGTGACGGGTCAGATAACTTGGTGTCATCTTTGCTCATAGCCGGTGGACTGAACATACCAGAAGTCACTGTGTTCTTTGGAAATAAACTTTATAGAGGAAATAGGTTTGTTCTCATATTTAGTAATATAATGTAAGTTGGGAAGTATAATCAAGACTAGCAGTTCTCATCAGAACATCTCTCTGAGATTATCCTAGTAATAGTATCCTGGTTACTTTGAGGTTTTCCAAAGGTGCTTCAAAATTGTTCCTTAGCTTCTCCTACGATAGGTGATGTCTGGGTGGCTGGAAGTGAGTTTCCAAACAGACTTTTGCAGCATTAGAGATGGAGTGGTTTGATGAAACTATTAGAATTTGATCGTCTGACTAAAACAGTCAACGCACAAAATGAGATAGAACTTATGTCCTATTTATCTAGGTTGTAAATTTTTAAGATACTCGTAAAAATTATCACATTTTTATTTACTTCGACGTATCTTTTTATAATTATTTGATAGTAGATAAAAGTGATGATTAATTTGCATTGTACAACGGTTACCTTGAGGTCATGTTATCACATGTTGGAGGCGCGGTCTTCGGGGTTTTTCCGATAAATTGTCGTAATATATTTACATAGTGCAGTGTTAATATGGAATATCTACAAGTCGTGATGCATGATATGTATACACGAGCTATTTGCGAATTACAGATATTATTGTATTAATAAATATCAATATAAGATTTATTTATGTATTAAAAAAAAGGAAATATTTCTTGTATTATATATTTTGAATAAATTTATTTGAAAGATCTTTTTGTGAGCAATAATTTTATTTTATTTTAGCATATAAAAAGGGAATCATTAGTCAATTAGCTTTAAATATTCGCCTATAAGAAGTGCAGTCCTATACCGGTAGATTTTGAATATATTTATTACAACATATTGAAAATTACAACTTTTTTGAAAGAACAAATATTTAATGCATAAACATATGTAATCAGATATGTAAAGTGTTTTTTCCACTTCCAGAACAAGAAAAATATCAGTCAACAATTTATACGCATTTAACTCCCCGAATTGCGTGCCACTCGTCGAAGTTGGTATTGACTTTGAAGTAAACAAGAAAGCGATTTTCAAGCCTACCGTCATAGAGAGATGTCACTTACACGCAAAAATGTCCAAAAATGTTGGTCTTCTTAGAATATTCCCTAGTATAAGCGCGTCTGTGGTTAGAACTTTCTTTCAGCCGCCAATTGAAGGTATGTCAAATTTATTTTCATCCATATTTGTTGAAACAGTTGTAAAATCATGTTTTTTTTGCATTACAGGTGTGGTATTAGAAAGTTACGGTGCTGGGAACATACCATCTAATAGAGAGGATCTATTTTCGGAAATATCTGCAGCAGTGAAGAGAGGAATGATAGTTGTTAATATAACTCAATGCACAAGAGGCAGTGTCATTACTCCGATGTATGAAACTGGTAGAGTGAGTATAGACGTAGTTATTTATATAGTGAAATTTAAAAAATCAATAATAATTCTTGTGGATGGTTCCATAAAGTTAATAATAATCTATATATATAAAAATGAATTGCTGTTCGTTAGTCTCACTAAAACTCAAGAACGGCTGAACGGATTTATCTTATCTTAGTCTTGAAATGTTTGTGGAGGTTCAGGGAAGGTTTAAAAGCTGAAAAAAATTTCATCATTTCCATGAAAACCCTAAAAACAGCCCTTTTATATTTCCCATACAATTTTTTTTTTGACATAACTAACTAATATGTCAATAATTCTGTTCGATTGAAACAGGGAAAATTTAATAAATACCAATACCTGGTTAGAGTTCACCCGGTCAGCTATACATACATATATTACTAATGACGAAATTAACGCGGACGAAGATGCGGGCAACAATTAGTTTATAATAAAATCAAAACAGGTCTTATTAAATGAGTCCTTCCAACTAGTTCATTAGTCCATCCAACGTAAGTGGATTTTTAGCTGTATACAGATAACTATAGTTAGAATATTTTAATTTTCAGTTAATATCAGAATGCGGAGTGGTGTCAGGTTACGACATGACGCCAGAAGCTGCTCTCACTAAACTATCTTACGTGCTGTCCAAAACAGAACTTACTTACCAAGAAAAAGTTGACGTAAGTAATGATATCTTAAGAATTTAATAAACTGAATTCAATGACTAGTGTAAGCAACTAAAGTTTTATTCATTTACATGCAATAACTTATTTTACATGATGTATTTGAAAGGTAGTATGTAAAATTCTGATAGTATGTTGCTTTCGATACATTCATTGACATACATTTCTTTTTGTTACAATTTCTTTTTTGTTAGCGATGCCTAAGATACTGACTTTAACGAAAATAATAAAACGACATTAATTGCATAGAATTACTGCTTCTTATTTTTCGTTAAGACTTTCTCTTGAGTGGTTTTCTCTTAATAATAAAGTTAATGTATTTTTCAGATGATGGTGACGAACATAAGAGGAGAATTAACAAATACGTCATCTATTGCTATCGAGGTATACGAAATATTCCAGATGACCAAGTATTATTTATATTGTGATTGAGGTCAAAGGCGAATATTGTAATATGATAAAATATTCTTGCATCATGAAACATTACTCGTTGAGATTGTAAAGTATACTATTAATAATGAAGATAAAGAAATTTATACGGTCATTACTAAGCAAAACAAATAATAGTCATTTATATCTTATCTAGTTGTACAGTATTAAATTAATTTTAAATTTAATATCATCCTTTTTTCCTACAAATTACCATGTTTAGCTTTGACCTGTAAAATCAGAATAAAAACCGTAGAAAAGACAAAGTTTTTAGAGTCAGGAGGCATAAAATTCAACATTACCTTACGCTTTAAATTCACGGTTAAAGGTTTCTGTAAATTTAATGGTTATATTCTTCATTTTCTAAAAAATCATATTCTTTATAAATCAAATATAATAATACATATTATATATTTCAGGACAATACTCTCATAGATGCTCTAGCATCCAGTTTGAATATACAGTCACCAAAGAAATTAATAGAGGTGACAGAAAAAGTGTTCAGTGCTCTTTTGTTATACGCTATAGAACACGATGATCTCAGAGCGGTTAAGAAGATGTTGGGTAATAAAGTTTATTTATTGCAATTTTTTTATTGAACCTCTTTATATTCTTTGAAGTGACACTATAATAACATAAAATCAAACCATGTTGTTATGTTAGGTCATATAAATGGTTTTAAGTAAAATAGAACTTAATGTGTATTTTAGTTATACCAAAATATATACCTCAATAATATCTATTTTTAATTGAGACTCGGAACATAATTGTGCAATGATTTTCAGATATGGGTGCCGACGTAAACGCACAAAACTCAGAAGGCAAGACTGTTTTATATGAAGCCATTCTGAGAGGAAACATGCCTATTGTTGAGTATTTATTGAAGAGCGGAGCTAATGTCCATTTAAAAACAAGGCAAGATGATTGATAACAACTTAACTTTCAATCTATTTATAGTAAAGTAACAGAATATTTTATTGATATAAATTATAAACATAAATTATTAAAAAAAATACTAAGTTGTTCTAAGAATGTGAGAATTAAAATTTATTACACAATCTATGTATGTCGACGTGACAACAGTTTTATAAACTGTATTCAATTGATTGTAAAATATTTTTTGAATTCTTCAGATGTGGCGAAACACCTCTTTTAACAGCTATACATAAGGATGACCATACAATTATATCTCTTCTCCGGCAATGTGGGGCGCACCTCGCCAGCGTGGACACAAAGCCAGTTGCTGAAATGCTATCACTAGCAGCCAGGAGTGGTGTAGTTCATAAACTGGAGAGCTTAAGAGCCGCGGGTTCAGAACTAAATTTACCAGACGAGATCGGCCAGACACCCTTGCATAAGGTAATCTTAAAGCACTACTTAGTTGTGAATATTATTACCAATGAATGCCTACAAATATAACTATGCAAATTTATTGCATTATTTCAGGCCGTTCTCTGTAATAATCCCGCGGTGGTCCGATATCTATTATCGCAAGGAGTGGACAAAGAAACTAAAGACATACTTGGATTCACTCCGATGGATTGCGCGATTAAACTGGAACTAACCAATATTATTGATATGTTGAAATAAATATTTATTACATTATAAACTGTGGTTTAATTTCGCATGTATATAAGTTTAAAATAATCCAAAAGTATTTTTGAACTCTGGGCGTTTAATATTCGTTTAATTTTGAGCATTTAAGGTAAACGCATCAAGTTTTTATTATATTATTTCATTAATAAACATTTCTATTAGTTAAAATTTCTATACTGCTTAATATTTTGGGAATACTGTTTTCTTCTATTGGACAAGGTATATAAGCTTCACAATTTTGACCCTTCAATCCATTTAGAGCAGCTTCTTCGACAGTTGTAGCGTTTACGAATGCTGATACAAGTGTGTTACTGAAAAAAAAAACAATTCAACGTTCAAAAAGGTTATTATGTAAAGTTTTTACACTAAATTGCTATTTGATTACTTTTTATTTGTATTCAACTGAGGTTTATCTGGCTAATGTTTCATTATATCATTTGGTTCTTATCGTAATTTATTATATGGCCTATTTTTAACCAAGCATAACTGACTAAAATGGATCTTAATTAAAATTTCTTGTCATTAAACAATATTATATATTATGTTAATAATATTCTTACCTCATGATTTCTTTCAAGGTTTTTAAATCCTCTGGCCTCTGGGTGTTTTGATTTATCCAACATGCTATTCTCTCTGGACATCTTCGACTATTCGCTACTAGTTTTTCAGAGATATCGTTCGCTAAATGAATCAAACTTTCATCTGATACTAAAAAATATTAAAATGTAATTCAAACTTTTTACTAACAAAAATGTTTGTTCCGAAGAGGATGGTTGCGAAATTCGCATTTTGAATATATTTGAATGAAAAAAATGTCAGTTGTATAGAGGACTTCAAAAATTTTCGGGTTACAAAATAAAATTTTCAGTGTCCATAGAAATGCTATTATAGGACAGGGCCAAAGAAACAGCCGTAAGTATCGTAGTTGTTATTTATTAAAAAAATATTATTTAAATCATTTTTACACAAAGTAAAATTCTGGTCATCAACAGATCACGGTAAAGACAGTTCCGTCGTTGTTTGTGAAATTTTATTCTAGTGAAAATATTTTAACGTACATTTTCAGAAGAAGAACGACGAATGTGTTATTTATAAAAGCTATTGGTCTCGCAGGTCATGGAGCAAATGTACCTGGTAGAGATATTCATTGACAAAGTAACAATCTTCGCATCTGAGGAGGATGAAAAGAGTGGAGCTAATAAAAATCTAATTGTCAAAATAAAATTTGGTCCAAAAATACAATTCATTATAAAGGAAGGCCAGTTGGCTGTTAAGGAGGAAAACCAAGATGATATTATTGAATGTGATGAAAGTGGGCGACGTAAATGGACACGAACAATCAGAGTAGGAAAATCTTATTTATTCCCTTCCTATCCAGATACATTACTTATGATACTTAGTAAGTTTCCTCTTGAAATCGAAGTTTGGAATGATGATGAAAATGAGGTTGAAATATTTGTTGGAATTGGTACAATGCATTGGGAAACTCAATTCTTTCATATGCTAAAAGAAACTGCTGAAGCTTGTAAAATACATGAACCTCTAAGCATTAAACAAGTAACTCCGTTATTTGCAGAATGTTGTTGTAAGCAAGTCGGTGATATCTCATTTATTCTTAGATTAAGTGCTTTAGGAGATAGTATTATTACTGAATTTCAACAACCAATGAAAGATCCCGACACATTTGTTTTTAGAACAAATAAAGCGCCAAGTATGTTCCAATGTAAAAGAATTGAAGGTGATGATCCCAACTTTTGTATGGTTGGCAGTCTATATGAAACTACAACATTAGAAGATCCGACTGTTGTTGATAATGCACAACAAAAGATTGAGATTTGCACTGAGTTGCAAAGTTGTGGAGTAGGACAAAAGGATGTCAATTATACTTGTAAGCATGATGGCGATGACCAAGGACCACCGAAAAAGAAATATCCAATTGACAAAATAAGAATAGGTGACATAACAGGTCCGTGCGGTAACGCAAATTGTCCATTGGCACATAAAGTTAAAACTTATATTAGAAATTTAGACACATACAAAAAGGAAGCAGAAGGCAAAGTAACTGAAATGAAAGGTGACACTACAAGAAAAATATGCGGTACTTGTGACTGTAAAGATGATCGATGGCATCGGGAATTATGTCCTGAAATGTCAAATAAGCAAGAAGAAGGAAAGAAAACCGAATGTTCTGGTTGTGGTGGTATAGTAAACCAAGGTGAGACTTGTGAAGATAATAAAAATAAAATGTTTGGAACTGGTTTAACACCCAAGACAAGCAAAACGACAGTTGCATACGTGTTCAACGTGACCAAAGTTCCTGGTTTTAAGGAATCTCTTTATGGAAAAGAATACATCGCTGAAAGTGCTGTAACGAATTTTTGTTCTCCTGCTGGTCAAAGCACTATACCATTACAAAATATGAGTGGTTGTTGTTGTCAGAAGCCTGGTTGTCCATCGACTCAGGAAAGGAAGTTAATAGAAGATGCCAAATCAAAATCAGAAAACGTTGCAGCTAGCCGAACTCCTGGAAATCAGCCAGTAGTATGTAACGTGGAAATAAAGGAACCAAAGAAAAATTTTTCAGTCTATAACTGCTTTGAACTTCCAGATGAAAGAGATTGTAAATGTAATCCTCCTAAGCCCTCTCCACCATGTAAAACTTTCGATTGTGATTGCATAATGGAAATGGCTAACATAGCAGCCAGAAAAACTCACCGACCCTACTGTCCTTCTTATAAGCACAAAAATAACTGTCCAGTTACAATGATGCAAGAAGAAGACTTGGAGAAAAAATTAGCTGAAGATGACGAATATGAAACTGAACCCCTTCCTTATGGACTTCCGCCTATAAAACTTGGGCCCTGTCCTGTAATAGGTAGACCCTGCTCTGTTCCTGATGGCTTCGCAAGAATGTACAAGACTGCAGCATTACCCGCTCAGCCTCCCAGTTACAGTGACGCAGGAAAAGTTTGTTGTTCAAAAGAATATGAAAGGATTAAAAAGGCAATTAAAGACTATATGAGATATGAGAAGGATCACGATTATAGATGTGTAAATAAGTTTAACGTGGACACTGAAAGAAGATGCTGTGATAAAGAACAAAGATTATTATCTCTAATGGGTCGCGGTTGCTGTGGTTCTCACAAACTGGCCATTCAAGAGAAATTTAAAGAAGACAAGAAATAGTTTGAAACCAATGGATATTTTATTTTGTAACCCATTAGAGTACATAATAAGATCTAATAAAACTTATACAACATTTTTTGTTTCATTTTCATATCATAAGCCAATATATGTACAATATATTGTTTAGTAATTGTTTCTAATTCAGAAAAGCAAATAATTTTACGATGTTTCTGTTTAGAATTGAACACAGTTTAAAATGGGAGAAGACGAAGAAAGCGAAAAAAAGAAGAAAAAAAAGAATGCTTCTAAATATAACTACACGTTCGGCGATATACATCCAGGTGTTTTTTAATACTATTATTTAACGGTCTTATCAGAAAATATATATTTATAAAAATGTTTTTTATTCGTAATAGGTGTGGTAATTGGACACAAAACATGCAATCCCTTTTTAAAGCCCGGCTATCCAGTTCCTGCGGGGATGGGCTGGTTGTGGACTGCTACTGACGTGCCAGGAATGAAGGTACATAATTATTTTTTTTTAGATGTAAAATGTGTTGCAATAAAAAAAACTTTATTTTTAGCCTCGTCGTGGCTGGCAACCGGGAATTATTGGTAAGAGTGTTGCCAAAATAATGACATTTAAATGTGCGAGAGGTGGCCAAGACAAGGATAAGAGTAAAAAAAAGAAGAAGAAAGGCCAAACTGCGGGAGCTGATATGGGGGGAGGGGACTCTGAACCAGATGAACCGTTAGAACCAAAGCCTACACTTAAAGTACAAAGGAAAGGCGACGTTTTTACAATACAGGTAAGGACTATTCAAATAAACTTGTCATATACATTACGTTAGGTTCCAATGTAGGTGGCAAAGGTTGTCTTTTAACGCTGCTGGTTAGTAAGGTGAAAATGTTTTTTTAAAATTATTTTAGGTGAATCCCTTGAAAGATCTGACTGAAATTGGCCCAAACGAAGACCCCTACGTGGACTGCGATCCTATGGTTTTTAAGATTATAAAAAAACGGAGCCCCGAAGAGCAAGCCAAAGTTGAAGCAAGGAAAATGGTCAAGTTGAAAAGACAGCGAGACGCCGAGATCCGGAAAGCCTTAGCTGAAGCAGTGGAAGATATTTGCAAATGTGCTTATATGGACGTTTATTGTAACGATCTGTCAGCTATAGATAAAGTTATCGACAGCTGTCCAGCTTTTAAAGAACCAGAATGTGTTTGCCAAGAGGAATCTCTTAGTTCACTATCCAGTAATGCTACATGGGATATTGAATACACGCCCCCCTTTGGATGTTTTGATTTAGCTCCAAGAAAAAGAAAGAATTATATCCACGTAGAAACGCAGTATACTCCAGCAGATGCAGGTATAGTTGAGCCGCCAAAGATAAGATGCAAGAGATCCTGCGCGTCGATAAAACCGAAAAGGAGAACCAAAAAGATTTGCTGTTCCCCATGTTCTTGAAAGTTTTTTTTTAAATAATAGCTTGTGTTGTATTTAAAACTTAGACTTAAAAATAAACAATATAGTATTTCAAAATTTTAAATAGTGCTAATATACTTAGTACTCACCTCTCGAATTTCGATCCAAATTATGCCATCCAAACGTTTTATTTAGAATAGGTATAAAAAGTGTCGTGAAAACTACAATCAATCCACCGAGAGCAATTGCTATAGGATTGATGTTAATTTTGGGGAAATTCTAAAAAAAAAAGTAGTTATATTAATAGTTTTTACTGTATAATTTAGATATTATAGAATAATAATGTACCATTTCGTGAAATCCGAAGCCGGATAGTGCGTTGAGGGTCTTCTTAAAGGGTATCTTAACAAATGGAACAGAAAAGTCAAGGGCAACCTGAAAGAAAAATAGGTTAAAAAGTGATTCGAGTGTTTTGGACGATCCTTTAATTTTGACTGGGAATAAGGGTCTATTAGTCAGTAAAATGTATATAATTCGTATTTATCCATAATAAGTTATTTGTTTAAAAGTTTCTATATTAAATTTTATCCAAACATACCTAAACGAAATTAAACAAGTATATGGATCAGTAAATAAAAACGTTGATATTGCCACAAGAATAAACAATTCCAGTAAAAACGAACATATAGTGTAGAAAACATGTGAATAGGTGTTATATAATATTGACATTCAAACATATCAAAGGGGTAGGTATTACGTTCCAGTGGCGGCGTAAGGCGTGGGCGACGTGGACAACCGCCTACGGCCTCGCGGTACAAATCGCCTCGCGCCTCAAAAAATTATAAAGCGAGAATAAAAAATAAATATCTTGTTCTTCTTCTTCTTCTTCCTGGCAATTTCCCAGCTATAACCAGTGTCTGCCTTACATGTTGTGATTAGTTTTGGCTATTTGTTTTTACGACCGGTCGTCTGCCTGACATCAACCCTCTTTGGGAATCAGAATTAATTAAACCTATTTTAATAAGAATAGTGTGTTCAATATTTTAATAATATTTAGCGAATAAATAGATAGTGTTTAAGTATATTGATTGCCCCCGAACAGTGACGTTTTTTAATTGTTTTTGTTTTCTTTGTGATTTGTAATTACACCGGTACCTGTACCCGTCTATTTTACATAAAGTAAGAAATATTTAATTGGTAATAAGTACGTAATGCAGTAGTTACTTGTATATAAAATACGCTTTATAATATCTTTTGAAGGAAATCAAAGCTTTAAGGGTAAAAAACGTATCTACGTTTAAGTTTTTAAAACTAGCAGGTAGTAAGAGCTTCAAGTTGCAATAGAATAGGGCCTCGCGAAATCTGTCTTGCCCACATCAAATTTAGGTCTTGCCCCGCCACTGTTACGTTCAAAAGACTACTTAAATTTCATAAAATTATATTAATGGCTTTTATAAAAGTTGCGTTTTATGGACTTATGGAGAAGTAAAATTATGAACTCTATCAAATATTAAATAGGGTATCATTTACTTAATTTTTAATATTAATTCGGTCGATCGTTATGAAATATTGATATAGAGCTACAAATTCATCTAAACACAATTTTCAAAAGAAATCATGAAAGTATGTACCCGAGTATGTATGTATATATGTGTATTTAAAATATTTCATCAAATTATACACAAATTGTTTTTGTTAGCGATATTTATTATTCGGTTTCAACATGACTACGAGTAATAAGAATCGAGTTATCTTACTAATATATAACCTATATATTTACTATTTATTATATTATTAATCTTACAATTAACTACTATGAGTCGATATAAAAATATCTTTATGTATCTTTTTTTCCTAAATAAAGAAACCGACATCTTTTGAACAGAAGTAGGCCTAAAACGGACATGACTTTAGTGGCTGTATAAATATTAAAAGTGACTTTTTTACGCGTTTAGCGATAAAAGATTCCAGTGTGAATGAAGCCGTAGTTTAATAAAAAAATTATATATATCTTACATATTTCTTGAACTATACTCTGTCTTAAAAGAGACCATAAAAAATCGTTACAGTGTACTTTATAAATAAAATATTATACAAACCTCTACATTCTCATCTTCTAAATCAAATGTAAATGTTTTTGCTTGTCGTGGATCTTGCTTTATATCTCCACAGGTAACGTAAAATACACAAACTGACGAGACAATCACATATACCAATAATATTTCTGATTTAAAAATCATAATTTATTTTGAAATAAACTTGATTTTAAAATTAAAATAAATTTTTTAATGAATCTTATTATTTCCAAACGATATTTTTTTCTATCGTGTACTTGTCAAACCATACTGTGGACACGTTTGGCGCCTTTTTACGACGCATCAACAGAAATATGTAGGAAACTGAAAGGAAAAGTTTCCGCGTATTGTCACAGAAATTATAACAACTTAGACTCTAGTAGGCTATTGAAAATATAGACTTCTTAACGCTTAGAAGGTATTAAAAGGATTGCAACTTATTTGTGATTTTTTTGAAGGCAAAAATCTAAATGAAATTTGTATATGAATATTCACCTTAAATATGACCTGTAGACCTTTAATGATACAAAGATATTTTCCACTTAGGTACCTATATATAAATATTATTCAATCATAAATTTAAAGTAAGTATTTATTTTTTTTCTCTTTCTCAATTATGTATTAATGAATTCACATTAGATTACGTTGAAAAAAATCCCGTTAAACAAGAAATTATTAGTGCTAACAATAAAATAGAAATCCCATAAAGAATTTAATTTAAAATGTATGTATGTAATGTATGTAGGCTCCTTGTATTCTATGTAATCATGTCTAGTACATACAAAGCACTACGCAGACCAATTTAAAACATTTCACGCGACAAGATCAACATGATGTCTCATTTTAAATAAATTACGTCAATTATAGCGTAAAGTATTTCTGTTTTTGTTGGATTTTTTCACCAAATTTAAAATACTAATGGATTGACTAATAACTAATATATTTATAGTCAAAACTTTAAATATTTGACGACAATTAAATAAATATATATTCTATTTTCAATAAAAATACACAATTATGTCTTGGTTTTTACTCAAATCTTACAAAATATATAAATCTCACTATTGAGCTTGAGTGGTTTTTGAATTGTCAGTTACCGTAAAAACAATTCGAGTGTGCATGAAGTTATAACATTAAATAAAAAAAATATATGAAAATTCTAAATGTACATACGTACAGTAATAAGAATTATAAAAATTGTTGCTTGTTCTAATACATAAGCTTAATATTATTTAAAGCATCCAGATTATCAAAATATGTTATACCACACTTGTTCCACAGTATTATTTTCCCGTATCAAGAAATTTTAAATAAATCGTCCTGTTACGTTATGAGTAATAAATCATTTATGTATGTTTTTGAAAAATATATTCAATTTAATAAATTTTCAATATTTTTCTACCTTTATAGTTATCACAAAGTTTGAGGGACATTTTATGTAATTTTTCGTAAAAGTTTTTAAGAACGTATTTAGTTTAGGAGTTTCAGCTTGTAGCGGGTGTCAGGTACAACTTTTTAACTTCTTTTGTTGGACACGGTAATTGACAAGTAAAAATTATATGCTAGCTTCATAGCTTTGAATATTGATATTGAATTAATATCTAATGAGGATGTAATTTAAACTATAATAATAAAGTAATGCGTAATGGTTGAGGTTTAGAGAATTTTTATAAATTGAATTTAAATGAAATTGATACAATGAATCGTGGTTGGATGTTAAATTTATAAATTCTCAAAAACGACTATGCTATTAACTTAACAGGCAATTCCAACATCCCTTGAAACTTAAATGGTATAAACTAATTCCTTGCTCCTGGTTGTTTAAAACTTAGCAAATTATGACTAAGTAATCCGTCGTCTTTGCCTTGGATGACAATAGTGAATAAATTAAAATTTTGTAAGATTTTCATAAGTATGTATCTTAAAAAAATATAGTCAACTCGTTCTCCCACTATCACGATTGTTTTATTAACCGAAACTTCACGTAATTTACAGTAATAATAATTTACATAAACATACTAATATGTTAAAAAAAAGCGTATTAAAAATACTACTCTCCTTCTATTTTTTCTCCAGTTTTTGTTAACATCAAGAAAATAAAAGTAATAAATATTCAACGATGATTATTTTTAAAATAAGCGACGTTTCCCCCCATGAAATTTTAATCGATTCCATTAACACTAATAGAAGACGTTTTCATAACGCCATGCAATATTTTCCTCATACGATAGCATCTTCCATCGTGACGTAAGGTAAAAGTGTTGTGTAACCATATGACAATGGTGTTTCCCCATGCGATTGTTCCGAGGCAAGCTTTGGAACGTTTTGTATAAAGTATTGAGACTGGGATGGTATGCGACAGTACCATTCAAGAGACCAAGATGTTGAAGATAGCAGTTTTTTTGTTCATCGCTAGCGGATGCGCCACCGCTAATTACAGAAATGATGGGTAAGCACTGTTCTTTATTCTTTATTATATACAAAGGCATCTGATGTGGAGGTCATTGCTCTATGCAAAATATTGCAGGTTTGTTCCCAGTCCAACTTACCAAAGGACCGAAGATCAACTCTCAGAACCGTCTGCAAGGGTCGAGCAAAGTAGAGACGAAGATAGGCCGGATAGGACTCAGAGATTTGGGATATCTTCTTATGGAAGTACGGTGAGGGCATCGCTTGATTTTAAAGTGTAAAATTTTCTTCCTACATTCTAAAATTATATTTCTTTCTCAGGGTTCCTTTGGAGGTTCAGCGCCAGGAATATATTCACCTGTAAAAATTGATTTAGGAGGAGTTCTCATTGGATCTATTCTAGGCTTTGGAGCTGTAATAATTCTACCGAAGCTAATTCATGCTTTCTCCTATGGTTATGGAGGATACGGAAGAAGTGAGTAGACATGAATATTTTCTTATTCGTGTTTGTTTTTTAAAATAATAATTAATGTATTGCTTGCAAACAGGCGCCGACACAGATTTGAATCAAGTATCGGATATGATAAGTCGATTGGACGAATCCCTTACGCGTTACAACATAGATTCATCTTCGTGTATGCAACGACTTGCTTGCTCCTACGTCCAACTCGCAAATGAGAACATGTTGACTGGCAATGCAACTGACTTCGATGGAATGTTGGCTAATTTATCAAGGTATGCTGTGTAAATAAAATGAAATTTGACAAAATGTATAAGTTATATAGTCTATAATTATCTATTTTACTTTCAGTAATTCGTTAGTTCGTCGTATGTTAGATGGGACATCGATCTACGAAGCGATCTCAGCCGGCAAGTCTTTGGACACCGATTGTCAGACACTCTACCCTAAATGTAAAATAGACAAAAAAACAGTCGTAAAAATGATCACACAATTGGTGCCTTAAGGTGTTATAAATATTTAGGTTTAATAAAACGGCCAGTTGTAGGTTATAATCACAGAATTATATTTTATTACGATATATTAAATTTTATTGCCTTTCATTTCTACCTAAACTCGTATTTTTATATATTTATACAGGGTGACTGGTGAATTAATATCAATATTTAATGGTAAGTGGAGAGATATTTTAAGATGATGAGTATACTATCTCATTAAATGTACACTCTTTACTTAAAGACCTCCAAATTATAAAAAGCGAGGTTGACAAAGACGACGGAAAATGCGGAAGACCTTTAAAGAAAGACCGTTTGATTGCTGGTTAAAGTGCACTTTCCTAAGTGTATACAATAAAAAGCTAAGAGGTTGGTACACCTGTACTCAATGCTGATTTGGTTTCAACTGCATATTGCAACACTGTTTTTACATGGCAATACAAGGACTCCTAATGTTTTGTGTCAAAAATTCAAATATCCCGCGCATACGAAGTCCAGGTGGATTTTACACAGTTCAAACCTGATTTAAAGCGCAGGATCCCTAACCTAGATAGACTAGGTCCCATTTATTACGAGTGAATCAATAACTATTCGCATGTAACGAGATGCATTACGCCTGCGTTACGTCAAGGTGAAATTAGGACAACTTATTTAACCTGACCTACATAGATTAGATAAAATTCGATATTTTCTACGACTCCTAAATTTAGGTTCATTAAAAACTGGTCCCAACATCGCCGACAATTAAATTTTTTTTTTAGCAAGTAGCAAGATTTGTTAAATTATTCTTTCGCTTTAGACGACTACAAAAAACTAACAAAGTGTATATTTAAATGAAACTAATATTTTTCTGATTTACTACGCGATTTTTTTTAATTATAAACTACACACTCCCGACGTTTGTTACTTTATAGCAACCGTGATCAAGGGCCTACATCTCTGCCCGTAGGCGGGCAAATATTAGTTTAATTTCATTGAATGCTCGCGAAAATCTTAGACATCATTACAGTGTATATTACTAAAATATTTACTGAGCAGAACAGCAAAAATCTTCGCCTACGCGTAAAGTTAGAAATAAAAACATAAAGATTTAGATAATATAAGGGTAAATAAATAAAACACATGGATACAAATTTAACAATATTATTTATTAAGTCAACGCCAACCTAAATGATATGTCCGGCTACTCAATACCCGAAGACCGATGTTTCATATATTCTGAATACCCGATGTATTAATACTAACTGATACATTGAAATTTCTTACAATAATTGATTACCTTCAAATAGACATTCAAAATTTTATAAGACTTAGACCAGCCACTTGTATGTAATTTGTGACTGTAATAATGTACCATTGTTAATACAACAGAATATTTTGAGCAGATAATATTGTACTTTAATTACTATATTTTTTTGGATACATAGTAGGAATTAATTAATTATTAATCTTAAGTTAAATCCTAAGATTCATCTTTCCTTTACACTGCGCTTATATTACAAAGCAGTTTGAATTAGGAATTTTATACTATTTTTAAATGTTTTACTTTTAAATTATTATTATGACTATTTTTTATTTATTGTAGAATGGTTGAAAATGTTTAATATTGCCAGTAAAAGCACAAGTTCCTAATTAGGGTAATTAACTGGTATTGTTTAAAATGTCTATATTTAAATGCATGCTTTAAATTACATTGTGATGTAAAAATTTTATATATAATGAAATCTATACATAGTGGCACAAGAGACATCATAAAAAGCCAGACTTACTCCATAAAATCCATTGCAATATCAATTTAAAATCATATTATGGCAACACTATATAGTGTTAAATGTACACAATAAAATTCCATTGTTGGTTACACAATAATTCTAGCAGGAAATTTGATATAAAATAAAATTGCATGAATTCTTCATGTAAAGAATACCGCCAACGAATACCTAAAACACTATCGCTTGAATTTTTTTTTTAAATACACGTTCAGCACAAGCAACAGTCTTATATAGAAGGTATTGTCTCAAATTTCATCATTGACTTACTTTAGACCCATTTGAAACGTCGCAAAACAACTGGCTTAGAATAGAAATACTTAATAAGGTCTCCCTTAAAGAAAAAACTACAAAAATGTTACACAATATAATGGCTAAGCCGTAAGGCATTTTCGCAACGCGGCATCAAATGTCGCTTTTGGACTGTATGTAAAAACTACGCACTTGTGAAGGGCTCTAAAGACACTTATGGCCTACAATTAAGATGTTCTACATGTCAATGACATTTTTAATGATGCCGGTACTACCCGTTCCTTTTTGGGGTCAAAACCCCGTTAGGTCCAAACTTATTATTGACACATCATACTCAGGAGTGAATGGGCGTAGGCCATGGGTTTCACGTCGGGATGAGGCTGAAAATTATTGAATATTATTTAAGATTTCCTATAATAAAATTGATTCTTTCCAAAGATTATAGTGAGACAATGGCAATAATTAACTTAGTCTTCACAAAATATAGTATTCATTAAGAAATATAATACTATTGAAGGTAATTAAGTTGATTTTTCTGAAAAACAATGAATATATCGATTATATATTTACCACAGCCTCATATGATGTGAAGTTTGGTTTCAGGTCCTTGCCTTTCATTGTTATGAAAGCACCAAGATTGCCCATAGTGTCACTGGAAATTTTTTAATATCCAATAAATATTTATATACTCATTAATTCATTACAATTCCTATTTTTAATATCATCACTTGTATTGCTCTAACAAAAATACTTTAGTTAAAGGAAGGCTCAGTCAATATAGATACTAATAATAATAGAATAATAACAGTTACATTTAGTCAAATAATAAGAACTACTTCAGTTTATAAATAAAATCTACATTTGTCATAACACTGCAAAGACACAATTATAAAGAAAAAGTAGGATATAATATAGAAAAAATTAAATAAAATCTATCAATACTTACCAGTAATTAGGTGCTGAGAAAACGGTGATGCATTTCCCATTGTGGGCAACTTCATAACCATCGTTTTTCACCTCATGACTGCGTATTATGTAGTCCAAGTTGTTTGTCTTCAGGAAGTTTTCAGTAACATCCGGTCCAAACTGACATCCAACTCCTCTACGGGAAGGAGCCCTACCCAATGCTGGTTGAGGGTCGGACCATAGCAACTCACACATCAAACCTGAATAAAGATTTAAATTGTAATTAATAGATTTAAAATAGTATTCAATCAAACTGTATCAAATTAGTTGTGTGTGCTTAGTTATATAATAAACCTAAACCTACATTATATTATTAAGTAAGTATAGAGCAAGTATAATTAATACAAAACAAGTTTATTAATTAGTCATGGATTTTTTAAGTATACATAATTATCAAAATTAGTTACCTTGTTCAGGAGGCTGTTTATTTCGATCCAGCTGCCTTATTTCATCTAGAGTGACATCATTCTTAGAGAATAGCCCACCATGCATGACTAAAACTTTGTTGTTAATACAATGAGCTAGCGGTAGCCAGTTGTATACTTCTGTGAATAGATCTGCCATCTGAGAAGTGTACTTGGAAGATACTTCACCGCGGAAGCCATACACTCTGTTCATATCTAGGGTCTCATGATTACCTGGAAATAGATCATCAATGCATGAAAAAGTTCAAAAATTTTCAGATATAAATTTAAGATATTATTTCTTTTTAAATTTAGTTAGGTAGAGAGAGGAGCTTGGACAGTGGAGGTGAGCGTTTAACGCGCCTTAGAGAGCTCCTTAAACCAACACCTGGTTTCCAAGTCCCAGGCACTGTTGAAGCTCTTCTCCCTGCAATGGGATGGACCCGGCACCCGCATGGTGATTTCATTGGATGCTAAGAGGTTTCGTTTCTTCAAAAAACATCATAATTTTTATTGATGTAACATGCAACTTAACAATCATAAATACCTCGAGACATGTAGAAATGATCTGGATACAGCAGCTTGAAGCTGAACAATGTGAATATACATTCAACACTGAATGAGCCTCGGTCAACGAAATCCCCGTTGAACAAGTAAGGGTTTTTCTCAGACGGTACACCGTTCAGTTCAAAAATATTCATCAAATCATAGAATTGACCGTGAATATCTCCACAGACAGTAAACTTTTCCTCATCTTGGACCTTAATGTCAACGAGGGAAGGCTGTTTTTGCAGATAAGCTTTAATATCAATCAAGATCTGTGAAAACACGAGAAGATGTGCTTGAGAACATATAAGAACACATTAATCATAAATAACGTAGTATAACAATTAACCATTAGTTACTTTTTTACCTTATAAGCATATTTCTTGTGGAGTTTCTTTTGCTCTTTATAATATTTCATCAAGTCTTCAACAAACTTGAGAGTGACTTTTCCATCTTCAAGGCTCGGACCTTCATATTTATCTTCAATAGCTGCATAAGTTATTTGTATTAATAAACAAAATAACCATATTGACGATAAATTGTAAAAATCTTACTATATGTTTTTTTTAAGTTAATTCATAAAGTTAATAATATAACTCACTCATTGCATCTAAGTTGATAGTGTCGGCAATGTTAACTTCCTTCTTGTCCACAGATATGGCCTTTTCGAATGCCACCTTTTTGCATATTTTGTCGCAAGCCATAAATTTCATTTTTGCATCTTGATCGTTTGGTCTGACTTTGGTAACCTTTATTGTTAGAAAAATATTATCAGAATAGTAGCTTAACACAATTGATTTAGTTTGAAAAATAGCATGATGCATAAAAATATTGAAAGAAACAATAGTAACATAGTTTTATTTGTATAAAATACGCGATTTTAACTCAAGTAGTAAATCATACATACATATTCAAAATCCTTAAGTGCTAATTTGTATTTCCCTAGCGACATGTACGCCGCTGCCCGCCTGTAGTATGCCTTAGTGTATGACTTATCTATTTCTATAGCTTTTGATGCATCTGTCAGCGCATATCCGAAATTTTCCAATCGCAAATTAGCTATACTCCGATTGGCATAGCACGCCGCATTTCCAGGGTTCTTACTTATTGCTTTTGTATATAAGGTAATAGCACTGTCGTAGTTTTGCTCTGAAAAGGTTATTTGTCAATTTATGTGCATATATTCACTTGGATCGATACTATTGCGTTGCTGAACAATGCAACAAAATAATGTCCTATAACTAATCGGTTAAGGAGGAAATAATAAAGATTAATGAATTTATAGAATAACTTACTTTTAAAATATTCGTTTGCTTCATTTTTCAGTTTGTCGGCAGCCTCTATGTCTTCTTGGGACACGGGGTTAGAAATATCTTCATTTTTAGCCATAGCTCACAATTTTTGGATATTGATAATTAAAAACACTAAAATCTATATTCCGGTCTTATTCATAAGAGAAATAATGTGATTTCTCGGTTACATCCATTACATGCAATTCGCCAGGAAAATGAATTGATAGGTTCAAGAATGATTGACGAATGATTTTCTGAATGAGAGACCAATTAAAATGTTGCCAGGTTGATATGTGTCAGAGACATTGATCTTTATCTAATAAATTACACGTTTAGTTATTACATCGAGAAGGTGAAATATGGAATTAGAAATAGTTCAATGAGGGGTGAATACAAAAATAAATAACAGTACATATATAATCATAGTTTGATATAAAATTTAATAGTTATCAAAAAGTAGCAACAAAATATATTTTATCACATAAGTATTGAAGATTTACTAGTGAAAATAAAATTTACTAAGGAATTAATTATGTAGTGTTTATATATTGCAAAATTTATGAAGTGTGTAAATGGATAAAAAAATGATTTTGGCTTTATTTTCAAAATGTTTGAGGAAATCAGAAGTACCTAATTATTATTTTTGTCTCTTCCAAATTGACATATCTAAACAGTAATATATCTAAATATTGCAATATAAAATATACTTTAAAATTTTTATAGAGGACACTTATAGTAAAGGTTAATTGTTTTATGTAACATATTATCTAATACATCTGTCAAACACATTTATACACAAATATAAATAATTATTTTGGAACAAGACTGGCTACAAAAACAAAAAATCTTTTACATAAATCCCATTATATTTTTATTTATTTTATCCCACCATATTTCTTAGCAAATATTTCTTTATTTTGAATGTTATATCACAATTCAAAGTTGCTTCTAGTGATATATGCAAAGGTTATTCATTCGCGGTACATCAATCGAGATATTTTTTTTATAGACCAGCAAACTGGCGGTTGGTAAATTCGTCCAACAATATTAATAATTGCTATCTTTCCCTAATATTTACTTAACTAATGGAATTAGGATATTAAATGTCCAGGTCAGTAATAAAGACGATTTATGGTTTTTCATTCACTCCTATCGTTTCTGGTGTCGCGATACCTTGTTCATTGATCGTGATACTTTGATCGACACTTCTACTGTAATCTATTTAATTCTATATTTTAGACGTTACTCGTCTTATTCACGTATGGCAAAAAATATTGAAATTTATATTTTTCATTGTTACCTCCCCCTCCCGCTACCTCCTGTGCTGTGGGATATCCTAAAATTCGTTCATACACAATATGGACTCTAATGGAAATATAGCATAAAATCTAAAATTTTTATTGTTAACACCCACACTTGCAACCATTATTTTTTTGATAAGTTATTATAAAATTCGTTCATAAATAATTTCTTTATAAAATGTAGAAAATTCTTACCAAAACAGGAGCATGTAGGGGCTATATTTTAAAAATTTGAATTTTTATTGTTGACGCAATTGCAACAAAACTTGTAAAAGGAATTTTGTAAAATCAGTTCTTAGTTCATTTCCACTCATTGAATGGAATCTTCTTCTTCTACCTGGCAATTTCCCAGCTATAGCCAGGGTCTGATTTACATGTTGTGAATAGTTTTGGTTATTTATTTTTACGACCGGCCACCTGCCTGACATCAACCCTCTTTGGGAATCAGCATTCAGCATTAATCGATGATGTCTAAATACTCTTAGAAAGTACATATGACTCAGAAAAATCACATTGGTACTTGCCCGGGCCAGGATCAAGCCACTGGGCCATCACTGACTTTTACTAATTTGTTTTATAACTCACTATTTCCTTTGACGTCATCTTTTTATGAGCAGTTGTTTTACTTCCCATAGAAAAAAAGTCTACTTCAATTTTATAATAATATAAGTATGTAGTTTGTTGATATTGTACCTACACTATAAATTTGTATTGCAAATGGTCTCCCCTTTATTCAGGATTTCTGGAAGAGATCTCTTGATAGAGATAAGATATCCCTTGTACACATATATTATTACTAATTTACTGTATACTTTGTTGGTACAAAAATAAATGAATAAATAAAAATATTTTAAGTGTAATAGAAACAATTGATTATTGTGTAGTTTTTTGGCAACGAAATTAAGACAAATTACGAGACTACTTTAGACTTCCATGAGGAAAATAATACTTATGTATGAAATATACACTTTAGATATTTGTAGTAGGATATAAACAAGTGTGTTGCAATCATGTATGACCTCGATGCAAGTGGATTCTTTTTCTGATCATTGTTATTAACCAAAAATTTTTACATATTACTAAATTCGAAGGAGTAAAATTGCGTTGCAAATTGTAACCTTAATTGCATAATTGAAAACATGGAATTGAAGTAATGAAATTGTCAACAATAATCGTTGTACATCCAATACATTATAGAAAAGTAGTCTAAGTAACTAGCTAGCTATTGACAAAGACAACACTAGGTAGAAATGTTTAAGAAGTTGCTACGGTCTAAGTAAATTATTTCGTTCACGTAAAATTCAGACATTGCTATTTTAATACGGGGATTCATCACAGTTTTTGTAACATAAATAATAAAGTTCGTAACTATGTTTACAATCACATAATATATTTATTTTATCGATTTTGTAAAAAGCGCCATCTATACTTTATATTTTGCTTTTCTTATATTGCTTTATTTCAGCACATAGAGGGACCTTTATATTTGTGTTTATTGTATTGTGAAAATAGCATTCTTCTAGCCAGTAGGTACTTTTATTTATAAAACTAGTAGAGTTGTAAGCAAAATTAAAAAACTTTTATCAAATTTTGTCATTGTATATAGTGTACCATATACATATTTTATTTGATAACTATTCAACCTTTTATATAGCAGTGTAATTAGGTATATTCAAAGCATTATTCATCCTTCAATGGCTAACTTCACTTATTAGGTAATTTAAATTAAACTAATATTTTTCATATATACTACGCGTGCTTTATTTTTGTAAAAAAACACATACTCTCGATATTTCGGTTACTTTTCAGCAACCATGATCAAGTGCAGACGAGATGTGAATGTCTGTCAGTTGGTCCTGTTATTTATCGATTTCTTAACTAGATAATTAATTTATTTTTATAGTTAGCTTGAAAATTAATCTTTAAGTTTCAAAAATATTTATTGATAGATTCTTTCATTATTACAATTTCAAAGAATAAAGTATCTTGCGCCTTTGCTATCGAGTATAGACTTTGGCAATTTTAAATTTTTAATATCGGGTCAATTTAGTTTGAAAATCTTTCAATATCGAATGAAAAACGTTTTTTTTTATACTTTTGGATTTGTGTAGCTATTTGATAAATTTGATGTGATAAAAAAAATGGTTTTGTTTATAAATTTTCTAAAATGTATACTTATATTACTCCTGTTTAAAAATTAAACAAGAGGATCTTTTTTAACTATTACACATTAGGAAAGGAGTTAATTTAGTTTTGAGTTTATTTTTAATCAAATATCAAAATGAATCTTTAAGGGTAAGCCGATCGGAATAAAGTTTAAGACAGTGTCATTGCTTTTTGCACAAAGTGGCTTAGGGTTAGATAATTTCTTAATGTTGACTGAGAGACTTGTGTTATTATAATACTTTTTATTTTTTACGAACCAATGACTTAATAATAAGGAAGTAAATAATTGACAAAATTATCTATTTTGTTCTATTTATTTAAATTAAGTGTAATAAATTATAAGTTATATCATACAGTATAATTGATATGGTCTTTGGCTGCAGTGTTTTCTAAAGTAAGGTACATTAATAGCGATTTTAAATTAGAAAACTGTAAAGAAGTGAATTTTAGGAAGTATTTTTAAACTCTGATTCTAATATAAAAAGCGTAGAACACTGCAAACTAGGATTAAAATAATACTACTTCTGACTAAGTATGACGAATTAGGTTCTTCACAATCGTCGCTTTGTTCAACCCTTTCGAAGTAGGGTTGGTGGAGTTCTTGTCGACTGTTGATGTAGGCATTGATTTCTGAGTTTGATTGGTCTGTCATTGTTCTTGTACGACTCAGTTTCCAAGCGGCCACTGTGAAAAAATATATTGTTCATATAACTAATACTATTAATACAACCTCATAGAATATTTTGTATGTATTTTTTTAACTCACCAGCACGTTCATATTTGTTGATGTTAACACAACTGTATGCCAGAGAATAAGTAACGTAGTCCGTTTTCAATACATACAGTTCCATAGACACCGTGCCTGATTCTTAAAAAAGAGATGCTCATTGTTACGAGTAGTATATCCAGTGATCATTATGAGATTTGATATTCATTTTAATTTTTTTTACACCTGAGCCAACAAATTTATATGACACACACAACGTATGAATTAGGATAATGTAAGTTTACTAACCATTTCGTCCACGTATGGGTAGATTGACAATTAACTTCGCGCTTCCATCAGTTGAAATTAAAGTGGCATTGCCTTCGATAGTGTCCAATGTACCATTCACTACTTGCCAGTTAAGAACATCTACTACTCCTGTTTGCTCGTCTAAAGTGTATCTCGCACCGATACAGGTACCATTTTCGAACCGTTGAGGGTATTTTTCTATTTGGTACCATGTGCCGGTGTACTGGAATATTTTTTCAAATTAGTTACAAGCTTTCTAATAATAAAAATATTAATGATTTAAGAAATCTTACTTTCGCCGCATCAAAGTTTTGCACAACAGGTATATTTGGATCACATTGTCCGGGAAGAATAATCTGATCACCGCTCTGTTCTGGATAGTGGAAGCAGGCCTCATCACTTTGGCTAACAGGGATATAGAACTGCTGTACTAGGGTGTCGGTGCTATTAATAATAGATGCCATGGCTGATTCAGCTTCTGGTGTTAGCTGACGGTCCTTGCTGTGTTTTGCGCTCCATACTATACAAATAACAACCATTGATTATCATTTCAAATTACATAATATAATGTAATGTGTTCGATGTAATGAGAGAAAAACTCACCCCTTCTATAGCTACCGTTGACATTTTCACAGGAATACAATAGTGAATAGTTGTGATAGTCAGTTGTTAATACCCAGACGTCTGCAAAAAGACGTTTATATATTAAAGAAATATACATATAATAATTATTTAATGGAATCGTATATGTATTATGTAATGGAATCTAAACATCACGTGATTTACCATCAATGTTTCCATTGCTTAATATCCTTCTGATTCTGCCATCGTTACTTATTGTAACATTATTAACGGCCACTTGAGCTGAGATACCGAAAATATTTGTGTCTGTGACTTGGATCTGGTTACCATTAGCTCTAAAGTTAGAGCTAATGCAAGCTCCGGCGTCATTATCTGTTGGGTATCTTTGAATCTCATGCCACCATCCCAAATACTGAAACAAACAGTTTTGTAATTTTAATTTCAATTTTCTTGCTGTATTTTATGTTATAGCATCAGAACTAATACGCATAATAAGAATCTCACTCTCTGAGCATCGAAGCCTTGCATTCCAGTAATATTTTGACACTGTCCTCTAAACACGGCTGCTTTTGTTCTATCAAACTCAGGAATATAGAAGCAATCTTCGTCAGATTGACTAGTTGGTTGATAGTATTCCTCTCTGAGACCCTGGGTATCCTTAATTATGTTGTCGATGATTGGTATGGAATTGTTTGGTAATACTTTATCGCGACTGAGTTTCCAACTGCTCACTGAAGAGTTAATAATAATTTAAATTCCTTTTGTACAGCGAAATCTTAATCAACATACTTTCATTTATTAAATCAAACCTTATAAGATTTTGTACATAATCAAAGAGAGATCATATCTATGTAAAAATAAAAGTGATGAGGACTATTTTAAATTACCTTGTCGATTTCCGTCGCTTGTATTTCGACAGCTGTAAACGAGCGAGTAACTTGTGTAATCGGTTTCAAGCACGTAATAGTTGACAACGTTTATTACTACAACCAAAAAAAAAAAATTAACATATTATTATTTTAACAATAACTGAAAACCTATAAAAGTGATCATTAAAGCTGTAAAATTATATCATACTATAGAAATATATTCTCCTTGCTGTTGGTTAAGGTGAAAAAAAATATTGTTTTATTTGTCGAGTACAAAACAATGATTGTCATCTAGTATGTAGAAAAAAGAATGCTTAAAGAGAATGTAAAGTATGTGGAACTAACAATCATCCATGTTTGAATTACTATACTCTCCTATAATATCAATGAACGATCTTGCATGAAAAAAACTATTGAACCAATTACTAACCACCATTTGATAAGACAAAAGTTACTTCCAGAAGTCCACTGTTGTCATTTGAAGCGACAACAGCGGTTGCAGTTTGTACGTCCAACGTTCTGTTAACTACTTGGGTATTTAAAACATTAACCACGTTATTTCCAGCACTGTATTGAGCACGAGCGCATTCTCCAAATTGGAATGCTTGAGGATAACTAGCAATTTCGTACCATTTGCCGAGATACTGTAAAAAATTGTGACTTTATTATATAAGAAAAAGTGAACATTTATGCTTATCTGAAGGAAAATATTAATCTCCACTAACAGCTGTTGTATTGAAGTTCGGCTTAGCCCGAATTGTTTCATTGCATGGCCCTGGAAGTATAATTGATGAAGGCGGTTGTGGGAAGTCCGGGTAGTAGAAACAGCCTCGAGAAGTTTGATCCGTAACATCGTAATAGCCTTCGAAAAGTTCGCTAGTGTTGGACACGAGTTGATTGATACGGGTTATAGCAGCCGGCGACAAGCCCGACTTAGATCTGCTCAGCTTCCAACTGTAAACTGTAATTTAATAATATAAGTAACACAGTTGTGGTAATATAATTTTATTAAGATTAATCATTTACCTTGTTTGTGTGTAGAGTTTAGGTTCCTACAATTATGCAGTAAGGCGAAATCGTTGTAATCGACATCTAAAACTTGGAATCTTGTTGCGAAACGATCTGGAAATTAAATGTATTATAGATTAAGCAGGTTAATACAATTTTATATACTTAATTTTTTCATAAATTTTTCATCATACCTCCATTTTCGTTAGTGAGATTGACAGTTAGTATTCCGCGTCCGTCTGATGAAACGACAGCGTTTCCAAGTACGTTGACAATTCTCTCGTTGAATATCATACTCTTCCTCATATTTATGTTTTGGTTATTAACCTCAAAGTTACTATATACGCATTCACCATTTTGCAGTTCGGATGGGAATCGGGATATTTCGAACCACGTTCCTGCAAACTAAACAGAAAACAGGAAATTAATTTCAAAAAATGTTTGTTTTCATATGTCCTTTCTTTGTTCCTCTTTCGTAATGTTACAATAAATTTTGTGGTACTTTGAAAATACATATTATGCTTCACTTACAGAGCTTATATTGAAGTTATTGACGATATTCAGATTGTTTGCGCATTGGCCAGACTGTACTACAGGACCTCCATTATTGTCAGGATAGTAGAAGCAATTTTCATCTGAATGTCCGCGTGTATTATAGTACATTTCATTAAGAACTGGTACCGAGTTTATCACGTTGTTGATATTAGCTATTGATGCTTCTGATAAGAACTTGTTTCTGCTTAGCTTCCAGCTGCTCACTTAAAATATACATTTCAGTAGTATTAAACATACTTGTTATAAACTTTAAATAGATTTACCTTAGGTATTTAGTACAAACCTCTTCTGGATTCTTCGTCTACATTAACGCAAGAGTAAACTAACGCGTAACTGCTGTAATCAGTTGCTAACACCCAATATGGTGATCTGGTTGTTACTGCAAATTATATAAAAATATTAATATATTTCATTTAATTACAATATGGATAAAATAAAATACTACAAATAGTCATAAGGAATTCTCATATTTACAGTTAGTTCCAGCTACTGGGAAAGAGACCAACAACTTTGCTGATCCGTCGTTAGAGTCAATTACTGCAGATCCCCTTATTGTACTAAGTCTTTGGTCAACAACTTCTGTGTTGAAAACATCCACACCGATACTCGAAGCCTCGTAAGTAGCAGTCGGGCAAGTGCCATATTGGAATCTCACTGGGTAACTCGCTATGTCATACCAAAGTCCGAGGTACTATAAAATAATACATACATAATATGTTTTAGTTTCATTATCGTATATCTTTAAATGAATAATTCTTGTATATATATGTATATAAATATAATTAGAATCTCGGCATCGATTTTCATGAAATTCAGTATATTGGAGGTTTCGGGGGCGATAAATCGATCTAGATAGGAATAATTTTTAGAAAATGTCATTTCATGAAAAAAAAAAAATAACAAAAAGGAGGCGTTTAAAATCTGATTATTCCTGACATCTATTGGCGAATAATAATACTACTTTTTGCTTATTACTTTTACTAATTGCTTTAACGAAACCACAGCAGATGGCGTTGTTAAGTAACAGGAAGTCAATGAGTGTTTGTTTTGAGATTAGACTAAGAAATTAATTGTTGATTTAGATTGTTTTGAGTCTTCTTAACGTTATCACTTAAAAAATGCCTAAACAAAACAAAAACAAAACATAAAAAGAAATACTAATAATCCCTAAATAGCGTTCAAAGCTCGGTAACCTGATATTAACATGTAGTGAGAACAATTATTCAAAAATAATATTTACAGCTGTAGCGTTGAAATTTTGGACTACAGTAATATTTTCATCACAGCGACCTCTGAAGACTGGCGACTCTGGTCCAGGGGTGGGTAAATAGAAACAAGCCTCATCAGTCCTGTTTACTTTGTTAAAGTAGCGCTCATTCAGAACATCAATCTGACTTATTTTCTGATCGATTCTTGCAATCGCCGCCGGACTTAAAGTGTTGTTGCGGCTGAGTTTGAAAGTTGTTACTGAAAAATATAAAGTTATTTACATAAAAAGTTTATGAATAATCCTATGATTTCGTTATTGTTTGCATAATGTACTTTATTTACCTGTTCGACTGTTGTTTCCACTGTTACGACAACTATAAACTAAAGCGAAAGAAGTATAATCTGTGTCTAGGACCCAGTACGGAGCTGGTTCAGTTGCTGAGGACAGAAAAGAAAAACTCAATAATAAGTAATAATAATATAGGACTTTAAGCGTAAGTAGATTTTAGGACTTACTAGTAGGGAAATATACATTGAGTTTCGCACTGCCATCGTTGGACGCTACGACAGCCGTTCCATTGATTGTAAGAAGTGTTTGGTTAAGGACTTCCGTGTTGTATACGTCTACCGTACCATCGCTGTTTAGGGTGTAGTTGGCATCATTACATTCACCCAACTGATTTACTGTTGGGTACGATTCTATGAGGAGCCAACGTCCCAAATACTAAAAAGATATATTTGTTTTTTTTTGAAACAATTTTTAGAATACTTAAATCAGATTTTGTGTCAAATATAATTGATCGTTTTCATATATAAGATTTTCACGAGCAATATGTAATTTATGCAACACTATATTTTGCGGATTTCCCTTTTATATTTTTTAAACGACGATCCTATTACATTCATATAACTTGATTACAGGCAGATGATATGAGATAAGTTTATTTACAGCTACTCTTGTTTTTTCTCATTGCTATATTAATATCTTCGCGTAAGCTCTGCTAAATATTAAAAATAATTGACAGTCATTTTATAGTGTCCAACAATGATTAAGAAGTAATCGAATCTTTTGGTAAAATAAAACCAATAAACTACGTTTAATAAATACAATGAAAATAGTTTTATGAAAAAATAATTTTATTTGTTGTGGTTGAAACATATACAGGTATTTGCGTATTCAAATTGTTCAAATGGAAACACGTACATAATATAAATACATATTGAGGTTTTTGAAAAAGTGCTCTGTTTGATGTGATTATGAATATGTTTATTAAAAACTCACCCTGGCAGCTGCAAAGTTACTAACAACGGGTATACTTTCATCACATTGTCCTTCAAAAGTCACTGGTTTACCAGGCTCCGGTGTTGGTAAATAAAAGCATGCATTATTTGTTTGATTTATGTTCTCATAATATCGGTTTTCTAATACAGTGATGTTGGCCATAGCGTTGTTTATAGCCAATCGTGATTCATTGCTTAAAAACTTGTTACGGCTAAGCTTCCAGCTGAAAACTGTCGTTATAAAAGGTTACTTAAGTATCTTTTCAAGGTGAAGTAATTACATATCTGTTTTGCCATTAATTTGCCAAAGCCTTTATGATATTTCAAATAATTTTACCTTTTCGGAAATCATTCGTCAAATTAACACAACTGTATGCTAACGCATAATTTTGGTAGTCGGTACTTAAAACGATGAATGGTATTGTGATCACTGAAAAGAAATATATATTATTAGTTGAAATATCTTCATAAAAACATAAAAGTTGGCAAGAACCAATTGTATATTATGATATTTGGGACATTTTGCATGGAACGGAGTTTTTTTCTACGTTTTCCATTTATACAACCTGGTCGTATATATGTTTTTATAACATTGTAGAATCAAGGTCAAGTTTGGTAATTGGAATCAAGGTTAAGTTTTTGAGCAATAGTAAATTGAAATCATAAGTTTATAAGATTAATCCTTTCGTGTCAATTGAATATAACTGGTAGGGTGTACAGTTACCTAGTTGTAATCACTTTAGAATCGCTTAGTAAAAAAAAAGTGGTACTAATATTTCACCTTGTCCGCCAGAATTAAGGGTTATTGTTAAGTTTCCATTGGTTTCCTGATTTGAAGCAAATGTTACTGTGCTGTTAGTTACACCAAGTTCTTGGTTAAAAACATTTCTGGACAAGAGATTCAAAGTCCTAGCCGAAGTTACTGTGTAGTTGTGGCTGATACATTGTCCAGACTGTTGTTCTTTAGGATATGCTTCTATTTCATGCCAAACACCTTGGAACTAAAACAAAATATTAAGTTTTGTGAATTTATTCTTTATTAAAAAATGTAAAAAAAATTATTTCTTAGTTACCAAAGACATGTTGAAGTTTTGAATGCCCTGTACATTCTCACATTGTCCCGGGAACTCTACAACTACTCCTGCTTGAGGTTCAGGGTAGTAAAAACAGCCTTCTTTTGTTTGATCGCTCGGCCGATAATATTGTTCGTTAAGAACTGGAACATTGTTGACTATTCTATCGATTGCTGCTGATGCGTTGGCTGATAATTGCTTTGTTCTACTTAGCTTCCAGCTGCTCACTTAAAATATACATTTCAGTAGTATTAAACATGCTTGTTATAAACTTTAAATAGATTTGCCTTAGGTATTTAGTACAAACCTCTTCTGGATTCTTCGTCTACATTAACGCAAGAGTAAACTAAGGCGTAACTGTTGTAATCAGTTGCTAACACCCAATATGGTGTACTGGTTGTTACTGCAAATTATACAAAAATATTAATATATTTCATTTAATTACAATATGGATAAAATAAAATACAACAACAAGTCATAAGGAATTCTCATATTTACAGTTAGTTCCAGCTACTGGGAAAGAAACCAACAACTTTGCTGATCCGTCGTTAGAGTCAATTACTGCAGATCCCCTTATTGTACTAAGTCTTTGGTCAACAACTTCTGTGTTGAAAACATCCCACACCGATACTCGAAGCCTCGTAAGTAGCAGTCGGACACGAGCCATATTGGAATCTCACTGGGTAACGTGATAAGTCATACCAAAGTCCGAGGTACTATAAAATAATACATACATAATATGTTTTAGTTTCATTATCGTATATCTTTAAATGAATAATTCTTGTATATATATGTATATAAATATAATTAGAATCTCGGCATCGATTTTCATGAAATTCAGTATATTGGAGGTTTCGGGGGCGATAAATCGATCTAGATAGGAATAATTTTTAGAAAATGTCATTTCATGAAAAAAAAAAAATAACAAAAAGGAGGCGTTTAAAATCTGATTATTCCTGACATCTATTGGCGAATAATAATACTACTTTTTGCTTATTACTTTTACTAATTGCTTTAACGAAACCACAGCAGATGGCGTTGTTAAGTAACAGGAAGTCAATGAGTGTTTGTTTTGAGATTAGACTAAGAAATTAATTGTTGATTTAGATTGTTTTGAGTCTTCTTAACGTTATCACTTAAAAAATGCCTAAACAAAACAAAAACAAAACATAAAAAGAAATACTAATAATCCCTAAATAGCGTTCAAAGCTCGGTAACCTGATATTAACATGTAGTGAGAACAATTATTCAAAAATAATATTTACAGCTGTAGCGTTGAAATTTTGGACTACAGTAATATTTTCATCACAGCGACCTCTGAAGACTGGCGACTCTGGTCCAGGGGTGGGTAAATAGAAACAAGCCTCATCAGTCCTGTTTACTTTGTTAAAGTAGCGCTCATTCAGAACATCAATCTGACTTATTTTCTGATCGATTCTTGCAATCGCCGCCGGACTTAAAGTGTTGTTGCGGCTGAGTTTGAAAGTTGTTACTGAAAAATATAAAGTTATTTACATAAAAAGTTTATGAATAATCCTATGATTTCGTTATTGTTTGCATAATGTACTTTATTTACCTGTTCGACTGTTGTTTCCACTGTTACGACAACTATAAACTAAAGCGAAAGAAGTATAATCTGTGTCTAGGACCCAATACGGAGCTGGTTCAGTTGCTGAGGACAGAAAAGAAAAACTCAATAATAAGTAATAATAATATAGGACTTTAAGCGTAAGTAGATTTTAGGACTTACTAGTAGGGAAATATACATTGAGTTTCGCACTGCCATCGTTGGACGCTACGACAGCCGTTCCATTGATTGTAAGAAGTGTTTGGTTAAGGACTTCCGTGTTGTATACGTCTACCGTACCATCGCTGTTTAGGGTGTAGTTGGCATCATTACATTCACCCAACTGATTTACTGTTGGGTACGATTCTATGAGGAGCCAACGTCCCAAATACTAAAAAGATATATTTGTTTTTTTTTGAAACAATTTTTAGAATACTTAAATCAGATTTTGTGTCAAATATAATTGATCGTTTTCATATATAAGATTTTCACGAGCAATATGTAATTTATGCAACACTATATTTTGCGGATTTCCCTTTTATATTTTTTAAACGACGATCCTATTACATTCATATAACTTGATTACAGGCAGATGATATGAGATAAGTTTATTTACAGCTACTCTTGTTTTTTCTCATTGCTATATTAATATCTTCGCGTAAGCTCTGCTAAATATTAAAAATAATTGACAGTCCTTTTATAGTGTCCAACAATGATTAAGAAGTAATCGAATCTTTTGGTAAAATAAAACCAATAAACTACGTTTAATAAATACAATGAAAATAGTTTTATGAAAAAATAATTTTATTTGTTGTGGTTGAAACATATACAGGTATTTGCGTATTCAAATTGTTCAAATGGAAACACGTACATAATATAAATACATATTGAGGTTTTTGAAAAAGTGCTCTGTTTGATGTGATTATGAATATGTTTATTAAAAACTCACCCTGGCAGCTGCAAAGTTACTAACAACGGGTATACTTTCATCACATTGTCCTTCAAAAGTCACTGGTTTACCAGGCTCCGGTGTTGGTAAATAAAAGCATGCATTATTTGTTTGATTTATGTTCTCATAATATCGGTTTTCTAATACAGTGATGTTGGCCATAGCGTTGTTTATAGCCAATCGTGATTCATTGCTTAAAAACTTGTTACGGCTAAGCTTCCAGCTGAAAACTGTCGTTATAAAAGGTTACTTAAGTATCTTTTCAAGGTGAAGTAATTACATATCTGTTTTGCCATTAATTTGCCAAAGCCTTTATGATATTTCAAATAATTTTACCTTTTCGGAAATCATTCGTCAAATTAACACAACTGTATGCTAACGCATAATTTTGGTAGTCGGTACTTAAAACGATGAATGGTATTGTGATCACTGAAAAGAAATATATATTATTAGTTGAAATATCTTCATAAAAACATAAAAGTTGGCAAGAACCAATTGTATATTATGATATTTGGGACATTTTGCATGGAACGGAGTTTTTTTCTACGTTTTCCATTTATACAACCTGGTCGTATATATGTTTTTATAACATTGTAGAATCAAGGTCAAGTTTGGTAATTGGAATCAAGGTTAAGTTTTTGAGCAATAGTAAATTGAAATCATAAGTTTATAAGATTAATCCTTTCGTGTCAATTGAATATAACTGGTAGGGTGTACAGTTACCTAGTTGTAATCACTTTAGAATCGCTTAGTAAAAAAAGTGGTACTAATATTTCACCTTGTCCGCCAGAATTAAGGGTTATTGTTAAGTTTCCATTGGTTTCCTGATTTGAAGCAAATGTTACTGTGCTGTTAGTTACACCAAGTTCTTGGTTAAAAACATTTCTGGACAAGAGATTCAAAGTCCTAGCCGAAGTTACTGTGTAGTTGTGGCTGATACATTGTCCAGACTGTTGTTCTTTAGGATATGCTTCTATTTCATGCCAAACACCTTGGAACTAAAACAAAATATTAAGTTTTGTGAATTTATTCTTTATTAAAAAATGTAAAAAAATTATTTCTTAGTTACCAAAGACATGTTGAAGTTTTGAATGCCCTGTACATTCTCACATTGTCCCGGGAACTCTACAACTACTCCTGCTTGAGGTTCAGGGTAATAAAAACAGCCTTCTTTTGTTTGATCGTTCTGCACATAATATTGTTCGTTAAGAACTGGAACATTGTTGACTATTCTATCGATTGCTGCTGATGCGTTGGCTGATAATTGCTTTGTTCTACTTAATTTCCACGACAACACTGTAAATATTTATTTAATAAATAAGTTTACAGATTTCCGTTTTATTAGAAATAAGTGAAACATTTTTGAAAAACTAGTACTATACCTTGGCGTCTTTCATCATCTATATTGATACAAGTGTATACAAGGGCGTAAGAGGAGTAATCCGTATCAAGTACCCAGTAAGGTGATTCAAGAAATCCTGTAAAGAAATTTACATTAATATTATTATTGTTTGGTTTTTGGGTTCTACTAAAGATGAAGAGAAGCTGATAAATTAGTTACTAGAAATTTACCGTTTCCAGCTGGGATTGTTACAATTAGCTTCGCACTCCCATCATTCGACGCTAGTCTACCAGATAAATTAATAGTGTCTAATGTTTGATTAATTACTTGGGTGTTTAAAACATCAACAGTGCCGTTTGGAAGTAATTTATAGTTAGCGTTATTGCAGGTACCATTTTGGAATACTGATGGGTATGATGCAATATTATGCCAAAGATTCATGTACTAAAAAAATATTATATAATAATAATTATACATACGAAAAGGATTCATAATTATACATATATATTTCATAAATTAAGAGTATACCTCAGTAGCTCTAAAATTGTTTACAACATTTATATTAGGATCACACTGGCCAGGGAATATGACTGGCGAATTTGGGTTAGGTGTTGGCAAATAAAAGCATCCGTTGTCAGAGTGATCCAAGACTTCGTAGTAACGATTATTGAGAACATCTATGCTGTCAACTACGCGATTAATATTCTGAATAGCATTCTGTGTTAAGTCTCTGGTTCGACTCATCTTCCAACTCCATACTGTAAGAGAGAGCAGAATTGTAGATTCAACTTATTTTCATAAAGTATATAAAAAATCCAAAAAATACCTCTTCTTCGTGTTGCGTCTAAGTTTTCACAGCTGTAAACTAATGAATACGAAGAGTAGTCGGTGTCCAAAACCCAATATTCGATCGTTCTGTTAGCTGGAGAATAGCACATAGTTAATTTTAAAATTTAAACAAAATTTATAATTGAGATATTCCTATACATACTGCCGGGTAAGTCGACTTCAAGTTTCCCACTGCTGAGAAGCCAAGCGGATCCAATTACAACGGTTAACGATTGATTGTTCACTTGGGAATTTGAAACCACAATAGTATTGTTTGCAGCGAGATTATAGTTAGCTCTGTTGCAGGTACCATTTTGGAAGTTGCTAGGATAGCTCTCAATTAGTCGCCAGTTGCCGAGGTACTGAAATGAATACGTAACATGAGTACATAAGGATTATCAAAATTATTTTAATGTTCAAGAGCAATCGACTCACCGCAGAAGCATTGAAATTTTGCACCACTGGTATATTTAGATCGCATTGACCGTTCAATATGATAGGCTCTCCTTTAGGAATGTCGGGCAAGAAGAAACACGATGCAGGTGTGTGATTTTTAGTTTCAAAATATCTTTCTTGCAATACATTTACATTTGACATTGCGTCATTGATTGATTGAATGTAATTCTGAGACAGTTGTTGGCTTCTACCGAGCTTCCAACTATAGACTGGAAATTATACATAGAAATTTAAATAGTGCTAACTTAATGTATTAAAAATGTAAATCAAACCCTAAATACCTAATCTGTAGTCTTCATCTATGTTAACGCATCCATAAGCTAGAGCGTAATTACTGTAGTCGGTATCCAATATCCAAAACGGTATTTCATTTACTGAAATCAATACAAAATCGTATATATTATTTTTAGAGGAACATGTAGAAAAATCCAGATTTTAAAGGTTCATAGAATAAATGTTCACCATTATTTTCAGATCGAAGTGTCATAATCATTTTAGCGGAATTGTTGTTTGAAGCAAGACTTATGGTAGCATTGACAACATTTAGGAACTGGTCAATAACGAAAGAGCTAACGGAGCTTAAGGTTGTGTTTGAAACTTGTGTCAGGACATGATTAACGCATTGGCTTCCCAGTTTTTCTTTTATAGGATATGACTGAATTTCATACCAGGTTCCTACGAACTGAAAAAAAATTAAATATGAATATGGATAAGTTATGAAACTAACTTTATTACATGAAGATAAGAGCTGTGTTTATTGAATGACCATAATAAAAAAGTAAAGTCAGAATTTCGTCAATATTATAATTATAATTTCAAGTCTGATCATAGAACATTTATATTTTAAACCAATTAGGACTTCGTACCCTAATTGGGGTGGGAGAAGAGAGCCATGTTTTTTTGTTCTGTTTTTATATAAATGAAACTAATATTTTTCGGATATACATATTACGCGTGCTTTATTTTTGTAAAAAAATACATAGTCCTGCCGTTTCGGTTACTTTTCAGAAACCGTGATCACGGGCAGACGAGATGTGTTATATTTTCAATTGTACTTAAATAATTAATTTTTCAAGTAGGACTAATTTGAGTTTTGTATAACTAAAACATTATTCATGATAAACATTACCTCTGTTAAGTTAAAATTTTGTACGACATTTATATTGTCATCACATCGCCCAGGGAAGACGACTGGCACTCCTTGTTGAGGTTCAGGATTGTAGAAACAGCTCTCTTCAGAATGGCTCTGAGGTACAAAATATCTTTGGTCCATAACCGGTATTGGACCCATAGCTCTATCAATAGCAGCTAGTGCGGAGCTATTTAATTGCTTGCTACGTCCAAGCTTGAAACCAGTAACTGAAACCAAGATTCACTTGTATAACAAAAATATTATTTCCAACAAATTTATGTCGATAGAGATTTTTCATAAAGAAAAAAGAACTAAAATATTGTACTATTTCAGATATTTCATTTAAAAAAAATGTAGGTATCTAACTAAATATTGCCGTAATTTATAATAAGTGTAACATTTAAATCAATTTATTTTTATTCCTTTCGAATGAAGGTATTCTTTTTTTTTCAATAAGTAACTTATAACATGGTATTACTCTTGGTATTACGTAAAATAATATTTGAGTATTATAATAAAATTATATTTTAAATGATAATTATCATCAGATAACCTATCATTTGCTATTGTCTGAATAAAGACATTCAATTTAAGTCAATTGGGAAAAAATATTTAATTAACTATACGCATGCCACAGTATCGAGGTAGAATATAATTGTTTTGAATGTATCATAAAAGAATATTCTTATAATGTAAGTAATTATTCATTATATTTTGAGAATACTTAAATAATACGGTCGCTTCTGTGTTTATTATAAAACGAGTGCACAAACGCTGCATGTAGGTTTATGTCAATTATGGTCGAGCTCCATTCGAAATTCCAAAACTATAATGGTTGTATTTTCAAGAACGCAAAATGAACAGTAATAAAGGCAATAATTATAACAATTATCATTTACTTACCACGTCTCTGCTCTGAGTTTATATTTTCACAGCTATAAACAACTGCGTAAGAATCATAATCGGTGTCCAGAACATAATAGTTTGCTGTGTTTGGAGCTAAAAAATATATATAATAGTTCATTTTATTTAAAAGCTTTTTGCATGTAAAAAAATAATGTAAATATATTTAAACTATCATTCTATGTAAATTATTTGTATCAATTCCAGTATATAGGTATCATGATTTCTATTGTATGTATTATTAAAAATGAATGATAAATTTTACAACCTATTTGATTGTGTTGAAGTTTCAAAACAGTTTGAACAAAAAAAGTCATACTCACTATTACCAGTGCTGGGAAAAGAAACCAAAAGTTTTCCAGAATTATCTGTGCTATTTATAACAGCGGTACCAGTTATGCTGTACAGCCTCTGGTTAAGAACCTGTGAGTTGTTGACCTGTACATAGTTGTCTACAAGCGTGTACAGGGCTTTAGAGCAAGAGCCGTTTATTGAAGTCGCAGGGTAAGACTCAATGTTGTACCAACGACCCATGTACTAAAAATAAATTTAATGTTTATAAGCTATACGAAAATTTAAAACACAGAACCATTAAATAAGAGATGATTAAACATTATTCATATTTAAACTTATACATTTATTATGTTACTGCAATACATTTTTTAATGGATATCTTTTTTCCTTCTCGTTACTGAACCGTCGAGGTTGAGAGTAAAATATTTTTTTCGAATAACTACTAAGGAATTGAAATGGTTCTTTTTATTTTTTTCGTACATATTTAACCAAGGTTGTGTTGTCACTCAAAACAAAATCTACATCTTATAGTCGGAGACCGAAACATGTATTGTTTTCATAAGATATATTCTATTTAACTGCTACAGACAATGAGTAATATTTTTTTATGAAAAACGAGGAGATTAAATAAATAATATGACGATAGTATTTTGCATTGAAGTTTGTAAGAAAGTCATTTTGAGAATGAAGAATGGAGTATTAGAAATAATTATTCTGAATTATAAACTTAAATTACCAAATTGTGGAAGATGTTTGTGATATTAAAGTCTGTATATTTCGTTTCTAAAACTACATATAATGGAATAGCAAAATGATAGAATTGCATTAAAAGTGGCCAGACAACAGTGTTAACTGAATACAAATATGTAAAATACAAGATTTTTTTTCTATTCTTCATAACTTATGTTATTTAATACAAACCCTGGTAGCGTTGAAATTGGCTATGGCTTGAATGGTTTCGTCACACTGTCCAGGGAAGATGACGCGTTGACCTGACGGTTCCGGAAAGTAGAAGCAACCATCATCAGACTGATTAGTTTGGACATAGAAACGAGTGTTGAGTTCCACCTCTGAACGTATTACGTCGTCAACAGCAACCTGCGCTGATTGAGACAACTGACGCGATCTACTCAAAATCCAGGAATTAACTGAAATACATCAATAATATATTTTTATGTATCGTTAAAATGTTGATATATATTGTAATATTCATTTAAATAACTACCTCGTCTGCGGTTATCGGCCAGATTAACACATGTGTAAGAAATGGCATAGCTCGAGTAGTCTGTAGCCAGCACCCACAGAGAGCTGTTTGAGAATGCTGAAAAAAAAATTATGTAAATCATTACTTTCTTTATATTTATATTTTTGTCATATACCATTGCCTTATTATAAAATGTTGCTACAAGTAGAAATGTTTATGGATGAATTCGATGCATACAGGACAGCTTCCTTGTAAATAGCAATCAAATTTGTCATATTTTATTAAGAGTACAGTATAATAAATTCAATTTCTCTTAATTTTGCTTGTGAATTATTCCATTAATACCATACTCTTACAATTTTGTAGAAAATATAAATATTTATATGTTTATAATGATTAAAATTATACGTTGATGAATATAGTTTGTAGATATATTGGTTTTTTATTATTCATATATTATTTTAATGTAAATTTGAAATCGAATTCACCTTCGCGATATGTGTTGCCAAGAAAGATAAACGATGACGCAAGAAGAATCGGATCTGATTCAAATCTATTCACGAGCCCATAATATGATACGATATGCTTTTAATGTAGTGATATGAAAAGTAGATTTTATACGATAAAAAAATAGGTACAATCAAAGAAATATGTCATTTATTATTCTTACGAGTAATAGTAATGTGATTCACGCCTTATACGGGCAGAGGTTAAATATGTTGCCACACAAAAAAATCGCAATTGCACAATATATTGTTATATGTTGTGCAATACGAATTAATAAATAAAAATAATGGTGCTTTTTGAAAACGTCAAAAGCGTCCTTTAAGATACCTTAAGACGTATATTTCATTTCACTTTTATTATAACAGCCTGCCAGCGATCAATAACCTTACACGACCTTTTTTTTTGCACTTTTCGAAATATAATTTTTGATTCGCAAAAAAAAATTAAAGATTTAAGTGTCATTGTCACACGGTTGATGTTAAAATGATACGATATATGCATATACACATTTTTTTCCCGTTATTGTTGAAATGTACTATACGATATTAAAAATTGTATGAGAATTTAAATCGAAAAAATTTAACGATATCTATAATTTAAATGAAACAGATAGATATTTTTTGGATTATTAAGCCGAAAAATATTAGTTATATTTAAATGTATACTCTCGAATGTATTAAATCTCATAATATCTATAATTGGTACCGTTGTAATTTATATACTCACTTCCAGGCAGTACTTCTAAAGTGACTTGAAGTTTAGCGCTGCCATCATTGCTGGAGACACTAGCATTTCCAGATATAACTCGAAGGGCCTGGTTAACTACCTCACTGTTTGTCACTGATACTGCTGAACCGACGAGCCGGTACTCGGCTTTACGACAGCTTCCAATTTCGTTTACTGTAGCATAGCTTGCTATTTGGTGCCATACACCAGTGAACTGAGAAGCAAAAAGATTTTAGTAAATTATTATGATCGAACTTATTTTCTAAAAGAATCTTATTAAATATATTTTTTAGGTTTAAATTTAAAAAGGTATTTATTTAGCCTTTTTGAAACATCCAATGCATTAACTTTAACAATATACTGGCAAGTGGAGTACATACTTAACGTCAAATGAAATTTTATTCAGATAATATATATACATTAAGATCGTACATATTGTGTGATAATTAAAATAAAATAGCGTAACTACAGTGCGTTGTTAAATTTCGGATATGGATATACTCACGGCGGAGGGATTGAAATTCTGCACGACTCTTATGTTTTCATTACATGAACCTTCTAGGATAACCGGTTCCCCTGGTTGGATATCCGGGAGAACTGTGCAAGCGGCTTCTGAATGATCAACCACCGTCAGGCTATCTATCCGTATACCCAATAGATTTAGGAGAGTTTGATTCAGGTTCGCCTCAATCAGATCTCCACTGACTGTCGATCTCCCTAGCTGCCATATGTAAACTGAAAAAAATATATGGAAAACATAATTAAAATGCTCCTATTTTTGAAGTAAGGCAGTCTTAACTTTTAAAAACCTCCTCAGCATCGGTTATCTACTAAGGAAAAATAGTAAAAAACAATTTACAATCACTTCATAGTTGTCTATATTAGAATTATTCAATTTTTTAAAAAATTATTTAGTTTTTGACGAATAGAAACCATAAAATGAAGGAACGATTGCTTTGAAGGTTATTAATGTTCTTGACGTTTCATAAAATATTAATTGTATTTAAAAAAATAATGTTTTATTGCACCATAAGCATCAACGAGTAAATACCGAAAAATTAAGTTAACTTACAAACAATTATTGTAGGAACAGGTTTTAACTAAGCTCTTTTCATGACATTATTAAAAAAATAAGATATTTTTTTATATATTTTCTTAATTATGATAGAGGTTACTTTTTAACTTCATTATTTTTGAACAATTTTTTTGATATACTATAATAACATAATAATACAGAAGTGTTTGTATTTGCAAGGTAACATGAATATTAATGAAACAGAAATAGAAATATATGTCAACTTTATTTAAAACTAGTTCTTTTACGACCTCACTAATATTCTATTTATAAAGTTCATTGTATCTATAATATATTTTTAGTATAATGAACAATGAATTCTATATATAGCTTACCGTTTCTGTGTGTGCTATTCAAATTAGCACAGGAGTAACCCAAACTGTTCATTGTATACAGCGCGGATGGAAGAATCCAGAAGTCCATAGCTGTAATAAAAATATTGTTAACCTAGAAGATGTGATAAAAGACTAGGCATAATCATCAAGCGAGTTTTAGTCATTTCCCAATGAGTTGTTATATTAAATAGACTTTTTGGAAACCATTATTTACCAAAAAAACAATAAACACTTATCGTAAAATCGGTTTACGACGTTAAGATATAAAAGACCTTTTTTGGATTTTGAGTAATCCAAAAAAGGTATTTTGCCATTTTTTAAAAAAAGGGGTTAAGTACACCGGATCTTATAACAAGGTCATATAAGTCAAAATATTGTTTTGATTCAAAAATTAAGGACGCGATACTTTCAATTATTAAATTTCATTCGATTTTTTTTAAATATTTCTTTACATTCATTTACATATTATTTCCATTGATTGAGATATTGTTTTTTTAATGTCAACATTTTTGTTAACACATAAAAAAGTTTACAACTTACGGGTTATTTGAACTTAATTTCATTTTTAACGACCATTTAGTTCCAAATTATCGATATTTATCAACATAAAACTGTTCAATATACATTTTTGAGTTTTTTACTATGTATTATTGTTATGTTTAAATATCTTCTCTTTATATATTTAGGCTTTTCTTACAATACCGAACTTAATATCCACAAATTGACATATAATTATCGGTTTGTTTAGTCTTGACAGCGTTTAACTTTTAAATATATGACAAATTACAAAAGAATATTTAATATTATTTATGTAAATACTTACGTTGACTGATGCCATTGATGGAAACGGAGAATTTCGCGGTTCCATTCTGCAGTGTAGCTGTGCCATTGATCTCATTAAGGAAATTATTTGCCACGGCTCTGTTGTACACTGTTAAACTTCCATTTTGAGGCAGGAAGTTTAATGTCGCGCAGTCGCCATTTTGAATTGGATTTTGGAAGCGTTTTAAAACGTACCAAGTTCCAAAGAACTAAAATATATACATAAAATAACTTCAGTAAAATTAGTTTACATCTCATTTAATGGAAATATGCACACGACTTAGTAATCTTATTATTTTTCATGTAATTTTAAGTAAATAGACGAATTGTAGTACTCTAATTGTTAATACAATTGTGTGTAGTAAAATTTAAAAACCCAACCGAATCTTTTCAAACTGTTTTTGTCTTTTTGAAAACCTTTTGGATTTATGTTTTTATATAGTATACATAACTTCAAAACCGTCTTTCGTCTAACGAAAGTCTACTACAAAACTGTTTAGCCCTTTTTGAATTTTATTGCTGACAAACGAAAAAAAGGTATTTTTATTAAGTTTTTAATATATTTAATTGAAGATTCAAATATAACGCTACATTTAAATCACAAACAGACACTTTACTTTGATTGTGTTTTTATTTAAAATTATTATTATTTAAATTGCAGTCCCATAAATTTTACTTTTGACTCAACATTATTAATTTTCATATATAAGATTTAAATATTTCTTATTAATAGTGTAAATTATTATCACTGCATATATTAAATCAAAACAAGTTAATGTTACTTGTGAGTTATCAATAAATATTATTTTAAATAAACATTCTTTTATCAATTTTCGATAATGTAGGCATTTTAATATGAAAAAAATACCTAAGTGTATATATATGTAGGTATATAAAATAATATTAAATATATACAAATCTTCTTTAGCTATTGTATTTATATAAAATCTATTTATATATAGTCAAACAAACGGGATAGACAAATCTATTTCTAGATATATATTTTTTGACATAACCAATATCTAAGTTAAAAAATATATTAGAAATAAAAATATATATGAGATCTAGAAATGGATTTGTATTAACATGTTTATAAATAGTATTAACATTTATAAATAACGTGGATAAAAATAGACAAAAAGACGATTAGTTTTATTTATAGAACTAATGTTTCATTAACATAATAGACTTATGTTTATTTATTTATAAATAACTATTTCATTTACATAATACAATAAAGAGCTAGCTATATATATACACACAAATATATATATATATATACATATACATATATATACATACATATATATATATATATATATATATATAACATAATTAAGGTCATCAAAAAGACAATAGTATTGTCAATTAAAACTGATAATTTACTATCATCGAGCTGGTATGACCTTCCATATTACTATAAGTGTTATAATTTTTCAGGGTAAGGTTAATCAATAAAATAAAAGGTAACTAGCACTAAATAATCACACATTATCGTGTGTAGGACATCGAATGATGGTAATCGTTTCTAAGTTGGATAAAAGATTATATTCTTTGTAAATTGACTTGTTAATTGGATTTTAATTTGTAAACTGAATTACTAAGATTGTAAGGAAAGTCTATCTATTAGTCCAGCTTTCTGTTTTGTTGATTAAGTACTACTTATGGTGATACGGCTAATTTTGTGTATCATTAGAAAAGCGTAATATCCAATAATTATTTCAAAGCTATAAAGAGACCTTCGTAAAAAAATCACAAAATGATATATTTTCAAAATAAATAAATTCAAACTTCTTAAACTCGTTTTGGTCTTTTTAACAGTTAAACGTCTTAAAATGTTTTATAAAATAAAAAAAATATACATATTTTTTTATCTTAATCGATGTAATGTTTCACTTGTTTCTTGAACTTAAATCATACGATGTTTGACGCGGGAGAAATTTTATACTTTATATAAATAGAGGTTTATGAAGCAAAAAAAAATCTATATGATATATGATTATAAACAGATGAACCACATGCATTATCCACAATTGTATTGTCACCCGCTGGACAGGTATTCGGTTAGTGAAATATAAAAAAAAAAAACAATAAAATATTTTGCTCCGTAATAAACAAAAAATATATAAAAAATGGTATGTTACTACACTTATTAAAAACGTATCTTATATGTATATCCTACAAGAGAGTTTGCAGACGTTAACCTTTGTAGTCGAGATAGGGCGCGTTAGGCCTGGGAGTACCTATGACAGCTCAAAAATTTCTTCACTTCAAAGATTTTCAAAAAATCTCCAATGTAATGATGTCTCTTTGACTTTTATGAATGAAATAGGTTGAATCTTTGAGTATTTAGGTGGATTCACTTGATTTTCTATACAAAAAAATATCTAAACAATTATTTATAGGTCATTTAAAACATTGAATAAACGGTGGAGAATTCAATTTACGTAATATCAACTCGTTGTGAGCATTTTTATCTCATTCATGTAATAAGCATAAAATGTTATCTTATCCATAATGATAAACTCGTTTTATACGGAGTTTATTAACTTTCACAAATATATAATTTTGTTCATAATTATTCAATATTAAACTATTATTATTTTTGCATTTAACCGACGCATAATTTTTGTAAATAAATTTTTTAAATCGTTGTTTTAATGATTGATTTGTGACGAATACGAAAGAAAAAAGTTCGTTTGAAACTTTAAACTGCTAGTGCAATTCTCTGAACTCATATAATGTAAGATAGCTAATTTAGTAGAAAACTTAAAGTGATAAGATTTTATTGTATTACATGATAACAGAAAGGTGTGGTAAATAATGCATGTCTTCAATTCTATTCAAGGCTAAGTATTGTTAATCCAAATGAGTCATTTATGGATGTGGCTTTACGGCTAAATTATGTATTTTCTTATGTCATTTCAAATTGAACTAGTTTTGGTAGTTACAACGGACATTCATAAAAAAAATATTAGCTTTCCTATTCTTTAATTTAAAAGAACATTTAATAAATCAATCATGACTTGTTTTTTACCTTCCATGAACCATGAGTGCGTTATAAATAAGTAGATAATTACTTAAATGAAGTTTAATTACTTAGTAGGTATTAACTTTGGGATTATAATTTTCATATTGTTTTATAAAAAAACAAATGACTCACAACTGTGTATCTGTTTTACGAAATCACAAATAATTTAAATTAACAAGACTTTACAATTATTTTATCTGAATTGTTCGAGTATTCTTATAAAACTAATATTCTTATCTTAAAACAGAGGTGTTTTAAAGTGTCGACAATGTTTCATGTTACGAGTATATTTCCACAAATCAATTCATAATACTTATGGTATACCTTGATTAGGAATTTTCTATTTTTTTACAATAGCATAGTCTTCTTAATAATTTTGCTGCAGTTGAATTTAAGATATAAATAAAACTAATTATTATTCGGATTAATATGCGTATTTTATTACTACATACCCCGAAGTTTTGGTTACTTCTCAAACGTCGAGAGTATTTAGTTTTAAAGAAATAAATTAAGAGTCGTTAATCGAATATTTGTTTAATTTACATCGAGTAAGTATAAGATCTTATTATGAATTTAACATAGTTTCAGAAAGATATTTATGAAAAAATATGAAAAAATGTTATTGTGTGTGAAAAGTAGACAATTTGAAGCTGATTTTAAAGTACTATAAAACTTAATAAGGATAATAGACTTATCCATGTTGTGAGAAATTATTAGCAAATAGCTATCCCTAAATACCTTTTAAGTGAAACTTTTATTCGAGATAAAGTTATTTTTTAAATATGACCTAAAAACTGGCAAATAGTTTTATGTAGGTAGAAATTTTAAACGAAAAAAATACGTTATATGAATATTGAACTGAGATAGTACTAGGAAGGAATATAAACAATATTACGACCGAAACGATACTATTCGTATTTAGATTTTTTTACCGACATTAATCAAAATATGTGATTCTTTGTTTTGTAGCAAAAAACTAAGAACAATTCTATCTGACAACCATATTAAAATGACGTTTGAAACTCCAAGGGTATCAGATTTATTTATGTTAACACTAAAATACTTCTCTAAGCAATTGACGTACTTTTACTTCTTTTGGTGTTTTTCAAATCACATACAATAACTTATTTGCTTGTTAAAAAATATTTTACATTTTGATATTGTCGTTCGCATTTTCACGTTTTTCTTGTTTGTTCGAAGTTAACTTCCATATATTTTTTTCGGAAACGATTTAAAAAAACATCACATTTCAGTACATTGTACTGGAATTTATTCAGCCGGTATCATCATTGCTAATCTTCGATATGATAACTATGTATGTCAGAAAGAAAATGTTTTTCTTGTATAACATGTTTATATATTTTTTTAATAATTAAATAATCTTCCCTTTTGTCCAAAATTTATGTCATGAGTTTTGAATCAATATCAAATACAAGGAAACGGTTATGAATAATTGCTTATGCTTCATTGCTGTAATTATTTTTCAAGTATTAAAACACTTCTTTCAGAAATCACAAAAATTTTTCATTGACGATGGAATAATTTTTCACCCATGATGAATATTATAAATTAAAAAGGTTCTAATTCCTGCTAATATAATTTAAGTACAAAGTAAATGTTTACGAATTTATTTAAGATAAAAAATGTGATAGTTAACTTTATATTTATAAAAAAATACAATTTACTTACATTAGTTACGTTGAAATCATTCACTAGCTGTATATTCGGGTCGCACTGTCCTGGCTGAACATATTGAGATACACTTAAATCTAAGTAACTTATAAAACTAAATAAAAAAATTAATAATTTCATCATGATGAGATCATTATTTCCTTCACAACGCTGCTATCCAAAACAATCGATGATAATGCGGGTGCCTGCTTACATTTCATTTTTATAATAGAATCTTATCAAGTTGTATATCACCATAATGATCCGATAATCTTTCTATACAATTCTTTTACATTATTTTGTATTTAATATCGAAATAAAATGACATATTCGTAGTATTAATTAAATTTCGTTATAATGAAACATTTCTTTCTGAAATTAAAGGAAAATTTCTATGCACAAGGAATGGAGACAGGGAATTGAAAAAATTAAGGTTATTACTTTATATTTATTAACTACTTATATTTAATAGCGACATCTTTTATTATCTTAATGGGTACGGATCGATACGGGGAGTCCCCGGAAAAGTAGGACACATTGAAGTGCGAGACTTGTATGTAAAGACTGAAAATCCAATAACAATATATTATTAACAATAGTAAATTGGTTGCTAAGTTTAAGAAAGTGGGAATGCACGCAGTGGGAATGCTATTTTGTTTTAATTGAAGTTAATGAGGATATCTTTTAGGTTCTTTCATTACTACTCAAGAAATCAGAACACAAACTCAAAACTGTGGCGTAAGACATTATTAAGGACAAATGAGACCAACCAAAGCTAACATGTTGCCGCTAAACATTAACAGTTTATTTATCATATTATAAATAGTTTTGATTGTAAATTGAACTTTGATTACCATTTAATACTTTCGTAAACGTTGGTCTCTACATGTACCATATAGTTAGACAGGGTAAAATTTTACATTAAAGTGATTTTTATGACAGCAAAAGCTTTAAACATGTTCTTGTTAAAACCATTTGTGCAATCGATATTCGTCTCAGCATTAAACATAGTGACATATTTGTTTTTATTTTTTGTTATATCTTCTTAAATAATGTTTAGAAACAAAATTAAACTTGATCCTATATCATTCCATTTTTTTCTTATATCTAATCTAAATCTGGAATATAATTATATCTAAGATTTTTGCGTGTATTCATTTTAATACAACTAAGATTTTCGGATCTTAGTAGTAGTAGTAGTAGTACATAGTTACATTTTATTCTGCAATAGCCTACTTGAACATATTAGATTAGGTTTGACCGTTTTTTTATTTTCATTTAATCTGCAATATGACAGTTTAAGAATTACTTTAATGAACTAAATAAATATTGTGTAGATATTTAGTTAAATTGATTTAATTTTCAAGACAATATGTTATCATTAAAATATCAGAAAACTGACACAATAAATATGGGATAGTGGATGCCAAGAAAGATACTTATTATGATTCACTACAGTCAATCCTCTTAGATAAACCGATCAGCATTAAGATAGCTTTTTGAGATAAAATATTGTTTTTGATTTAAATAATAAAATGTTTATTAAATTGGTTATATAGAATTTGAATTATTATTTTCTTAGTAGTTTTTTTTTTAACGAGGAGAATCTTTCAAAGACTTCCCGCCGCGGGGGAAAACACGGCGGGAGGGTGTGGGATTTCGACCCACTAAACTCCTCGGCGTTCTCTGCGCTGTGCGTAGGCTAGTGAGCGGGAACGGCAAGCCATACTTCCGCTCACTACGCACGAGTCCCATGGACTCCGTCTTCGGCAGGGGTCACAGTGGCTTCACCACACTTCCCCTCCGACTCCAGAGCAGCGTGCCGGGAACGCCAAGCACGCCACTCTCACTCCAGCCTATGTTGCCCGGACGCCGGTTCCCCACCAACGCCCGGAGGCTCCTCTCACTGGGGAGGCATTTGGCGAGCGTAGGCCCGCTGCCTTCTACCCAGCCTTCGTCGACGCAGGGGCGCCGAGGAGGGGTGATCTTCTCGCGCTCGTTCAGCGGTCTCTTTCCGCGAGATGACGCACTCGCTGAACAAAAATGTGGAACGCTTCACGATTTTGCGTGTCATCCTTGCGCAGGGGCCATGCTAATCTTCTCTGTATCTTTCAATTTTAGTATATGTACTGCCGAAGCGAGTACATTTTCTTAGTAGTAATGTTCAACTTTCAACGTACTTTTTTTCAGTTTAACTACCTTCTATAAGTTACAGTTACTCGTCTTTCTCTGTATATTTAGTCTAATATAAATCTCGCTATATATATTTTATAACTGTTCTTGGAAAAATATTCGTATATTATAATATTAAAGTAGGTTATAGAACGAGATACGAGAAACGGTGTATGTACTATGACGATGCATACTTGTACTATGCTTAATTTAATAATTATATGCTTACTGAAAAGTAATTCAAACGTCTTGTTAAAACATAGATATTTAAAATAGGCTTCAAATCAAAAAATACAATTGTAATTAAATGTGAACTAGTACAAAAATTATCGAAATCATTCTAATGAAAAACATAACAATACATTGTTTATTCAAGATAATTTTGATTCTGATTTTCTTTAAGGAAATTCAGCGATTTCTCATGCACATTTACATAAAAATCTAGATATCTGCGTGCGTATCTAGAATTTTTCAAGTGCGTTGCACACACATATAAAATTATGCCACTATTATTACATCGGTACATATAAAATTGCGCTACTTAACATCTGATTAAGTATTTGTATCAAACTCATTATTCTATACAAATGTGTCGCTAGAGTGTTTACAATTATTTTAAGTATTGGAAATTTGTTATTGGATTCATCATGATTGCATAAAAGTTATACATGAAATAGAAATTTAAGCTTTTTTCATTTTGAAGCAAAAGATAAATAGTGTAATTAAAAAGAATTTAATAACATTTTTTTATTTCATATGAATAAATATATAAAAAGTATATGTATATTAATATATAGTAAAAATATGATGTATTACGAAATTATTATATAACATATTTTTTTTATTGATAACATTGTAAAGATAATGCTGGTATTGATTTAATAAAATTATTTTTAAGTAAAACAAACGACTTAAAAAAAACCATCTTAACCGAGAATTAACAAGCAATAATTAATTGTACACCTAAATCCCATTTCCAAACCTATATCTAATAATAAATTCTTAATAACTGCACAAAGATCAACTAAACATCTTATGTAAGTAAACAAACATTTTTTATTTACTTTCTAATGATCTAACTTAATACCTATCAAAATATATACATTTTTTAAATACCTAATCAGCTCTTCAAGTCGGTGTCTTCTACACATTAAGTTACTAAAAATTTATTTAGTATTATTATATTATTACATACTAGTATAATAATAGACTAAATTAGAACTACTTACAGTCAATCTAAACATAAATTAATCTACAATTATTCTTATACAACTGGATAAATTCAATAGATAGCAACACTATCGTTCAATGTAAGTATTGACCGATATTCACGACTGACCTACATCCCACATGCAAATGCTTAATAGTACCAACTGTCTCCCAGATATAGAAAGGTTTTTCTTCATTTGGTAACATCGAAGTCATTTGGAAAGCATTGAGATGATATTTTAGCAATGCTGACAACCAATAATGGTACAAGATGTACCATTTAAGCATTAATGGAATGTAAAGTCACCGGGACAATCACTCATCCTGCTTCTCTAAACATGGATCTTATATTTAGCATTCTCGTCATATCGAATAAAAGACTTTAAAATATCCGTATCTTTGACCCTCATTCTTATCCTAACCCTATTCTGTTTCTATTATAACCTGTTTATGGAATAATTAAAGCTTTGATCCCAACTCTGGGCATATTTATTTTTTGGGAATGACTGAACGTGGGGATGCAACCTTTCCGATAACAAAATCTTTCTTATGTCAGTACTTAAGTATTTAAAAATGGATAAACATACATAAAAAATCGACGAATTGAGAACCTCCTCATCTTTTGAAGTCAGTTAATAAAAAGATTACAAAAATTTATCTTCCAGCAATGTAGGACAAACATAAGACGCCTTAAGCCGCCTACATTACACATTTTAAGGATTTTCCAAAATTTTTGAATAACAGGACGATATGACAAGTCTAGCCACAAAAATAAATAAATTGAAATCTGTTGTTATTACAGTTCTTGTTAATTATCGCCCACGTAGTTAATGCTAATTTTATTCTTATATGGTTATCTCATGATTGCCAATGCCATAATTAGACCAAAGTGAATTGGTACCAAATGGGAAGCAGGAGTTCTAAAATAAAAATAAGATCATTTAAATAGCTTCACTCAAAATAAAGTTATTAGGTAACAAACATAAAAAAATACAGACGAGTTGATATGGCTGCGAAGGGAGAGGGGAAATGGAGTGGAATGTTGATAACAGATAAATTGATAGATAGCGGTGATTAGTCATCTGATTGCATATTTGTCTACACTGTGGTTTTATACATTTTCATATTTATTTAAAAAAAATATGGATCTCCTATCTGCGTCCTTCAAATGTCATTGGTTTCGGTCAAAATATGATGTCATCGAATTTCAACATCAGAAATCGGAAATGTACCTTTTTAATACGAATTAAATGATAAAAACTATATTAAAATAATAATCATTTACATTGAAAATGAATACATAGTTTGATAATTCTAGATTATATGATAAGATTATAGAAATTGTCATTTTAATTGTTGTATGTAGTGTCGTTATTTTTTACAAAATTTACAAATTACAAGGGAATGGATTTCAGAATTCTATTTTCTTATATAGAAATATATTTTAGACTATATATATATATATATATTTTTTTTATGTCAAAGGTGGGAAACGAGCAGACGGCCTACTAGACGGGCAGTAGTGATCGTCGCCCATAGACATCCGCGACATAGATGTTGCGGATGCGTTGCCAACCTTAATTGTAGAAGAGAATGGAGGGGTGGGAATAGGGAAATAGCAGGAAAGGGAAGGAATAGGGAAAAGACAACCGGCTCTCTCACTCATCGGACGAAACGCAGCCACTGAAAGCTACTTCACGTCGATCTTCTGTGAGAGGGTGGTACTTCCCCGGTCGAGCCAGCCCATATTCGAGCTGTAGTAACTTGGCTACAGCTAGGCTCTACCACCTACCAAATAGGTTATTTTTAGGTATATTTTATAGGTTTATTATTTGGTAAATTTTATAGGTTCACAAAAAAAATTCATAACGGTATAATATTATTAAATAAGTAGAATTTTTTAAAGAAATTCTTATTTCTATTTATATGAAATACAATTTCACTACAAAGTTATTCTTTTAAAAAGGAATATCGAATTTGTATGGCAATCCACTACTAGTTCCTATTATTTGCTTTTGAAAACAATTTATATTATGTATATGTTTTCTAATAGTTATTATAATTGGCATCGTTGCGTCAAATCGCGCGGGAAGAATGCCTAAAGTAACTGGTTTTTATAAGACTGTTATAGTGATTTTGGTTTCATTAATATTGCCAAGACAATAAACACTTTTTATAACAAGTTACGACGGTATTTAATTATTATTTATTTTACAAAATTTTGGATCTCTTCGTTGTAACGGGGATCACTAAAAGATGAGATAAAAATGTCTGTCAGATGGTCTTGTTTTTATCACCTACCGCCAACGATGACTACTTTCTCGAGTATCTTTTCAATTTTTTTATTTAAAGGTGTTTTTGACAAAGTGCTTGATATCGTTTGAAATATTTTTTATGGCTTAAGTGAAACAAGCGAAGCGATAGAAAGGGTGTACGGGAGACTCGGGTCATTCATCCACGGAGATGATCTTGGCAAATGTTTTCTTATTTGATAGTTGATCTATCTAGAGTGATTTTTTATAAGAAAAAACTAATTTTGGGCCTGAAAATAGAACCGATGAAAAAAAAGTCAAGGTACATCTCCTTGTTATTACATAATAAAAAAAAATAAACAACATTATAACTTCTTGCCGCTAAAATTTCACGTGAGTCATGTTGGCGTAATAATAATTCTAACCAGATACAAGTAACACCTGTGTATAAGTAACAGTAATATTAATTATAAAAATTTGAATAAAAAAAATTACGTATATGAAAATTTAAACGAATTTGCAACAAGATATAAAGTAATATTGTACAGTATTAATGAAGAAAAAGATAGTTTTATCGAACTCATTAAAATATCGCCAGGTCAAATTCTGATATCGATTTGTAAGGTACATATACATATTTATTCTCTTGTTTACTTGAAGATTTTTATATAAGGTGTAAATTAAATAAAAAATTGAACTATTACATAATATACACGTTGGACTTTTTGACTAAACTATTAGTAGTCATGTTCCGTGTCTGGATATGATTAAATAAATGAAAGTACATGCCTCTCTTCAATTCATAAACTTATTTTGTAAAAGCTTATCTTTCACTGGGTTATCTTCACTTAGAAAACAGTCTTTTTATTTATAAAAAAATAATGATTATAATGAGATAAATACAGCTAACCGTAACCTTTGACCGTATTGGGTATAAAATGATTGCTGTCAGGTATCGGGATCGATTGTTGTACGGGTATCCATAACGACAAAGTCAAAATGTTCGCTGTTATTTTTCTAGCACTCGTCGGTTCAGCTCTTGCTGAAGTGTACGTTGACTCAAGATGCCCAGAAGTCCAGCCAATTCAGAACTTCGACGTTGCCAATGTAAGATTTTTAAATCTTATTTATTTCTTTACTTAAGCAAAAAAGAATATATTTTTTTACAATAAGTGACCAAATATTCTGAGCATTAATTTAAAACGTAATAGTTCTTTCTTCGACAAATATATAAAAATATAAAAACTTTTTTATTTTCTATGTGATACACAAACTATTTTTATTTTGAATAAAATATATATTTTATATAGATATACTGTTATTATTTCTATGTAATTCAAATTTTTATTCTATTCTTTCGTTATTTTAGTATGATCAATTTGTTTCGAATATTATGAATTGAAAAAGAAACTGAAATGTTTCATAACACTTATGTTTAAAATTTCTGTTTAGAAAAATCAAGTATTTGGAATTATAAAGACTCTTATCTAAATATTTTTAATCAAAATTCATTTTGTATTTTAATTTAATACAATAAGTCAAAAAATAAATTATTAATTAAAAAAAATAAATATTTTAATTGCAGTACGGAAAGGGAGTATGGTACGAAATAGCCAGGTACCCCAACAGGAAAGAAATGAAGATTGACTGCGGATACACCGAATACACGCCTCAAGGAGATCATTTTGCTGTAAAGAACTTTGGTTTTAATAACGGCAAACTTATGTCCATTGAGGGTGTAGGAAAGCTTGCTGAGGACGCTGGAAATTCTGGAAAACTCATCTTTACATTGCCATACGGAGGTATTTAAATTAAAAAACAATTAACATGTTTGCTCTATTTGTATAAAATTTATTTTTTTTTGTATTTTGTAGCATCCGGCAAAAAAACTGACAGCGTTTTGAAAGTCTTGTACACTGACTACGACAACTTCGCCATCGTTTATCACTGCATGTATCACGAGGAAAAGAAGAGCCGTCAAGGTAACTTTTATAAAAAACTTTGTTATGAAATTTATCATCAGTTTTTAAGGTGGTTACGTCCATTACAAGAGTGATTTTTGATGTACTATTAGCATTTAATGAAGATAATTTTGAATCCTAATAAATAAAATGATAAAGAAAATCATGTAATTCATAGAAATCTACTGCTACCTGTACTTTCAGTGACCCAAAAATAATTTTGTTTCGCTTGTAGCACTCTTTACGAGGTTTATACAATTTACTATCTTATTTTCAGACTTTGCTTGGATTCTTTCGAGGTCCAAGTCCCTGTCCCCCGAATTGAAGGCTAAGGTTGACAAGCTCGTCTCTGAGTCCAAGGTTTTGGATAGCAGCAAATTCGTATGGCCCGACTTCTCTGACAAGGCCTGCAAGGCATCAGCTTAGATTAGATGAATTAATTAAACTGTTTTTAATATATAAAACTTAATAATCGAATGTTCTAGATTAAATTCTCATTCTTGAACGAAGCACTCCACATTCATAGCTGAGTACAACAAGATACAATGCCGACTATACACTATAGAGATTAGTTTTCATAAATAAACATTATTATTAATCCATCCTGTATTTTATACAAACAAATACCTTTTCTATTTCACTGAACAATACTTTATTATTTAATTTTTTGATCCTGTTAAATTACTTCTTTACTCACTTATACACACTAATATATATATGAGATTCCCACCGTTTTGTTCACTCATCATGACTTCTCCGGAACCATGAAGCGTAGAGCTTAAAATTAGGTGGGAATATTATATAAATAATATTTTACGAAACTCCACCTACGTGAGGTATTGTAGGGGGGGTCAAAAATGAAAATTCCCGTTTTTTAAGTATAGCTCTTACATGCTCCATATTTGATAGAAATCTTTTATATATAATGTAGAAGTTACCTAGGAATAAATTCTATAATAATTCATCCCCTATGATAATTATGGGGATGGGTGTTAATAAATGTTTTTTTAATTTCCATGCTTTTGTATGTAATTAATTTTCTGTATGTAATTTATGTTCGAATTTTACGATATCCCACCCGACAGGAGATTGAAGGTCACGAGTTGACAATGAAAATCTTTTTAAATAACGCATACAAAACGGGCCGGTAACGGCTAGTAAAATATAAAGTATTGTAACTTGCTATTTAATTTACAAACTATACTATAGGGAAAGTAAAACTTGAGGTAAGAATGCCAGGGAAGTGAAGGGAAAGGAGTAAACAACTTATATTAAATGCATTGTAATTTTTAGGAACATTCTTTTCAACTTTGAACTTTTTTGATCGAATTTTATAATTATTTAAGCTTTTATAATCCTGACGTTTCAGTTCCTCCATAGAAACCGAGATCATGGGCAGACGAGATGAAAATGATCTATGATCTAGTAGTATACGAAAATTGTAGTTTTATTTTAATCTTATATATAAAATCTTATGTATCATTATGTAAGATTTCGACAAGTATCATTGCTTTAATATTATAAGTGATATAATATCTCCTCGATTTATCCATTTAGTTATAACTATAGATAATTATTACTCTTGTTTGTCTGAACCAATCATTCTATAACTAAAGCTGTTTGTGATATGGAGGTCAATTGATGATAGCAAACAATTGAACACGGTTATGGTTTGCCGATAATACTTTTATTTATCTACAACTTTCTGGTAACCTGAATATAACCTTCCAAAGACATTAAATTTTCATTATCTGCATATTTTTTTTCATATGATTAGTAATCATTATGAATGAAGTAATTTTTTGGATTTTTATAGACAGTTGTCCAAAATTACAGTGTTAATTTAATTTTTCCTGACATAATCACTTGTTTTTTAAATTGGTTAGTTAGCTTTCATTTTGTTTGAAAGATCCCAACGGTATTTGTAGCATAATTGAAACATTAGAAAACTGAGTATATAACTTGTCAGTACATATTTAGATTTTACAATAAGGATAAACGAAAATATGAAAATATGGTTGTTGTGTTTGCACATTTAAAACTTATGCAAATTATCTCGAGAGTTAGAGTGGATTGTAAATAAATCTTACAATCCGAGGCTTTAACTATGATATAAAATATGTTATTTTTCAATAATAATGTAAGATTTAGAGACAAAAAAAAGATTTAATTTAATTAATGTATTTAATCTTACGATTGCGTCATCATGAGTTGCAAAAAAAATATGTTTAAACCAGTTTAAAAAAATATATTTATTGTGATCGTTAAACGAATACACGTATAAATATGCAGATGTACGTAAATATATTAACTAATTATAGACTTCATGGAGAGATGAAAATACAAAAAAGTTAAGCAGACTTTGTACTAAATAATAATTAAACAATGCAAATAAAGTAATAACAATAACAACATATGTTTGACAAAATAATATTCAACGGATTTTGGTTTAATGTAACTTGGGATACGTTTTAGTTAAGTACGCATGAGGTCTCAGGCCAGATGAATTTATCGTAGTGCAGGAATTCAGATTCTTTCACGAAGTTCTCAACTTTAGCTTTGATCTCAGGACTTAAAGTGTTGCTCCTAGACATTATCCAAGCAAAGTCTGAAAAGAAAACCAATTTAATTGAGCCACCTTTGATCATAAGATAACATAAGGCATATAAGTGTATTGAACAGGGAGTCTCATGTTACCTTGGCGTGATTTCTTCTCTTCATCATATTTGCAGTTGTAAGCAATAGCATAATTATCATAGTCAATATCCAAAATGTAAATGTCGGTGTCGAATTTTATGCCTAAAACGAAAAAAAAAGTAAATTTTCTGGTGATGTAAAACCATACATGTAATTCGACCGTTACTTACTTCCGTTAGATATGGAACAGGAAAGTTTTCCAGAGTTTCCAGCCTCTACTACTGATCTCATGATACCCTTGAATTCAACTTGTTTGCCATTTTGCACTAAGATACTCTTCACCATAGCATGGTCTCCCATCCAACTGTAGACATCTTTTACACATTTGGAGTCCTTTTCAAGATCAATGGGGTACCTTGCAATTTCATACCACTCACCGATTCCAAACTATAGATAAGAAAAACCAATATTATTAATGATTAATTAATTTTAAAATTATATCTCGTTTAAAAATAGTGACAAAAGAAGGAAAATCTTCTTTAATAATTCGATATTTCTTAAATGGACATAGAATTTTTGAAGTTTACAATAAATTAGATATCTTTTAGCAAGAATAATTGTAAATAGTTTTATAGAAATAAAAAACGAAAGATTTTTTTAAGGAATGATGTAATGGAGATATTATATTTTACTTAAAAATGTGGCAGGTACAAAATCCAATTTTTAATTGAAATAAAAAATCAAGAACAACAATTAATATAAATTACCTTCGAAAATTCAAAGTTTTCTACAGATTTGATATCAGGACACTTAGAATCGAAGACTACATTAGCGTAAGCTGTTGAAAACAGAGTCAAAAGAAGTAGGGTGTACATTTTGACTGGAGTATTGATCTGGGTATGACTGCACACCGTCTTTAGTTTTTATTCTCATTCACTGGTCAAAGATCATGAAGCTATCGTTAAAACAAACAATTTAATTCTCGAATTTGTCGATTAAATAAATACTTTTATGTAAACATGATTGCATTTGTTTATAATAACATAGGAAAAATACTGACTTCACTTCTTAATTTCTGATATTCATTAGTCGCAATGAATATTTACATAGAACTTATGTTTGTTACTATGCTTTTAAAAAATACTAACATCGTTTATTAAATTATATTTTACTCTGTTTTTACAGGATATTCGTCAGTCAAAGTGATTAGGTTTAGTTGTACTTTTTTTTATAAGCCGGTTTGAACGATGTAGTACTAGTCTGCGGTAGAATATCGAAATGAAATTTTGAAATCGATTATCAAAAGATAAATTTATCTCATAGGTTAGCTAATATTTTTCTGTTATACAGAAATGGAAGACCGGAGAGGAATCAAGTCAACAATTACAGGTGTTAAGAGGGGCGGGGTTTTACTCATCCTCCACCTTTTCTGTAGGAGATTTAATGAATATCTAGTAAACTTGGATCAATCTTTATTTAAACTGTATAGGGGCTAAAGTTGAGAGAAAAATTTTACCTCAAGCCTGGGTATTAATATTTGTCACATTTTTCAACGTATCAATAACTAAGAAAGAAGAGTTCTATTGACTCTTTGAACCTCTGTAGACGAGGATGGCTTCTATTATAAGCTTTTTCTTTTAGATTAATAAGTAAACAGAGGTTTCCTAATAATAAATACGCCAAGTAAAGCGTTATGAGTGTTGACAGCAAAATGTATTGAGTTTCACGACCTTGTAGTCGGATAGCAAGCTTTTTTAGCATAAGAGTTGGTTGATACTACGAGCGGAACTCAGGCTTGTTAAATTTTACATACCCTAGTACTTTATAGCCCACACTGCATATATTAGATCCATTTTAAAAATGGAAAAATTTAAAAATCGCATTATTTAAGAGTACAAATTTTGCCGTGGCACTAGTGGCATAAAACGGCTCCAATGATTAATAATGTGTCTGGTGGCTGTGAAGGAAACCGTCGTCAGGTAACCTGGACTTACAATTTCAAATCATGAGTTTGAAATCGCCAATCCGCCTTTATCAAGCGTGGTGAGTAATTCTTTAACCTTCCCATTTTTTGCTCATTAGTGGGCACCGCTAAGCTGATGATGGTGGTAGTTTAGCGAAGAAAACCTTTATGGTTTTGACGTTTTCGTTATGAAAGTTTCGACCTGCAAGTAGCAACAAGTAGCACTGTTTAATCGTTGTAGGCCACTGCTCTTTCAAAATAACGCTAGACCACACATAATTAGAATATCTAACATCCATCTTACTCCCCGGACTTTTCTTGTGCATAAATAGCATTGGTACATGCTTTTATTAAATAAATAGTTTGAAAAAAATCCACTTTAGGTTACTCCGTAACACAACGCCAATGTCATATGTAAGGACCTAATACTACATATATTACAATAAAATTTTGACAATCAAGGAGGTTGCTGTTTTATATAAAAGATAACATTTGTGTATAAATAAAAAAATCCAAAATGTCGTTTTATTTCAAAACTACATAAGATCTTCATTTAAATATAACTTATAACTAAAACAAAACTGTCTTTTTTATCTGAAGAATAGCATAGCCACGGACAGAGTTTGCTATTTCGAACACCATCACACAATCATGTTCACTTTGCAAGACATAGTTTATTTCTGTTATCACCTCTAGTTCCTACAACACCAGCATACAAAAGCGGGAAAATATGAATTAAAAAAAGTTAAGACCCAGTTTCAACAATCATAGTTAAATAAGTAACATCGTGTTAAGGCGTTAGATGCTCTGTTAGATGTATCGAGCGTCCCACCACGCACAAATGTCCGTTTAAATGTCTTAACCAGCCACTAATATTAATTCCTGCTCTGGAGCTCCGTCTAGTGGCTAACAGAATGTTAATGGCATTGTCAAAACTCAATTGTCCAATCACAGCCCTGTTTTCTTGTAACCATAGTAACGTCATGTGTTTTGTCAGTTTCGACTATTTCCTTGTTATTATTAATAAAGTGAATTAAAAATTCATTTAGTATGATGATTTGCCTCCAGCTTTTCTATGAAATTGCAAATTAAGTTTTCTTTTTATTTCTTATAATTTGAACACAATTTATGTCAATAATATATAACACAATTTATTGACAACACGATTTTGACAAGTTTCACGTAGTAAACTGAAAAGATAGCTTTTTGTGTGCTAAATGTATGCGTCATCATTAGCCTATCAGCGCCCACTGTTGAGCAAAGGCCTCTTTCTCACATGGAGAAGGTTTGAGCATAAATCACCACGCTTGCTCAAGATGGGTTGGTGATTTCAAACTTATAATTGTGAAACTATAAGTCCAGGTTTCCTCACGATATTTTCCTTCACCGTATGTCAGTGGTGTCTAAATACTCTCAGAAAGTACATATGACTCCGAAAAATCACATTGGTACTTGTAAAGTTTGAACCCGCGCCCTCGGCAACGAGAGGCGGACCCTTTAACCACTAGGTCACCACTGAATGTATGTAACCAACGATATACAGGGTGACTGGTGAATTACTACCAATATTTAAGGAGAATACTCGGTACATGATTCTCATTTGAATTATGTTAAAAAATAGGTACTTAATTTTTGACCAAATTTCCGTATAAATAAATAAAGTGTGGACACGTTCCAAGTGTTCCAAGCGTGGACGCGTGCGGCGGCGTGCTGATACAACACTACGCCGCCGCCGCGTCTGTGTGAGTGTGTGTGTATACCTAATCTGTAGGGTGTTTACACGATGCGTAATTAATTACATAACTTTTGGTTAACTTTACTTAGAAGTTTATTAATATTTATGTTATATTAATTTTTATTTTTTCATATATGATCGTCAAATATCACGTCCTCAAGTATCGATAGTAATTCACCAGTCACCTGTATAAAATTTGGTCGCATTAGCTTACAAGTGACGTATCGAGGGATATATACGATCAAAGTATAAAGTGGTGCATCGTGGCAAACGTGCCGTGTTAAACGCTATAGTTTCCACTTGGTCGTCTTATAACAAGAACGAATAATTTGGTAGTCGGTCATTTGAAATGACGTTTAATAATGCGTTGTTAATTTGTCATCGTGGGACGTAAATATTTTAACAGACATTTATAATTTTGAAGGTTGATTAGTAAATGCTATGATTAGACTAAACAAACATTGATTGGTGAAACTGGGTCTAAGGGGATCGTATGCCCTCTCTCCGTATTCGGTCAAAGTTGATCCGTTGAAGAAAAATTAGACTCATTGGGGGCTTCTTCTTCTATCACGTTTTAAATGACTACAACACATTTTTGAAAAGAACTTTTAAGAAATTTTATTTTTAATTGTCTTGCAAACTCATGGGTTCTTCAGATTGCTTTATCCAACAATCGACCGAAAGGTTAAGGTAGTTGATGAAGTAAAAAATATTCAGATAATTTTATAACAGTAGAGCCTAATTTTTCCAAATTCGATTTTAAAAACAAACCTTAGTTATTGATTGTTTCATTACTTTTCTATCTATTTCTTGTTTATGTCACTATCTAAATAGATATGTACACGACCTTGTGATAACTAAATATCACCACATTATCTTTAAATGATTTAGACATGACAACATACAATTACACAATAAATTTAAGTGGGTATAAAAATTCGCTGTCTTGATTATTAACGACAGATTACCTTAATTTTTTTTTGTATCTACCACGGCATTTTGTGATAGTAATATGACTTACAGGTCAACTAATGATAAAACTTATTTACCAATTCGAGCATATATGCACATAGCATTAAGATAATAGTTTAATTTATAATAACCTTTCTTAATATCTCATTAATTTTACTTTCGTTATTACACTTTTGATTTATTTGATATCTACTCAAATTAAACCCTTATTTTATGCGTGGTGTATTTTTTAGGTACAAAAATATATTAATTGAATATTTATAGATATGTACATACGTTTAATCCATTATAGACCATATTTTTTCATAAGGTAAATATGTATATTTTTTGTTTAAAAAACGATTAGTGCAATTCTAAACGATATACATACTATTTTTTCATCTTTTCGCTTATAGTGATAGTTTTTTATAGTTAAAAGTGCGTCAATACATATAACATAGCTATTAATCTATTAAGTTTGTGACAAATTAAGCTGTAAAGTTTTAGTTAGTGATGTTTTAAAAACAAAAAGATAATGTTCTGATATGTTTATTCGAGGAGAAATTAAAGGAATGACGGTACTTCAAGAACACCTAGTGAAGCTAAGCAGATGTACTCGTACATACATTATTTTAACTGATGTAGGTGAACCTATTGTTAAAATATGAAAGTTTGACAATTATCTTCGTACTTTAATTCACTTTTCCAATGTAACTATTTTAAAAATGTAAATAAGGTAATAATAACCAAAAAATATACAGGACAAAATAAATTCAATGTTTAAATAAAACCAAGGTTCTATGATACATTACGTGTTTTATTAATTTAAAACTATCTACTCCCAATGTTTCGATTACTTTTCAGTAACCGCGATCTTTTGCAGATGATATGAAAATGTCAGAATGTTAGTTTCATTTAAATGAATACACGCAATAATCTTAAATATCAACAATCCACGTCATTTGGTTCGATACAGATCTGAATTGGTTTTTAGTTAAGTACGCATGAGGCTTCAGGCCAGATGAATTTATCGTAGTAAAGGAATTCAGATTCTTTCACGAACTTCTCAACTTTAGCTTTGATCTCAGAACTTAAATTGTTGCTCCTAGAGATTATCCAAGCGAAGTCTGAAAAGAAATTGAAGTTTGTTGCAAACATCTTTGATCATAACATATATTATAATATTAACGTGTTCCATAACAATTCTCATTTTACCTTGGCGTGATTTCTTCTCTTCATCATATTTACAGTTGTAAGCAATAGCATAATTATCATAGTCAACATCCAATATCTGAAGATTAGACTCGATTTTAGTGTCTGAAAAGAAAATTAATTAATTTTTGGTGATAGGAAAAACATCCATATTGTTTAACAAATACTTACCTCCAAAAGATTGAGAAAAGAACAGCTTTCCAGAGTTTCCAGCGTCAGCTGCTAACCTCATGATACCGTTAAGTTCATATTTTTTGTCATCTTTAACTAGAAAACTCTTAACCATTGCATGGTCTCCCATCCAACTGTAAATGCCATTTACACATTTGGAACCCTTTTCAGCATCGCTAGGGTATCTTGCGATTTCATGCCATTCATCTTTTCCGAACTATAGTTTATGAAAAAATATATTATGAAATATTCATATAATATATATGTAAGAGTAGAACGTGACCCAGGTTACATACGTTTCTATATTATACGTAAAAAAATTTGGAATACTGCAAAACTGTGCGACAGAAATATTTTTTTTAAGTTAATAAAAATTTTTTTAAATATAAAAAAAAACAAGAATCGATGATTTTGAATTGAATATATAAAATGCTATTCGAAAAAAATATATATAATGTCATGTAATTAAACTTAACTTTAAAAAAGTTATGATACTTTTAAAGAAATATATTAAATTTTATTCGGAAACGTTACTGGGCTGTAGTTTTAGGAGTCATTTAAAGAATATATCAATAGCAATGATTGATTTAAATGATTACCTTGGAAATGTCGAAGTTCTCAACAGGTTTGACTTCTGGACACTTAGAATCAAAATATACATTAGCGTAAGCAGTTGAAAATAGAGTGAGAAGAAGTAGGGCAAACATTTTAGCCGGAGTTATGATCTGACTATGAACTAAAAGTCGCCCTCAGTGCAGTTTATATTCTCCAAATTCTCTGGTCAAGGGTCATAACGTTATCTTAACTATAAATTTTATTATATTTTAAATTGTAAATTACATCAATGTAAAGACAAAACAAAAACTGTTATTTTAACATGATTGTATTTGTTAATAAAAAATACTCAGTCGAGGTGATTAGGCCTAATTCTATATTTTTTATTTGGATCGTTTCTTAAAGTTTCTTTACTTTTATCACTCGACGCCAGCGATATCGCAAAAAAGCGGCATATTTTAATTATTGTCGACTACCCTATATGTTTATGGAATCGTGAGGTCACTCTGCGTATCATGTTAAAGCGAATTTGATCTATCTTGTATTGAATGACTAAAAGATTTTTTGAAGAGATTTTGAAAGTTCGTCTTCCTAAATCATATACATATCTAAGTATGTAGAGCGACTAGCTCCTACAGGATGCTTTATCCACAAATCGACTGAAAGGAAATCAAAGTTGAAGGACTTAAGGACATTTAGACACACATCGGTGTAGCAAAATTTTTCCAAGCTTAAAGTGGAAACCAAATCTCAGTTCTTGATTATTCTATTAATTTATTGTTTATATCACTATCTACGTAGATATGAACTCGACCTTGTGATAACTAAATATCACCATTTTATCTTTGACCGATCAAGCCAAGACAATATTACAATTTCATAGTAAATATTAATCGATACAAAAAAAACTTTTATTTTCATTGTTTTTTTTTTATTTAATTTAATTTTCATATAAATACTGCTGGCAGGTCGGGGCAAGTGTTGCCAAATGTTACCTACTTGCTCAGACTCGGTGGAGAGACGGGTAAAAAGGTATATTGGTGACCTTAGCTTGGTTAAATCCAATCCAGTCAGCCTATTTTATAGGCGAAAAGTATCCAGCCTCTCTTAGCCTCTCAGCCTCTCTCTCTCTCTCTCAGCCTCTCTCTCTCTCTCTCTCTCTCTCTCTCTCTCAGCCTCTCTCTCTTTACATTCTATAGGATAAACTCTAAAGAGTATTCATGGGAATAACACGATTTAATTCCCGCATCCCCTTTTTATCATCGAATTATCACATACACAGCGATCTACCATCCTTTCGTTCGAGATCCTACTCGCATTCGGGCGAAGCGATAGGCTTTCTCCTTACTCATGCGTACAGCAAGAGATTGGCGCAGTTTTAATCTGGGTTTTAATTTGTTGTCTTCAAAAAAAGGGTGAATGGGCTGATATAAAGGTAGCGAATTTACCACTTTCAATTTCATTTCCATCTTTCAACTGGTGGAATGACAATCAAGCGCTGTCCAGACGAAATTTTAAAAAAATAATGGTAACGATTACCTTAGATTATTTTGTATACCAGGTCATTTTGTGATAGTGAAATGACTTAATGGTTAACTAATGATAAAACCTATTCAAGAAATCGTACATATATATGCAAATAGTATTAAGATAGAAGTTTAATCTATAATCACGGCCTTGACATACCATTAATTTTACTTTGGAAATTATTTTTAAGTTTTTTTTTTTAATTTAGAGAATTTTCATTAAACTGACATTTGATATAGGTAGTTTAATTTTTTGTTTCTAGTTACATACTATTACAAATTCATTTAATATATAGAGATATTAATATGATTTATTTATTTATCTTTCATAAACTACTGCAGCTTCATTAATAATTTCTTGTTATAAAAAATGGTAATATTATTTGAAGTTTTAGTTTTTTTTAGAATTTATTAACAAAATGAAAACTTCTTTATTTGACGTCTACAAATTGATACCTTGATTCTATGATACATGTAAATTTTTTATCTTTTCTCTAATAGAGATATTATTTTCATAGTTGCAATTGCGTTAAAACATATGTATAATGTATCTTAATAGTTAATGCTATTAAATTACACTATATAATTTTGGCAGCACTGCTTTAAAAACAAAAAAAGATATTGTCCTGATATGTTTATTCAAGTAAAAATTAAAACACATTTAGCAATACGGATATTTCAACTAAATAATTTGTATTTTTTTAATACAATTTTTGTAATCGTTACAATTTTTTTTTGTTTTTTACTCGACTTCGCTAGGAGAAGGAATATACATATACTTTTCGAGTAATTCTAAATGGATATTAGATATGGACAGGGTCAAGGCTTTTTAAGTATGTTTAGTAATTCTTTACAACGATAAATTACATAAAATAAAAAAAGAAATGACTTTATATCTGCAAGATTTTTATAAAAAATATCTCTATAGAAGGAAGCATATAGACAAAATTTTAAATAAATTAGATGATGTTTTGGTGTTATATAATTGGGAAACTTACATGTTTACAAAAAAAATATTGTTTTATTGAGGTTTTTCCATTAAGATAATGTTGTTATTAATTATTTTTTACATTGTCTGTTCGGAGTTTTAAAGTAATTATAAGTTATATTTAGAAATATATAAAAATGAATTATTGAAAATGCATATATTTTATTCCCACATTTTTGTATTTATAAAAGAAAAATAAAACAACAAAGTAAGAAAATATTCTTATTTTTTAATATTTATTATCAGTATCAAAACGATTTTGTTAGATACCCATAGAAGGCATTTATCGGAGAACGCTGCAGTTGTCTTCAGGCCAAATCAATTTGTCATAGTCCAGGAATGAGGAAGCTTTCATGAAGTTCTCAACTTTAGCTTTGATGTCAGAACTCATGGGTAAGCTACGAGCGTTGACCCAAACGAAATCTAAAAAAACATATTTCATTGTTAAAGAAAATTTGACAAATTTTTGATAAGAATATTGTATATATCAAATGTTACCTTGACGTGATTTCTTTTCTTCATCATATTTGCAGCTGTAGGCTATGGAATAGTTTTCGAAATCGCTGTCCAAAACGTAAACGATATTTTCGATTTTCATTTCTTGAAAGAAATATTTATAAATGAATATAGTTCAGATTAAGGAAATACTGATATTTTTTATTATGTAAATACTTACTGTCATAGTGTAGGTTAGATATAAGTTTTCCACCATTGTCTGCTTGTTTAATGGTACCGTCTAATTCGTATTCTTTGCCGTCTCTTACTAAGAAAGCCTTTACCTCAGCATAGTCGCCCTTGAAAGAGTAGATGCTACGAAGACATTTGGAATCCTTCTCGTTGTCGTTGGGGTACCTCGCCGCTTCAAACCATTCACTCTCTCCGTACTATTAAGGAAAAAATATATATTATTAGTTTCATTTAAATATAAATTATTACCTGACCAACATAAACATGTTTTCCATAACTTTAGCACATTCCTGTTAAGATATAAAACCAAATAGCCAAGAGAATGACATATTGAAGATAATTATCTATTCCTAAATTTACATAACTTCTTAACTAAAGTAATAATAATTATGTTTTGTTTTATAGTTAAATAAATGAAGGGGTTGAAATTAATATATATCTACTAGAAGTTTTTGTGCCTTCGTGCAAAAAGACACAAAAATCTGATATACACATTAATTAAACTTCAATAACAATTAACAGAAATATTTACCTTGGAAAAACTGAAGTTGTCCATTGATTTGATTTCCGGACATTTTGAATCGACGATTACACCAGCGAAGGCAGTGGAAAGCAGAGACAAAATCAGTAGCGCAAACATTTTGACAGTTGTATGCATTTGACTACTGGTGAGACGATTCCCTACACCAGTTATATACTCAAAATACTCCGGTCAAAGATCAAGACGTTATCACAAATAAAGCAATAAATGTCTATAATAAATTGTATTAGTTTCATAAAAAATATATATTTTTTTATAAACAGATAACTAGTTTTTATTTTATTGTAAAATGTGTTGAAAAAACTGAAATCACAATAAAATGGAAGTGACGTCATAAAACAAATTGACTTCGGTGGTTAGCACCAATTTAAATCGTTTGATTAGTTAATTAGCCAAATCTAAACTTTCTACCGAATGATGAAACAATTTTGTTTTAATAAAAGGTAACGATAAATTACCTTAGATTTTTTTTATATACCAGGTCATTTTGCGATAGTGAAATGACTTAAAGGTTAAATGATGATAAAACCTATTTACCAACTCGTACATAATATATATGCAAATAGTATTAAGATGATAGTTTAATCTATAATCACGGCCCTTGACATCTCATTAGTTTTAATTTCGATATGAATAGTAAAAATAATATTTTTTTTATTTCGAGTGACCATGACTCATAAAAATTATCAGTAAGACTTACACCTAAGTTAGAAGTTAGACTTTATGATGTTAGTCTTAACATCCCATGAGAGATGGCACAATAGCGACCAACATACACGCAGTCTAGCCTGCTCGCTATCATGCTCAGGATACTGTTGGAGCTGGCCCGCACTCTACTCACCGGAGATGCACAAGGTTTACGCATTGTTGCATAAAAATAATCTATGTGTGCATCTGCAAACATCCCAGACCCACTAAAGAAGCGGGGCAGCGCCACCAGCATCCTAAACGCATTATTATATTGAACACGGAGAGCGCTGTACGATTTCCGCGTATATCCAGCCCACAGACTGCACGTGTAAAAGTTTGTACAGTAGGCTCTGAAGAGAGTGATCTTGACTTCAAGGGAACACCGTGCAAACCTGCGAACTACCATATTAGCTCTAAGCGACAACGCCCTCCGCTCACGTTCAACGTCTTCATCATCTTTGAGATCAGGGGTCAACACATGGTCAAGACGTTTAAATTTGTAAGCTCTTATCAGCTGAGTTCCGTTAAGAACTACTGGTGGCAGTTTGTCATGCTTTCTACCCCTGGTTTCAAAGACCGTGATCTCCAACTTTTTACAGTTATATATTAACCCGTGTGATTTGGTGTACCCCTCACACAAAGAAACATGTTTACTTAGGCCACAGATAGGCACGCTCAGCAGGACCGTGTCGTCTGCGTAGCTGATGTTGTTTACGCATACCCCGTCTATGAAACAACCAACCCTAGTATGGCTGAGCTCCCCGATCAGCTCGTTCACATCTGTATGTGAACCTGTGTTAAAGAGCGTAGGTGAGCTCAACCCACCCTGTCTCACCGCGCACTCCAACCTATATGTAAGAGGTAAGGCCTATCGTATATTGTTGATTTGGTTCCCATACCAAAACTTGAAAATAGTAGTTAAATATTTTCTAACTTTTGACACAAGTGGTCGAAGGAAACCAAATCAAACGTCTTGGCCAGTCGAGAGGGCAGTGAAAACTGTGCTAGGAGAATATTAGTGGGCTGGAATAGGCATGTTGCCGAGGCTAACAGAGAGGCTAGGAAAAAGTTTTTTCTGTGAGTAGGGTACGGTAAGCCTAGTTCTGGATATGCATATAACTTCATGCATTTAACTTCACTTAGAGTATTTACAATGTCTGCATACAATTAAATGTATTATTATTATTATTATTATTATTATTATTATTATTATTATTATTATTATTATAAAACAATACTTTTTGGAAATTAATTTTGAGATATTTTTGTAACTATTACAAACATTTTTTGCTTTTTATTCGACTTCGCCAGGCGAAAGTATATATACTTTTCGAGTATTTCCAAATAGACATTTGACAGGGTCAAGGCTTGTTAAGTATGTTAAGTAAAACAACAACAAATTACATAAAATAAGAAATAGAAATGATTTTATATTTGCAAGATTATTATAAAAAAAATATTTCCATAGACGGCAGCATATAGACACAATTTTAAATAAATTAGGTGATGTTTTGTGTTTTATAATTAGGAAACATACACTGCCCCACTGATCCCACTTTATTTCGGGTCGGCACAACATGTTCTTCTCACAGAACATATTGTAAATAATTTTGGCTTATTGTTTTTTACGACCGGCCCGCCTGCCTGACACCAACCCTCTTTGGGAATGCATTAATCAGTGATGTCTAAATACTCTTAGAAAGTACATATGACTCGGAAAAATCACATTGGTAGTTGCCCGGCTCAGGATGCCTCGTGCATGAGAAGCGGGCCTTTTAACCACTAGGCTACCACTGACTAATAATATTAATAAATAATTGGGAAACATACATGGTTTTTATATTTTATTTTAAAAAAATATTGGTTTTAGTAAGTTTTTTTGCATTTAGATAATGTTGTTTTAATTATTTATTACATTATATGTTCTGAGTTTTAGAAATGAATAAAAATGATTTATTGAAAACTAGTTTTTGCCCGCGACTTCGTCCGCGTTAGTTTGGTCAAGAGTGATATATGTATGTATGTAGGTATAGCTGACCAGTCGAACTCTATTCCATCTTAGAGGCCATAAATAATCAGGTTTTTCCTGTTTCAATCAAACAGAATGATTGACATATTAGTTAGTTGTCAAATCTAATGTCAAAAAAAACCGTTTGTATGGGAAATAGAAAAGGGCTGTTTTTAGAGTTTTCCTGGCAATTATTTCAATTTTTCTCACCTTTTAAACCTTCCCTGGACTTCCAGGAGTATTTCAAGACTAAAATTAGCCAAATCGGTTCAGCAGTTCTCGAGTTTTAGCGAGACTAAGGAACAGCAATCCATTTTTATATACAGGGTGACTGGTGAATTACTATCAATATTTAAGGAGAATACTCTGTACATGATTCTCATTCGAATTATGTAAAAAAAATAGGCACTTAATTTTTGACAAAATTTCCGTATAAATAAGTAAAGTGTTGACACGTTCCAAGTGTTCAAGTGTGGACGCGTGCGGCGGCGTGCTGATACAACACCACGTCGCGACACGCGTATGTGTGAGTGTGAGTGTTTACCTAATCTGTAGGGTGTTCACACGATGCGTAATTAATTACATAACTTTTGGTTAACTTTACTTAGAAGTTTATTAATATTTATGTTATATTAATTTTTATTTTGTCATATATGATCGTCAAATATCACGTCCTCAAATATCGATAGTAATTCACCAGTCACCCTGTATATAGAAGATAGAAGATAATATGTTAATACATATTTTTGTATTTATAAGAATAAAAATTAAACAACAAAGTAAGAAAATATTCTTATTATTTTATATTTATTATCACTATCAAAACGATTTTGTTAGATACACATAAGTGGAATTTATAGGAGAACGCTGCAGTCACTTTCAGGCCAAATCAATTTGTCATAGTCAAGGAATGAAGAAGCTTTCATGAAGTTTTCAACTTTAGCTTTGATGTCAGAACTCATGGGTAAGCTACGGGAGGCGACCCAAACGAAATCTAAAAAAACATATTTCATTGTTAAAGAAAATTTGTAAAATTTTTGATAAGAATATTGTATATATCAAATGTTACCTTGACGTGATTTCTTTTCTTCATCATATTTGCAACTGTAAGCTATGGAATAGTTTTCGTAATCGCTGTCCAAAAGGTAAACGCTGTTTTCGATTTTCATTTCTTGAAAGAAATATTTATAAATGAATATACTTCAGATTAAGGAAATACTGATATTTTTTATTATGTAAATACTTACCGCCATAGTGTAGGTTAGATATAAGTTTTCCACCATTGTCCGCTTGTTTAATGGTACCGTCTAATTCGTATTCTTTGCCGTCTCTTATTAAGAAAGTCTTTACCTCAGCAAAGTCGCCCTTAAAAGAGTATATACTACGAATACATTTGGAACCCTTCTCGTTATCGTTGGGGTACCTCGCAGCTTCAAACCATTGACTCTCTCCGTACTGTTAATGAAAAAATATATATTATTATTACCTGACCAACATAAATATGTTTTTCATAACTTTAACACTTTCATATTAAGATAGAAAACAGAATAGCCGAGAGAATGACATGACTTCTTAATTAAAATAATAATAATTATGATTTGTTTTATAGTTAAATAAATGATAAGGATAAAATTAATAGCTTTAGAAGCTTTATGCAAAAAGATACAAACATCTGATGTACACATACATAAAAATTTAATAGCCATAAACAGAAATATTTACCTTGGAAAAACTGAAGTTGTCCATTGATTTGACATCAGGACATTTTGAATCGACGATTACACCAGCGAAGGCAGTGGAAAGCAGAGACAAAATCAGTAGCGCAAACATTTTGACAGTTGTATGCATTTGACTACTGGTGAGACGATTCCCTACACCAGTTATATACTTAAAATACTCCGGTCAAAGATCAAGACGTTATCACGAATAAAGCAATAAATGTCTATAATAAATTGTATTAGTTTTATAATATATATATATTTTTTACAAACTGACAACTTGTATTTGTTATTTTTAAATTTCTTGAAAAATCTGCAATTACATTAATATGAAAGAGACGTCATAAAACAAATGGACTTAGTTGGTTAGGACCAATTTAAATAGTTTCTTCGTTTGATTAGTTAATTAGTCAAAACTAAAAGTTCTGTCAAGTGATGAAACAAATAAAAAATATATATGAGAAAAATATTAATATGAAAGCGAGGTTCAGGTTAAAATATAAGTGTGCAAAGATATAAAGAAGTCCTATGATTATATTTACGATTTAATTAAGTTTCGAAAATTTCTTCTATAGTATTATTTGAATCCATAACTTTCCGGCAACGCAAAGCAAGGAAAGGCAAAGCCTTAAAAGCAACTGAAATACGTTGCTCAGGGACTTTCCGGTCGGTTCTTGGTTTTTATATTCCGGGAAATAAATTTTTAAAAAATTATTCGATATATTACTATAGCCATGTTTTTATCATCGCACCACTATCCCATATCAATAAAAAGATAATTTCATGGTTTAAGATAACTGACCAAAGACGACGGAATGATTTATGCTATTATATATAATATTTCTAAAAGCAGATGAACTACAGACATATACATTTCCATTTTAAGATTCTAATAATTTCCTTCCAGTTCTTATCTGAAATTATGTTTGGTGTTTGGTTTGAAACCTTAGACTTTTTTATATCATCTTTTCATTTATTTTTTAACAACAACTGAGGTTAACAACAACTCGACCTTGGAATAGTAAAACATGACCATGTTACATAAGGGAACTATTAGCCTAATCAAGAATTCTCATGTTTTGATTGCTAACAGACAGATTACTTGAATTTTTTGTCACCAAAGCATTTTACGATAGTGATATGACATATAGGTCATGTGTTGATAGCAAATACATTAATTAAACAACATGTACACATGGATACAGTAACAAATTAACAGTTTTAATTACCTATATATTTTTATATCTTTATTTTCCGAATCATACCTTTTTTATTTTATTATATCTTGGTAATATGATTGATGCTAGACAAAACATTTACTGAAATATTATGGTAAGCAGTTTTTATTTATCTAATACGAGATATCCATCTCATATATTGAATTTAGCACAACATAAGTATATATAATATTATATTTACTAATATCGCAAATAATATATATATATATACATCACAAATAATATGTATATATAGATGACACTACATACTGTTGATGAGAGATCATAATTAATGATTTAATAAATAAATATACCACCAGTATGTAGTGAAGAATTTTCTCAAAAAACAAATTCAAAATGATCCATTTTTTTACTGTAAAACATATGCTGTAGTAACCGTAGTATGCGTGATTTTATAGATAAATAGATGGATAAATAGATAGAGAGATAGATTTTTTAGATAATTAGTTTACACAATAAAACACGTGTGTGTTGATGACAGCAAACATGTGCTATTAACCAATACTATTATACTAAAAGGAATAGGGTATAACTTTTCGGCTTCAATAGCCTTAAATAAATAGCATAAGTTCATCATGAATAAATAAAATAAATAACAATTGATGTTCATAAATTCAATCATTCACTGGAGACTCCTTAATATTTTCCTAATTTATGTTGTTGTAGTTGTTTCATTAAAAAATAAAGTGAAACGCAACTTTTACCGGATTGTTAAGTAAATATTTTTTGATAACATATTTATTTATAATCTTTTTAATCGTGATGTCAATGAAAGCCAGAAATAGATATTTTATGTCCGCAAGACATCTACGATATTTTTAAATTTGTTTCTAGACCATCTTGCTGATTGGACCATTTATAAGAAGTTAAATGCTTATAAAATTATACTTTTCACACCATATAGGTATAATTATATAATATTAGGACTAATTATATAATATTAGGACTAATTATAATAAAGTCAGTGGTGGCTCAGTGGTTAAAGGGCCCGCCTCTCGTCGCCGAAGGCGCGGGTTCGATCCTGGCCCGGGCAAGTACCAATGTGATTTTTCCGAATCATATGTACTTTCTAAGAGTATTTAGACATCACTGATTAATGTTGATTACCAAAAGAGGGTTGATGTCAGGCAGGCGGCCGGTCGTAAAAACAAATAGCCAAAAACTTTTCACAACATGTAAGGCAGACCCTGGGTATAGCTGGGAAATTGCCAGGTAGAAGAAGAAGTTATAATATTAGGTTTATGTTAGGACTCATGAACTTTATTTAAATATTTATATGAAAATTCATCAATTGATCTGTATTTATGATTCCAATTCCTTTTCTTGGCATTTACTACTCGATTATTATATTTAAAATACTTTAATAATATAGAAAACTCGGAGACAACTAAAAAATTTAATTTAATAAAAAAAGTTTGAAAGCAAGCTAAGCGAAACGCTTATCTTCTGAGGTTCTTATAAGAAAAGGGTCACTATAACCGTAACTACAAGACAATTAAATTTTATACTGAAATTTTACCAGATAAACGTTGCCAAAAAATAAATAAACATGAACTTGACAAAAGTCAATATAAAACAATTATAATTTTGATTTTGAAAAATTAAGGTGAAAGGAGCAGGTTTTGGTTTCATCGTAAAATGGTCTCTATCCTTGGCACAATAACTTTAATGTGTTTTTTTATTTTTAAATATACAAATATATAATATAGGTATATCAATGTATGTGGTCTTTGGATTTTGCAGGCATTACCTATTCCATATGATATTTTATATGGGGGAAGTCTTGTTGTGTCTGATTTAGTGGATATTATTTTTTAAACTATGCAATTTGACAATGTTACATGTGGTGTAAAAAGTAATAAATTAAATTATTAAAGTTAATACTAAAAATTGTTTTCCAAAGATTTAAATAATCTTTTAACAATACTATATCAATATTTTACTCGTCACAAATCTCCAACCAAATTATACAAATTGATTTTAAAATTGATAATGACATATAAAAGATACAATTAAATTTAAAAAAATGTATTAATTGTCTTTTATTCAATATACTGGCCCGCGTGAGGCACTTAATCGAGTAATAGTTGGCCAAAACGCCTCGCTTCATTTTGGAAAAGAACTGACACTCTTAATCCACTGAACTAATATTAACCATGCATAGCTAATAACCACAAAAAAGAAACTGACATAAATAGAAACACACACTGGCACTTACACAGACATCGTCATTAAACTTATAACATCCCTATTTTTGTTTGGACGTTAAAAATATTAATATCTAGATTGCTTATTTGACCTTCTGTTTGACTTACCTTTCTAATCCGATTTCAGAAAATAAAAAAAGGATATTTGTGTAAATATGAATATATATTAAAATATATGCATATTTATGTATTATATCTGTATAAATATAAGCTCGTTTAATAGTTATGTTCTATTAACAATGCAATTTTATTTCCTCGTGAATAAATTATACAGAATGAGATTAGCTTTGTAATTTATTAACAAAATGAGAAGATTTTGACAACACAATGACCAGACAAATTAACGGAGCGATAAATACATTTAATCCAAAAACTATTCTGGTTACAGAAAATATTTTGGTCTTATGAAGTTTGATTTTCATATCTTAAATAAAAAAAGCAACGTCCAATCTAATCCCCTAACTATTTTGATTCCACAAACTTATTCATATATTTATCATGTTAAAATATGTATGTACATATTTAATTGTGAAACAGCAATATAATAAACGAATATAATATCCTATTAACTTTTCTTTGGTTATATAACCATGTATATACATATCTATATATACATATGTATATATATATATGTATAATGATAAGAATAGAAATGCGTATTAGATGTCCTCATGTTAGTGACTTTCAACTCTTTCTTCATTTTCCTGTAGTGTATCTGTTACCCCTTTTCGGGCTTTGTATCCAGTCTTTCCCTTCGATAGGCAAATAATGTGTTATTTATTTATGTTTTATTAATGACGTCACATATAACATCAATGAATAAAATGTCTTGTTTGTTTTTATTAATTCATTCAGAAATGTGATTTTTTTATTTAGCACTTCGATCATGGCCGACTTTTGAGAAACTAAAAACGAGATTATTGTGACGTACCACTGCGGTGTGGCCTTTGAGAGTTTGAAGTATAAAATGGTTTTCAATGTACAGAAACTCCATAGTCACGAATATTCATTCAAACAAGCACGATGTTCCCCTTGGTTCTGTTAGCTTTGGTCGCTCAAGCTTTTGCTGGGGAGCACATTGACGCGAGATGTCCAGTTGTGCGTCCGACCGACAATTTTGACTACGCATCTGTAAGTTAATCAAAAAATAGTATGATGATTTATTGCAATTTGATGATATTGTACAAGATTTCAAAATAAATCAGTTAAAACTGATTGCAAGGTAAAAATCGTCGTTTGGAAAGTAAAGATTTAGATATTGGTTTAAAATAAATTAAAGTTATTTTTATTTTCAAAAGAAATTGATTAATTTCCGTTTGATGAACGCTTTTTTTCATGAAACACAATTGTTTTTTTTTTTACTTTATGTATGCTTTAAAATTCTGTAAAATCACATCGATCGAAGCGGAAACATGAGGATTAAACAACCAAATTGTTCCCAGCACTTTTTTAACACTATATTTTGTAAGATATATAAATATTTACGATTCCAGTTCTCAAATGGATTATGGTATGAAGTAGCCAGGTATGACAACAGAAAAGAAAAGGGTACCGAGTGCAGTTACACAAAATACACCCCGATGGGTGACCGCTTTAAGATAGAGAGTGTTGGATTGAGACACAACAAGAAATATGAACTTAATGGATACGGTAAACTCGCTCCAGATGCTGGTAACACGGGAAAACTCATCTATACACTGCCATATGGAAGTAAGTTTCTTAATGGTAGACACAGAGGTTATGGTGCCAAATTTTTCTGTTGTCCTTAAAATATTTAATCTTGAACGTTATGTTTCTATGAAAATCATCTTTTCTTCAGAGAACGGCCAGAATACCGACAGTATTTTGAATGTCATGTCCACCGATAACGCAAACTACGCTGTGCTCTATCACTGCAACTATAACGAAGAGACCAAGACTAAACAAGGTGAGTCTTAGGTTCCGTTATTCCTTTTATAAATATAATAATGAGTGAAACACATATACGTTCTATTGTACTACGAATAATTGGTGGTCATCATACATTTTCAATGTCCAAAATTAGGCATTAATACATATTATTTTTCAGAACTCTCCTGGATCGTGTCGAGAACAAAGACTCTGAGATCTGACTTCAAAGCTTTAATTGACAGATATTTACTGGAATCAAAGGTGTTAGACCTCAGCAAGTACATTTTCCCTAACTTCTCTGATGATGTGTGTCGTATCGACTTCTAAACTTGAAGTCAGATTTGAAAAAATCAGACATCTGGTTCACTTTGTGTTAATATAATTTTTCTTATTAATATCTGTCAGTGATAAGAGAACGTTATTAAATAAATAAATTTATGTTTATCGCAGTGTTTTTGAAAATCCTATACGCGATTAACTACCTATTTACTTAGTTTTACATAAGTACTTCATTCTATATTAGTTTATTTATTAAAATTTACAAATATTAAAATTTACTAATATTAAACAGTTAAATATTTTAGTTTAGTTTTAGACAATACTTTCTTTCAATATTACAAAAAAATAAACTTATTTTTCATTATAATTTTTTTAAATTTTCTGTTTTAATTTAGCTATAATTATTACGTCTTTGTCATCATCTTAATTCTATCATATACATTTAAATCTCATTATTAATAATATCAACAGTTGTTTCAAGTCCATCTGACTTATAAAAATAACGTGAACTATCGATGCTAATTGTTTTTTTTTTTTTAATTTGTTTAATAGAATAAAAGATGAGTTCGATTGGAATGTCGCATAAATATTGAGATAATAATTTGTTTTTGTTCTTCAAGTCGAAATTAATTCACAGCGTAGTGCAACCCCTTTTTCTCCCATAAGAATATCAACTAAAAATGGATTCAAAAGCTAGATATAACTCAATGTGGAACATACGTTCTTAGTTAAGTTCTGTTATTACTATGATAATCTTATCATTAATTAAGATATATTAAAAGAAAAAATACTATAATATAGAAGTTTTCGTCTTAGTAAGCTATGAAATAAAACATCTTAATCTGAGATTTGAATCCACCAATTAAATATATTTTTAATTGGTGTCAATTTACATACATATGTACATATATAATAAGATGTGACTAGTGTTTTAATAGATGTGACAAATTTTAATATTTATTTAATTCCTTTATTTATTACTATGACTAAATGAATTGAAAATAAAGTAATCATAAATAAGAGATAAACGGATTCGCTGCCTTTGATTCAATTCAGCTCATTCAGCTCACCTATGTAACAAAACTCTAAAACACTGCGACTTAAAACATCTAACAATAAAAGAGGCCAAAATTAAAATAACATCCTGGCTCAAGACTCTCTCTTATGACGACACTGAAAACCTACTAAATGTAATCATTTAATTTTATCTATTACTTCTTTCATTATGCATATATATATATATATATATATATATATATATATATATATATATATTTACCTATTTTTATTTTTATTACTATATTTTATTTTTTAACTAAGTATTATAATTACATTCTTATCATAATAACACAAGTATTCGTTAAAGACGTACAATTATACTACATATATAACTAAGACATAACACCAAACACATACGTTATATAGACTACCAGATTGGTGAATTGTCGTTTTTAGTCCTGGCCTAGTTTATCAACCTGTGAAATCTTGTGTTCGGACCCCACGATAGAGGTCTCCTAGTGTGGGGTCCAAAGACAATGGAAATTTAAAATTTGTTGAAACATAATGCACCTCAACCTTGATGTATTACTGTGTAAGCATTGTGTTTTTTTCTCAATAAAGTTTATTATTATTATTTTATAAAATATAAGCTGACGTTTTGTTTTAAGTAGAGATATGGGCTCACCCGATTTTTTACTCTTTTTTTTCTTCCTGACAATTTCCCAGCATTAGCCAGGGTCTGCCACCCGATTTTTTACTCTATAGACTTGGAAATCTTAATTTATTTATACTGAATACAGATGTGAACGGCTATACATGTATATGGTTTTTTGGTTATTTATGTAAATTAACTTCAAAGTTTGTTAAACATACGTATTAAATCTTTGACATTAGCTAATCTTTCAAGAGGAACTATTTTTGGAAATAAATCAACTTCTATTAGTCAACTTTAACTTCTATCACCAGTAATGGACAACATTTCATTATGATACTAACAATCAGTCATATGGTATGCAATTTAATAAAAAAATTTAGACAATAGAACTACTATATTGGCCCTTGTCATCTAGACGAAAACATACAACTTTATCCCTACTCCCCAACTGATTGTAATGTGACATTCTGTTATTGTGATGAACCCCGGCTGTTTGTAAGTGGAATATAAATCCAAAGATATATGTATTTTTACTTAAAAATATTATCAAAATTATTGTCAAACCTCAACCTCAACCTCAAAAGTAACCTTACAAATTATAGTGCAAATCAGAAAGGGATATACATATGTATATGCTCTCATACATATCTAATGTGAAAGTATAAAACTATAAAATAAAACTTCATTTTTGAATGCTCAATAGATATGTATATATATCTGATTTATCATTATTCGTCGATTTGGTACTCGGAATCGTACCAAAGATAACAGTTCGTCTCGGTCTATTTCGTTTGACAGAAGTGAATAAAGCATCGTCATATCATAGTACTTACGACGCGTCTCTAACGAATCCATGTGGTAATGACGGCAAGCCTCAGTATAGCTTTCAAATATTTTATGGTCTTTATAGCTAAGAAACTCCATAAATTTTATTTGAATGCTTTCAACTCTGTCTTTATAAATTTTGTACTGCGGTGACCAAATTGTGCATTTTAATATATTAAATACTAGAGAAAGACTGACATACACGTTTTATATATCCCAATTGTCTATAAGCTTTAGTTGCGATTTGTATCTGCTCATTCATTAAAAATTTTGAGTCTAACTCAACTCCAAGATCGCCTATAGAATTGATTTTGGGAATTTCAATATTATTAATGTTGAATGCATAATTATAATTATTTATTTTACGAGAAAAGGTTATGTGAGCGCACTTTAATGTATTAATTTTAATTCTATCACTATCGCAATATTTTGCAAAAGTATCTAGGTTACGTTGAACTAAGAGGCAATCAGCTAGAGATTTTATCCTTAAAAATTTTTTGATGTCATCTGCAAACATAAGAAATCGGGATCGCTGTATAGATGTATAAATATATATATATATATATATATATATATATATATATATATATATATATATATATATATATATATATATAATAGTTAATACTCTTGCCCTTTTTCTTCTAATTTTTCCTCTGGGGCTTACTTTAAGAATGAATCAAAGCTCTGATAGAAATAACTATTACCCTGTTTATGTAAATTCACAACAGGACGTTCTCTAGATTATATACATACTTATAATAAAAACAGATATTTTAATTTTGGGCTATTATTCGCTATAATTCTTCAACATAATTGTGACGTATTCTCGTTTAGTGACCTTTGAGAGTCTGCAGTATAAAATGGTTCACAGTAGGCCAAAAATCCATAGTCACGAATATTCATTCAGGCAAGCACGATGTTCGCCTTGGTTCTGTTAGCTTTGGTCGCTCAAGCTTTTGCTGGGGAGCACATTGACGCGAGATGTCCAGTTGTACGCCCGACCGACAATTTTGACTACGCCTCTGTGAGTTTATCAAATAATAGTATGGTTATTTATGTCAATTTGATGATATTGTACAATATTTCAAAGTTAATCGTTTAAGTCAGTTTACTGCAAGGTAAAGGTAGTCGATTGGGAAGTTAAATTTTAGATATTATGCTTTGGTTTAACAGAAATTATTTTTTTTATATTTCAATCGATATTCGTTAATATCCGTTTCATGAACGCTTTTTGTATGTAATACATTTTTTTTAGCTTGTGTATGCTTTAGAATTGAGTAAAACAGTACATCGATCGAAACGGAAACATAGGGATTAAACAACCAAATTGTTCCCGACACTTTTTTAGTACTATATTTTGTTAAAGTTATATATATTACGATTCCAGTTCTCAAATGGATTATGGTATGAAGTAGCCAGGTATGACAACAGAAAAGAAAAGGGTACCGAGTGCAGTTACACAAAATACACCCCGATGGGTGACCGCTTTAAGATAGAGAGTATTGGATTGAGACACAATAAGAAATATGAACTTAATGGATACGGAAGACTCGCTCCAGATGCTGGTAACACAGGAAAACTCATCTATACACTGCCATATGGAAGTAAGTTTCTTAATGATAGACACAGAGTCCTTAAAATATTTTATCTTGAACGTTATGTTTCTATAAAAATCATCTTTTCTTCAGAGAACGGCCAGAATACCGATAGCATTTTGAATGTCATGTCCACCGACAACGCAAACTACGCTGTGCTCTACCACTGCAACTATAATGAAGAGTCCAAGACTAAACAAGGTGAGTCTTAGGTTCCGTTATTCCTTTTCTAAAAGTAATAATGAGTGAAACACATGTACTTTCTATTGAACTACAAATAATTGACAATCATCGTACATCGTAATGTCCAACATTATTTATTAACAAAAATAATATACGTATATTATTTTTCAGAACTCTCCTGGATCGTGTCAAGAACAAAGACTCTAAGATCTGACTTCAAAGCTTTAATTGACAGATATTTACTGGAATCAAAGGTGTTAGACCTCAGCAAGTACATTTTCCCTGACTTCTCTGATGATGTGTGTCGTATCGACTTCTAAACATGGAGTCAGGTTTGAATCAGAAATCTGGTTCACTTTGTATTAATATATTTTTTTATAATATCTGTCATCGCTAAGGGAACGTTATTAAATAAATAATTTTATATGTTTATCGTAGTGTTCTTGAAAATCCTTTACACTATTTACTACCTATTAATTTACTTGTACAAAAGTACATCAATTTATTTTAAATTCACTTCATTAAAATTTCCAGACCATAAACTGTTCGTCTTGTAAATAGTATTAAATATTTTTGTTTGATTTCATATACTCGTGAAACTTTTATTTTAGTTCTTAATTTATTTAATATTTTCTTTTAAACAAATGATTTGTTTTTCACGAATTTAATCTTATTTCAATAATATAAAAAAAAACAAATCTGACTTCCATTTGAAAGTTTGAGACGAATTTTGCCCATTTTTTTAAAAATAATGTTTTACTTTACATATTAAAAGCTGTTACATGTTTAGTTATCATTTTAATTTTATCATAAATTTTTAAACCTCGTTTTAATAAAATCAATAGTTGTTAGTCCATCCATCCTATGTATTGATATGAAACATGGTTTAGTTCTTCAGAATCAAAATTGAATTCCCTACTTTATGCAATCAATTTTCTCCGACAAGATGGTTACAATTAAAAAGGAATCAAAACTCGAAATTCTAAATACAGAACTCCGTGTAGAAAGGATTATCATTAATGAAATTATAAAATATAAAGTATTTTATAAATAGGTTTTAAAACAAAACCTGTTAATTTGAGATTAAAATCCATCAATATTATTTTTAAATTGTGTCAATTTACATGTGTACATATGTATATATATATATAATAACTTGATTATTTTTTATATTTATTTAATTATTATTATTTATTTATTTATTTAATTCCTCCATCTATTGCCATTACTAAGTTAAAAAATAGGATACTTAAATAAAAGGTTAACGGATTAAGTGGTGTTGATGCATTGTATAAAGTTGATGTTTTGTTTTAAGCAGAGATACAAAGCCTACCGGATTATTTAGTCCATACTCTTAGAAATTAAAAGTTGTACATATATACTGAATAAAAATATGAATAATTACATATAAGACTTTTTGGTAATTTATTTGAATTTACTTCAAAGCCTTTAAAACATATACATTAAGTCAATATGGTGTGGATTAGTGAAACTTTGACACTAGTGAATCTACCATTCGGAATTTTGTTTGGAAATGAGACGAAACCTCCTGCGTTCAATGGACTCACCGTGCGGGTGCCGGGTCCCTTAGGCACATATGATAGGTATATTTTAGATTTTTTGCACAATAGCATTACTATATTGGCCTTTGTCGCTCAGATGAACACCTCCCACTTTATACCTGCTCCCGTCTGATTGTAAGTGGAATGAAAATTCAAGGATATACAAATATTAACTTATAATTAATTATCAAAAATATTACTGTCAACCAAAGAATCTAAAATGTTTTAAATAAAATAACAAATGGCATCCGCTTACATTTTAAGAAAGTAAAAAGAGACAGGAACAGGAGTAGAATGTAAGATTTTTACCAGGGGAATCCCTTCTCTTTATATACTCTATATATAGTATAAGAAATTCATTAACACCAATTACAGCTACGAAAGAAAAGAACGCAAACACACAAATTTTAATTCATAAAATGGAAAAGGAAACATATGTTCTCATACATATCTATGTGTAAATATAAATCTGCACAATAAATTTTTAATTCTTAATATATGTATGTATACTCGTATACGAGGGTCAAACTGAAAGTTCTTAGAACTGGCCACTTATAAACAATACGATAAAAAATAATTCAAAAATTTGAAAATATAACTCTTTGCCAATATTTCTGAGTATATATTTCATATACATATTTGTCATTTGTTTTACGATTTGGCGGCAAATTGAAAATTGTCTGTGTCACGTCAACATGAATTTAACACGAGAAAATTTTCGTGCAATGATTTTTTATGACTTAAGATGTCATTTAAGTCAACAAGAAAGTTATGATAGACTACGATTGGCCTTTCACGATAAGGCCCCATCTCGTGCGACTATTTACAACTGGTTTAATGAAGAGACCCCTAAGGACGAGGTGGCAAAGTGCTTTTCCCAGTGTTTCCATCGCATGCAGCGGTGTATTGACGTGAATGGACAATATTTTGAAAAGATATAATAAAACCAATAACTGGCTAATGTAATCAGTTTTTGATTTTCTAAGAACTTTCAGTTTAACCCTCGTATATACAATAAGAATTATATATTAAAATTTAGAAAAAGGTATATATATACATTTTAAATAATATGATTTAATTTAATTACTTGGAATAAATGTTGTTATATTACTCGAAATATTTTCTTTATTAAGACAATAATTTATAAAAAATATTACTTTCAATATCTTTTTAATGATTTCATCATAAATAAGACACTATAGTATTATATTCATACTATTATGAATGAACGTATTTATGGAACATTAAATTTTATTGTTTATATTTAATTTAATATATATTAATCAGATTACATATACATAATATTGTTTAGTATTAATAAACAAAAACTTCTTTTACTACATAGATTAAAACTGAGACACCTTTTTTTGATTCTCGCTCACAACTCTTGATGTTTTATAATAGGTGCTCTTATCCTTTTTTTTTCTAATTTCTACTCTTTACCTTATTTTAAGGGCTAATCACAGCTATGACATAAATACTGAAATAGTCTACGTAAACCTACCAGTGGATTATTCCTTGATTTATATTTTTATTTTAAAAACAGATCTTTTAAATTTGTAGATGTTGGTTTGAATTCTTTAAAATAAATAAAAGATTATTGTGACGTACTCTCGTGTAGTGACCTTTAAGAGTCTGAAGTATAAAATGGTTAACAATGTGCAAAAACTCCATAGTCACGAATATTCATTCAGACAAGCACGATGTTCGCCTTGGTTCTGTTAGCTTTGGTCGCTCAAGCTTTTGCTGGAGAGTATATTGACGCGAGATGTCCAGTTGTGCGACCGGTCGACAATTTTGACTACGCCTCTGTAAGTTTAATTTTAATTTATAATAATATTTTTAATAACATGAAAAGATCATACAGATTTGAAATTTATAGCTAAAGTCATTTAATTTTATCATGTAATGTTTGATTTTGAATTCTTGTATAATAAAAATAAAACTATTTTCTTTTACCACAAATACCTTGAAGTAGCTTTAAAGTTCACAATCTTTATTTTAGATCTTTTCGGTCACTTTAAATTCTTGTGTAATATAACTTTTTTTTAAATTAGAAAACCTTTTTGAAGACATTTTTTAATTGTTAATATAATTTTTAAATGTATACTTACACTTACTGATTTAACATACTTGTTAGTTATTAATTGTAAAGATTAATTAATTATTTACCACCTAAAATATGATGTAAAATTTATTTTGGAATTAAATATATATTACAATTCAAATGTAGAAAAGTAAAAAAAATAGATTTAACTTCACTTGACTTGTAATACTTTCTTAATGTAGTCTATAATTTGAGGATGGACTTTTTTAATTACATCCAAATAGGTTTTTCAAATTTAATTGCTTAAATGATTTCAGTTTTCAAGAGGAGTATGGTATGAGGTAGGCAGGTATGACAACAGAAAAGAAAAGGGTACCGAGTGCAGTTACTCTGTATACACCCCGATGGGTGACCGCTTTAAGATTGAGAATATTGGATTGAGACACAATAAAAAATATGAAGTTGATGGATATGGAAGAATGGCTCCGGACGCAGGCAACACAGGAAAACTCATCTTCACGCTGCCATATGGAAGTAAGTTTCTAAATAATAGATACTGGTTCGAAATTTTCTCGTATATAATAATGCAAAAAGTGATACCCAAGAGTAGAAGAGGTTATAGTCCCAAGCTTTTCTGCTGTCCTTACAATGTTAATTCTTGAATGATATATGTTTCTATCACAGTCTCCCTTTTTTTCAGAGAACGGCCAGAATAATGATAACATTTTGAATGTCATGTCCACCGACAACGCAAACTACGCTGTGCTCTACCACTGCAACTATAACGAAGAGACCAAGACTAAACAAGGCAAGTGTTATGTTCTGTTATTCCTTTACTATATGCAATAATATTTCAAAAAAATATGTTGTGTTGAACTACAAATAATTACTAACATAAAACATTACTTACTAACGAATAAACAATTTTCAGAACTCTCCTGGATCGTGTCAAGAACAAAGACTCTGAGATCTGACTTCAAAGCTTTAATTGACAGATATTTACTGGAATCAAAGGTGTTAGACCTCAGCAAGTACATTTTCCCTGACTTCTCTGATGATGTGTGTCGTATCGACTTCTAAACTTGAAGTCAGATTTGAATAAATCAGACATCTGGTTCACTATGTATTAATATAATTTTTTCTTATTAATATCTGTTATTGCTAAGAGAACATTATTAAATAAATAATGTTATGTTTATCGTAGTGTTTTTGAAAATCCTATACACTATTAACTACCTATTTATTTAGTTTTACAAAAATACTTCATTATATACTAGTTTATTTTTTAAAATTTACAGACATTAAACTTTTCCTTCTTGAAAATATTATTTCAATATTTAAGTTTATTTACTTTAAAAAAAATGTTTAGTTTTAAAAAATTAAATCCTTATTTCAATATTAGAACAATTTTTTTTTCTATATTATTATTTAAAATATTTGCTTTAATTTAATTTACTTATATTTGTTACATGTTTTGTTATAATTCTAATTCTATAATATATTTTTAAATCTTGAAACAAAAATAAAAATCATCGTTTTTAGTCCATCTGAATTATAAAAGAAAGTTTTTTATTTTGTTTGTTAGAGTGAAAGATGAGTTCGATAGGAATATATCCTTTAAATTGAGATCAAAAAATGGTTTTAGTTCATCAGAATCGCAATTAATTCATGGTTTGATGCAACACATTCTCTCCGATAGTACTCTGACAACTAAAAAAGGATACAAAACTGGGAAATCTAAACACAGAAATCAATGTCATATCATAAATAAATATATATTATAAGAAAAAGATTATGTATAATATGTAAGGTTTCTTGTAAACGAGTATGAAACAAAACGTGTTTATTTGGTTTCTGAATCCATCAATTATATATTTTTATTTGTGTCAATTTACTTGTGTATATACTCGTATATATAATAAGATGCGACTAATGTTTTAATACATGTGACAAATTTAAATATTAATAAAAATCCTCTATTAATTATTTTGACTAAATAAAATTAAAATAAAGTATTCATAATAACTAAGAAGTAAACAAATTTTGTTTTAAACAAAAAAACGAAGCTTAGACGATCTTTGAGTCCATACACATAGAAATCAAAATTTGTTAGTACTGAATATACATAGATATGACTAATTATATATAAGGTTTTTTGGTTATTCTTGTTATTTGAGTTCGAATTTTTTTTTAAACATATCTACATATTAAGTCAATTTGGTCTCGATTAATGAAACTAGTGAACCTTTTTTATGTAGGTTTTTTGTACATTATTCAAATTTTGATAGTATATCAAAACAAAGAATTATAAAAGGAGATCATTAATGGACAAAATTTCAGTCAAATAATGTCATATGATAGGCACATTTAAGATATTTTTGCACAATTGCACTGTTATATTGGGCTTTGTCGCTCAGACAAATACCTTCCACTATATCCCTACTCCCCAACTGATTGTAATGCGACATACTGTTGTTATAATGAACCCTAGCTGATTGTAAGAGGAATAAAAATTCGAAGATATATATTTTTTTACTTAAAAAGATATCCAAAATAGACTTGGCCTGTCCAGAACTCACATAAACTCATTCTTGGAAAGTACTTCGACGGTAGAGCTGAAAGGTTCCTTTCAAATTTGGTTAGGTGGAAAAAGGAGCTTGGACGATGGTGGTGAGCGTTTAACGCGCGTGAGATAGGGGCCCCTTAAACTTATACCAGGGTTGCAAGTCTCAGGCACTGTTGAAGCTCTTTTCATTGCAATGCGATCGACCCGGCATCCGCACGATGAATCCATCGAATGTTAAGAGGTTTCGTTTCGTCTCATTGTCAAACCTCATATTTCCAATTTATGAAAGTGAAAAGGAACCTGAGGAAGTAATGAAATAATCAAAAATGTATGATTTTAAGGTGAGGAATCCCTTCCCTCTTGTACGGTTCAAAGATTACGTATTTTATAAATCTAAATCTATGTTATATGATATTTTCATAAAAACCAATTATAGCCAAAAAAGTAAATAAACCAACCTCACAAATTTAATTACAATAAAGGGAAATCTTTCATACATGTAGTATGTAATGTGCAAATATAAAACTACAAAATAAAATCTTGAATCCTTAGTATATATCTTTTTACTAAAAAAATATAATATATATTATAACTCGAAATGAAAGATTTTATATGAATTGAATCTTGAATTTTTTTTTAAAGATTTCATCATTAGACACTATAGTATTATATAGATACTATTAGAATGAACGTATTTATGGCACATTAAATCCCTTTGTTTTTATTTAATCATTAATCAGATTATAACATCGTTTACTACTTATAAACAAAAAACTTGTTTATTTCTTATGTATTGATTAAAAATGAGAAATCTTTTTCTGATTTCCGCTCACATTTCTTTTGACTTTCCATTAATTGGTGCTCCTGCTCTTATTCTCCAAAATTTTCTCTGCTCCTGCTCTTGTTCTTCCAAATTTTAAGGATTAATAAAAGCTGTGATATAAATAATAATTAACTAGTCTATGTAATTCCACAACTGGACAGTTCTCTAGTTTCTGTACGTATATTAAAAACAGATCTCTTAAGTTTGCTCTATATGTACATATTGGTTTGAATTCTTCAAAATAAATAAAAGATTATTGTGACGTACACTCGTGTAGTGACCTTTGAGAGTCTGAAGTATAAAATGGTTTACAATGTACAGAAACTCCATAGTCACGAATATTCATTCAGACAAGCACGATGTTCGCCGTGGTTCTGTTAGCTTTGGTCGCTCAAGCTTTTGCTGGGGAGTATATTGACGCGAGATGTCCAGTTGTGCGTCCGACCGACAATTTTGACTACGCCTCTGTAAGTTTAATTTAAATATATAATATTTGTATTTAAAAAGTTCAAACACATGTGAAATTAATAGCTCAAGTCATTTTATTAAATCATGTTAGATTTTGCTTGTGTAAATTTTGTGTTGGATCTTTTCGCTGAGTTTAAATTCTTGTGTAATACATGTATATAATGTATATAATAACTATTTTTTTAAACTAGAAAACCTTTTTGAAGAGCTTTTAAAATTTAAAATACAGTTTGTATATTTAAAATAACCCTCACTGAGTTTGTTAAATAAACTATTTACTTATTTATTGTGTAGGATAGTTATTTATTCTTTAGTAGGTCAAAAATATTGGGAAATCAAGTTATAAATATCAATTGAAATGTAGAAAAGTAAAAAAATTAAGTCGTTACTTCACTTGATTTTTAATACTGGCTTATTATTGTCTATAATTTGAGAATGGACTATTTCAAATTGCAATCAGATAGGTGTTTGGAAATTTAATTGCTTGAATGATTTCAGTTTTCAAGAGGAGTATGGTATGAGGTAGGCAGGTATGACAACAGAAAAGAAAAGGGTACCGAGTGCAGTTACTCTGTATACACCCCGATGGGTGACCGCTTTAAGATTGAGAATATTGGATTGAGACACAATAAAAAATATGAAGTTGATGGATATGGAAGAATGGCTCCGGACGCAGGCAACACAGGAAAACTCATCTTCACGCTGCCATATGGAAGTAAGTTTCTAAATAATAGATACTGGTTCGAAATTTTCTCGTATATAATAATGCAAAAAGTGATACCCAAGAGTAGAAGAGGTTATAGTCCCAAGCTTTTCTGCTTTCCTTACAATGTTAATTCTTGAATGATATATGTTTCTATCACAGTCTCCCTTTTTTCAGAGAACGGCCAGAATAATGATAACATTTTGAATGTCATGTCCACCGACAACGCAAACTACGCTGTGCTCTACCACTGCAACTATAACGAAGAGACCAAGACTAAACAAGGCAAGTGTTATGTTCTGTTATTCCTTTACTATATGCAATAATATTTCAAAAAAAGATGTTGTGTTGAACTACAAATAATTACTAACATAAAACATTACTTACTAACGAATAAAAATTTTTCAGAACTCTCCTGGATCGTGTCAAGAACAAAGACTCTGAGATCTGACTTCAAAGCTTTAATTGACAGATATTTACTGGAATCAAAGGTGTTAGACCTCAGCAAGTACATTTTCCCTGACTTCTCTGATGATGTGTGTCGTATCGACTTCTAAACTTGAAGTCAGATTTGAATAAATCAGACATCTGGTTCACTATGTATTAATATAATTTTTTCTTATTAATATCTGTTATTGCTAAGAGAACATTATTAAATAAATAATGTTATGTTTATCGTAGTGTTTTTGAAAATCCTATACACTATTAACTACCTATTTATTTAGTTTTACAAAAATACTTCATTATATACTAGTTTATTTTTTAAAATTTACAGACATTAAACTTTTCCTTCTTGAAAATATTATTTCAATATTTAAGTTTATTTACTTTTAAAAAAATGTTTAGTTTTAAAAAATAAATCCTTATTTCAATATTAGTACCAATTTTTTTTTCTATATTATTATTTCAAATATTTGCTTTGTTTTAATTTACTTATATTTGTTACATGTTTTGTTATAATCCTAATTCTATAATATATTTTGAAATCTTGAAACAAAAAATAAAAATCATCGTTTTTAGTCCATCTGAATTATAAAAGAAAGTTTTTTAGAGTGAAAGATGAGTTTGATAGGAACATAGCCTTTAAATTGAGATCAAAAAATGGTTTTAGTTCATCAGAATCGAAATAATTTCATGGTTTGATGCAACACATTCTCTCCGATAGCACTCTGACAACTAAAAAAAGGATTTAGAACTCTGAAATCTAAATACAGAACACAATGTAGAACGGCATATCATAAATAAATATATATTATAAGAAAAAGATTATGTATAATATGTAAGGTTTCTTGTAATCAGACTATGAAACAAAACGTGTTTATTTGGTTTCTGAATCCATCAATTATATATTTTTATTTGTGTCAATTTACTTGTGTATATATATAATTCAGCGACTAATGTTTTAATAAATGTGACAAATTTAAATATTAATAAAATTCCTCTATTAATTATTTTGACTAAATAAAATTAAAATAAAGTATTCATAACAACTAAGAAGTAAATAAATTTTGTTTTAAGCAGAAAAACAAAGCGTAGACGATCTTTGAGTCCATACACATAGAAATCAAAATTTATTAGTACTGAATATACATAGATATGACTAATTATACATGGTGACTGGTGAATTACTATCAATATTTAAGGAGCATACTCAGTACATGATTCTCATTCGAATTATGTAAAAAAAATAGGTACTTAATTTTTGACCAAATTTCCGTATAAATAAATAAAGTGTGTACACGTTCCAAGTGTTCCAAGTGTGGACGCGTGCGGCGGCGTGCTGATACAACAACACGCCGCCGCGCGCGAGTGTGTGTGTGTGTGTATACCTCATCTGTAGGGTGTTCATACGATGCATAATTAATTACACAACTTTTGGTTAACTTTACTTAGAAGTTTATTAATATTTATTTTATATTAATTTTTATTTTGTCATATATGATCGTCAAATATCACGTCCTCAAATATCGATAGTAATTCACCAGTCACCTTGTATATAAGGTTTTTTGGTTATTCTTGTTATTGGAGTTCGAATTTTTTTTTAAACATATCTACATATTAAATCAATTTGGTCTCGATTAATGAAATTAGTGAACCTTTTTATGTAGGTTTTTTGTACATTATTCAAATTTTGATAGTACATCAAAACGAACAATTATAATAGGAGATCATTATGGACAAAATTTCAGTCAAATAATGTCATATGATAGAGATTTTTAAAAAATTTTTGCACAATAGCACTGTTATATTGGGCTTAGTCGCTCAGACAAATACCTTCCACTATATCCCTACTCCCCAACTGATTGTAATGCGACATACTGTTGTAATAATGAACCCTAGCTCATTGTAAGAGGAATAAAATTTCGAAGATATATATTTTTTTTACTTAAAAAGATATCCAAAATAGACTTGGCCTGTCCAGAACTCACATTAACTCATTCTTGGAAAGTACTTTTACGGCAGACCTGGAAGGTTCTTTTCAAATTTGGTTAGGTGGAAAAAGGAGCTTGGACGATGGCGGTGAGCGTTTAACGCGCGTGAGATAGGGGCCCCTTAAACTTATACCAGGGTTGCAAGTCTCAGGCACTGTTGAAGCTCTTTTCATTGCAATGCGATCGACCCGGCATACGCACGATGAATCCATCGAATGTTAAGAGGTTTCGTTTCGTCTCATTGTCAAACCTCATATTTACAATTTATGAAAGTGAAAAGGAACCTGAGGAAGTAATGAAATAATCAAAAATGTATGATTTTAAGGTGAGGAATCTCATCCCTTTTGTACGGTTCAAAAATTATGTATTTTATAAATTTAAATCTATGTTATATGATATTTTCATAAAAACCAATTATAGCCAAGAAAGTAAATAAACCAACCTCACAAATTTAATTACAAAAAAGGGAAATCTTTCATACATGTAGCATGTAATGTGCAAATATAAAACTTCTTTCTTGAATCCTTAGTATATATCTTTTTACTAAAAAAATATCATATATATCATAACTCGAAATGAAAGATTTTATACGAAATGCATCTTGAATTTTTTTTAAAGATTTCATCATTAGACACTATAGTATTATATAGATACTATTATGAATGAACGTATGTATTTATGGAACATTCAATCCCTTTGTTTATATTTAATCATTAATCAGATTATAACATCGTTTACTACCTATAAACAAAAAACTTGTTTATTACTTATGTATTGATTAAAAATGAGACATCTTTTTCTGATTTCCGCTCACATTTCTTTTGACTTTCCATTAATTGGTGCTCCTGCTCCTATTCTTCCAAATTTATTAATAAAAGCTGTGATATAAATAACAATTAACTAGTCTATGTAATTCCACAACTGGACAGTTCTCTAGTTTATGTACGTATATTAAAAACAGATCTCTTAAGTTTGCTCTATATGTACATATTGGTTTGAATTCTTCAAAATAAATAAAAGATTATTGTGACGTACACTCGTGTAGTGACCTTTGAGAGTCTGAAGTATAAAATGGTTTACAGTGTGCAGAAACTCCATAGTCACGAATATTCATTCAAACAAGCACGATGTTCGCCTTGGTTCTGTTAGCTTTGGTCGCTCAAGCTTTTGCTGGGGAGTATATTGACGCGAGATGTCCAGTTGTGCGTCCGGTCGACAATTTTGACTACGCCTCTGTAAGTTTAACTTAAATATATAAAAATATTTGTATTTAAAAAGTTCAAACACATTTGAAATTAATAGCTCAAGTCATTTTATTAAATCATGTAAGATTTTGCTTGTGTGAATTTTGTGTTGGATCTTTTCGCTGAGTTTAAATTCTTGTGTAATATATAATAACTATTTTTTTAAACTAGAAAACCTTTTTGAAGAGCTTTTAAAATTTAAAATACAGTTTGTATATTTATAATTACACTCACTGATTTAACAAACTATTTAGTTATTTATTGTGTAGGATAGTTATTTATTCTTTAGTAAGTCAAAAATATTGGGAAATCAAGTTATAAATATCAATTGAAATGTAGAAAAGTAAAAAAATTAAGTCGTTACTTCAGTTGACTTGTAATACTTGCTTATTATTGTCTATAATTTGAGGATGGACTATTTCAAATTGTAATCAGATAGGTGTTTGGAAATTTAATTGCTTGAATGATTTCAGTTTTCAAGAGGAGTATGGTATGAGGTAGGCAGGTATGACAACAGAAAAGAAAAGGGTACCGAGTGCAGTTACTCTGTGTACACCCCGATGGGTGACCGCTTTAAGATTGAGAATATTGGATTGAGACACAATAAAAAATATGAAGTTGAAGGATATGGAAGAATGGCTCCGGACGCAGGCAACACAGGAAAACTCATCTTCACGCTGCCATATGGAAGTAAGTTTCTAAATAATAGATACTGGTTCGAAATTTTCTCGTATATAATAATGCAAAAAGTGATAACCAAGAGTAGAAGAGGTTATAGTGCCAACCTTTTCGGCTGTCCTTACAATGTTAATTCTTGAATGATATATGTTTCTATCAAAGTCTTCCTTTTTTTCAGAGAACGGCCAGAATAATGATAACATTTTGAATGTCATGTCCACCGACAACGCAAACTACGCTGTGCTCTACCACTGCAACTATAACGAAGAGACCAAGACTAAGCAAGGTGAGTCTTAGGTTCCGTTATTCCTTTTATAAATATAATAATGAGTGAAACACATATACGTTCTATTGTACTACGAATAATTGGTGGTCATCATACATTTTCAATGTCCAAAATTAGGCATTAATACATTTTATTTTTTAGAACTGTCCTGGATCGTGTCAAGAACAAAGACTCTAAGATCTGACTTCAAAGCTTTAATCGACAGATATTTACTGGAATCAAAGGTGTTAGACCTCAGCAAGTACATTTTCCCTAACTTCTCTGATGATGTGTGTCGTATCGACTTCTAAACTTGAAGTCAGATTTGAAGGAATCAGAAATCTGGTTCACCATCACTTTCTTTCTGTCAGTATATTGTACTTAGAGAGAGTTCATTGAACTGAATTTTAAGTGAACTATATAACAGTTTCATCCACAAAACCTTTACTAATGTCCTTTTTTAAATATACCTATTTTCTTAATGGTGTTATTTTTATTATATACCCAATGCACACGTTATAAAAGTAGATAATCGTTTTAAAGATATGATTGCCAGAAATGCTTACACGACACTTGTGAGCTACACCCACAATTACCACTCCTCTTTGTTTTAGAACTATTCATTTGTTTGGACCAAACATTGTAAGAAATTTTGAAGAGACAAGACCTTTTTCCTTTACTTAATATAAAAAATGCCTTGGTTAAGTGAATTACAGCATAATTTACATTATTATAATGTTATAAAACGATTAAAAAACGTTTTTTAAATCCTATCATGGGATATAAAATTTTTCGATTTTTTTTTTGTTTTTCGATTTGGACTTGTGATTTTTCAGAAAGTCGTGTTTTTGTAATAAAAAACCTAAAAAAATATTTTATTAATATAAACCTTAATTTTCAATAGCCATTTTTTATATATTTTTGCAAATAAAATAAATTTTATTCCAATATCACTTCCAACGTTTTTTGTTTGAATATGAAAGTTTTATAATAATTACTCTAAAGATAAATTATGATTTAACTTTGACTGTATTTTTTTAACTTAGAATCTTATTTAAATGTAGAATACATTAAAGAATAAGTTTGGTTTGTATGTTCATTGGAGATATAAGTTATAATTCCACTTTTACTTAATCTTTTACACACGTTTTGATTATGCATATACCATTAACCTTAATTTTAATGGTACATGCTTTATTCATTATCATATTTTGTGAATATCATTGTAAAGATTGACTGATAATTATTATAACGGTATTTTAACATTTATCCCTACAACTATTTATGTAAAAAGGTTTTATATCTTTATCATGGCCTTACAAGAAGAGTTTCTCAGGAAGAAGATTAAACGATCAGTAAAGGGAAACAACTTGTTTCATGTGAATATACAACGGGGAAAAAAATTCAGATACTATAATGTTAAGAAGTTTGTGCAAAAAGAGAAAAATAAATTTAATAGTATACATAAAAACAAACAAGTCAGTGGTGGCCTAGTGGTTAAGGGGCCCGTCTCTCGTTGCCGAGGGCGCGGGTTCAAACCTGGCAAGTACCAATGTGATTTTTCGGAGTCATATGTACTTTCCGAGAGTATTTAAACACCACTGACGTACGGTGAAGGAAAACATCGTGAGGAAACCTGGACTTATAGTTTCGCAATTATAAGTTTGAAATCACCAACCCGTTTGAGCAAGCGTGGTGATTAATGCTCAAATCTTCTCCATGTGAAAAAGAGGCCTTTGCTCAGCAGTGGACGTCTAATAGGCTGATGATGATAAAAACAATAAGGTTGACCAACAAATGAAAGTAATTTTTTTCATACAATACCCAATTTGCGTTATTTTCAAACATGCAGACATCTTGGTTTTACTTTTAAATGAAATACAATAATTTAATATATGATTTAAAATTGTTTTTTATTATTTGATGAATTTTACAATATTTTTTTAACTGCAATACGAGTAAAATACATTGACTCAAACTTTGTTTCTTTCAAACTCTTTTAAGCCCAAAATTACAATGACACCTATATTTTTCAAGGTTGTTCCTTTTTCTGAGAGACTGAGGGTTGTAGAGAGAGGAGCTTCAACAGTGCCTGAGACTTGCGGCCCAGGTGTAGGTTTAAAGGGCCCCTATCTAACTCGCATTAAAGACTCACCTTACCTTCCAAATTTGTATGAAAGATTATTAATTGTAGATTTATTTACAACCATATCACTTGCATTAAAAATAACAGATAGAAGGCTATAATTTAAGTGTTATATCACAGAGAATTCCTCTAATACCTCTTCTAGTATAAATGTGCGAGTTTGGATCATATAAATGAAACGACAAAGAGAGAGAATGATAAAGTAAATAGTAACTAAATAAATGTGAAGAAATTAGTTATAACAAATTAAACTGAACTGTTTAATAATAAGAATATTTTATTGGTGTTAAAAAAGTGATTCAAAACAATCTGCAATTTTATCGAGTCAAATAACTTTAAAATTTAAAAATTAAATCATATAAAGTTTAATGTTTGTTAATTATTTTGGATTTTTTTTGAACTTACATTAAAAAATCACGGACTTATGTACCTATAAATCGAAACAGTAGACTGCAATGTGGGGTTCTCGACAAAAAAGTGAAAGGATTTTTAAAAATGCTATAAAATCGCGTGGACTAACATTGTTTTATTTGCCAGTTGAAGAGTGACTGGCAGAGATGCCTTCTAAAAGTTAATGAGCATACTTCTACAGGAATTTTGTGTTGTTTTGTATTTAATTAAATTATCTTCTATATCTTTTGGCATTTTTTAAATTTACAGTCTGAATATGATTTATACGAGGCCGCGTACTATTAGCAAAATGCCTACTTCACTCTGGAAAAGGATAACATTTGCTAGCAAGTTTTAAGTAATATCTAGTCCGACTAGGCCAAACCATACACGTTCTAAACTAGGGTTTCCTGTTTTCAATCCTTTCCAATTTCCAACTTACAATTTTCTAGCCATATGGCTTAGGTATTTTAAATATTCCGAACAATGTTTTATTTTCTTGGTCATAACAAAGTTAATAAAAAATAAGACCAAAAAAAATATATTTTTAAAAAGAACACCTGTTTTTTGCATGCGTAATGATAGTGAGGGTAAGGTCATTCAAAATATATTAAGAAATAAACATAAATGTTTTATATTTTTTGAATTGCATCCAAAAGAGTTACTAGGAACAAAAAAGTATAAAAACCAAGTGCATAATAAGTGGAAGATGCATGAAACCGCTTCGTCGTACGTCAACTACATATTTTCGTCATAACTGTTGAAGCATTGGAAATATTTAATTTTAAAGTTTCATATAATTATTAAAATTATATATGGAAATAGACAAAGCAGCAATAAGACAATGAAAGCAAAATATCATATAAAAACTAGTAATTTTTTGCTGCCATCAAATAACAACAAGGTTGCTTTGCACTTGGTTTCCACCGTTATTTTCTTAAATGGCACTCCTTAAAATTGTCTTCTTGGACTTTTATTGGATATTAGTTCATTGATAACAATAACACAGTAAAGTTAAAATAAGTATAGTATATTTTTCTACCTTTCCATTGATATGGCAAAGTAGACACGAATTTGTGAGGTTGAGTTAGCTTTCAATTTCAATCAATTATATACAGTGATTTTATGTCAAAAAATGGCTATAGAAATAAAGAGCCAAGGGGGGATCGTAGACAACCTTTAATTTACTTTCAACTTACTGGTCTATAAACTTTTAAGCCCGTTAATAATAAATAAAGAAAATTTTGTGTAAAATTAAAGAAACAAAATAAAATAATTAAAGAAAATTTTGTGTAAAATTAAATTTATATAAAGTGTTCATACTATGTAGAATCACTACGTTAGGGAACGGATAATAAGATCTGTAGATGCATCTCCGGGTACCAGCATCTAATTAATGTAGGAGTATATATTTACAGCAACAAAACCAGAACCTGTGTAGGTTGATGAGCCTGCTATAAGAAAACGTCTAGCAGAAACTGGTTTGAAGGTAGCTTGAAATGACAATGTATTTTACACGTGTATTTTTTATATCAAAAATGATGGATTGATATACTTTGAGTTTTTTGGGTAAACTTTTATTAGTCTATAAAATTGTCCAAAATATTAGCTGATAGCATAAATTTTTTTATCTATTTATCTCTACATGCACGAATTACTATATGATCCATTTGTTTGTACGTGATTAGCTTAGCTTATAAATATTCTCATTAGAATGTGGTATAGTACAAAAAGGCATAGTTTATTATTATAATTTTATAGCCATTTTAAACTTTCTATACCAACAGATACCTGCCAATAATAATTAATTAATCGTTACACGTGACGTTAAGCAAATATATTATAGACAATATTTGATATTAAAGAACTAACTGAATACCTATACTATATTGCAATGAGTTGTATGTATTAAGGAATAAAATAAAAAATTTAAAAAAGAGGGAGAAACAGGAATGATAGATATAGACCTGTTGGTGATCTCAGCACCTTTATTTTAGCTTCAGGCAGATCTTCTATTCGAATGTGATCTTAATCAGAAATTCTATAATAATGCTATTGTTATTTGATATCTTATCATATTTTAGGTTCTTTTTTGTACTAAATGAATGTATCATTAATCATTATACATATGTACAAGTGAAGCGTACAATCTTATTGCTCATACGATGTCTACGTCTTATCATATATAATTAAAATTCCTTATTTTGTTAGTAATTTTATGTATACAATAATGACCACTTTTATGTTATAAATAAATATTCGTTATGCTTGCTCACATCAATCATGTTATTTGTTGTGATATGATTGCAGTATTACTGATTTGGATCGTAAAAGTTTAAACGATAAAAATCAAAAACAAAATAATAAAAAACAATTATTTGTAAAAAATTTTGAGTCTCGTTCAACTATAATATTAAAGTCATTTATTTTATTTTTATGTCTTTATTTTTTATACATCGCTTAATATACGCAATTCTGCATTCATAAAATAACGTATTTAATTAATATCTATTTTTTTGATTATGAATAACAATTTTTTTCGTTGGTATTTTTACCCATTTCTTTTTTTGATTTTAGCTGATGATTTACATATAGTTTCTTAGGAAAATGGACTTCTTAGGAAGATGGACAGTTAAGAAAATCATGACTGTCGGTTCTTTAAGTTAGGTTCTTAAGTGTTCACACTTCAAGGTGTAAGTAAAGTCACAGTATAAGTATGTAGATATGTTGTGTGAAGGAAGGCACTATATAAATAGATCATATATATATTTATAGCTATTGAAAGTTGTTGGTTCGTTGCAAATATTCGAATGCTTTCTTTAAATTCTATCCACTTATTTATGTTAATTGTAGTATACGATAAATAGCAAATATTTAGTCAGACTTGCTATTCAAACGTTGACTAACTTTGAGTGATACACAATGATTTATTTAGTTATTAAATCAAATGAAATAGTCACAGCCACTTAACCTTCTAAATGTAGCTGAAAAGATTTTTGAAGTTAATAAAAGTATTAAATTATCTAATTACTTTAGGCTGCACAATACTCTTGCTCTTTACTCATTATTTAAATAAGATGTTAAATAAAATAACTGGTTATGATGTCATAAAATTAAAGATACATATAAAGATTCAATTATAAAGTATTTAAAAGCCTCTCTTTACATTTTGTACAATAGCTTCTAACCAATGCTTTTTTCGAATTATTATAATATTTCTGTTGAAGAGGAAACGAAGTAGGTGTTACTTACATTTACAAATCAAGAATTTGGAGAGCATGTCAGAATAGCATGTACCTTAGAAAGTATTATTATCAAATAGTATATATAGTATAAAATAAAATTTGACTATGAGTTACAAAGCTTTAAAATATATGCTGCAATATAAAGACTGGAGTCCAAATCTATATATTAAAATAGACGCTGAGATGTTTAAATTCCACCAAAGCCACTGTACAAATAACATTTAAATTTAATAACACCCTTATTTAGTAATAGTTTTGTTGAAAAGTATTATTTAAATGAAACTAATATGATGAGATCTAAGCTAAAATGTTTCGGATATGTTTTAACTACGCGTATTTTATTGTTGTAAAAACTACATACACCCGATTTTTCGGTTACTCTTCAGTAACCGTGATGTGGAATGTGAACAATTCTTTATCTGATATCTTCTGAACATTATATGAAATAAATCAATATCACACCGTAACTAAACTTAAAAAGTCTGCAGTCTGTGTGTATGTAATTAATAAAGAAATAAATAAAATATTATTTTACTATCTAAATTTCACCTTCTTCTTCTGAACTAAATAAGCATAACGTATTGGTTAGAATAAAGATAAAATGAAACATACAATTTTAACTCGTTTCAAACTGCGAAGTGGACGGCTCGCTAAACTTGTATCTAGAACACCTGTCGAACTTACCAGTGGAATGAAGGGGAATAAAAACGATAGATAATATATTAATGCTTTACAAACAATCCATTTAACAATAATCTAATGAAATTAATTAAGTGATTAAAAAATATAAGGATTGTATTATTTAGGAATTGTTAGGTTACATTTAACTGTCATATGTCAAAGAAATACTAAATCCCAGTCGCAATGTCGTAACCTGACGATAATATAATATAATTTCCATTAATTTGTCAATATTTATTACATTTTTTTTATATAATTCTGAATGATCCTTTCTAAGACAATAAAATGTGCCAACACTAAATTGAGTGGTCAGACGCAGATGTTAAATAATTTCCACTTGAAAAATTTAACTATGATCTGGTTTAAATAAAACAAATGTACTCATAATATATTTTTTAACAATTTGATTACCAGAAGTTGCTTGTAAAGAAATCAGTTTCGTATTTATTAGAATATGCACATGAGCTGTCTGAGAAGTCCTTAAGAACAAATGACTGGCGATGTTCAGCTAACTCACTGTATTTAGACAGAACGTTCTCAACATTTTTCAGCGTTTCGTCTTGTAACTTTTCCTTTTTGCGTGATAGCACCCAAGTGAATACTGTAAAAGATAAACTTACTATTAATTCTTCTTACGTATTTAATTTTTAAATACATTAATTATCAATTTCCCTATATTGAATTCCAGTATTACACGTCCGGGTATAATTATTTACTCATGCTGCAAAACTTAATCCATTACAATATGTTCAAAGTTTTGGCAATTGAGTCATAAAACAGACTTATTTTTTATTTACCGTAATGGGTCCTTTGCTTTTTCTTCAACGTTTTACAAGTATAGGCGATAGCATATCCACTGTAGTCCGTTGATAATATGAAAAAAGGGAACTGCAGTACCTTATCTAAAAAAAATTAATTGTTTAAATATAACTTCATAAATTTAAGAAATATAAAAAGATTTTCTAAAACTGATCTTGATTAAATATTAATATAAATATTGTGAGAAGAATGAGTGAAAATAGTTTTACAAATATTTTTATACTCTTTTTATTCTTCTTCTTCTACCTGGCAATTTCCCAGCTTTAATCAGGGTCTGCCTTACATGTTAAAAATAGTTTTGGCTAATTGTTTTTACGACCGGCCGCCTGCCTGACATCAACCCTCTTTGGAAATGCATTAATCAGTGGTGTCTAAATACTCTTAGAAAGTACATATGACTCTACTCTTTTTATTTGGAATATATTTTAATACTATTGGAAAGACTGTTGATGGGTTTTTACTTCACAATTAAAATAGCTAAGGAACATACCTCCGTCTTCATGACTGACAATGAATTGTGCTTTTGTACCAGCATCAAATGTTGGGTCTACTCTGGCAAAATACGACTTTTGTGTACGGTTGCCCTGATCAATATCAACGTATGTCTCTCTTAGAGTGTAGCCAAGGTTATCCTCCTGGAAGTCGAGTGACGCACAGTCGTATATGTTCCTACCATCACTTGCATAGCTGGCTACGTTGTACCAAACGCCTGAAAACTTTGATTATTGTTTGTCAATAGAAGCCTTATTCATGTCTTTTGTAAAAAGAAAAATTTGTTAATTAAAGGCCTTCAAAAGTAATAGTAATATAGCTATTGGAAGTATTTGGTAGGTGGAATTTCTATTTCGATAGTATATCTGATTAGCTAGGGTTTTTTTTTATTATTGTTGTTGTTTTAGAAGTAATGTCGCCAAAGATGATGTTAATGGTTTTCAAAATAATAAATAACTTATAATTCTATTTTTCTTATATATTACTCAGGATTCTGTTACAATAATACGAGTAATATTTCCGACTCTTAAGAAATCACACTTACCTTTGTATAATCCAGGTTCTCCTGTATCTTAACGTTTGGACATTCACCAGGTAATGTGAATTCCGCCCCAATAACATAGCTGACATAGAAACACAAACAGAATATTGTCCACATTGTGAAAACAAGCAATTCGTGCAAGCAATCTGTATTGAATGCCGGGGTCGCCGCCCACGCGATAATTACAATAAAATGGACCGCTATGGACCATTTGTATACTCACTAGTTACAGCATCCGAGTTCTCTTTATCTGTTTGTTTAGGACTCGAAAATACTGCAACAATATTCATGAATCATAGAATAAAATTTTCACCAAATAAATGAAAATTTAATGGCGAACAGCACAAGTAGTTTCAGGTGTATAAATAAATATTTACTTATATATGTAGTTAAAGTTTGGATTAAAGATTTTTTATGCTATGTATCATCAGACATCCAGTTTATGCAATTTTGTTATTAATTTTAATGACAAGTAAATTGAAGCCGAGGGAATCAGATTAATGTCCTCCGGTGTTCCTTTTTTAGAGCAGTGTTTGAAATAGCGGATCGAGTTTTATTATTTAATTTCTTACACGGGAACTTAAAACATGATCATGTATGAAATCTCTATAATAATCAAATATAAAGAACAGTTTTTATGATCCGCAAGATATTTCTGTTTTTGTATTATTTAAAACTTTTATATTTTGAAAAAGCAAAGAAGTAAATAGCAGATGTTTTTGATATTGACATATTGTTTCATGTTATAAGCATAGTCGATAATTAAGTTTTGTAGCTCCGGAGTAATTTTTAAAAAGTACCGTATGATATTTTATAAATTATATTAAAATACAAAAGAAAAAAAGTTAATGTAAATATTTCTGACTTTATTTTCTTGTCAATTTCTGTTTTTTTTTTTTTTATATTAAATATAACATTTATTGTTATTGTTATTATTTAACTTTAAAATGTTTTTCCTCGTATACTTAACAATAAGATATACACATTCATTACTTAGAACTGTTGTGTTTTCATGTATTAATTACTTATTATTTATCATAATATAACTTAATTAATAAATATTCATTTTAATGGTTTCTGTGTACAAATTTCTATCGTAAGATTTGTTGGTTTTATTTCTATTCAAAATGATAAAAATATTTTATTAACATAACCGTATAATTAAAATGTTTGTAAGAAATGTATACCATATTATTATTATTATTATTATATATTAAAGTGTTATATCCCAATATTTAGCATACAAATATTTGAATTAAGCCATACTAATTCTAAAAATTTTGTATTAAACCAAAAAGGTAAGGATAAAATATTTTTCCTGTATACTTTTCACAAAGTTTAATTCCTATGGAATATAATGATGACTGATTACAAATGTCTTTTCATATTTGTTTTACTGTATCGCCTGGACTTGAGGTCATTATATAGGTTAAAAAAACTGTGATATTTTTATGAAGTATTTTTGCGTATATATACTATATCTTTAATCATCTTATATTTTTATTATTTTTATCATTTTTTAAGTCAGTTTTTCATATTTTCTAGTTAATCTATTGAACAATATAAATACATAATTCAAATATCAAAATTTCTCTCATTGTATTAAATAACATAAAAATCTTCTTCAATTATATTAGTTCTCCAATATTGTTTTATTCTTGGAACTTATTATTTATTATTAAAATAGATACGATAACCTTTGACATAGAGATGTGGCAGACAATTCGAAACAAGACAGTAGTATCAAGTGTCGCGATGTTTAAATTAATACCACTTTTTATTTGCTTCAATTCTGCTTTCGGTTACTTTACGCTATCTGGAAAATGTCCTGATAATGTAAAATTGCAAGAGAATTTTAAACTGGCTGATGTATGTATTATAAAGTTTATGCTAACAAACTTTTATTTGTCTTTTTGAGCTTGTTTTCTATATATATTTCAAATATTTAATTACTTGTCGATGAACCCAAATCTCCATACTTTTGTATGTTTTAACATATCATCATATATGTACAGATATTTGTTTTTTTATTTGTTTATATGTAGTTCTACGGAAAATGGTATCAGGCCTACCATTACTCTAGTGATGACCAGCACAATAACAACTGCTCCACACTTGAACTACTGACCAGACCTTCGGGTATTTATTTGAACCAATCTAGGATAGACTTGGGGCTATTTCATCGCTACAGTGTCGGAAAAGTTGAGATACCCCAAAGAGAAGAGGATGCTTCATCGTTATATCTTGTGTTTGCATTCAAAAATGCTCCGAGACGATGTCAGTATTAAATATATATTTCTTAAAACATAACTAATAGTTGCTATAAATTTTCTTGCTTGTTTATATTGATTGGAGTGAGCATTCTATAACATTTATTCTTATGGTAAACTTAATTTCCTAGATTAATAGTTGTTAATAATGATTAAATATTGGTAATAAAAATATTTCTCGTGAAGAGCTAACTTTTTGATAGTAATAAGTACATGCTTTTGTGCCTTAATTGTCGGGTAATGTTTCATTGTTAAATTATATATATTCTAATAGAATTATTATAATTAATTTCAGTGAAAATTCGAAGATATCCGTTCCATATTCTCGCTACCAACTACAATTACTATGCTACTGTTTATTCCTGCGAATATAGCCCGCTTATTGACAAACACTTCAGTAAGTACAATAACACATAGTCTACAGTATTAAACTAGTCTCCATTCTATACCTTATCCAATGAATTTAAAAAATATGTCGCAAGGATTTTGTATCTTCACTGAATATCAGATGGAAGTTATTAAAAATGCTTAATTAATCAACACATTATATAAAAACATAACTCAAATTTAACAAGGTTAAATGAAACTATGATTTTCGGATATATGACAAGCATTTATTATTTTTTTATAGTTATTTGTCATCTGACAAAACTGACTAACAGACGCTATCTTGTCCGTGATCACGGTTCCTGTAAAGTAACTAAAACATCGGGTATAAATTTAAAATAACATAATAAATCGCGATGTATGTATATCCGAAGAACATGAAATCATTCAAATGTGCACACAATGGCACACAGTTAAAAATATTAATTTAGTCAAGATGTTTTTTAATATTAAAAAATGTTTATATTTTCTAGTCTACGTCTGGATTCTTTCAAGAAATCCAATATTGAATGACGTATCTAAAGAGCTTGCTTCAAAACCACTGCAGTTAATTGGACTAGACTCCACGAAGCTATGGAAAGATGATATAAGCAAATGCACTCCGAAGTACTTTGAAGATTATCCAGCTGAACCAACTACTTTCAGGTTTCCCGTTCCTATTTAGAAATGAATTAATATGATGAAATAAGATATTGTCGGACTATAGCTATTGCTACAGTTAGTGTTTTATTACACCAAATATCAATATATATTTTTTAAATCTTTCTCTCTTCTTTTTTCGTCTTATTAAGAAGTTATGTCCATATTTTAATATATTAGGGTTTATAGAGATAAATTAAGTTCCTGCCGTTTTTTTAATTACAACAAGCAGTAATTTTATAACGTATTTTAGTTAAAATTCATATAAAAAAAGATTTTTTTAAGCATTTTGAAATATTTACAACCATTAAAAAAATAAAAAAGCCGACGTAAAAACTAGGTCGTTGAACTATCATTATTTAAATAATTTATATTCTTATTCATATTTTTATTTCAATTTAAGTTATTCATTGACACATTACGAAAAAACAGGAATTACGGTAATAACATATATGTAAATCAATAAATAAATGTTTTTATACTACAATCACATGTAAATATTTTATTAAAGACCAAAACTTCTAATATTATTTGGAATTTTTCAAACTTTTAAATTATGAAATTAAAACTAGAATAAAATACCGATTGTTCTTAAGTTGGGGTAATTGAAATTATATAATTATTATATATTATATGTATGTATGTAATAACTAGTAACACTTATATAAAAGTGATTGTTCGTGACATACTTTTGTTTGATATAGTATCATAATCTTATCAGTCACTTCGAGTAACCAAATCCGACCATAATCGAGTTTCGACCGTACTTCAAGGAAATGTTCGTATTCAAGGTTTCGTTACTATGCGGACTTTGTTCCTTATTTGTCAATTCAATACCCTCGTGTTTTATATTAAACTGTAGAAGACTTCCGATGACAAGTGTTTGATGACTCTCAATGATATTTTTGAATAATTATATCAGCATTTATGTAATTTACTTAAAAGAGCTCGCAATATTTTGAGTGAAATATGATTTATTAAAGTAGTCTTACATACATGGCAATTATACAGGGCTTATTGTGTTTGGTAGGAATAAAACTAGATTACTTTGATAACTACCATCGTTGAATGTGAAATTGTTTTAACCCATGGCCCTTGAACTTATGCGTTTTGGATGAACCCAATGTCTTAACATTCCTTCTTGATCTTTAAGACTAAAAATATTAACGCCTTTTTTAAAGAACTTCAAAAAAGAGGGCGATTTCAATTTGAGTGTATATACGAACATATTCTCGAAAAACGCAATCTTTTTAAGAAGATGTTTTTATTGAACTAAGAGAACCAGGTTCTGATGAGAATTTTATATTAAAAAACAAATGTTATAATTAATAAACAAAGATTGTAAAAAATTACTTTATACTAATGCAATCTCTTCAAATTCTGAAGAAAAAAGGAACATCACAGTTAGCTGCACTTAGAAGTAGATGTGATTGTATAAAAAAAGATTTTTTTTAATGAGTTTCAAGTTTCAGCGAGTGAATCATTATCTGTTTCATGATAATGTGCATGGACATGAGCTGACCACATGTGGTCGCAAAATTTTTCACTGTGGCTGACCGAATTGAAGTATGCGAGGCTTGTCGACGGTATTTTCATCAAGGTTTGATGAGCTTCTTCCAATAGATTTGATGACAATGTCTTGTTTCTTGATAACACCCAAGCGAGAACTGGAAACAAATAGAGTAATAACTTTATCATTTACTTTAATAATTTCTATTTAATAGTTTTTCATTTAGAGTCAAATAGGATGGATTTTACAAGCAAAAGTAGGTCTATTCGTCTGTTACTATAAAATTGTAATAATTGCCGAACTGATTTTATTTTATTTTGTCATGATACATTGGACTTTGGAGGAATTTAGGTCCTTTTGGACTAACGCCATCTAATTAATCAAAGTAATGCATTTAAGTATTTTTATTTATTGATTATTATAGTGAAACGTACATTTCACTTCGATATCTTAGGATTACAGGTAACGTTATCTACAGACAGATAATCTGCTCGTGACATAATCTATATGGAGTAAATAATTTATTTTATAAATTTATTACTTAAAATGGAATCTCAATAAAAGGATGGCAAACAGATGCTTTTTAATCTTTATTTATTTTGTTTAGAACTTCGTAGCTTTTTCTATATATTAAAAAACATGGAACTTATTTATTTCAATGCTACAAATTATAGGTATTTTTATTATATAATAAATAAACAATGGGAAAAATAACAAGAGTAAAGGAAACTGATTTTTGGTAACCTTTAAAAACTTATTCAAATAGTTCTATGTATTATGTAAATGAAAGCGATTTATCTGATAATTAAAAATTTTCATTTGTCATAGTTGATTATGTACTATCTAATAAAATGGGAAAATTTTATTACGTACTAGCAAATAAATAAGGAATTTTTTATTGATATATAAATAAGAACTTGTACTCTGCGATATACAAAATTAAATTGTTCAAGATCTGTATAGTATCTACCAACAAAGTAAATGCTTTCATTTTGCATTGTTATTATAAACTAATACATACGAATAACAATTCTACTTCATATATATTTTTATGCTTACCATACTTTAAATTTAGTTCTGGATTAACTTTACATCCATACATGATTGCGTAGTTTGTGTAATCAGTCGTTATAATAGACAGCGGGATTCCGAAAGGATCTGGAAAGTGAAAATATTGCTTTATGTGTGTCGTCCTTACTAGGTGTTTTAAATTAAAAAAATATATATTTTTAGTATTTAAACTTATTTGCAATAAAATTCATACACGATCATTTATAAATAAATAATGTATAAGTAGAATATATTGTGTTGTTTTTACATTTTCGAAGAAATGACATATAATAGAAGTCTCACAGATCTTTTAAACAAATATACGAGTATATTTTCCGAGAGATCATTTAAATGTTATCAGCTTTTTACAAAGAGCTACCGAGTTAATTGTTGTCAAGTTATAGAAAAAAATACTGTCATATTTATAAATAGAAACATAAGGTATGATTTATCTGAAAAAAATCCCAGATAATGAATATAATCCAATTAAATTACCACTCCTTATTCTGGAACAATTAGATAGATTGTCTAGAAACATGCTAGTCATTTAATCATGTGCGATAAAGGGAAATATTTGATGTTATCTACGAAATATCAAAAATGAACATCAGACTGCTTTTAATCGCATGTAATTTGTGTACATCGGTATGCAATAATCCGTTATGTTATATAAGTAAACGCAATATTCAATGATCCTCATGAATTATGACACATTATGATTAGGAAAGATCGCTATTTTATTTTTTACGAAAACTTCATCGCATTGTTGGTCTAAAAACTGACATTGTTATTTTTCACAAACGTTGGTTCCCTTCAAAAATTGTATTAACTGAAATGGCTTTTATAGTATTCACTAAATATATTAGCTTTAATGGCTCCATATTTTTGGTATATCTTTAGACTAAAACGTTCAATACACAATATAAATGGAATATTAATAACTTGTTTATATTTACCTATATTGTTTTTCTGTATATCAAACACGGCCTCTGCTCCGGGTGCGTATGTACTGTTTACGTGCAATACATACTCGATACTATCTTTAACAAAACTATGCTGAAACTCGATCCTTCTACCACATTTCTGTATCATCTTGTAGGAACACATCGCGTTGTCGTCGTACCAGGATGGTATTCGTTCTATTTCATACCATTTACCTAGAAACTTAAAAAATTATTACTTTTTAAAGGTTGTAATACTACAAATCAACAAACAGACGGTCATTTGATTATCAGTCCCACATTCCCCATATGAATGGGATGTTTACTTCTGTTCACATTAGGGATTGAGGGTTCAGGAGTGAAAATAAGTTCACAATACGATTCACATCAATTAGACTTAGGTCTACAAGTACTCTTACTGGTTTTACTTATCGTAACTCAACTACTGTGGCAATTTTTTAGTGTGTAGGAATAATTTTACACTACAGAACCAAATACTAATGATACATTTGAAGTATCTGGTATGAATATCTTGTCAAGTAAATACAATTTTTCCAGTTTCAACATTTTATTATTTTAAGGTTCTAATAGTTACTCTTAACTCTTCTAATACTTAACCCACTTATAGTTATTAACTTACTTATTCGTTCTCATTATAATACATTACAATTTCAAGATTTTATTTTGTTCATTTACTGTACTTACTGTTAACTCTTTCTTATGCGTATTGTACTTAAGTTTTTATGTTACTTACTCGTTCTAATTCAAAATATTTCATAGTTTCCACGTTTTCGCATGCTCCAAATAATATTATTTGTCCGGCACATAAATGTAAACTTAACACCAGTAATAGAACATTGAGGAACATTTCTGCCTCTCACAGATAGCTAATATTGTATGAAGATATTCAGTTACGGATAAGATCTGACGTGAGATGTATTATCTATATTATCTATAGCTACGACTTATAAAAATGTTCTAAGCAAAAGTAGAATTTCAAATCTTCATTGTATAGATATAGAATTTTTTTTTTTACAAGGAGGGTACATTTCGTAATATTAACAATCATTTAATTTGTATTCCACATTATAAATCGTACTGAAATTGATATTGTAATATAAAAAAACAACTATAGGTAAATTAAGAGCTAAATGGTCACACAATAAGAAATTAAATAAAACATAATTAAACATTTTAAAAATTTGATCGACATATTGAGAATACGCTTCGTGTTTGAACAATCATTTGAAACAAATTAGTTATCTAACAAAATCGTTGTTTTTCTCTAATTACACTGTAAAGTGAGGAAAAACATTTTTTTTAATACGGAAGTTTCCTACTGTAAGAATATAAAAGACTGTGTCTAATACAAACATCTTATTAAGTTTCTGCTAATAGTGTTGATTGGAGTAAAATGTATAGTTATACTATTGTTTTTGTCTTAGTTATGTGGGAAGTGGGTTGTGTGAGGCAGGATTTTCGATGCCCTGATGTTCAACCTAGAGAATTAGATTTAGTCGAGGTATTTTATTTTAAGCTATTTTATATCGAACTTTCTATTATTTGAATATATATTAGAAAGTTTGGTTTATAAACATTATTGTGACAGTCATTAATTTATATATCTAATTAAATTGAAGATTATATTTTTCTTATTTACCAGAATATTAGTAAGCATTCTAGTAATTAACTGCAATCGTCTGGTTAAATGTAAAGTTACACTTTCTTATATACTTGAAATACAGTTTTACAGTGATCTGTCTTCATAGCATTTTTAAAATATTTATGGAATATACTGAAAAATAAGAACTTAATTTTCTTAGCGACATGAGCAAAAACACGTGAAAATTTTAATATATTTAGCAAAACCTTTCTGTTGTACTAAATGAAAAATATTTTTACATTGATGTCAGCTCGACGGCGAATGGTACCTCGCAGCCGTCGCTACTGACATGAATATAACGGGGGAATGTGCCTTCATGGTGTTCAATCACAAGAACACTAATACCACAGACGTTTCTATAAGCTGGGTCACGAACAACACAGCCAGTTATTATAATGGTTCAGTAGCGCTCACCGTTGGAAGAAACGGCGGAGATCTACTCTTAGTTACATATATTGGTAAGAAATTAAATATTATTGAAAGAAGATAGTTAATATGAATATTTCATTATAAAATTATACAAAAAGTTTGAGTTGATTTTGAGCATATAATATTTTTATTTAACTAACTCAAATTGTAGATATAGTCCAAACTTCGAATTACCAAATAATATTCATGATATAAAGAAATAAACACAAATATGTGATTATTTACAAAATTTCACTACATTTTAATGTTTCAAATAAATATTTGGAAGTACTAGTTTTAATTAGTATAACTAAAATATGTTACGTCATCAATGTTTCTGTTTTAATTCAGTTATATGTTAGTAGGTCCGCAATTTCCTTCCGAAAAGACTATTTTGAGTATTTAACGAATAAATATAGTCAAGATCTCTTTCAGTAAATAATTTCCTATGGAATCGTTGCTTTTTTGAAACGATATATGTAGTTATACAAACATATTAGTAGCAGTAAGTAATATGACGTAATTGACAAGATCGCTTTATATTAAACATTGAGCTGTAAAGTTCTATTGCTCCCTAAGTGGTGGCAACACCTCTTGTGTTGCAGTTATTCATGGGAGACGGTAACTACTGACATCAGGCAGAACGTCTGTTCGTTTTTCCCTTTGGGATATAATAATAACAATTTAGAATCTACAGAGTACATTTATTTAGAAATATTATACATTTTCTTCTACCAAAAGAATCGTAGTATGAAATGTTACATAATATAAAAATTTAAATTAAATTAAATTTGCATTACTCAAGTGATAACAGAACATGATTTATTATTCTCGAAATGCATATCGTGGTTTGCTTATAAATTTATCTTTTTTGTATTAAAATATTGATGACAAATTAATATTGTTTATATGATGACAGCGTCGCCAATTAACATTCTCTCCTTATCTTATCATTTCTTAAAAAATATATTTGTATATTGTCATATATATTGAGAAATATTACTTTTTTTTAATGTTGTGTTATATTTTTATGATTTAAAAATTATGACAACCTAATCAAATTCTTTTAAAGGGTGTAATGCAACATTAATCTATGCTATTTCTATGGCTACCGAACTAAATATGTAACATGGATATAAAAAATTTAATTTTACTAAGCGCTAAAGTGAACAAGGATGAATTTTTTTGTTTTATTTTGTCAAGAAGAGGCAGGATTCTGTCGGGACAAAGTGTTGCTGATGTTTAGTGGGTTGTATCTGTGTTTTGTTCAATGAAAATTACAGGGAGCAATAAGATAAAAGAATTTTATGTTGAGGATAGGCATTACGCTTTAAAATGAAAATTATTTACTTTTTAATTGTTGTTATTAAAATAAATTTGATAAAGAAGCACCCTAATAGATGACATGACCAGCTTCTACGAATGCCATAAAAATATAAAAAATTGCCTTAAAATTAATAGATAATACTATAGTTTTTTGTGTGAACTAAAATAACAAGATTAATTTCAAACATTAATATTTATTTTGATTATATAACACAAAAAGGATGTTATATAAAAAAAAATTTAATCACAGAAAACTAAATATTCTGCACCTTATCTGCCAATAAGTATAAAAAATCTTTTGTATTTTGTAATTTTAACCCTTAACCACCTACCTCCCGTCTCACAGACGGAAGCTATTTTAAAGTCGTAAATATTTTGCTGTGTATGCGTCTTATGAACCTGTGCTTTCCTGTACCTTTTCCCCGCACCGATCAGTGTTGCGCAAGCACTTATCGAGGTCGGAGATGCGCGCCATTTTTTCCTGGTAAGTAAAAATCTATCTTCGAGTGTCTCAGAGACGGATGGTAGGTGTTTGTGTGACAATTTTTTTTTATTGGCTTAAGGTGAAAATGGCTTTAAACGATTCCATTATTGAACGCTGGTTAGAAGATAACATATCGGATGAAGAAAATATACCGAACGATGAGTGTAGCGATGACGACACTGAAATTGGAGTACAATAGTACTGGAATAATGCAGTGGATCGTGTTCTGAAATTGAAGCCGAGGAAGAAACTACTTTACAAGCAGGTATGGTACCTCTTTCATCCCACAATGTGCTTGACGAATCACAGATTTCATCTGAAGATGAAGTGCCATTATCTGAAATACGGTAAAGACTGAGAAAAACAAATTATTTTGCTAAAAACCGGTACCGTTGGTCATCAGGTCCCCAGGATTCTCGTTCTAGAACATTACAACATAATATTGTAGAAGAAACATAATATTGTAGACTAGCTAAACAGCTTACAACACCTCATAGCGCCGCGAGTGAAATGTGAATCTCCAGCGTGACATCAAAATTTCACTTCGACGTATCCTTCACTATAACGAAGTAACCAGTCAACCAGCAGTAATTTCTAGTACCAAACGTGGTGAAGAAGTAGTCACAATACGAAAAAAATGCTCAACTTGTGATCCTAAAAAGATTCGCAGGACCCAGTACATGTGTTTCGAATGTAAGAGACCAATCTGCCTCGAGTGCTCGAAAAAGCTGTGCATTGACTGCCGTGAAAAGCTGTAGGTTTAGAGTCTGCAATTTTGTTTATTTTTTTATTTTTTCTCTCTAAATGTCTCATGTCTATATTTAATAAATGTTAAAAGATTAGAAAAGTTTATTTTGAAGTTCCTATTTACATTTATTTTTATATTTCTAAAAACGTAAGTTTAGTCAACGTAAGTAAGGCTTAAAAATGCCAAAGTATAAGTGTTGTTCATTTTAGTTGAGTTTATAGTAGGTATAGTTGATCACTTTATGTTTATTTTCTTTTAATAAAACATTCAAATACGTAAAAAAGATATTTCATTCTAACTGGACTCCTAATTTACAAAAATCTTTGATTTAGAGTACAGGTGTCTCCCAGACGGGAGGTAGGTGATTGTGTAATAAAATTTGTAGGTAGGTGGCTAAGGGTTAATTATTCTCACAAATGTCAGAGTTCATGATGCAACATTTTAATTTCGGTTTCTATTAAAACTATTTGTTATTATGTAATTATATATATTTTTTAATTTGTTAGATAAGAAAACTGAAACCTATTCTGTATTGGCCGTCGACTACGAGCACTATGCCGTGATATTTGCTTGTTATGACGACCCCAGTGGGAATGGAAGTACTTGTAAGTATACAATACATATAAATACAAACCTTAAAATTTATATTATATCTAGTATAACCTAATTTTTACTACTTACTAGCCGCAACGCGAAGTAAAAGTACATCTGTGGAACAATTCCTTAATTATGTATATATATAATTGCTAATAGGTATATAGATATTCCATTAACTAAATGAATTTGTATGACAGTACTTTTTTGTATTATATAGTAATACGCTTCCTTTGAATCTATGTCAGTGGAATAAAAACAACAAAAAGTCAATAATACGCTCCACTGACTGAATCCAAATGACTAAAGGCGTGACATATTTCAATTGATCTTATTAGGAAGTACTTTGAAATCTGTCTCCATAGAACTATCTGTCAGTATTTTTTGAACATTGTTACTGGTTATTCAGTTCAAAAGTTAAGTTTTTCTTTGATTAATATATTATATTCCATCGGATTATAATAATACTGAAAGTTAACCTACATTGAATTTTAATTCTTTGTGAATTTAAATAAAATTTCATTTTTAAGCCTTTGGTTATCTTAATATATGAATATTTTTAGATGAATTATGGAAGTTGACTCGTGCACCACATCTAAAACGAACTGATGCTGTACAGCTTGATAGGGCCGTCGCAAACTACAGCCTTCAAAACACCTCGTTTATGTTTTTCAATAATTCTGAACGTTCTTGTAAAATAAATGGAGGTTACCTGAACCAGGCGTCCCTGGTACTGACATCGGCGACAGCTTTAGCGTTGTTTAGAAGATTATATTAGAATTTATACAGATCGGGTGAACACTAAGAATATGTAATATGTTTTAATGCTGCATTAAAAACAAGTTGTATTCTATGTTTAAGAAAATAATAGAATTTTAACTTAAGTTATATACCTATATGTCTAATCAGTGATACTTTTTCAAATGTTTTTACTAAAAATTATGTGTACAAAATGGTTGTAAGTTTTATTTACAGCGCCATCTAAGGAAATTGTGATGCACTTGTTACTAGAAATGTTTACAGCATGATTACTTATGAAATTAGTTGGAGTAGTGTCTCATAGATAGCAGTATTAATAAAATGATTTCGTAGATAATAATTTATAATACCTAAATAACTTAAATTTAAGAATCATATATATCATGTAGAATAAAAAATGTTTTAGAAAAATTGGATACACGATATATGCATTGTTAAGGTCTACAAAATTTCCAACAATAAGTTGACTGAATTATAAAGAATTATGTAGTAAGTAAGTATGTAGCTTGAACCTACAATAAAGTTATTAGTAAGTTTTAGTTAATATACTTTAATGTTCTAATCCGGAGTACGTTTGAAATTTAATCAGATCAAAATAACTTCCTAATGTATAAGCGAACCTCAATATTTCAATCCTATCCCAGCTTACTTATTATGATTACACCGCGTTTCCCATAGTTCACTGCAAACTTCTACGGTTAGTCGCTCGTTGATTTTTATGGAGGTTTTTACACTAGCAAGGATAATTTATAATATACGATTAATACATATGTTTTATATATAATAAATATGTGAAGCAAAATAAATTGTGTAATAATTACGAATGCATGACTTTCATTTTTATTTCCCTTCACTGCATTATTTAAGTATATTTTGTTATTGTATTTCAAATAACATCTGTATATATGTATAGTGTAAGTAAATTCGCACGATCAAGCATTTTGTTTTAAAATCGTTGTCGTGTCGTACTCTTGACGTTAGATGTAAAATGGTCTATGGAAGAGTCCGTACTCGAAACCGACTTTGCAAGCTCATTTTACAGCTAAAAAAAATATCCTTCTAAAAATCAACCTTACTCTGCAGAATTAAAGTTTAAATTCGTGACAAATATCTTGTAAAGGTTGAGACAAAGTATGCTTTGTAGGAGAGTTGATTACAGTAATGCCCGAAGGTAAAATAGTAAGTTCTTTGGTGGTTTTGCGGGATATAAACGATATGTGAAGTCGGTAAGTGTTCTAACAAATTAGTTCTACCGGCAGTTGCTTTGAAAGGGAATAGTTTGTTGTGTTCTCAAAGCCAGGCTTTTATAAAATACCTCATGTCTGGGTTATTCGATATAATTCATTGTTTCCAGTCTTTTCTATTCTTCTTTTAATTGTGGAATATAAATTAAGTCGTTATACTTATTCTTTAGTGCAATTTTATACCAAAAAGGTTATTCATATCTATAGAGTGTGAAGTAAGTAGTTAAATGGTTTAGTATCTTTCATTGACATATATATGTATGTCAGAAATATATCAAATAATTCAAATAGTTTACCCATTCATATTATAATTAGTATAGGAATTTAAAACTTCAACTTTAATATACGTAATTGCAAGGGTTTTATATATAAATAAGGATATAATTACTTGAATCTCATATAATTTATAAATAAAAAACAAATTATTATTGGCCGTGAGAGGTTACAATACAAACTCATATTAAGTAATCTATTTCAAACGAGTACTACGAGTGTTGATACTCAAATCAGGTAGTAGAAAGGTTCATTATTCAAAAATTTCAGTCATTTCATCCTCAGAAATACGAAACAGGACAAAGTAACAAAGTAACCGTTTAAGATGGATCATTTAACCCACAGATGCAATCAATTTTGATACTCATTGCATTCAATTCTACTTAAGATAAAAACCTTATTATTTTTATGAGCTCCACTTATGATTTTAGTGAGTTAGTTCAAAAACAAATCAATTGGTCAGTTTGATGAAACAGCAATTTTCATTTAACTTCAAACTATTACATACAATGTTTATATGATTGCTTCATAGTAATTTTATTATTAATTCCGCATTTCTGATTGAAATATTTATATAATTTTGATGACAATCTAACAATATTACACATTCAATTGATTTGGTAATAGTCGCTTGATGAAACATAATGATTCTGACAGAGTTACAATAATGATAGTTCTACGTAATCTGGTTTTAATAATAATCTTTTTATGTTTATTAAGCTAAGAATAAATTTTCGTGTACAATATTTACTGATATTGAAAAATACTTTTCATTTTCTTTAATGCATCTTGTTAACTAAACGTTTAGACTTATTATCAAATTAAAACTGTGATACTGTCTTTGTTTAGTCTACGTTATAAGGTTGCGTTGTAGGCCAGTATACGTGACCATGAAACTATATATATATATATATATATATATATCTTTATGAACAAACTTGCTAACAGTAAAACGGAAAACTAATTAGTTGTGAGAGAAAATAAAATAAAGTCCGCGTTGCTGTGTTAACGACTGAGGTCTTTCATACCTGGACTTAATTTTGTATGCAGGGTAGTTAGTTTAGTTTTGATTTTTTAGTAGTTTTTTATTAGAATTCATCCATATATACATGAATTTTTTTATGTTTTTCCCGCTTGTTATTTATTCAGACCCAAATCGTATTGCAGTCGTATATATCATGACATAAAAATAATAACTGCTACCGATTCTTAATAGGTCTACATTTGCAATAAAATAATTAACGAATTTGTATTCCACTAACAATAATTAGTCGAACAGATGAAGACTCATACATGAAACTCCGTAATAACGAAATCTGGAAAACTATTTAGCTTATTAACATGTAGTAGATATAAAATTTTTATCGAGACGAAATGTTAGATTAATTCCATAATAGCGTAAAAAGGGGTAAATATTTATTTTTTGTGTTCTTTAGCGCCTTTTATTATAAATTTTTAATAGGTAACTGCATAATTTTGAGTTAATTATGCTTATGACAAATCTTGAATTTAAATCTGTTTTTTTTTGTTATGCTACGGGAAGTTCAAAACTTACTCTGTCAGTTAAATTTAATGTTCATTGTCGTATTATGTAGTAGAATATTTCTTTTCCAGGTTTTATTTATTATCCGTGCTAAGGATCTCAATTCAATAATATAATCTAATGTAATATACAATATAGAAAGTACAGTAAAGTACACTACACTACCATACAACCTAAAAAAACAATTCCTCATGAGATTCCTCTGAGACTTCTAATTAGTTAATTTTTGGTAATTTTAAGCAAGGAATATTAAATTTGACCTTGGGTTTGGTAAAACCGGTAGCAAAACGAAACGCAATTATCCATAAAAGAGATCGTTCTATTAAATTCATAATGGTCTAACAACAATATTATTTATTTGAAAAGTCAAAGCTCAGACAATTAATGCGGAAGTTTCCTTTGTTAGAGAAAAACCATGTGATGTAGCAAATGAAGCTGCAAGCTGAAACCTTTGTTTCAGACAATGGTATAAATAATTTTGATACTATTGTGCTCCTTCTGTTGTTTCATGTTTTTTATTTTCCAAATGTTTTAGATGTTGTCCCACTAATATTTTAAATGAGAATGTTTTTTGGGATTTATGAATGTGGCTGTATTGATGTGTGTATGTGTGTGTGTGCAATGTGCATGTCTGCATATGCAGATGTGTTGGAGATCATATGTCGATGTTTGTTGCTCTGTTACGCAAAAATTACTCAACGGTTGAAAAAGTATCAGAAATAGATTCATTTGTTTATAACTGTAAAACATATTATTAATAATAATTAAACCCTATCAAACTGTTAGCAATACAAGCTACCTTTAAAAATTTCCTCTATATAATTTTCTTTTATAAATAATATATCTAGGAAAATATTGAAAATAATGAAAGCTATTTAATTATTGCAATGTATGTTTTAAGAAAAATACCGAGAAATATGTTGATTTTGCTTATTTTGTTTAAAAATACGAGACATTTAATTGTTTTAATATTTGTGTAAAACAAAATAAATGCTATATTTCTTAAAACATTGTAATATACGTCTAATATTGAATATTGAGAAAAATAAAGGTTAAAAAAAGGAATAAAAGGGTGTAGAATACACACTAATAGCTATTTAAGACTATTTCATTTTAGTTTCCAAATGTCAATTAAGGTCTTACCAACAACTTTCTCTGGAGTAACTTCAATTTATAACAAAGGAGCACCGCAGGGATTTATTTTTGAGAGTAATGTATTGGTTTTTGTTCAATAGTTGAAAAAAAAAACTATCCACGCTACAAGAAGCATTCAGTAGTGTTTTTTACACAGGTTTTTGAAAAACGAACGCCTATTTTATCCTGAATTTAGCAAACATGCTAAAAGCTAAAAACTTGGTCTTTACCATTGTATGTGACCGGTTCACACGCTGACAAGTAATGCATGCATGCACTACGCCGGTATCAAGCAAATCATGAATAGTGAATTATACTTCCAGAAAAAAAAATCATTAAAGTCCCCTCTAGAATAAAAAGTTACATTAGAGTCCTGTTTCACCTTTGGGTTATATAGCAGTGACTTTAAGTTATTATAATAAATATCTGTAAAATAATTTTAAATATACAACTTTGCAATAAGGAAGTGGAAAAAATGAACCTTTTTTGTGCATGTACATGCGTCCTTTGGTCTAGTGCAAGCTGAATACACGTGTAAACCTCTCGAGGTTTGGTCCGACTTTTTAATTGAAGGTTTTTATAAAACAGCTCTTTGTATGTGACCATTCTATCGCTGGCTTTGAAACAATGCTCTGTTTCTCTGAACGTAAAAAGGAATGTTCATTTAATTTTTATATTATATATTTTGACTGTCGAATATTTATGATGTAGCTGTTTTGTTCGTCTATTTAGTTTTTTGACTTTATTAATTATATTAAAGTATAAAAAAGGTATCGGAATGTAGTAAAATAAATTGATATTATGAGATCTAAACTTTCACGAGTATTTATTTAAATGAAACTAATATTATTTGGATTACTACGCGTATTTTATGATCTTAAAACTACATAATGCCGACGTTTCCTCCTTCTCCTCCCATGTGAGGACATTTAGTACGTAACAAGATTTAAAACATCCGAATTTCGTATAGAGAAGGTGGCTGGCAATTGCTCAACTCTTGGGATATTACGTCTTTGACCACACCTTCAAGCTTCAAGATACAGTAAGGGCATTCTGTGTGTACAAAATTAAGAAATCGTTCACGGTATTTGACAAATAGCAAGACTAATTTACTAACACTTGTCTCGTCTGCCCGTCATCGTGGCGGCTGAAAAGCAGCCAAAACGTCGGGAGTATGTAGTTTTTTAATAAGTTTTTTATAGTTACCGTTACTTAATCAATATAAAATTAATCAGCACCTTGTAGACATAATACAATTATTAAGTTCAATGTATAAAATTTCAAGGTTGTCTGAAAGAAAACCTTAAATACTAAGTATTTTTATTCATACAAAACTATATTGTTTATTTGGTATTAAAGTAACAAAAAATCTTAAAGAACAAACTATTAGGGTATGTTATAAAAAAATTAAGTACATTCTTTTCAAATTTATGAGAATTTTTCTTACATACTACATAATATGCTGAGGTTTTTGTTTTAGAAGTTTCATGTTTAAGGGCTTCATCTGAAAATAAATTTGAATTATGTTTTAACAACATTGCTCACGAATACTTTATCATCATAACCCTCGCCCATAAACGAATAAATAAATTTATATAATTATATTAGGAAAGATGTATTAAATAACTTAATAAAATTTAATATTTTGAAATTTAACGTGACTTTCAACATTATTAGCATCTGAAACAGCACTACCTAAGCAATCGTACATCTTCTATATATATAAAAATGGATTGCTGTTCCTTAGTCTCGCTAAAACTCGAGAACAGCTGAACGGATTTATCTTATCTTAGTCTTGAAATGTTCGTGGAGGTTCAGGGAAGGTATAAAAGGTGAGAAAAATTGATTCATTTTCGGGAAAACCCTAAAACAGCCCTTTTCTATTTCCCATACAAATGTTTTCTTTGACATTAGATTTGACAACTAACTAATATGTCAATCATTTTGTTCGATTGAAACAGGAAAAACCTGATTATTTATGGCCTCTAGGACGGAATAGAGTTCGCCCGGTCAGCTATACACATATTACTAACTAGAAGACCTGGCGAACTTCGTATCGCCCTATAATCAAGAAATATCTATTACGTTTTTTTATTTATATTTTTGGAGTTTACCTGTCAGCCATAAATCTGCGTGTTTTGAAGTGCGACAGAATGATTGATATATTAGTTGTCAAATCTAATGTCAAAAAAAACGTTTGTATGGGAAATAGAAAAGGGCTGTTTTTATGGTTTTCCCAGTAGTGAATAAATTTTTTTCAGCTTTTATACCTTCCCTGAACCTCCACGAACATTTCAAGACTAAGATAAGATAAATCCGTTCAGCTGTTCTCGAGTTTTAGCGAGACTAAGGAACAGCAATCCATTTTTATGTATACTATATATTATACTATATATAGATATAGAAGATAGAAGATGATGAAATTAACGCGGACGAAGTCGCGGGCAAAAACTAGTAAATTCAATAAATGAAACTAATAGTTTTTTGATGTACAATTTTTATTTTTGATAAAAACTACATATTCCCGACGTTTCGGCTGCTACAAAAATAAAAAATCGCGTAGTATATCCGAAAAATATTAGTTTCATTTAAATGAATACTAGAGAAAAATCTTAGATCTCATTATAAAATAAATAATAAATAAAAATAATAATAATAATAAAATCAACAATTGTCAGTTCTTTATTAAAAACTGTATTGTTCAATTGAATAACAGTTGTTACTGCGATTGACTCTTCAAATAGTGACTGTATAGTATAGTATATATTATATATAATATGTGCAAAATGTTAATTCAAATTGTTAAAACAGATTTTGGTGAACTTCTAAGACTAGAGGAACAAAAATATGTAGTCTCTACTGATCCATACTAATATTACAAACTCGAAAGTCTTTGAATCAAATAGTCTGTAGTTTTAAACGGCTTAACCAATCAATCAATATACCACTTTACCATTTGAGCAAAAAAGTAATACGTATTTTGTATGGTAAGACTTTTATTATCACTCTTGGCTATAAAAACTGTTTATCTTTTAGTTTTATATTACATAACCATTAATTTAAATGTATTTATGTATATTAATAATATATGTATTAGATATTCTTATTCTAGTAAAGTAAAGGTGAAAGTAGGTACAATACTTTCTTACACTTATTAAATTTTACATATAAAACAATCGTTGCCACTTGTACATAGGTCAGTTGTTCTTCTATTTAAGCTTAAGTTGTATTCCTGACAAATATTTGGTCAGTCGTAAGATGAACTCTTTATCTACATGAGATAATTTTAAAGGAGTGCTATATATTAATGTTTTTTTTTATTAAATGTATGTCATTAAATGAAAATGTCTTTAGCAAGTATAAAAAATGACCAGTATGAATGTAATAATGTTTAAAAGATTTAATTTAAAATGAAAGATATAAAAAAGTCCCGGAGCTCCTAATTACTTCTAAGATCTACTCTAAGGAAGCTAATCTCCGGCCAACAATTAAAACTATCAAGCGGTAGTTAACGATGATCGCAGCAACTTTAGCGACTTTTTAATTACGTTGACTTTGTCAAAAGACTCAGAATTAATATGTTCTAGGATTAAGATTATAAAAATCTAGATAGAATTTTTGTATTAAATTAATTTTGATATATAACTGTATAATATAAACTTTTATTATATCTATTTTCATTGTACAATCCATATAAATATTGCAGGACATATCGATAGCAGGACAATTTACGACACCAGGCCCTTGCACGTACGAGACCTCCCGAAATGTATAGGTATTCTCCAGAGTACGTGACGCTATGGAAATTTAGGATTGCCTATAAATATGTCTGAGTTCATGAATAAAATGTTTATTTTTCATAATAAACATTTTAATTCAATTTTTTTTATAACTTGTATGTAACCATCGATGTGCAAATATGGTGATTATTTATGTAGTTTGGTAAAATATCGAGGCTTATAATAATTCATTATAGAAAATGTCTTAGTAGTAAATTTTAAATCCCTGTATATTACACTTGCTTGTTGCAACAGTCAGAAACATTTTGTCCTCATAATTCTTACTTCCGGGCAACTTAGCAGGTGATGAAGTTCTATCCACTTCAACTAATTGAAACTATGAATCGAGCAATTAACTTCAGGCGTCTTGTTTACAGCAGACGTCAAAGGAAGACTGTTCATATTTTTCACTATAATTTTATATAAAAAATAAAAGAAGTTTCACTTTAGTTTTTAAAATGCTTGTTTAAAATACGTTCCATTGAATAATTTTATTCCAAAAAACGCTAAGGGTCGCACTTGTGGCAAAATTTTGCGATTCATTTCGGTCCGGTTGGCCCTTTGTATTAAATGTACATTTTGAATGAAGTATTTACCACTTTACCCCGTTTGGTATGTATGTGTGTGTGTGAGTGTGAGTGTGTGTGTGTGTGTGTGTGTGTCTAAAACATTTATAAAATAAATATTGCTCTTGCTACAGTATTTATTTAATAACTATTAAGGATTATTATTATTAATCTACGCTTACGTTCAATAGATATATAATTTTTCTATTACATTTTGATCTAATATTCCTATCATAGTAATTATTACCTTGTGGAAAAAAAAATAGTTTTCGGTAAGTACCTAATAAATTTTGAGTGCTCGTCTTTACAGAAATTAATGAAATTCAATTATTATAATCCACGAGAATAAAATATATATTTTTTTATACATTTTCTCAGTCTTTTCTTTGAAAACTAAGTCGTGGAGCAATCACATCCAGGATTAATTGAGTTAATTACGAGGGTTCATGATCATTGGACAATTAAGTTTAAAATTATCGCAGCCATTTGCATAATTGAGAAACATTGAGATATCTGTAAATAAGGCTATTTACAAATGAACTGATTGCCATAAAATCATTGAATTTTTAATCGTATTTTGTATACCGATGATAAATAACTAAAAGAGAGCTTCAACACTTGTAAATATTAACATTTAGAATTATTTTATTATGTTGTCATTTTTTTATGTTTTTGTATTGTTATACGGCCAAACCGAAGCTGTTGTATATGTAACGATACCGGTCATCTCTCTTAAAACCGATAATCAAACAAAATATTGTTTTATTGTTTATATCAATCTAAAATAATAATGTATAATTTTAAATTAAAGTTTTAAAACATACGGTTCTTAATTTAAAAAGTTTGCTTTGATGTATACTATAAAAATAATATTTTTTTTTCAAAACAATGCAATCTCTTAAACTGACAACTGCAAAGATAAAAAAATGGTTATGTAATAAAGACATAACTAAACTTATTACCTTATCTAATTGATACCAAAGTTATTATATCGGAGTAAAATTATACAAATAAGCATGTTGAAGTTTATAATTTTTATAATATTTTTTCACTGAATTTGTCATAAAAAATTAAAAAATGAAACAATAATTATTATGTAGTTTATGGTGGAGTATTATCCGTTCGTCTACCTATCCTTAAAACACTCCTTTTTTGGCTAAGAACCAATATGAACATTTCTTCTCAATCAGGCTATCTCTTAAATTGACAACGTCTTGATAAAAACTGTCAATAAATCACTCATTTTGTTTCCATTCCACAATTGAATTAAAAATATTATTACACTGCTTTCGTTGCTTATTAATACCATCACTATTATTTAAAACAATTAACTCAGCTTTACATTTTAAACGCTTCGTTTGTAGAAATCTAGTCATGTAAGATACTTTATCTGAGTATATTGTACCTTATTTTCAATATCGTAAGGTTGATTTCACGTTCTTTGGTTATCCGCTTTTTGCAGTTCTCTGTTCTTATATAAGAACAATCCACGGGAGCAAGTTTTCAGCTATAATCTGATTACAGCAGATGAACGAGCGGCGATTTGCATGCGTAATGCTGCTAAGTGCACTTTTAGAATGCGTTGTTTTGGTTCTTAAATTATAAAGTAGACTGGATGTGGCGTGAACTCGGGATTCGTGGGAAAAAAATACTTAATTGTTTATTTAATAGAAATATAAAAATTTAAAGCACATTTATTCATGTGTACATTAAAGTTACTTGTTTCTTATTTAAGAAGTAGGGCTCATTAAAAACACGACTAACTAAATTCCCTATTATTGTATAATTAAATAATAACACAAACAATTATATAAATCAAAATCTTTTTAAGTTTGGTAGGTTTTACAAACTAATTAAAAATTACATATAATTAAAAGCTACTTTAATTTATATTCGCTTCTAGTTTGAGCAGTATCACTGTTCTTGAGGGGTCATTATGGCAGGACCGTGTGAGTAATGCCTTCAGTTCTGACGATTATTGAACTAAGCTGGTAATAGTCTGAATTCAGCTCCGTGTAACGGTTGGTACATTTTGGAAATTGGCTTTATTAGTGCTTGCATAATGTGACATTACGTGTTATAATTCCTATCTCCGTGATATGGTTTGTCTGATCATGATAAATATGATCCTATAACAGATTAATTCATACGGTATGAATAAAATAAATTTTATTAGATAAAACTATTCATATGACGGTGTTGTTGGAACGGAGTAAAACAATAGTTAAATTGATAATATCAAATCCATTGGTCCAGCGTTAAATTCTTTTTGGTTCTGTATTCCAAATGTATTTATGTGGACCTAACGTATACTGTGCGCCATCACTTGTTCACCATTTCATTTTGTCAGGTTAGTGGATAGTGAAAAACAAATGAAAACCAGTCGGTTGCGTCCCAACGAATTGATTGTTTTCAGCGATTGTTTCAATCCGATGAAGATTTATTAGAAGATTGAACAAATTGATAAAAGCCGCTGATATTAAATTTCAATTACTCTTTACAAGTCCGCGGGTACGCTGCGATGGTTATTTGATGAGATAAAATATTATAAGATGAATCCCGAGATTATTAGTTCAAAGTTGCAAACTGAGCCAATATTATGGCTTGAAACTAAAATATGAAATGTACGTCAGCTTACCATGCAATAACCCATAAGTAATTGAATCAATATAAAGTTGACGTATTAATTTTATTTACTAGATCGATTAATATCCGTCATATTTAGGCTTACAGGATTTGGGGTGGTTTAAGAGTAACGAATTAATGGATATAAGTAAGAATTATTTATGGTCAAAGTTTTCAGACGGTTTTGCCATGGTTTAAAGGTTTTGTGTCACGATTTAGTTTTGTTTTATCGTTCCGAAGATTGATTATATAAATTAAAGTAATTCAAAATTCATTTAAGATTTTCCAGTTAAAATATCAATAATTTATACAGGATGTTATATACATATATATATATATATATATATATATATATATATATATATATATATATATACAAACGAAGTTATAGATATGCAGAACGAGTGTTCAGACACGGTAGATTTTTGCATCCCATTAGTACTAAAATGGCGCTCTTGATTTGTCGCCAGCACCGCCTCAATTTTATATTAATACTTTCTGAATTACTCTCCCAGATCAAAGTAAGTAATTTAGTAAGACGGCGTAAAGGTACTGAAAAAAACTTGCTAAATCTGCTGTTGGAACTGCTTAGCATTTGCTGGTAGGATTTAAAGTACACTTGGATAGCGGTCAATAGTCGACTTGTCAATATAGGGTTCTGGAAATCATACAGGAAGCGGTTGGTCTGTCGGTAGCCTGAGCACAAAGGGAAATAACCATAAACGAGCGATTAGTAGAGAGAAGAGAGAGAGAGAAAGGAGCTTAGAGGTGAGTTTTTATCTCGGTTTAGATAGGCTGCCCTTAGACCTACACCTGGGTCGTAAATCCCAGGCACTGTTATAGCTATAACGCGATGGACCCGGCACCCGCAAAGTCAATCTACAAAATGCTAAGAAGATTTGAAATTACGTCTCTATTTCAATCACCGTAAAAAAGATGAAAGTATCTCTTATTCACTTTTAAGTATAGCAATTTGAATCCAATTGTATCATTGGTTTTTGCATTTCAAAGAGTGTGATATACGAGTATTGAAAACATCTGTTTAACTGCATTATGTATGTATACTTTCTTCATTTACGACAAGTGTTTTTTGTTTGTGTGTAAGTGCTTGTTGTCAGCCGTTGTAGGCAAGTACCTAGTTTAGATTGAAGGTTTTTTAACCATGCTTTAAAATACAATCTACCGAATTTATCCTTTGAATGTTTTAAGTATAGATAAGCTTGGTATGATAAGGAAATGACATCTTAATATCATTGTAATAAGGATCTGTTTTGTTTCTAATGATTTACTGTAAAGGGATCCCTTTGTTTTAGGGTATTTGGTAGAGAGGGTGTAACAACACCGTTTATCTTTTATGAGCCCTATCGAGGGGAAGTGCAACTTTACTGTGTGCTGTTTAGAGACTTTTCGTAATAATGGTGATAAGTCATTGACCTCTGTTTGTTTTTTTTTTTGTTCCAACAAAAGCAAACTATTTATAACTTTATATTTTGTCACCTTCAACTCAACTGTCTCTGATCATGGTTCCTTTAAAGTAATCAAAACATAGAGAAAATGTGAAAATAACATAATAAAATTTGTAATTATATCCATAAAACTTTTTTAATTTTCATATATTTCTTTCTTAAACAAAAAAAGTAATAACCTTGACTTTATTGTGATCACTCAGATTAACGATAATGTAAATAAGCAATAAATCAAAATAATTCTTTAAGTTTACGAGTATTACATGCCATATTGTCTGGGTATAAGAGAATACTGTTAAACTACCTTTATCTTTGAACTGAGCAACAAATTTGATAAAGCCATAGTACAGTATATATTAGCAGAAACTATATGTACATTGTACATACTTTCTTAGAATTTTAATACAAAATTATGGAACTATATCGGCATTGTCATGGTCTTGTAATAGATTAATTATAAGGTGATTTGTGGTATTTGAGCTCCTCGGTATTCAAATTATATAGATATAAATGACAATGCCTACATTTATAACTAAAAAGACCTGCAAATGAATTTTGAAAACAGGAAATTAAAATCGTAGGTACAGTTAATAATTGAAGTGAAGAAAGTAAAATGATTTTACTTTTGAAAATATGATAGAATATCGTAAAATTTAGACATCTTTTTTCGAGTCGCAAGGTTACAATAATTTATTTTTGTGATTTTTTAAATTTAGTAGAATAACTCAAAACAGAAAAGTCTTAAAAGTCTTGCTAGCCTGAATGTTACAGTCGGCCTCTCATGTATGAACGCGCATACCAACCAAAACCTGTAAATTACCAATGTGTTTTTATCCGAGTCAAATGTACTTTCTAAGGGTATTTAGCCACTACTGATAGATGGTTAAGGAAAACATCGTGACGAAATCTGGATTTATAATTTCAAATTTTAAGTTTGAAATCGCTAATCAAAAAAAAATATATCTCTACCTATAATGGGTAAATGCAAACAGATCTTTAAAAGACAACCAAGCAACAAATATTAGTTAAATTTCATTAATATCCACCAAGTTTAAAGTTTTAATGTTAGTTCTATACATAAGTTTAAAAATCCATTGTACTAAATGTTTTGAATAAGGGCTATATTATTATTATAATGGATAAAAGTTTTAAATATATCAATTCGTCATATCAAAACAAAACATCACATATATCATTAACAAAACAGTATTGGTTTTTTAGAGATGCAAAATCAAAAATAAAATCATACCAAACAACCGCGGCATAACGCTGGTGAGCTCAAGAGCTTTGCATAGAAAATGAGAGTGGGTCTAAAATGTACTTTAAAATGTGTTAATTCTGGACCCGACGGGTTTAACGCTAAACCTGTTAAAAGTGAACGCCTTGTGATCTTTGAAAATAACTACAAAATTTATAAAACGAAATATTATGTAGGCGGTCGTTTTACCGTTCTTAAGTTGTCAGAATATATTTTGTATATTATGTCAAAATATAAGGAAAATTTTCGCTACTTGTAACAAATTAAAAAGAATGGGATGTTTAAAGGAATAATTTAAAATTTTAAGATTCTTTTGCAAAAGGGCAATACATACAATTAGACATACCGTGAGTATTAAAATTTTTGATAAACGTAAATATGTACATATGTATTAGACGAATTCAATAATACAGCGAGATTAGCATATTACAATGAGGTAATATTACATTGACAGGATAACTGCTGTCATACTTACCACTCACTCTATAGAATTTATAATTAAGCTTCAAATATCAAATCTACGATTTTTAGAGGATTATTTGTTTTTATTAAAAGATATTATAACACATAAAAATCTACGTATACTGAAACTGAAAATGCTTCTTCATATATTAATGCAGAAAATATCGCAATATTTCCTAAAAAAGTTTTATGATTGTCAAGTAAAAAACTATGAATATAAACCAAATAGTAAGAAAATATGGACAAGAATTAAAATGTGGATTATATTACATAGAACAATTATAAAAAAATATAATTTATGGACAAAACAATTGATATAGAGTTAATGTACCAGGAGAGTGTAAAAAAACAGTTATACGTCAAAACATTTCTATAAAAATATTAGTTCTATAATAATATATGAAAAGCAGTCGCAGAATTAAAAAAGATAGAAGAAACAATACAATAAGTTTATATTATTTACAAAGAGTAATTAAATTTATTACAATAGCTAATCTCTACTACGATAATTTAATAGATAATTTCAAATCACCATCAAATTAAAAAATACTTCAGCAATGCATGTCTAGTTATAAAAGATAGAATTTTATATCAATTAATTGAAACTAAAATAATTCCATCTAAAATCAGACAGACTGCGGATAAAGACTAGAATAGTCTCGCAATAACGACACAAAGTATTTTACAAAAATATTTTTAAGAAACAGGATCATTTTAACTTAGATAACACGAGGAAATTGCCGTCGATGTCCATCGCTGTCATAAGTTTTATAATACACCGCATTCCCAAGAGAGTTTCTTAGTGTCGGTTTTAAAACGAAATATCAAAACAGTAATAGTGTATCACTATTAAAACAAGAAAATAATGTTATAAAATGTTCAATGTGAGTCAAGTTGAAGATGAAATATCACGATAAGTATTATTTGTTAACAAGTTATCGCAATATTTTGTGGATATATAAAAACTGTATGTAATTAAGATCATTACAAATAATTGATGGTATCCACGAGAATAGAAAAATGTTTGCACCTTAAGTTTAATATCTATTTGTAACGATGTGTTTCCAATAGTTTCGAACTTGTCGAAATGCATATCCACGAATATCTTTACCCAGTCAGAGTATGTTTCAAATCTCAAAGCTGAATAAGATAGAAACTATCCACATAACTTGAATGCTCTTTATTACAGAACGGTATTTCATTTACTATCTTAGAATGCATGTTGCATTTATAAATTTTTCTTTAAAACTCCGAGTGATCTTAATAATCGAGCTTATAGTAGTTTGTTTAGCCATTAAAGGTAACGCCTGGTAAATTTTTTTCGTGATTCACTCATGATATTTCTATTGCCTTGCAAATTTACAGTCTGTAAGTTATTTTATTTCTATAAAATAACTTCTAGATACACAAGTCTCAATAAGTTATTCAGTTCTTGACTCTCAATATATGTATGTAATGAGGGTTACAATAAATAACAATTTCATTTATGGATTGAAAATTGAAAAATTGCAAATGAAAGTTTTATATATTCAAAATTGTGTTCAAATTTCGTACCTGACCGATGCCTTGCTGAGATGAATGGCGTATCTTTTTGAACTGCATTTATCTATATAAAGAATTTGTACGGCCAATGAGAAGCTATAGTAAGCGACGAAAGATTTCTTAACAATATACTACTTACTCTTTCAGAAGAAAATTTTATTCAACTGCTTGGGTAAGAGTATACTTATGAAATAAAAGAAAACATAATTATTTTTATTTTATGGTAAATATAGCGATATCATTACAATGGTGATTGATATTAAAATGTCTTAAATCAAGCAAAATCAGTTTATGTGTTATCTAATGTACTAAACTATAAATCATCTTAAATTTGAATGCAGACTTTTGGGCAAGAGAATCTGACATACGTTCTTAATTATTTTATCATATGTCTTCTTCTACCTGGTAATTTCCCAGGTTTTAGCCAGGGTCTGCCTTACATGTTGCGAATAGGTTTGGCTAATTGTTTTTTACGTCGGCCGCATGGCTGGCCCTCTTTGGGAATGCATTAATCAGTGATGTCTAAATACTATTAGAAAGTACATATGACTCGGAAAAATCACCTTGGTACTTGGCAGGGCCAGGATCGAACCAGCGCCCTCGTGCATAAGAGGCGGGACTTTTAACCACTAGGCCACCACTGATTTATTTCTTATTTATTATATAATATGTATATTAATATATCTCATATAGCTTGCAAAGTATATTTCTTTCTGGTAAACAAGCTAAAGGCTCCAGCTTCATGATATAAACAACTAACATCTGACATCTTTTATTGAGTTTCAAATTCAATATTACCTTCCGTATGCTTATATGCTTTATATGTATTATGTACCCTTTATATACTTTTACTATGAATTTGTATCGTCAGACTGATAACAAACGCTTTTGTACTTTTTAATGCAATGGTATGGAATAATTTACTATTATAAAATTAATATTTTTTTAGTATTGATAATAATATTGTCGTTATCGGAATATAGAGAGTTTATTTTTAAGATATCTAATATTTATATATGTTTACACGATAAATTCAATTTACACAATTAGACTTTCAAATTATCCTCCTCAAGCCAAATTTAGTTCAAACAAAACATTATCAATATTTGTTTTTGTTTTAAGATTTTTTCAGATAATTACCCTAACTTTTGGACCATAAATGTATAAAAATCAAATCCTTAAAAGTAGATTCTTTTATTTTGTAGTTTACTGAAAAGTATTATTGATTCAAATATCACAACTTTCACTTTTTTATCCGACTTTTGGTAAAAAAAAAATATTCCGATCACACAAAACTACCAATACATCATTCATAGTATTAGATAATGATGTGCCGTTTATATAAACTCATAACACATATACAGTATGGAATAGAAGTACAGTTATTTGAATTAGAAAAGATAAAAGACGGAAAATATGTGAAGCTATAAGTTTCTTTGCTTAAAGCAAAGAAACTTATAGCTTCACATATTTAGCGAGCGGAACAGTCATACATATAGTTTATATTATGAAAGAATGTACGATTTAAGAAATAAGCTTAAGTTCTGAATTACTAAGTAAACATAGAAAAAAACTATATTTTAAATACGTTTAACAAGCATTACCAGCGTTTATTCTTAAAGCATGAATTATAAGGTAAAATATATATTAAATTTTTTCATACCTCCTGATTTTGTACGGATACTAACAAAAGAAATAGTTTATAAATTAGAGTATATAAATGAGATTCAAAACTTTCTAAATGTTAACACTTCCTTAAGTTTTCCATCAATTTAATGTTTACCTAAAACCACATTATCGTTTTATGTTTTAACATCAGGAGGAAATATTTTATCGGAAATTTTTGGTATTTACAGCAAAGCTTCAAAAAATGTATTGGTTTCATGATACTCAGTGAAGGCATGTCAGCCAGTGCTGGTGAAATTTATTGTATGCAGGCATACAAAATTTTTGGATTATTTTCACAAGGTAGTCTAGAGTATGTAAGTGATTGAAATAAGTATCGAATTCTAAACATATATGCATATTGTTAGTGTTGAATGCAGTACTACCGTCAAAATACCATCAACAAATAGCAATTGTATGGTTCTCCTAGACTAAATAAACATCTTTTACATAGTAGCTGCACCTCAAGACTTAATATTTGATAACTAAAGAATTGTAATAATTTAGTGATATGAACATAGATACTTCAGTAAATAAAAATACGTAATAGATACACTACAGTGGTTTTCTTAGGTTTTCTTATTACAAACAAAATATCAAATTATACTAATATACCTAGGTCGGTAATTTTAAATGTTAAAAAAAACTTTCGGTAATTATTTCATTAAATAGATGTAATTAAAAGTGGAATCATTAGGTCAATTCATCATAATTTATATTAAATTACTTTAGAAGTTATTACTTTAACAATTTTAAGGGGTAAGAAATTCTCGAGAAACATTTTTTCATAATGTATATATAAGATAGTTAAGTTTAAAAATACTTTTAGACGCGTCTTACAGTTTTCATCTATTTTTAGATCGTAATCTTTTGCGGGTTCAAAGAAATCCTTTTGCACGAAGTATTTTACGATAAACGCAAAGCATCCACTTCAAAAGAAAGTCTGGTCAAAGGAAAAACTGAAAACAATATGATTATAAAGCAAAAATAGTTTCTTCAATTACTTTAGTTTTCTGCAACATTCAATGGACAGTGATTTTTATGTTTTATAATTAATAATAAGAGTAGGAATAACAATCATTGTATTTAAAATAAATCAAAAACATAGTTGCAAAACATAATTATACATTTCAGTTTTGTATGTATATTTTTTATTTAAGTTCCGTTTCCACGTGAATTAAAACGTATGAGTCGAATTTAGAAAAGTATGCCAAAATGGGTCTCTACTATTTAAGAAAATAAAAGCAGAAAATTGAGTATTGCTAATTTAAGTAGCTGAAACTCTGTGGCTAAAACGATTCCAACTTTGTTTCACTCTAAATAGGAACGTAATAGACATTTACTAAACTTAAAAGCTTTTCTCAGTTTCACTTACTAATGTGATCCTATTGATGACGTGGATTCACTTCTTCCGAGGAGACTATTGTTTCATTATATGTTAATTGAAAAATATATTTGTAATAAAATATATATAACATGACACTTTATTTTACATAATTATATTTTTTTTTATGTTTGTCAAACTATATTAATTATTGTACAATATTTTAAGTTTAAATTGTATATTTCTGTCATAAAATTCACTCAAGATTGAATAAAAATTTATAATTTATAATTTCATATTAAATTCTGACTTGGGCTATATGTTGCTAACCCAGACATTTGTTGAATAAATTATTCACACACTCTAGATACGGCAAATGGAAAGATATGCAGTTTATACGACCTTATTATTTATAAATAAACTGTTTAATCACATGGATTTCAGGCATTTTCAGCTTTAAGTGTTCGTAAGATAGGATATTCAAGATGCAATCTCTTCAAAATTAGAAGCCTTTATGTCCTCCCTGCTTCTTAAAAGCTGGCCCTAAAATAGTGTCTGTGTAATGAACTACTTCAAATTTTTTGCCCTAACTCTGAAACCTTTCTTTCCTTACAATTTTAAGAATTTAGTGTGGAATTAAAAATCAACTTTGGAAAAGACTTATTCTTCTATTTGGGACAATAACCTTCATTAATACTATAATTTTATGCTTATAAACAAACAAAATACATTAAATAACATCATTTAAATTCGGTTTCATCGGGATTCAGTTCGTTTATAATATAAAATTTTCAATGCATACATTATTAGTTGAAGTCTAAAACTTTACGGTTACACGAAGTTTCCTAGGTTTTGCTGGAAAGTCGATTAAATTTAGTTTTAAATAAACTCATTCCTGAAAGTCAGCAGTTATGTTCTGTTTCTTTAGGTAGGTTATAATTATTCAACAAATATATAAATGAATTTGTTGGTAATGGAACGCAACTCTCATAGTTAATGTCACCGTCACGTAGTCACTGCAAATGATCTATTTTCACTCATCTCTTTTTATAACCTGTCCACTATAATTGTTACAAGAATATAACCAATATTATTATACATATGTCAAGATCTACGCTTTTCTTCATAAAAACCTTCAGAGTTAATTATTTTGTTATTATAATTCCTTATCTGATGAACTAACTGACAGACAAGTTCATCTCGCCTGTAAATGACCACGGTCGCTTTAAAGTATTTAAAACGAGTAAAATTTAAACTAAAATAATAAAACCGCTCATTATATCCGAAAAACATAGTTTCATTAAAATCTTAGATATAATTATTTCAAAATAGTTCATTGTTTATTCTTTGTGCATTTCGACAATTAACTATGTTTTTAGTTTGTCACATAGATGGATTTATTTTTGAATTGATTAGACAAAGCTAACTTCAAACAAATCTTTGAAGAAATCTCATTCCACGTATTTATTGTCAATTATTATCGTAGGTTAAGAATCAAAAAGTAGTCATAGTTTTCATCTTATCACAAGTGATGTAATATAGGTATTTTTAAACAATTTTAGACATTGCGCCTAACATATTACGGAAAGGGTCTAACAATAAAAAGAAAACCTAAATTATCTAAAAGAAATAATTAAAGTAACTAAAGTAAAACAAATTTAGCATTTTATGAAGTTGTATCAAAATTTAATGATACATTTAGTATTCTATAGTTCCAGATTAATATATAAGTAATATTTTATCATGTATATGTATATGTCATTTGTATTTTGAACGAATTTTTTGGTAACAATTGTAATAAAAATATGCTGTCTGTTATAAAACGGATGTGAATGTTGATTGAATATATTTCACAATAAACATTGCATTGTCATAAAAAAATATGTTTTATTTTATCCTTTTTTATTAGAATCGATAGTCCTTGTTTTATTTCATCTGATGGTAAGTATAAGTGTTACCTCAAGAACCTCTAAACTGCAAGTAGGAGAGAATGCAAACGCAGAAAAAACTTTCAAATCCTTTGCTGTACGGAGACAAAAAGAAAGATCTACAACGAAAAAATAGATGTCATCCTTTTTCTTGTAAGTACGGGGACAAAAGTTTTATTTTATTACGAATCTATGAATTAACATAAAATAATTTATCATTTTAAAAGGTTTATTAATTGTGTCATAACATGAAATATATCGAGTAAATATAAAATTATTTTCTGCTTCCGGTATATACAGGAAAAACGATTGAAAATGTACAGCAGCATTGTATAGTGGGTGAAGTTAATGGCAGAAGTATCAAGCAAGCAATGCAATCATTTTTATCTGCCTGCCTTAAATATGTAATGGCGTTCAATATCCAAAAACCTCTTAGAGGTAAATGAAGAGTTGACTTTGTGATAACTTAAGCGACTTGATATTCCAATAACATTTCAAACTTTTATAAGATGATAAACCAATTTGTAGAAAATGTAAATATGGAATGTTAATAAATGCATTGCAGGTACGATGCTGTTGTATTTTATAAGAGACGGAGGCTTTATGAGAGTTTTGAAAGCAGTGCCAGTAAAAAAACCACTTCATGGTTATCGAAAAATTTTAGGAACGTTTTGTGATTTACTACGAGACATTATGTTTACTCTAAAGGAAACAAAAAAGTTTTAAATAGAGAAATTTGTTCAGTCAGGTTATCTACTATGATCAAATTATATTTTGAGTTTCTTTGTATAACTATGTCCCAAAATTAGTAACATAAAATTTGAAAAAAAAGATATGCATTGAAATACAAATTTGTTTTTATATTTTTCTATTTAAAATTTTTACTTTAATTAAATTCACCAATAATCGTATTTTGGACTCTTGGACAAATGTTAAAATAATTGTAAATTAAATCGATATCAAAATATTTTTACAAGGATAAATTCAACCACCGTATATAACAAATAACTTTATTGATAAAACTGCAAACAAAACAACTGTGATTTTTAATAAACAGTTATAGCAAAACTTGTTTTAAATTAAAATAAATTTTGTGTTGTGGGGTTCTTGGCTTATGACGAATTTAAAGCGTGAACAAAGCTAAGAGAAAATTAAATGACCAAAAATTACATTTTTACACGCTAGTGTGAAAAGTTTACTGCGGGTAACCCACAGTCGTATTAGTGGTGCTAATGAAAACTTTTGCTAGCCATAGGACTAATCTCAAATGAGTTTTGGTTGAGTTTCACCAAGCTTATTTTCTTATGTTGTAGATTATGTATTGTTATGATTCATTGTTAAAATTAAAAACTATTTTTTTTTGTTTTGGTATCATATGAGGTAACTTACATTTTAGTAAATTACTTCCTTGTATGGCTTTTGAGAAGATATTTGTTTATGAGCTAATATTTAAACGACACTGAACGTCAAAAAGTCATTTTAATTCGATAAAAATATTCAATAGACAAAACTTTTTATAGAGAAGAGCTAGTTAAAATAATTATTATACAAAACCAAGGAGTCCATCCATAGCTTTCTAAAGCTGTCACAGACCATACGATACTTTTATTTAAATAAGAAAAAAAGTTTATTAATTTTTAGTTTATCTTTTAATTTTTTTAACATATCAAGTTAAATGCTAATCAAAAAACATAGCTTTTGTTTAAATGAAACTAATATTTTTCGGATTTTACTTCGCGTTTTATTTTTGATTAGAAAACTACATACTCCCGACGTTTCGGCTACTTTTCAGTAACCATGATCACAATCTTAGATCTCTTTATAGCTTTTGTTTTTGTTTTTAAGGATCATATTTATCTTCTTCTTCTACCTGGCAATTTCCCAGCTTCAGCCAGGGTCTGCCTTACATGTTGTGAATAGTTTTGGCTGATTGTTTTTACGACCGGCAGCCTGCCTGCCTCAACCCTCTTTGGGAATGCATTAATCAATTATGCCTAAATACTCGTAGAGAGTACATATAACTCGGAAATATCACATTGGTACTTGCCAGGATCGAACTCGTGCCCTCGTGCAAGATAGGCGGGCCTTTTAATCACTGACTTCATTCATAGTTAACTTTGAAAATATATACATAAGGGTCATATTTATATGCAGTTCTAATTAAAAGAATAATAATAAAAAAACTATTGAAATAAACTCCTCGTTGTTATAAAATATAATTCATAAGTATAAGTAAACTAAATTATTTAAAAAATATAATGAAAAATACTGTTAATTAAAAACATCTTATTTTATGTTCATAACATTACATAGTAATTATTGTTAGTTGTAACTGTATAAAGCATTTTAGTGCTTAGGAATACAGTATATTTTATATTTTTATGACTTCTAGACTACTAAAGTGATACTAAAACTAGTCTCCACAGACATTTGACATCGTGAATACGTTTTCCGTATACTTAAAATTCACTATTTATAGCCTCTATTATAATTTATATTTACTTAACGTTGGAAGTAATTTAGAGTATTTTGTGATAAAATTCCTCATTGGAATACCAATTATTCAATATTTTAGGTTTAATAATAATTAAAACATAGCGACAAGAACGACGCATTACTTTGAATGGACCCTTAAAGAGTTCGACTTACACTTAATTTGCATATAAATGTACTCCGGTTTAACAAAATAAAAAAATATTTACTTAGTTTTATATGTACTGACATGACAAAGCTAAAATATACATACATTTTTAAAGGCGAAGCCCTACAAATTTATCTAGTAGTTAAATCTATGTACATTTACATAAGAGCTTAGTAGTAAAATAAGATCAACTGCTTATGGCGAGCAGTATACTGTAAAAAAGGTAGTACCTTTTTAACCAACTTTATGGATTATTATCATATCAGTGGTCTCTTAAAATCAATAAATTCGAAAACGGCAATAGTTATTTATACGGCAAAACTTTACTGTAAAAACAATATCTTTGAAAGAATCATAACATTGTTTTTGTAAAATAAATACTGTTTCGACGTTTACTTCCTTGAACTATCAAATTGTAACCCAAAGAATAGAAATAATAATCTCATTCCAAAATATAGCTTGCAAAATAGTTTATCTATAAGACATGTACCTAATAATAGACTTGACTTTTCGTAATCATGTATTTATTTTTCTTGCATATAATTACTTACACGTTCAATTGATACAATAGACAATTCGATAAAGATAAGTTGCGAAATATGTATTGGACAGTTAAATATGGAGGCATTAGGTAATATAGACTACAATATATAAATTTAATCTTTTATTATATATAAACAGCGAATAAATTATCACGTTATCTGCTTACTAGTACAAAATATATGACAGAGAATATCTCACTCTACTATTTTGAAAGGCATGTGCTAAGACCACACATAGTTATTTTAAAATCCCACGATTCACGAAAGAAAGTTCACGAAATAAAACTAAAAATAAATAAATACCGAAAACAAAACATTCGTAACGAAGACCGGAGCAGTTTACTTCTTTGCGACGCACCATGAATATCTACTGTTGAAATAATTCTTTACATTGCAAAGGATTTACAAATTTCATGCAAAACTAGTGGAGGTAACGACGAGTTATTTTTATTTCCAACTTTAAAATTGTGCAGTGAATTTTTTATAGTCGTTTGTGTTGGTTTTATCTCAATGTTTGATCATTCAAAATACTGAATTAACCTTCATAGTCTTAGCATAATCTTTATAGTATGGTCTACTAGCCACGTAACACAATGGCATTTGTTTAATGTGTAACATAAAACTGTATGCTTAACATAAAACTGTGTAACATAAAACTGTATGCTTTGTAAGTCAGTGGTGGCTCAGTGGTTAAAGGGCCCGCCTCTCGTCGCCGAGGGCGCGGGATCGATCCTGGCCCGGGCAAGTACCAATGTGGTTTTTCCGAATCATATGTACTTTCTAAGTGTATTTAGACATCACTGATTAATGTTGATTCCCAAAAGAGGGTTGATGTCAGGCAGGCGGCCGGTCGTAAAAACAAATAGGCAAAAACTATTCACAACATGTAAGGCAGACCCTGGCTATAGCTGGGAAATTGCCAGGTAGAAGAAGATAAAACTGTATGCTTTAAAGAAATATATTAATTATACATAAAATTATATTTATGTTCAACACAAAGAGAGTGTTAGCATTCCAATGTAAAAGGGATATCAGTGACCTAAAATTCCAGTTATACTAGTGTGAGTAAAAAGTTTGTTGTGAGCGACCCAGAGAAGGATTAGCGGTGCAAATGAAAACTTTCTTTGTACGGCGGGATTTAGCTGAAATGAGTTTCCTGAAAAAGTATTTATTCCGAAATTGTTCCCTCTCATCGGAGAAATGTTTGTGTTTATAATGTATGGAACCCATATAGAATACACAGCTTTTATTTTCTATGGAAAATATAAATTTTAAATATATACTTAAAATATTTCGATTCAGGCAACTTATAATACGAATAATTTTATATGAGTTCGAGTATTCTCGCTTAGGTTTAGAATTTAATAGTAGTCATAACTTTTTGTCTTCATCTTAATATAATACATTTTAGATAAATTGACAAGATGTGTTAATATTTTGAGTCAATTAAACATGATATGAAAAACTCTCAGTAATTAAAACTGGCTTCTTTATAAAGCATTAGAAAGTTTTGAGAATATGTTTTTAAATTTTTTTTACATTTCACTAAAATCTTACATTATATACTTCCAATTTCCTAGTAAAGTTTTTATTATCTATTATAATCTCCTTCTAACAATATTTTTAAGTCAGGCAAAAATGTTAATAATCAAGTTCTTAGTAACAATTATAATTATAATTGTATAAAATGATATATTATTAACAGTCAGAAAACAAAAAGTAATAAGAAATTTTCTTCGTTTATAACGAAATATTAAAGTTATTCTATTAAGGAGCTGAGCATAACTTTTGTGGCGAGTTTTAGCAATCTGTTCAAAATCAATAGTCATTATAGGATTGCTAGATAATTTATTGGATATTTTTTTTTGTAAGAGTCATTATAGTATAAAAGAAATTACTAAGGTTAATGGTGATTTTATGACCGTTAACCTCATCATACAAGAATAAATTTTAAGTAGATTTTCCACTTAATGTTCTGTGTTGCTTCAAGTGAACATTTCATGATCATGGATATAAAACAATTTGAAAATCTGGCTGACAATTCTAAATAACAACTTTACAACTTTATTATTAATTGAATTTTTTTTTTGCAACAACAACAATGTTTTTACAACCTTCTTTTATGTCACTACAATTTTTTTATATTTTTTCTACACTGATATTATGCCAAAGCTACTTAAATTTAATAACGTCTACAAGGGATGTACCATCTGTTCTAAAATTACGTGAAATTGAAAAATTATAGAACGTTTAATAATCTGTCTTGTCATCTATACGTCTTTATGACAGAAGCGGAACGGAATTCATATAGGAATTGTGTCTATTTTGATATTCATTTTTACTGAATGACAGTTTTTTATATGATACTGAAATTTCTTACAATTTGATGCTGGTAAAACTAGAGTCTTATCATAATTATTCCATTAGACAAAGTAATTCGTGTTTTTTCCACAGAGAATTCAAGATTATTATTCGCTCAACACATAAAATCGGTTCCAATGTGTATAATGCCATAATATCGATAAAAATAATACATTATGATAAGTTTTTAAATTCAATGAGTATTTGATTGTTTAAACCATATTCTTTATTAGCGTTTTCAACTTTAAATAATAATTAATTGTGAATAAATATGCTTATTTTATTAGAATAAAATGTATGCATGAAATGAATTGCCGATGTCATACCTATTTATTTTGAAATGTTATACATAAACTAATAAGATAGATAGCTATAAACATAGTTCTTTCCTTTCTGTATTACTAATATAACTTACGATTTAATGAAAAGCAAGTTCAAGGTTGAAGTTTTACTATCGAACTATAAAGGTTTTAGGAAAATTTGGGTTAGTTTTGTATAAAGGTTGACGTCTTTTATGTAAATGTTGGGAGATTTTTATTTTTTTAACACTTTTATACATTTATCAACAAAGGTTTTCCTCCTTTTTGGCACTTTTATTTATGTATCAACAGAGTTTATTCCTCTCCTGTCTAGCACTGCTATCCAATGATAAAAAATGTAATAAAAAAAAGAAAATGACAAAAAAAAGAACTATCCAAGTCTATTCATAAATGAAGGAGATTAATAATTATAAGTTAAACTAAGTTTTTCGGTTTTTCGCGTTTCTTTATTAATTTAAATCTACATGACGAGACATTTCGGTTCCTTTACATTATAAAGCAACTGGGATCACGGGTAGACGAGATTAAATTTGCACATTTTACGCAACTGGTAGTATCCTAAAAACTTAGAGTAATTTAAATGTGTAGAAGCAAAAATTTAAGATATCATTAAATTTATAAGTATAATTCTTATTATGCAGAGTGTAAGGAAAATATTATTTTTTTTTCGTATAAATGCTTATTTGTTAATATTTTTAAGGGGAATAATAATTGTATTGTTAAAATAATGTTTATTTCGATACGATGAAACGTAATGTAAAGTATACTAGATTTAATTTTCTTTAAAGAATCTGTTATATAAATAAAATTGTACAAATAAACAATGTTTTAGTTTATTGTTTCTCATTAATACACTACATTATGTATGAGAAACCAGAAATGATTCGTATTTAGCGTGAGGGCCACACATTAATTTTTAAAAATACAATCTTCTTTTTTACAAAACCTCAATAATTATTGCACTTTAGTAGCATCAACACAATTAGCATCTTACAATTTTCATTTAATTATTTTTGATTTATTAATAACAATAAGATATTAAACAAAAATTTTCAATATTATATCTTAGCAAAGTTCACCCAACTTTATGGAACTTTAGCAATAAGCGATATGAAGTGGAACTACGTAGTTACTTGCAAGCAAGTTATGGAATTAAAATTAATGCTAACAAATTGGCTCTAAATGTAATTAATATCAACAAAGTTTCTATTAATTACTCAAGAGTATGTTTGAAACAACTGTGTATATTTTATTGCTAGGATGAAAAAATAATCAAAAATAACACATATGTTTATCATTGCATTTTTTCATTTTTTAAACATACAAAAAAATATTATTACGTTAGGATATAATAAAATGAACAGTGAATTAAATCTACGAGTATTTCATTACTTTATATTCAAATTGATCTGAAACTAAAACTTTTTGAAATCTATTTTTGTAGGCATCTTTAATATGACCTTTCTGATAACAAAACACTTTTTTCAGTTCTAAAATCAACTCATTTTAAATAAGGTGCCTAAAATAAACTTGTTGTAACAGAAATTGAGTCTATTGATTTATCTTAAAAATGAAGTTTAAAATTTGTTTAATATCATAAATTTTAGTAGTAATTTAAATCGTAGTTATTGTTTCTATGTGCTATAAAATAATGATTTGTAACTGTTTTTTTCTTCAAAAAAAATGTTTTGGTTTGATATCCGTGTTGTTGGGTGCACAAAAATTACTAATTACTTTTTAACTTCGGACATAAAAGGTTTTCATTGAATTGATATCTATACTATGGGCGTAATGTAATTCTATTCAAAGGGCTTAAGATACATAACTGTTTTATTATTGACTTTCCAAAATTTGTGACGTGTATTTTGTACACCCTTTTTCAGTTAGGTAATACATAAAACTTTGTTAGCTTTTTGTACCGGTCTGATGATTGTTTAGGCTCAAAAAACCTTTTAGTGTTAACGATAAAATAAATATTTTAGATTAAAAGTTAAACGGTTTTGCCGGTTTTGTAACTTTCGTCTTTTTAAGTTTCAAATTCATGTGTCTGTGGTCTTTTTTTAAAAGAGTTGTCTTTTGTTTTTTTTTAAACATTACATAGAAATGTGTTTTAAGTTGGCCTTTGTTTGTAACCCTCAAAAATTCATGCAATATCAAAAAATATTTTATTTTGTCAAAATATTAAATATTAAATTCCGATTCACTAGTTAAAAACTAAGATTTTTTTATTGGTTTGATTTGATAAATTATAATGAAATAACGCATAATAACAGTTCTGCATAAATCTCGTCAATAAAAAGACAATTCGTCTTTGAAATAAGATGTTGATTACAAGCTAGTCGAAGAAAAAAGAAGTTTGAACTGTTTTTTGTAAGTCAAAAGCACCTACATTGAGAGAATGTTATTCAACTAACAAACTGGCTTAGAAATTTATCAAGCGAGTGTGAATGTGAGTTTAGTATGGAGTGTTTACACAGCAAATTTACCGTGAAAAAATTAATGGTTTGCTCCAGAATATTCTATAGTATAACTTGAGCACACGGAGTCTTTGATGTGATATATGATTCTGAATTAACGAAACATTGGTGTCAAAATAGTAAACTAAAATATATGCCCAAAAGTAATAACTCTGTAAAACATAAGTTTTTATTAGGTTAAATAATATGTAACTTAAATATTTTTAGGTATAACATTCATATTACGTCGTCGGGACGTGACGACCCCAACGGCCACCGGTGTATTCCGGTGCCATCAGTTACGGGCGGAGGGGGGAACTACATACATAGAGTTTTTTGTTTTCCATTCATTAATCATTGCACATCATAGTATCAATATATATGTAGCATAATCTACTTATGAATGAAATACGGGAATCTCTACGTATTTAGTTTTGTGGTTCAAACTTAAAGTAAGAGTAATGACGGACGCAACAGGATCTCACCATTTCACCGCAAAGCGATGACAACATAGACACGAAGCCTGTTCTACAGTTTGTTGTCGTTTAATCTTATATTTACAATTCTTACACTTATATGATTATATGTTATTTCGGAGTATTTAAATAGTTTAATGTATCAAGTTCGAAGGAAAATAGGCATTTTATCTCAGGACATAATCGTTGTTGTGATCTATGTAATAATTTTTGGTATATTAGTAAACATGCAAACAATGAATTTTAAATATATATTAAATATGTTACTCTGTTATGTACTTGAAAAAAATACATAAATGTTTAGAGGGAGACTAAGAAATATGCGGTCTTCTTGCCTACATCCCACAATAAAAAGGTGGTCCACCTTAGGGCAAAAAATAATTAGATTTTAGCTGAATAATAAAGTGGTAACATTTAAAAATTATACTAAAATGCATACAGACTTACACACTTACAAAAACATGACAAAGTAATTATTTATTTATAAAGAAATATTACTAAACATAATTCATTTGTTAATACAATCTAGAAAATAATAATTATGACATTTTGACAATTTCTTAAGGATTTTTTCATAGATCTGTAATAGATAGAATAGATAGATTTTTAATAATTGTGTATAAAGTTTAAAAGGGTTTCCTAAAAAAAGTATTAACCGTGAATGACATTATAATATTTTATATTGTTGATAGGAAATAATAATTTAAGTTACTGTGATGACCTATTAAAAACAAGAATTTAAGCTTTTCTGTATATAATTCAGATATAACTGATAATTTGAAATCATATAAAAAAATTAAAAACGTGAATTAATTTTTCTGATTTGGATTTCAAATGATAAGTTTAGTATCGTATCAACACTACACAACCGGCCAGTTATCATAATTTCTTAATAAAATGTAATTTTAAACGTTACATTTTAGTTGTCTTACGTTAAAGTCTGACATGTAACGAGAAAAAATATTTTTGATAATATTTTAAAACTTTATCTCTTCCTATTTTTCAAGATTATTAATTTTTGACAAGTTTAAATGTAAACCAATAAAATTTTGTCATATTCACATAAGTTTATATACATTTAGTAGTTAACGACTGAATAAAATAAAGCTCTAAAAACTAGAATAACAATCCTAATAGAACGTGGGAGCTAACAAAACTTAAAGTGCATGTTAAAAAATTGTGCTCTGAGTCGATAAAATGCGATGCACAAAAAGCCTTTCAGTATCAAACACTAGCTGTTATTGAAATACGTTTTTAAGAGAAACGGTTTTTACAGCCTTTTTAATTTAGATTGTTTGTTTTGAATTGAATTATATTTTTATATAATAGAGGATAAAATTTTGTGCATTTAACTTTCTAGTGATCCCAATTTTTTATCAGGATATTAATAGTGAAATAATGTAGATAATTATGTTGCGTCACCTATGTAATTGGATGTTTTAGTTACTGGAGTTACAGGAAGAGAAGAAATTACAGAAATTTACGTTTTCTAAGAGAAATCATGCTGAAACCTGCAATATATGCTGAATTAAAATATGTATTTTATTTTTACAAAAGACTGAGGGGGTATGATAACATTTAAGCTTATTAAGTCTCTCAGTGAGGCTCATATTTATTTTAGCTTACATCATAATTTGCTTTTTGTTTGTGACATAAATGTATGTATGTATTTATAAATATACCTGGAAAGCCAGACGTTTAAATTTTGCAGAATCTATTGCATGTGAATTATTAAACTCCTCATATTCGTGGAGCTGCCGTAATTGAGATGCACCTAACTTACAACTATACCTGGAAGAGAATTCACTATAAGGAACGATTAAACTAGATTTCTGGAATTTCAAGACCACTGAAATAGAGAGTATTCATCATAAATTGTTGTACATTAATACTACATATGTTAATTGAAAATCGTTGTTATTATGTTCTATTTTATACATATTACAAATATATTAATTCCGATGATTTTACTAAGGCAGCTGAAGTTTTGTTTAATTACAGTTTACGAGATGTCTCGTCTGCCCGTGGTCACGGTTGCTGTAAAGTAACCGAAACGTCGGGGGTATGTAGTTTATAGTCAAAAATAAAAAATCGCGTAGTAAATCCGAAATTATTAGTTTCATTTGAATGAGTACTCGCGAAAATCTTAGCTCTCATTAAGTTAAAATGTATTGAAGTACTTGTATATGTATGTATGTATTCCGTATTCTGACCATAATATTGAAAGACTATTGTTGTTTTGAGAGTTTTTAAAATTCTAGACCTCATTAATTACAGTGTTTTGGTGACCGATAAAAAAAAAGATTGAACTTATAACTCTGACAGTATTAAAGATCCCACTGTCATCAAACCACTCACCAGGTAAGCTCTTCGTTAGGAAGGTTATGATGTGTTACCTATCAACGAATAAAAAACACTTTATTGTTTACTATAGTAATCGAACATCAGGATGAATTTAAATATGCTTCGACAAGTTAGAATTAGATCAAAAAGGAAAGATTTATTTGAATAAACTTTACTTAAATTACTTGAACTACAATCATATTTAATATAATATAAACATATTAAATTAAAATAATTTCAGTTTAAAGTAAGAGTGATTTTATTTCCTTGTTAATAAATCCACAAGGAAAAGGACGATTGATTTACAATATGTACTAACTTACAGTGTGTTAACATCACTCCAAATCAACTAAAACATAATCCAATTACATCAACATATACGCTCCCGTTGTTAAACTAAGCGGTAACGATTTTACTAACTCCTTAATTGATTAACTTTAATAGTTTTTCGTCAGAAGTCAAGTGAAATTATTCCAACCCTTGTCGGAATTTTAGACCCTTGTTAATATGGCATAAAAAATGATATGAAATGATTTGAAAACTGTACAATTAAAGAAGTCTACATACATATATCACTATCGTGAGGGCAGAAGTTATGTTCCAATGGTTTTTGACTTCATCTGTTGTTTAATAGTTCCGCTTTTCTCAGTTATCTTCAAACCGAGATAATAACAGGTTCGGTATAGTAATTATTATGTTTGAAATATTATTTTAATTTAAAGAGTGTTACAGAATATTGATATTATTATTGTATATGCATATAAACTTTTCAGTATGATACTTTTTAATTTATTTTATTCTATAGTTAGGGGTTGCTTTATCTCTACACAGAATTATGCAATAATTAATAATATTTATAAAGTCAATATGCGATAATCGTATTCCTTAATTGCATATTGAAAAAATAATACAGTCGAAGCAAACTGTAGATAATAATGCAGATTCTAAAATCCTATGGATTGAAAGACACGTTTCTTTCTTGTATCCCATGCTTTCACTCATACTTACCTATTTCTTTTTAATTTTTGTGATTCTTGAATTCGCATTCCTATTTACAGCGAAATTTTTTTTAACACTATGAGACAATATTAGAACACTACGAACAATATTTCTAATCTTCTCTTATTCGCACATGACAAACAATTTTAATCATCTCTTGACACTTGATTGATAGAATATAGGCGATTAAATATCAAATACCATTCCTTTTTCTTTTGTAATGTGATGAACAAAAGAAACTTGATTTGATGAGGGTGTTAATTTTCTAATTACCATTAATTTATTAATGCAAATAAATACTGGTATATGACAACTCTTTCAAAATTTCCTATTGACTTCTTTTTCCTCTTTTAAAAAACAGATCTAAGTCTCTATGAAACATCATCTGTCTCACCGAGTTAGTATACAAGCAAAAAAAATGTCACTAACTGGTATATAAAAAGTGTTAAAAAAAATTGTAAACGTTTGTGTTTGTTGCTGATAGATATTTTTTTCAAACAGGACCGCAGTTTTACAGTTTTATTTTAAAATGTAAAAAAAATATTTTATTGCAATGTATCCAGTTTATGAAAACTTTCTTTAAATTTATATTGAAAAAAAAATAAATCATTTATTTTTTAGAGACTGTTTCAGACAAGTATTGGTTACTAACCTCTTATTAATGGTTTGCAATACAGATGTTGTATAGTGTTCCAAAATTTAAGTACGAGTATGCTTGCAATCACAGATATATACAATTCTGCTATCAGAAAAATAAAGTACTGATTAGAAAAGTAAGTGTCGGAAGTTAGTTTGGTACATTTGTAGAGTTAAATATATCATAGACTCATGATAGACTTCTTTCGTATAGAATTTAGTATGACAATTTCTTTGGGTGCTACAATATGATAAGGTATGTTTTAGGAATCAAGCGTACTGGTCCTTGAACTTATATATAATTCATTAATAGATAATATAAAGTGGCTAAAGGTATTTTCAACTTCCTCAATGTTACAGACGTCCATAGGCTTAGTTAATCCTTTAATGTGTGATCAATTTTCTGCTTGCCTGCTCTTCAAGGTACATGTAAATATGTATTTATTTATATTTGTCTAATTTTATAGATCAATTACAACTATTCGAAATTTTGTAAGCATAAATTATTGATCACAGTATTTTTATATAACTTCCTATGAAAGATGACTTTCCAATTGCGTCTCAAATGCTCTGGACTGCTTGAAGTATAATTTATATAATAACTACATTGCCTCTATCATAAACTGGCTTTTTTAAATGATTATACATATAAAAAACTTATTAAACGTATCAATGACCTCCTAAACAACGTCTAACCTTTGGGATTGCGGAAATCTCACGCTTTTTAAATCTTTACTTCAAGAGGGGTCTACAGCGAATCATCGCCTTTTACCGATAACTTGGTAAAAGCGGATAAGTCCACCGACTATGTGGACGGTGAACAATAAAATTTATTCAGAATGTATTCTCCGGATTCTTTCTATACATACATGAACATATGTATTTACAAAAATTTACCTCAATATTTTATATTATACACTTAGGGTAAGCTTGGTTTTTAGAAAATTAAATATGGCCTATCTCTTCCGCTACAATATTTTTTTCTCTTAAACCATCTTAAAAAAATAAAATGTTTTCGTTATTACATACTATTAACAGAGTATTTAATTTCCGACTGAGAAAAGGTGACGGTGAGGTTAAGGTTAAGGTGAGTTTTTGCATATAAGATTTTGTTAAGGTATCCACTAAATAATCATCACTATAAGACTCCGACTTTTGAATACTATTTTTGAAGAAAAAAAAGTAAAGTTTTAGACATTATTGTAAAGATGAGAGCGAAATAAAAAAAATATGTATTTTAGTTTTTATTATGAAAATATTTTTCTACTGTTACTAATTATGTATTAGCTACTAAGAAGTCCAAAAACAAATTAACAACATACATATGTAGGTTCTCGATATGATATATTAATTTATTGATATGATGAAACTAAGTCAAACCTATAATACGTAAGTTATGAAAAATTTAAATTACAATAGATATGTATGTAATTATTTCTCAACTTATATTATTACGTAACTTAATTCTCTAAATATGTAATGAGAACACTACTTATCCGTCTAAAGATGAATTCTCAATACCTAACAGTTATTGCAATATTTATTTGTTTATTTTATTTAAACTTAAATAATGTATAATATATTTGTCGAACTGCAAAACTTTACGACTTCATAAAGTTTACAGGAAACTCTTATAAATTTAGTTCTCAAATAAAGTTCCGTGTAAAAGTTTTACGGTGACTTTAATGTTATAAACGTTTTATTACAAAAGTAACTGGATTTTATTTTATTTTTCTCTACTGTAGAGGGTGATCACTTGTATTGCTCATTCAAAGAAACACTTTTTAGTAAAATCAAATGTTCAAATGTAATCAAACCTTTACTTATAATGTGTAAGTAAAGTTTTTAACTCACGACTCAAAAGGAGGTGAGTTATAAATTAGACTAAAATGTCTAAGTGTGTGGTTGTGTGTACATATTTATGATTCATCGTAGCTCTCAAACAGATTAAAGGATTTCGATGTTCTTTTTTTATGTAAAACCCAGTTTCCTTGCGGTATCGTTGTCGGTTCTTTAGCTCAGTTTCGTTAATAATGATGTATCATTGTAGGAGCATCAGGAATTTTCAAAAAAGATGTAAAGCATTTACTCTATTAAGTATCGTACTAATGCACGTATTATTCTGTAATGGCAATTAATGAGTAATGGTGTTTTAAATTTAGAAAAAACCTCTTTGAATTCGTTATATATACCTATGTATTTCTATATATATATACATAGCTTTGATCAACGGTGCGTCATGATGAAACATTTCGAGGTCAGATTTTATCACTTGCTAAGCAAACAATACCAAAATAGTCATACATTTAAAAATGATGAAACAATTTTTCATGTAAATAGTGTATGCTGTTATTATATGTACTAATAAACAGTAGAAGATATTTTAATAATATGCTACATAAATTTTCATTAAAAAGTAAGTTATATGAAAATAAGATAACTTCAAGTATTATTATCTTTTAAAGTCCAACCACTTTTTCTCTAAAGTGCTGTATGTAATGTGAATTTGTTTCTTAATAAAAAAATCTTATATTCGGGAGATAGTCACAATCTAGTTATCTTAGTCTCAATTCTTAACTATAGTATTATTTCCTTCGTGTCTTTTATTAAAGAATTATTATTATTTTATATATAATTATATGGTATACTAAGTACTCTCTTCACTATCGAAGTTGATTTAAATAAAGTTATTTAGAAATTACAACCTTTTATCAGTTGATTCGATTTTTTTGATCGTCCCATTGTGGGCGGGTTTTTCGGAAAGACTTTTTACTTTACAATTATATATCAAAAAATAAATACAGAGGATCTGTATTAATTAAGAACTGCGTTGGCTGAAAACATTTTGTTCACAATGTACCTTATATAATATTGATGTTTTTTGCTTTGAGTTTTAATATAAAAAAGCGTGTTAAAAATAAAAGTTCATCAGACACAAAAGCTACGTGCATATAAACTATTTCTTTGCTGTTAATTGTTTCATTAAAATTTTTCTGTGATAATTTTATATTTCTCACTTTATTATACCTTAACTTTGAAAATTGTAAACTTTCTCTTTTGCTATAACTACCCCTGTGAATATAATAAACTTTACGTCGATCGTCAATGAGATGTTGTATGTATATTTATTTTGAATTCGTCCTTGTTACTCCATTATTAAATAAAAATATATATTTTTATAATTTAATCTGTATCTTCTACTCTTTAATAAAACTAACTACTTCTTATTTCAATATATTTTTTGTTATTATTTAAATTACATAAACTTTTACAAGTAAGTCATTTTTACTACTCTGTCATATGACAACCTTTTCATTTATTTTTTCTGACAAAGTGGTATAGTACGTGACGCGAGAGGAAAAATAAAGTATAACGCTTGCTATTTACTCTTAATTTAATTTGTTCAGATTTTGAGGGAATAACTATAACTATTAAGACACAAGGTTTGAAAAAGAGGTTTACTGTTAAAATAATATTGTCATGATTAATTGTATTTTTAAACTTAACAAAAGATTATGAATTTTCCATCATAATTGCAGTTTTTTGCTATTACATAGTTTACACTTTTGGACTACATTGTAACTCTAGTTTAACGACTTTGGTGATCAAGGCCATATCTCTGAACATTACTTAATAATTGTGTTAACATTAAACTCATAATTTAAACAGACTAGTAGTCAAAGTTGCAACTATTTAAAAGCATGATAAACTAGACAAAACATTAGCCAAAGTAATCTTATTATCTAAAACAAAGGCACCAACAACAGATTAAATCCAATAACTGCAGGACATAGCTTTGTGTTTAAATTGGGAAATAATGACTTATCAGAGAATTTGTATATGTATTATATTTTTTGACGTGATAACGTCTTTAAAATCGTTCTAGTCGGGTGACATGTTCAAAAACTTGTGTCAGACAAAAACCTCACGAGCGCGATCGCAGGTATAACGAGAGAGAGAGACGGAAGATCGGTTCACTCACTCGAACGCTATGCCTGCCTCCGCTCGTGAGGATTCCGCGTGACAAGTTTCACGGAATGACTGGCAGCGCTCGAGATGAGACGGGAGATCGGTCCGTCTCTCTCTATGTATATCATAGTCGAATAAGTAAACTTGTCATTTTACACCCGAAATTTATCATCAAAAGTGTGAATAAAACGATAGATGTAATTTAAAATTTGAAAAAATTGTTATCTTCATTAATTCCTTACTTCCCAAAAACTCATATCACCAATAAGACGTTATCACGTAAACATCTCGATCGTCAACCTACTTTACAAACAACCAATTTTTTATGTTTAGTAGCGATCAATTTCATAATGTTATCAACGCCCTAATCAAGACTAACTAGGGTGTTTGACGTTAATAAGAACAACCTCCAATTGCACACTTCAATGTGCATTTAAAATGGGGTTGTGAAAAAAACACACCCCTTGTACTGATCATCATTGACTCAAACAAGCAGCTACTAACATTTATTTATAGGTTTCACAGAAAGTCAGAAATCCAGAATATCAAACGAGGGGATATGAAATATCTAAAAAGCTTACCAATAACGCTATATTGCCAAACCCTGTCAACAGTTTTCACTATGTCAAATAAATCTGCGAGTCCCTTTAACATTGTTTTCTAGGGTTTTTCCTTATAATTTCTCTAAATATTTTCTACATTAGGTCGTTTTCTTCCATTTTCATATGTTTTCATATTTGTATTATATAACATATTTAATTGTAATCAGGGCTTATTTAAAAATGATGATATTAATAATTGAAATTTTAAATGAAATCCAGAACAAATATAGTAAGAATACACGTGGTCAGTTTTTTCATCGTAAATAGTAATAGAACAATAGTTTAGAATTTTGACTATAACCGACCATGGCATGGATGGATGGAAAATATATCTATATATGTAGATTCCCGTACGTTATTTGATATCAATTATGTAGTTTCAAGTTACAACACTATCTCACTGACTTTAAACTTCTTACAGAACGATCAGGTAAGCGTTATAACCATAGCCGAACTCACCTTTGAATTGCTCTTCGTAATGGAGTTGATAATCTCTATTATATGGGAGATAAGAGGTTAATTTACAGTGTCATATAGATAACGAACCGAATTTACGTTGCGTCTATCGATGCACGCCCAGCAAATATGACTTTTTTATATAACAAATACTTTACTTTTACTTAAGACCCTCGGCAATATATCATAGAAACCTATCAGTCGGTTGCTAGTTAATTCTGAATTATAAAAATATTTAAGAATCACATAGAATTGTAGCTGTTAATGACAATTATATAACTTATTCAGTGCTTCTAGATGTGGTAACAGAAAATATTGAGAAATAGTCAAGAGACCTTCATCAACTCACGCAAAGTCCATTGCATTCGTGACGAAAACTAGTAGCGAAAGGCGGATATGTATTGAATGTAGTGTATAAGAATACAGCAGGATTAAATATAGCCATTACCTATTACATACTGCGAAAGATCTTCTGGTCTGGATACCAGATTTCTGTTTCAGGGAAATGGCAGGGAACGGTCGCAAAGATAACATCAAATGGGGATATGAATATACAAGAATACCCTGATACTATTCTGTTTTTCTGATTTTCTGAAGGAATGTTATGTTATTATAAAAGTCGATAATGTTAAAAACACTCGTGTCGCTTTAAAGAAGATTATTGCAGAGCCGTTAAGAAATTCCAAAATCTTTAAATGAAAGAGACATAACTGTAAAAATTATAACCTACTATAAAGTAATTTCTTAAATATATTAAAATATCAATTTGTAAGAGGATGTTACTGTGTTCATTCGAATCTAAAGTCTATCTTAGCTAAACATTATAAATATAAACATAATGTTTAACAGGCACATAAATAATGCTCTTCGTAATTATCTACCTAATGGAAATTAGTTTTATTTTTCTAGAGTAAGTACAAAAATAAAGAATAGTATTAATTTAAAAGTAAGATTTATTATATTACCTTTTATCTGACCTTTCGGTTACTTAAAAAAATTTTGGATATACATTTCAAAGGTAAAATCCCTGAGGCACCAAAGCCAGTCTTGTTCTAGGCCAAGCCAATAAATATATTAACATTAAAACTATATAAAAATAATAAGTCAGTTTTATCAAAGAGTACCCATTATATACACAGTTTATTTAAATATACTAGGTACTGAAAATAAATACTTCTTTTCTGTTTGTGCTTAATATAGAGAGAAAGTATGATAAAGAGACACTAGTACTATGAAGATTCTAGAAAAATAGATACTTAAAACCTAAAATACATCTCCATCAAAATATTCTGTCTTATATTTCAAATTCTTAACTCATTATTATCGTCCAATATACCTGATTTTGTCTGTATAAAGCAGCATTGTTAGAATTTCGAATAATATGCCAATGAAAACAAATTTTTTTATTTAAAATTAAACGACAAGTTTCTTCTGAATATTATATCCTTATAATCTACTATATTTACAAATAAAAATTCCATTTAATTTATTTTCCTTTTATGCTACTTTATTAAGTCTGAATCCCTGATGTCTTTAAGAAATAATTTCTTATTCTTAATAGTTTTTTATTTTTTGTTCTCAATTTATTTTATTAAGTGGCCTTAAATTTTTGGTCTCCATTTTTAGGTAATTTTTATAAATTTTGCTATTTCATTAAAATTAAAATATTTCATAAAATAAAGAAAAATATTTTTTACATTACATTATTGATAACTAAATACGTAATGAAATTGATATGACGATTTCTAAAAACCCATTTTTAGACAAATCTATTTTTAAGGATCTCAGTAAATTTTTTGCTAAATAATAATAAAATAAATTTAAAAACCAAAAAAATCTAATAGTTCCTTATTTTCAAACAAAATATAAGCTTTTCTCATGAAAGTTTGAGTTCGAAGAAAATAACATTTGAAATGGATTTAGAGATTTTCGGATAAATCGTATGTTTACGCCAGCGTACTCCGATCACATTTTTCCATTAGTTTCTTTAAGTGTTGAATTCAAGAGTCACATAATATCGACCTATCCACTTGACTGCAAGAAGTAGCTGGAAGTAAAGGATGAAAGTTGCTTGTAATGCTTCAAGAGATCGATAGGTTATTTCAAGTACTGAGATCTTTTATGTGCCTTACTCATTCTGTGATTCGATAATCTGATATAAAATTTTAAAGATTTTTCTACAGATTATTCCATTTAATAAAAAATATTAATTAAAAATAAATTACGCTCTCTTGAATACACAGGAAAATTGACATTTGCTCGTATGATTATGAGTACACAAGAAATTTACATTAATTTCGTTTAAAACTTTTAAAAGCAGCTGTTAGCCACACATTGTAACTTATTTGTATCACTTATAGTTAAAAAAATGTGTGATATTAGAAAATATGATAGTTCTGTTACAAATATTTAAAATTTAAATATTTTTTTAGGTTCCAGGCATTGCATATAATTAAATAAAATCATTTACCTTTGCAAAATAAATAAAGAATTTTGACTCAACCACTGTAGGTATATAGAGTTTTGTAAGTGCTTTAAAACGACCACTGAAAAAGAAATAAATCGAAAATTGTTTCAGTATAATTTGATTTAATTGCTATAATGAAAAGCTAAACTGTTCGTTTCGCAAAATAATTGAAATTAAACATCGCCATTAAAAAAAGAAAAACAATATTTGAATATCGTAATCCTTTTATAATTTGATAAATTTTATTTATTCCGAATTAGTACATTTTTAAAAAATATGGAGATCATACATATACGTATGTATGCAAAATTACAGTTAACTTATTGTGTGTTTTGTATTAATTTATGCATCAAATATATTTACCAAAACTGACTCCAAAATAAGCGTCTATCATTAATTTATTAGATATGTTATATATAGTAAACATGTGTAACTTGCACTCAAGAAAATTAAAGGCAGCATTGTATTAAAAGTCACAAGACTGCTAAAAGACAACGATTGACATAAACTCAATGTTCAATACATGTCTTTAATATGAGACGTATATTTTATATAATTCCTAAATAAAAAACCTTAAATTATATTAAAATTTAATTTCATTCAATTAATTTTATCATTCACAAGACAGTGCCAACAGACTTAAATAAAATCTGTAACATAATATTATAGGACGCACAAAACTTAACGAGCGGCTAAAATTTAATAATGCGTCGTGCCATCTGTTCAAATAACAGTCTACTAGGCGAAATTCATAAAACGGTTAATACTTAGTACTGGCGTACCGTCTGTATACCTCTTTATGACGAAACCGGGGCAGAATTCAAATTAGAATTTCCCCAATTTAGATACTTTATTGCGATACGTCCGACTTCTGTGCGGGGTGACGGTTTTTTTTGTATTCTATGTGAATTATTTCAATAATATAATTAGTTCATTTAGTACTAATGATTGCATTCGTTATGAATGTTCATATAAGTTTACAGCTTGTTATTATTCATAATATTTAGCCATAGTACATTTGTATGAAAGAACCTCTTAATAAAATATATTATGTTATTTTCTTTTGGTTTCACGATGGGTCTTATTAGAACTCCTGTTGGACATACAGTATAATAAAAATTATTGTATCATCCGGCTTTAGGGTTTCTTTTAGTTTTATTCCTCAGCCAGCTGCGTTTCATTTGGGTTGCTTTTAATGAATGAATATTGTTTAAGCCGTTTATTTAACTAAAGTTCATATTACTTGAAACAAGTACGGTGAAGATTATATTGGAAAACGTTAGCACATTTTAAATAATATGACCCTTGCATGGTTCTGTTTTATTCTCCTTCAGTTTTATAATAAACTATTTCAGTCGCAATATACTTAAATTATTATTTTTTTTGTAAATACCTTCCACACTAATATCATTTATAGTTATTGAAAGATATACAATTTTTGGAAATTGCTAAACCTATCTTATTACAGACACTTGTCAGTGGAACTTAAATACGCTCTTAGGTACAGGTAAAGGTAGCTTCAGGTGGAAACAATACTTATTTCTTTTATTTTGAAATTGTTCAATCCGCTATATGTTCATGAAAGCAAAGATAGACATATTATATATTACAAAATTATTCAACTCTCGTTTCCAATTATTATAATTTTTAAGTAACTGCTACATATCGTGACTGTAACAGAAATTAGAGTGGTATCCAAAAACTTTTATTTCTCTTTATAAACATTGTTATCTTTATAAATAAATAAACTTTGCCAGTGAAACTACAAATTGTCCTTGTAGTTTTACGTTTCCTGGGTAATCATTATTCAATGGGAAAACTTCAGTCCATAAAGTTTATTGAAGCCTTTTAAATGCATAAAACAATGGAACATCGTTTTGAGGCTTCATCTTTATATCAAATTGAGACGACACAAGATGGAGCATCTAGTCTTGACAGTACTCCTGTTAGTGACATATCATTAGATATTATATAAAACTTAAAAAAAAACGATCACGCTAAAAAGTTATTTTATTAAAACAAACATATTCTTGGTTAGTGTTAATTGGATATAACCTTTTCTTTTTCATGTATTATTAATTTATTATAATGTTACAACTCTGTAATGAATTCGGTATCTGTAACGCGAGTAACCCAAAGACTTTACATTCCCATTTCTATCGCATTTCGCTTCGTTGCTTGTCCCCCTTATTTTTGGATAAAACTAATTTTGTGCTTTGTTGAATTTCGGTGTGTTATATTTTCGGTTTGATTTCTAGTGCGTGCGGTTGAGCGATAAGGGTCCAAACGCTTTTTATAGACATTTATTTTCATACGAGATTGTGGAAAAAATATATTTATATAACTAAGGATAAACTTCGATTTTATATATATTTTTTCTTGTTTCAAATCAAATTAAACATTCGTTAACATCATCTCAAAAACCTATTTACACCGATTAAAATGCGTTGCGGAACGAATTGTATTAATTTTCTTTGAACATCTGGGCATGTATATATTTTGTACTTAAATGAACGCATTTAACCATACCGTACTAAGCTGTAGGACGTAGCGATTACAATTTCTACTATTAACCATAAGTTTTATATTTAATATACTTTTTGTTATAGAAAAATAAACTCCTTATTCGGCACTTTATAAGAATGTCTTTTTTACCAATGTCTTTTTTACCAAACCGAAGCAATTTTATCTAAATAAATAGTAAAATAAATATATTAAAAAGTAACAAATATATTACTTAATTAAAAATAAAACAACGATTATTTTTTAACGAGACATTTGATTTTTTAGTACTATGTACTAACTACCCCTCTCTTTTCTCCAATCTTTTGACTCAGAGAACACAAAATCGTCATACATAATTAGAGATTACTTTGTATAGACAATGAATAAATGCTTCGCATACAAAATTTTACCCTCAACGCTGGGTCGTTTAGATTTGTCGGCTTCGGTACGTGGCAGGAATAAATACGATTCTCATGAATTACTTTTAATATAATTTGGGGATCAAATTAAATTGATCTCGGTTTTCTAATTATTCCAATTGGTGACTGGCAATAAAGCTGTTCATTAGCTTATTCAATTTAAACTATTTACGGTTTAAATTAAATTTTAAATTTATTATACATTTAAATCACTGAAAATAGTCTTTAATTTTATTTAGTGTAAGCGTAAGAAGTTACGATATACACTCCGGAGCATGTGTAAACCCATTTAGAGGTGAGGGTACAATGAATGTCAATTTTCCCTTCACATTAGTCCCTAACGCCCTAAAAGATAATGCTAATTACGTCTATTTCAACCCTTTATGATTCTAACGTTGTATAAACATAAAATTTAATAGTTTGCACTAAACTTGAGAGCTGTTTTATCCTTTGTTTCACACTCAGAACATTTAATACAAGGTTTCTTTTCTCATTAATATTAACACGTCTTTTAAATGTATGTAAAATATAATATACTGTGATAATATCTTTTGTTATTATTATTATTAATGTTAAATTTATTAATAATAATAATATTTTCGTTTTCAGAATCTGTAATATTTGTATATTTAAAGGATTATAAAAGCTTTATGGTAAATATAATTTTCGTATTTTTAAAATTTGTGAATGTATATTTTTGTTTCATTTAGTAATATTGTTTGATATTTTAGTTAAAAATAAATAAATGAAACCCTGAAATACACGTTGGAAATATTTAATAAACATTGGATAGATTTAAAATTTATATTCAGTTATTAATAACAATGCGTTCATTAAAATGTATAACATTTTTCATATTTATTTATAGAACGCAATTTTGCATCAATTTTATTGAAATTGTTTGTTAATATTTTTTTCTAGGCGCTCTATTTAATATTCTCTTTATTAAGAATCACATTTATGGTGAAAATATAAAACAAATACAAATTAAAATATAATTTGAATTTTGATTACCATAGGTTAACATGCTGGGCTCCTTCGTAAAGATATATAGATTATTGATACCACTTTGAACCACCACTGAAAAATTAGAGTATTTTATATTATTTAACACAAATTAATATACACAAAACGCAAAAGTTCTGTGTATAAATACGGTTATTGCGATAATTAGAAGTCATAGAAAAGAAATTTCTCATTTATATTTATAATTTAATTTAAAATTATTTAGTACAACCCGTGGGAAGTCATGATACGTCTATGTCATTCGTAACTAGATTCAGAACAATTAAGTTCACTCCTTTTCAAAAAAACCCATAAATAACGCAATTAAAAGAAGTAAAAATATATATTTTTACATTGAAAGTCCATTTCATAATTTGCAGAACAAAAACAAAAGTTTAATTTACAAAATGGTATCCTCACGAATACTTTATCACAAAATTGTATTGTGGGGTGGACCAGCAATAAAAGGTAGAATAATTTTTACCAGAGCTATCATGATGTTTATTTTTATTACAAGATTTTGAATATTAAAAAATACACTTTTTGTATCCTATGCTAGGTTTAAAATTATGTTTTCTTGGTTTATTTTATCACAATCATATACTACTATTTCTATACAAAATAAATGATATAAGTAAAAATAAAGAAATATATATTTGAATGCGTCGAGTTCTACTTGTAGCTAATCTGCTGCATCGAATAACGAATGTAGACACGTACTCACCCTAGCGACCATCTGTTGGCAACTGGTGACATTTCAGTGACACGTGCCACGTGATCGCGATATTGTTCTTACGCAGTTGCATATAAAAGCACACCCAACAAATTCACACATATACACACTCATACAAGCACGCGCATGTACGCAAGCAAGCAAGCATCTATGCACGCACGCACTAACACACACACCCACACACTCACACACACACATATGCACACATCCACACACACACACACACACTAACATAATTTCGCCATAATTTTATGTACAATTTAAAGTTCACTTCAATTATTCTGAGTAACATATCACAGCCAGCAACTAGCTCAACTTATTCAGGCTTCTGATTTACGGATCCACAATTCAGGAAAAGTTTTCTTTATTCAGTTTTACTATAAAAGTATCTAAATAAAAAATGCCAAGTAATAAAAACAATATACTAAACTGTAATAAAAATTATACACTAAATTCCGGCGCTAATGCATCAAAACTTTTTCCATTTAAAACCCCGTTATAAACTTCCACCATATAACATAACATTAATAGCTTTTGCATAAGACTTCAGGAATTTATTCGGGTTATTAGTTTTTATTAAATATTACAAACAAATGGGTTCGTTATTTACTTTATCGTCGTAGGTATAAAATACTTTTCTATATCACATGTTATTAAAAGTAATGATCAAATGTAAACTGAAAATGTACTCGTATGCTTAATAATATACTCTCAAAGCAATCGTTTAGAAAACCGAAATCCACTTCAATTACCGGCAACTCTTAAACGTTCGTTTTGTTTATAGACACGAACGCCGAAAGCGATAAAAATGTCGGGAAGTTTGTACCAGAGATGTTTTCCACAGAATTTTACGATCACCCACTTTATTTATTGTGAGATATTTTATATATTGAATTTGTTTCGTTTTATTTATATGAAGATTTCCAACACTTATATCTTATGTGAAATGCATTTTTATTTTAAATTAATGTCTTCTATTATAGACGTAAAAATGTTTTTTAGTTATGTGTAATTTAACAAGATGTGCTAAAATATTATATCCTAGGAAGTTTCACTCTAACTTAATAACTGACAGCAATTTCATTAGCATCCCCTAAAGCTTTAACCACCTGCACTTAGTTAGCAGAAACCTCTCGATTGTAAATGTGAATCTCAATTGCGAAAATCTCACCTCTATTTAACATTTATTAGATATTTACAATGTGATAAAAGTGATTTTACCTTACACGACATGAAATTCACATAACTTTATGTATTTTACTCAATGTCACTATTATTGTATTCCCCTTTTTAAGTTATTTCGTTGTGATTCATAATTTTACTAGCTTTCCGCCCGAGGCTTCGCCCGCGTCTAGTTCGGTTATATCGCGTTTCTAAGAGAACTTTTCAAAAATCTGGTATAAAAAGTATCTTATGTTCTTTCTCAAGGTCAACTCTATCTCTGTACCAAATTTCATTAAAATCAGTTCAGTGGTTAGGGCCTGAAAGCGTAATAGATCGCCAGACAGACAGACAGAGTTAATTTCGCATATATTATACATATAAGTAAGGATTTCATCAATTTTTTTACAATGACTCTCATGCTGTAATTATATTTTTAACTTCATGACATTTTATTTTCTTTTTAAACTTGCTATGATATTCATATCTATGTATTTTTATAACTTTCCTGTATGTAGTGTCTTTTATTTTGTTAAAATGTATGCCTTTATGTAAACTCTTTGAAATATCTCGTTCATGGAAAAGTATCAGCATATGAACAAAAATGCTACATAAATATGTTTTCCACACTAGTTTTCATATTTTTAATAGGATAATATTAGAGTGGTTATTTCTATCTTTCTTAACTTCTCCACCACAAGCTATTATTTCCATAAAGGTAAAAAGTATATATGCCTTGATGTTTAGTCAGGTAGTTAACTTTGTTCCAATTAATAAACTCAGTCCAAAATATCAGAGACCAAATAATTTTGAAACATCTTTTAATTTTACCTATTATTTCCATATTGTGTTCCACAAGAATTATAAAAAATTAAAAGTTTCTGAACTTGTGAAGGGGATCTTTGTACCTATTGTTACAAGTGGCGCCATCCGTGCTGTACTAATCGTAATATACTATAATTTTTATGACTAATTATGATTAATTACAAGACTGAACCATTGTAATTTTGTAAAGGAAATATTTAAATATCACCTGTATTTAAAAACATTTGGTAAAACTACTGAAACTAACGCTGAACGTTGCAAAAAAAAACTGAAACTGTACTTCCAACACTGTAACCTTTTCTCATATAAGGAATTAACTTAAATAAAATAGCCCGTAATGATTATATATTATGATGATATAATGGATAAAATCTATTATTATTCTAACGTATTCTGTGTTTAGCAACAATTAGTTTAACATTCCCCCGTTCGAGACATCTGAAATTACCATGTCCCTTATTTGAATTAAAGACCTTTAGTATAAATGTATCGTAAATAACATTATGTAACAATGGTATTTTACTATTGTAAGGAATATAATTTGTTCACAATAGAATATCTGTGTTGTGTAGTCATTTGTATGAAATGGTTGTTTTGACCTCATCCCTACTAATATTATAAATGCGAAAGTAACTCTGTCTGTCTGTCTGTCTGTCTGTCTGTCTGCTACGCTTTCACGCCTAAACCACTGAACTGATTTTAATGAAATTCGGTACAGAGATAGAGTTGACCTTGAGAAAGAACATAGGATAGTTTTTATCCCAGACTTTTGAAAGGTTCTCTTGGAAACGCGATATAACCGAACTCCACGCGGCGAAGCTGCGGGCGGAAAGCTAGTTAATTATAATTACAAGTTTATGTTGTTCAATGGAAGGAATAAAAATGTTTTAAAATTTTACAATACATCCATAATAACTGAATGATATGATTAAAAGAGATTTTATTAATTTTTTCGAGAAATTAATTGAAGTCAAAGAAGTACAACTCGTATATAACCTGACTTTGTCCAAGTAGTAACTAAAGTTTCAGAGAAGTTCCAAGACGTGGCTAATAAAACTGCATTTTGTTTGATGAAAGAAAATGCTGGAAGTTGAAAGTTTTTCTTTTCATACTATCTTGATGTCATGAATATTTTTTTACTACCTTAATGCCTTATTTAACTAGTGACTCACGAATGACAGTAGGAAACCTTGAAATAAAACGTTGAAAGACGTTTAAAAATAAAAATGTTTAATGGTTATGAAATAATGTGTTGTCGTGTTGGAATATTGATTAATGAATTAAAAAAAATATATAATGTTCTTCAAATTAGAATTTCTGCTATGAAAAGTATCTTTTACCTAAGTGACTTCATAAATTTCGATAATATGTTATGAGTCTGATAAAAATAGGCCACTGAAACAGAAAAATAGAACGTTATAAAAGAGAACTGGAGTAATATTATTATGTATCCTTTATTGCACATAAAATTATTTAATGTACAAAAGTTGAGCTCAACGCTAACAGATTTCTTGGCCAACTATAATAAAGGGTGTTTGTAATCGTGGAATATTGTTTAGGAATATCAATTTATCTTAATTTAATTGCAATGTAAAATTATTTGATAAAAATAAATGTCCGTGCATACCATTCCCGTTTCTTATCATATTATTTATTTTAAATATATTTAATACATACTTTATAAAAATATATATAATTAAGAGACGTATTATTCTAATATATATAACCAGTTACTTAAATGATTATATCCTAGTATAACATATCTGCTCTTCATAGGCTTACAGATGCTCTCAGTGACTTTAAGTAAGAAAATAATGTATTTAGTGTATAGTGAATCTGTTTGGAGGCTACTTCATAAAGTTTAACACTAAGTGGTAACAGAGGCATTGATTTTAATTACCTAAATCAAAATTATCTAATAGTAAAAAGTGACAAAGATGTTGTTTTGTGTCTAACAAGAATAAAAAGGTATGAACATAGTGTAGTACAAAAACTTTTCTACTGTTAGTATTAAAATTTCGTCCTCCTATCCCTCAATTAGTTTATCTTCAGTAAATAAAAGCATATTAATTTATCAGTAAAAATATAAAACTATTAAAATTTCACAACTATGAATTTTGCTATCCATTTCATTTAAAGAACAATATAAGTTAAGGAAGATTCAACATTTATAAATTTAAAACAAGAATTTAAGTAAATACAAATTGAAAGAAGCGACAGTATCATTTAGAACTTTGATTGATTAAGTTTATAATTATTTTGTACTTGTGGGGCTTGTTTTAAAACCTATCTATTATTTACTTTCATTTAATGGATAAATTTTTATGTAAAGATATAATATTACTCCAGTATATTATATACTTTATGTATTTTATATATATGTATTATATGTATTGTAATATAGTGAACAAACAGTTTTAGGTCCATTAATTATTTTTTTATGGAATAGGAGATATTGTGGAATTAAATCTGTACATATAAGTACATGTGAGAATATGTCGCTATTTTACATCGTCACACTGTAACTGAGCGTCTCCTGTTTTTCATTCGGAGACCTACTTTGACTCTAAAATATACCAAAATTTTTGAAGAAAGACTACGTATGAAACACTACGTATGAAACACTACGTATGTATTACAATGCAAAACTTTAAAGTGGTAAAGCCTAGCTGTGGTCAAGTTACTGCAGCTCGAACATGGGATGGCTTGAGCGGGAAAGTACTACCCTTTCAAACAAAATCGGCGTGAGTAGGCTTTAATGGCTGCGTTTCGTCAAATGAATGAGAGAGCCCATTGAACTTTCCCTTTTCCCTACTTTTCCCACTTTTTTCTGAACCACTTCAACACATCCGTAAAACTATTTTGCTCATGTCCTTGAGCAACGATACTACCACCATCAGGTAAGTCGTTTGCTCTGTTGCCCCTTTTTGCATAAAAAGGGTGTAAGCTGTTTGTTTGTGCATTTACTGATTATTAGGAGTCTATGCATATGTTCAAAATAATAATTATTATTACATCACCATTCCTAATACACCAATTAAATTTATAATAGAATAAAATGGATAACACGTACGATATAATAATTCCATTGCTTTATGTTGCATTGCTTTAAGAATAAACTAAGCCACTTATATTATAGAAAAATCACAAATAGCTATAACATACTATATTTTCCGTATCATATGGTTACGTACTAACCGTAACTCGGAACCTCCATTCTTTTTCGTAATAATAATATTTAATGCCTCCTATTGAGTTAATACACCTCATATATCAAGCCTTCCCGATATCGTAAGCCTCCATAAAGGATATCAATGACGCCATTGCTATTATGGTTACGATAAACCACTTACATTGACCATCTCTTTTTTATTAATGTATGTGTTTTAAAAGCATTCTTTTACCCCGAAATATTTTTACGTTATTTTAAAAGTACTATACAATTATCTTGTTATTTTTCTTTATATACATTGTAAATAAAGTAGATCTTGGTAAGAGTATTGTATAAAAAAAATGTTGTCACTTAAAAGAAGACATAAAATTACGGTTTAAACACCTTAACTATTCTTTTTTATCTATCAATACACAAGTCAATCTCTAGATAAGCTTAGGGTATATATAATAGATTTAGTCATATAAAGCTTTAGTCTGATGGTCCAAGTTGTTACGAGAGAAAATCAAACGTAGTCTGAAACATATAGGCATCAACGGTTTTCAGAGTAATTAGTTTGCTTGCTAGATACACTCAGTACCTGCCGTGTGTTTAAAAATTCTATACAAATAAAATATTTGACATTCTCCTTAGATACATAATTCTTGGATCATAATATTATAGAATAATTTTATAAAAGTTTCGCATAAAGGTTTTTGTAAACTGGTATTTTTATTTCAAGTAATAAATTCTCTTTATATTTATTTCTTTTAATCTTCAAGTTTATTTTTAATATAATAATGGTAATACTTGGTTTTTGATATTGATTTTATCAGCTTTAAAATATGTTAAATTGTTATCTATTTTTATTTCTACTTAAAAGTGGTTATTAGTCCTCAATGGTGTCGGCTGGCATTTTCTTAAAATCTCCTGAACATGTTCTACTGTTTAAGGCCAGGGGATTGAGGTGGCCAATACAAAAGATCCACTTATATTTGAGCAAAGCAAATTATTTTTCCCCCCAACTCGATTTCTATATTATGTGTATATTTTTGTATAACATCTTCGACATGGATTCCAATCTAGGGGAAAATCGCGTATGTTTCGACTAAAAACACCGTATCTCAGTTATTTCAAAACTGAATTGTCTATAATTTTGCACACATATGTATATGTGAAAGTATAAGGTTTAATATAAAAAATAATAATAATTGGAAATTATGGTTATTAATTTATTACAAAAAATTAAATAAATATATTTAAATATGTTTTGGTACCGTATCAGAAAAAGGGGTAATAGGCGTTATTTTTTTCTTCTTTTTGTGTACACTAATGTATAAAGATCGTAATACAACAAATATCTCGACATCAGCAAACAGCGGTAAACGGGTAAGTCTGGTTAAGAAAAAAGTAACCCGAAACTAAGTATACCAACTTAAACTATCTTGGTTCATTTTAATTCATAACTTTATTATACATAATATTATTTAAGAAACGTTATGAGGAGATTATAAGCATTTCAAAAATATATAAAACTTATACATTTATATCAAAAACCTTTGAGTAATGTGGCGTTGAATTGTAGTAATGTATTGTGCCAAAATCGCATCATTGAACATGAGTTAGTTTTGCCCTTTTTATATATAGCAAAGAATAATTTAAAAATATAGAATAGAAAGCTTATTTATAAAACTAAATTAATTAATTAATTACTTTTACTCCATAACAAAAACTTTCATGTGAAAGGGTTTTGAGACGGCCTTGTATGGGGCTTTCCCATAGTGCATCGGTCCATCATAATTGTGATTGAATTCTGATAACTTTTTGGCAGTTTACAATAGCAGAATCGAAATCGAATTGAATCCTTTTGAGAATTTTCAGGTATCAATACTTATTTTGATATCTTCGCAGTAATGATATAGCTATTTAGCTGAACTATTTGTCGTTGAAAGGAAAAGATGAAAAGCAGAACCCCCGAGGCTTTTTCCTTGTCATGATTGGAAGGGTTTATGTTCTCCAATAACCCCAAGGGAATTATCGCTAGATCATAGTTTAAGTGTTAGGCCTCAGATGGGATAAGATATTAAGTGACATCCAGTGAACATCCAGTGACAACCAGAAACTCGTTGTAGAGGACGTAACGCTAACCACTCTGAGTTCTTAAACAGTATTCATTATGGATCCGGACAATATTTTTACATAAGAAGATAGGACATAAGACGGTGAGTAACACTGCTAAAACCTTAGGAACAATTTGTACGTATCTTATACTTGACTTTCCATCACGATAATTTTTTAAAATTAAGAGATGGAAATCGACATGTTGCGATTTTTTAAACTTAAATCAGCATACTTTACATAAGTTTAAAAATTAAGGTTATTATGTTCTATAATTTTTTTTATATTAAGAAGATATTGATACCTACTTTTGGGCCTAATCCTATGGTTTGAACTTGAGTTATCCACAGTGAAAGCTTGTGAATAGATTTCATATTTTCAGAGTTTATTGCAGTAGCGAAAAAAATATGAGAAAACTAAAACATTTGTTTATATTATGTATGGATGCGTTTTATGTTTTTTATGTTATGTATGGACCTCACTTGTTGGAGAGATCTTACAGTACATTTTTGTATCAAAATACAATAATAAAAGAGAAAGAATCAAAAATAACAAAAAAAGGAATGTTCTCTTTCTAGAAGGGCTATTTTCTTTCTGCTTAACTCTGGCCATATGTAAGAACTATGCATTGGGTCTCAACGACGGTTTCAGAGGTATCTCTTAAAATAAGCAGTATCCGTAGCTAATTCTATGTAGAAGAATTAATTAAACGTTCCTAACCCAGATACTGTAGCAAGGTAGTATTACCCAGGTAGTATTCAGGTAATAAAATTCTTATAACTAACGATAGAACTTTAATAACTCGCAGTAGTTCAGCAAACGTCTTAGAGGAACTAAATCATGTAAGTTTGAAGAGCTTATTACAGATAGTAGCGCTGAATCAGCTTGAAGGCCTGCAAAAGTTGCTTGGTAGACATCAATCGTTAAATTTCATGTTTTTCCGATGGAAGAGTGACAACAGGTAGGTTAACAGTTGAACTTCAAATCCTAGGTAGGATTTTATTACGATAACTTTGGCAAATTATCAAAACTTGGTACTTAACGGGATTAATTAATCTGTAAAACAATATCTAGTGGAAATATAACTATTTATAATTTAAAAATTTATCACTGTAACCATTTTTTATGACGTGTTTTCAATCGAGTCATATACAATACAAATTCTGTAAGTGTTTGTGTAATCTTTACACTAATCAAGAACAACGACATGCTATACTAAAAAATACAGAAAGGCTTAAATGTCTCTGTATTTATTAATAATAGGTTAATATTGTATCCATAGACTGAAATGAGTTTTAATAGTCTGCTTGAAATAGCATATTCTCTATAGAACTAGCATGAAATATTGATTAGTAGAAATAAAAATATTGAAAATATTGAGTTTAAAAGTAAATAAATTAAAATAGTTGCAACTCAATAAATTAAGAGCTTGAAACGTGAACGCTCGAAATACAGGTCGAGTGCTCGGACTACATCGAGGCGAAACTCTTGATATTTGGAATACTTCAGAGTATTAAAATTCCAAATAATCTTATATTTTATATATTTATTTCAAATACATTTTCAACCAGTAAGCAAAATAATTTTATCTATATAAAGATACATATTTATTGTCACATTTATACATATAATATGTTTATATTTCGAATGTATAATACTTTAAAAATTAACTTTGACTCATAATGATCTATCCTGTTACATGAAAGCGATTGATATCCAGAATAGCCACATCTGATATGTTGAGTTCTAGGGACCCAACTCTAAATGGAAAAACTTCTCAGCATTCCATAAATTCAACGTGTGGGTGCCAGATCCATCGCGTTACAATAGGAGGAACTTTAAAAGTGCCTGACACTTGCAAACCAGGTGTAGGTAGAACCTTAAGGTGCGTAACTTAAGGTGCGTAGCGTACCGCACGCGTCGCGAAGATCCATAAGACCACTACAGATGAGGTCCTAGAGCCGATGTCAGCCCGGGTTGCGGATGTAAACAAAATGAGGTATCACGGCCTTGCTCGGAGCAGGAGTAGGTAGAGGAGATTTTTAGTCAGTAGGAGTCTGACACTCCCTCTTGCACCCAGGACATGAGCGGTCATTTGATGGTTTTCCCCTTAAAAAAAGGTGTAGGTAGGAGGGGCCTCTATCTAATTCACTTTAAAACCCATATACTCTTTAAGCTCTCTGTCCTCACTCTAAAACGAAAATCGATTTTCTGTGCTAACCAGTCCTCTCCATCTTCTGTATACCGATCTCCCACAACAGTACCCAACAATCCATTATTGTCTCCGACAGAATAGGCTGTTAACACTAAACGACTTAGGTTTGGTTTCTCTAGAGTGGGCAGTACATATGTATGTATGTTCAACTTCTTGACTGGATATAGACTGTATGTGACACGCTCAATTTACTATAATAAGGCTACTACAAATAACAAAATTTAATATGAGAATATATAGAATTTGAGAGTAAAGTTTGAATAATATGAGAGAGTTCATTACATTCGCTTATCGAACAAATCACAGCTATTACTTCTATTTACGTCAACATTCTGTTACATGACTGTAGTTCTCTATTACTAGTCATTGTAATATATGAAAATGAAACGTAAAATAATATTTTTTTTTAAATAATTTACATTAATACCACTACATATTGATACATGAGCCAGTAATTTATATACTTCATTAAAATTATCTTAATTAATCAGAAAAAATTAAGCTAGTATTCGTGAGTCTTTTAGAGGTCCTATTCATTAACTTTATTTTTAAAGACAGGTATTTTAAAAGCTAGGTAGCACTCGGTATTAATTATAATTACTTAGTAGGTAATTAAACGAAGCCTTGGTATAAGTCTTACATTAAGAGAAAACTGTCAATAATTTTGTAAGCTTCATAACATTTTCTAGAAAATTTATAATTAAACAAAATTTATTTGAAAAACATAAAAAAGAAACCAAATAGTTCTGGCATGTAATTAAAATATCTTAACAGATATGAAGTTTATTAGTTGTGAACGTAAAAAGAGTATGAAACGACAACTTATAGAAATACTTTAACTCTTACCAGATAGCCACAATAAAAACTGTTTATCTAATTTGTAAAATGGTAAGATCATTTTGATAAGCAGTCTAAATTATTATGGAAAACCTTCCCCAGATTTCATTTTAAGATTTTAGTTTAATGTGCAAACACAGGATTTATAAATTCTATTTTAGTATACATTTCCATATTCCTTAAATTCAGGCGAATAAAAGAACTAACTAGAAATATGAGTCAAATATAATTTGAACTCGTAATCTCTATTCTTTGTTCCCCTTCCAATAATAGATATATAATGCCTCCTACTGAGTTAATAATTCTCATATGTCAAGCCTTTCCGATATCGTTAGCCTTCGAAAAGGTTATCAAAGAGGTCTAACTATTACTATTACGAAAAACCATTGTAATTTTTTTGTGGTTGGTTATTTTCTAGCTTCTAAACTTGATTAAGTTATGAGTTAGGTAAATCATGATTAAAGAAGAACTGTAAAGCGTAACCTTTAATTCTTAATTATTAATACAAAACCTTATGGATTAACGGGATTAAATAAAGACAGGTATTGAGTCACATAATCTGACATATTTGTTACTTCATTATGAAGAGACACAATGAACTTCTAGAAGTTATTAGAACATCGTAGATATTTTGAAGTGTGGAGACTAAGCAATTAAAACAGTTGTTTTTATTATATTTAAGTATTTAATATTAAAAATAAAGTGACATCTTTGATGCCGTTAAAGCTTATTTCATTGATCCTTATTGTTATTGTAACAATACATAGAAATAAATTGATTTCGCAACTTACAGTAATGTTTGAAGGAATAAATAGTAATTGAGTAATTCATGAAAGTGAACAAATTATAGTAACTACTTTCTACTTCATCAATATCACGATACAACTATGAAATGTTTCATATTATATCAACATTTATTTCATTTGATTACTAAAGCAGTTGAACTCAGGAACTTTGGGCAAGTCGAAATGATTCAGCGATTAATGGCTACTACTGATAATAACCTGAGTTTTGATAGCGTTTACCTTTATCTCATAAGATTTACGCCACTCATATAGGTCATTATGTTTTGACTACACAAAGGCTTGTACGTTAGAATAATTTATGAGGATATCTGAAGATTTGTTATAATTTTTTTTGTATTAATTAAGTGACATAAATTAACATATTAGTAACGAATGGGCAGTTTAGTTTTAATATTTTTGTCTATACAAAAGGCTTCACGAAATATTATTTATTATTTATTATTTAATACTTTTTGCACACCATAATCTTAATACAGACAATTACAAAAAAAAAAAATACAAACTTAAAACTAACAGTGTAACAAAAGGCGGCCTTATGGCTTATTAGCCATTTCTTCCAGGCAACCTGGGGTCAGAGGATTGTGTTTGGAGACAGTATAGGGTGGTACATAGATATTCTTAAAATAAATATATAACCTAAACACATACAAAAATAAATAACAATAATAAATATTCAATAATATACATACGTACATATATCAATAAATAAATACATACATACATACATACTTACATTCATACATACAAATACATATAAATACATACATACAAACAAACATATAAATACATATATAAATACATAATACATACATTTGTCATTATCATGTCGTCATCATTACTCTGATGAGAGATATAGGTTCTTTAAGGATTTTTTAAAAGTATATAGGGTTTTAGACTGTCGAATGCAAAGTGGTAGGTCATTCCAGAGAGTTATTGCCTGAACAGTGAACGACTTTCTGTAATATTTACTGTTGTGAGCAGGCATTTTCAGAATGAGCCTACGTGCTGGTCGCATACTGGCCTGATCTCCTACAAATTCGAACTTCTCCTTTAGATATTGAGGAGCATTTGGATTAAATAACACACAGATTTTACCCAATTTTGTTCAATATAATAAAAGTGGTATAAGAAAAATCTAAATTTCATAAAAAAGTGAAATATAAAAAGTGAAATATTAGCTATTAAGGTTACGTACGATTACAATAATTTTATAGAAACTGCTAGAAATGACTCGAAAAATTCCGGTTACTTGTGACATGTTTTTAAAGAGATGAAAAGAAATTATGATTTTAAAATCTTGATGATTTTACAGTGACAATGATTTGATTGAGGAATACTTTTTAATAACTGCCATAGAAAAAAGATACTCCTCATCCATTATATTATATTGATTGCTGATTTTAATATTGTTATCTATGATTTTCATAATAATAAGAGTGTTCATGGAGTTATTAAATCTCTAAGTATACTCGATTTTTTTATCGTTAGAGTACCACGTAACTGGAAGTAGATTGCAAAACTGTATGTAGCACCTTTTATCGAAAGATCTTTCCTAGTAACACATTTCAGTACTCACTATCATATAGCATCTACTCAACATATAAATATTGTAGAATAATTAGTTGGATTTCATCTACACCTCCGAGATGCATTATTTTTTTTTATTCTGATAAATTTGTCATTGCGTTATGTTTATATTTTAATCCTGTATTTAAACATCATTATAAGATTGTTACTTACTTTATCAAATATTTTAATGTCATCCTCTTATTAGAAAAATTGTATCTATTTGCTACCCAATCTACATATACTACATCGATTTTAATAATTAGCAATCCGATTTAGAAGTTACATATTATAAAGTTAGTCATACTGCTCAAATAATAATACAAATGTAACTCTTTGTTTCAAGACTCCCGAGAGTATGTTAGCGAAGTTTCTTTTGAAAATTAGTACATAAAATGTAACTCATGACATAGAAAACAATTGTTATATCAAAGTGTTAAGAATTTATTTAATATAATGAAAAAGTTTGAGTCATATACTGACACATAATGAAAATGAAAGTTCCAAACGTGATATCTCATGTCTAATAAAGCATTTCAAGAAACTAAGACTGTCAACTTGTACAATCGGGTAATGTATTTATAAAATATATCAGATATTAAGTCAAAACTGAGTTAGTCGCTAGCTATAGTACATATTATTTTGTATTTGTATGATGTTTGACACACTTTCAAAAGCTAAAGAAGACATTAGTTACTTAAAAACTCTTTGAGACGACAATGTCCGTGAAATTCTTTTTACTTGGAATTCCTTTGACTTCACAAAGGAACATGTCTTAAATTTTTTAACAAAATAGGCTATTAGCAAGAAATATAATTGAAACAAAAGACTGGCAAGAAACAAGCTATCCTTATATATTTTGCATCTACTGCCCGTCCATATTATTATGAAAATGAAGAATAACATAAAATCTTTAAAATTTATATCTACATATTTATAAGTAACAGAAAAAAATGTGATCGGAATAGCTGTCTTTTTCATTAATATTGTTCTCTAATCTGTTTGGACATAAATCTATAGATATATGTACTCTTTGCAAAAGAAATGCCTCCAGTGCTTACTTTAAAGATTTTTTAACAGACAAAGTAATCGTGTCGTCTTGATCTGACCATGTCCTGTAAAACTGACTAGAATGTGAAGTCTAAAAGATTGAGGTCTGGGTAAAATGAAGTCTAGTACTCAGATTTTAAAAGCCTAGAAAGTTGTTTTTAAGCCTGTTTCGGGTCTTCATGTCTTCTGACCAGGTGGAGAGTCCTACTTGAAAAGTCCACATTTGTGACTCTTTCATATAAAACGTCCCACCAAACTGCCACCGACGCAGAATGATGACCATTTTTTCTGACCACTCGAGCGGCTTCTTCAGGACTCTTTTGAAAATTTATATTTGTGTAAATTTTTCCATCGATAAGGAGGATATTTCTGTGTCATTCACTTTCGTATATAAAGGGCGTTTTCATCGATCCACTCTCTTTAATTGTAAAGATTGATTTTTCACATGTCCTATATGTTGAAGATAAACACCGAGATTCAGGTCTTGTTTTATAATACGCGATAGAAACTTACATAGGTTTATTATTTTTGCAAAATAATAGGATCAATTCTAAAAATATATACAGAAATGACCTTAAAGCAATTCTTTATATTTTTTTAAGTAAACAAAAATAAAAAACTCGAAATACAGCAGTTATTAATAAAACAAGTCAATGTAAAGCCATTACTCGCGGTCACTCTGTTAATGTGCATGCATTAAGCCTGAATGAAATAAATAATTGTTAAATAACATTTTCGAGACATAATTCCTGGCAGTTATATCTAAAGTAAAAACATATCAATAATTTCAACAATATTTATCATTTTATACGTATTTACTTTATATTTATTGGTGGTGAGGAATGTTTTAATTTAATTAAAAATTTTACAAACGAAACATGATTGACGAGTTTAACTACAACGAGTATTTTATTTATTGAAAAGTAAAGTATCTAAGATTTATTATGGCAAATAGATTAAAGGCACTAACTATAGATAAAAGTTTATATATGCTTTTGGAGATAAATAGACACATTTGTAGTACACAAACCGGAAAGAACTTGATACCGGGTAAAACGGGTTACGACCGGACACAATCGGAGGCCGCAGATTCGCTACAGAGCAATTAGTTAGTTTCCTGCATACGTCCGGTAATTTGCATGTATTGAAACAAGCTCTTTGAAAACGGATATCCAACATAACCTGGAAGAATTGAGAACGAAACTAAAGAACTGACAGAGTGAAAACAAAAATTAAAACCGCTGTTAGAAAAACCGCTATTTCAATTAATTATAATTAATTGATGTAAATCACAAAACAGAATTTATTTAAACGGATTATTATTTTTTTATTTAAATCTTACTTTAGTAATAACTACACTGTTATAACTCAAGAAAATGGTGCCATTGTAAATTCATTGTTCTCAAAGTAAAATAGACTTCTTGAATTAATATTATTTGAACTTGGGGTGATCTTCAAATTATGGTTTATTTGTAGACAAAAATGAATTCAAATAAATTGCCTCTTATTTATAATATTGCTAAACGTGTTTTATGCAAAATGATGCGAGTTGAATATTCCAGATTTTCCCATAACTACTACAATCAGTAAAACGGAACTATGTTCATTAAAATTTCATGCAATGTCTATAATTTTTATGATGAATTACCAACTTTCTTGCTAAAGATAATATTCTGGTACTTTTCCAAAATTTCATAGTATCATTGAATTAATTATCATAAATGTCGCGATCCGGGAACATGGAAACTACATTTAAGTTTAGTGAAAATATCAATATTGTGAATAAAATTATCTAAATTCGAGGTCGCTAGAAACAAAACAAAACAAAGTGTATCGAGTTGTGGCTGTGTATCATTAAAATTAATTATTCTTTAGTCTATAAAATATAACAATGTGTTTTTAATTTGTAAATTGTGTCTGCTAACAATACTCTCTTTATATAATACGATTCTTAAATAAGAATTTCATATTTTTATAATTGTTTTTCGTTACAATGTAACTTTATATTTTTATCATTATATTTTATCGAACTAATTTACTTTTTAAACGTTATTTAATGTCATCATACTTTTATTATAATCTCGAAAAGCGTAAAATTCGGGAACGCCTGTGTCTTGCGTTATGCATCAACTAATATAATTGAAAGTAGTGACATGTTAAAAGGTAATGCCATTACTGTCGGGCGTTTCGTTAATGCAGATGCATAGAGCCATTATGAAAAGGCTATGTAGCCACAGTGTAAAAGAATTAGTACGAAACAAAAAAACGTTCTTATCATCACACGTTCTCTAGCTTTGAATATACATATACTCTATAAGGGTAAGTCAGATAAAGCCAGTATATATATTTTATCTATAATAGAAATATTTTTAAATCTAACCAATATTTTTAGACTACTAACGATTCTACTAGCACGAACTCTAGCTTAAATGTAAGTATTTTCTGTTTCTAAATGCACTTTTTTCTTCTTAAGCTTAAACATTCTAGCTGAATAATTAAAATAATAATTTGGTAATATTTGCATTACCATACTTAACTTTTTGTTGCCATTGTACAAGCAGCCTTATTTCCGTGCAAGGCGTCAAAGAGCCAGTCTCTAAGGATCCGCTTTTCATAAGAGTAGTTTTTTGTCACATTTCATTATTTTTATTGTGTATTTTAAGTCATGAATTTTTATACTTTTACGGAATCATTTCGGGATTAGTATATATTTTGGCATTTATTTTGGTCCTCATTTCCCATAATGTGCACATTAAAAAGAACACCACGGGTATAATTATTAGTCTTTTGATAAATCGGTATAGGTATAAACAACGCCTTAGTGAGAACAGTGAAATTTTTACATTCAAATGTTTTCCATGAAAATATGAAATCAATTAATGGCTACTTTCAAAGAATATGAAGTAACCAAAGTGAAATTGATATTGCATTACTGATGGCCATTTTGCCATTAAAAGTATGCAGTTTTCATTTACAACTTCACGGTATCGTAAAAATTTTTTTGGTCATCCTACATTCAGGTAATTAAAAAAAATATCTTTTACCTTTGTAAATATCTTTATGATAAAAAATAATATTGATCATAAATAAATTAATAAACGGTTTGTGATTTTTATTCCAGATTTAATATGTAGTTATAACGTTTTAAGGATACAATCAGGATTCGGTTATTTGAGAAATTTAGTTTTATTGAATTCCATATAAAGTACAACTTTATTTAAAATATTGAGGTACATGCATAACTTATTTTTATATTCCTTTCATAACACAGATATTAACCGTCTTCATACACTACAAGACGCCGTGCAAAAAAACTTTTCATAACTTTTCTTTTTAAAATTTGTAGCTATTTTCTTGTAAATAAAATGTTTGTACTTCGTTCCACTTCACTCGTTCAATTTCTCGGAACATTTCATGTTACTACTTTGGATTTCAGCTACTTTACCTTTTCAAGTCAAAAGTTGATAGGTCAAAATTGTGTCGCATTTCATTTTGACCCTACAAGAACTTATTGGAAAACTTTCATCGGCCTGTAGTTTAAACGTCCATTGGTCCAGACATTTAAAAACGATTTTGAATTTAAGCGAACGACCTATTTTGTATGAAGGCAAATGCAATACTGCAATTATTTGATTTCTTTTAGATTATATAACGTTTATATTTTGCTTAATACATATTTTCTACTATAGATGGTAGGTTTAATTAAGTATAAATATGTATTGACTTGTTTTGAACGTATTTATTATATTGCCTGTATTTTTCTCTGCACTAAATTTTAATACAATAACATATATATTTTATGAGCCTTTAAAGGGCATGAACAGTTAATATAGAATCTCTTAAGTGATTGATCTTTAGGCGTGGTAATATAAAAATGTGAGATTTTAAACGTAAACTGATACTTTTGCATAAAAAAATCATCATATTTGTTCAGCACATATAGTGGGCTTAAGGAAACAGACTTATACATTATATGTTAAAACACAACATCTTGTTTCTTCTGTGTCAAATACTTTTTTTGTGGCCATATTTTTTTTTCTAATTCAATAAACGAATTTCAATACTTACAATACAGCTGATTTTTAATTATAAAAGTACTTGCAAAAATACTACGATTCCTTTATTTCAATTAGAATGTCTCTTTTAGGAGATTTGCATAACCTTTTTTTAATGTGAAATTTTAATTTAGGCACTCTCCAGATATAATATCCGTAAGCATATTCATGAGAGAGCGAACGACTAAAAAATACCAAAGAAATTATTAAGTGTTTGTAAACATGAATATAATTAAGTCGCAATTCTTGATTATGATTTAGGAAATACAGTTTTATCCTTAATCCAGAGACTCTCTTTGATTAAGAATGAAAATATTTTTATTTTTGAATGGAAACTGCGAATTTGATAATAAGTTAATATACATATTACGATTTACTATTAAGCCCATTTTGTTACGGTTCCTTAAAACTTGTGTAGGAGTTAAAACTACTCATTTGAATTAAAGCCTAAATAAGTAGTTAACAACGTTGCCGAGACGTACACTCATAAATAATTAGGATTGCAAGTAAAATATGTGTCAAAAGCATAAATCAAGCTCGCTCTTATCCATTACTTTTCTTTTATAGTAAACAATGTTAATTACTCTAGTAGGTTTAAAATTATAGTAGTATATATTATTAAAACTGAGCTTAGTGTCCATTCACCAGATAATAATAATTCTCATCATTGTACTCTAAATAAATATAAAAAGTCATAATAAAATAAGATTTGGCCAAAGGACGATCTTATTTTTAGAAAGCAATCTCTGCCAGTTAATCTTGTTTCTGGACAATTAAAAGGGTTTATTTTTTTATTTTGTACTGATTGATAAAATAAAGAAATGTCAGTATATTATCTGTTTTGACGCATACAGAACAATCGTCAAAGTTTTTGTTTATAAAAATCGTGAGTAACAAAAGTTTTGCAAGGACAAAAGCAAATTAAATTTCATAAATTCCAATGCGCTTTATGAAACAATACAAAAATTTCAAAAGAATAAAAAACGGGACTGGCGTTTGAGTAGCTTATCGATAAAAACTGAAAACTCTGTTCAGTGATCCGCTATTGTTGTTTTCTTAATGATCCTCACTCCATAGTGTCTGCTAATTATATCTTAAAAGAAACATAAAAAACTAAAAAGTTTTCATTGATATTGCTCAAAGTTTGCTTTTGCTTTTAAAAATAACTGAATACTTTTTTCGTCCTAAACTTTCTTTTCTTTATGCACAGCGTTCAGTCATTATCTTAAAAAAAAAAATATGAGAAATTTCTTGGATATTTTAAAATTAATAAGGACGGTTGAATCCGATAGGGATGGTGGCCATAAATTTTAAATTCGCCGTTACATTTAAACTAATTTCCCGGTATTTGAACAATCACAGAGGTTCACCGATAATCGCCTGTCAACCGCGTCGTATATAATCTTTTCATCCAGCTTCAAAATGACGGAACATTATCTGGTTTTATTTTTCTCAAAATAACATATACATGTCAAATGTTCTTAATATTCGCAAGTATATGTTTTGATAACATATTAGTATTAATTTATCAGAATTCAATGAAGGGTTTGTAGAACAAACAACGACAAAGACAATATGTTTCATGTAAAATCCATTACATATTTTTGTTTGAAATCAAACTTGTACTAGTTTTATGTCAACCAGAGAAAAATAATAATAAATGTTTGAGTATTTCAATATACCTAGGTATACAGATTTATTTTATTTATGAAATTATATACGAAATTATATCGTATGTTATATGTAATCTACAGTCCAATTTATATTCAGAATATGTGTTATTTTTATATATATCTGTCCTTATTTTAAAGATTTTTTAACACAAACTACTGTAATTGAAATGTTGAAGATAAGACGTTATTAAATTTATTATTATTATTTATTTATATTATAGGAAAAATTATCAACTTCCATCAGTATCTGGTAATTTGTTATTTTCGTCAGTTACTATTATCTATATCTGAACGTCTTCATCAATCTTATTATATTTTCAAGAGATACTACAAAATGTTTTAATATAGATATACTATGCGAAGACTTATGAAAAAGTCATATAGAAAATATAGATTGATCTTCATCGAGCCTACGGCCTCCGGAATGCTTCATTCCAATTCCTTCACCAACTAAACTAACGTCTAAGTTTTTCACCATATATGTTTCATATTAATTTTATTCCAAGTGTAATTGCAAAATTGCTTTCATGTAAAAAACTTTATTGTTCAAGTTAACAATGATGCTTTAATAACTGTGTTACATCTACTAGTAATTAACTATTGTATTGTACAACGTTTTAAAATGTAATACATAGTATGTACAATTCACTCTATATCTAAAGTCATACAAATAATATCCTACCTACCTATATACCTTTTTTATTATCTTATTTAGATAATAACAGTCTCATTTTTTATGTGCTAACATACCCTTAAAAAACATTTTTCCAGACAACATTCCGAATCGAATGAACTATCGCATATACTTTTAGGAGCTTGATTTCTATTTAACACATTTTTGAACATGTTGAATAGACTATAGAACGAATAAGCATCAATAAATAATCGATTATTCTCGTTATTAAGCCATTGTTAATGTTTTTGTTTTATTTACTTTTTAAGATTTGATTATAAAGATAAGATTTATCAGATATAATTAAATTTCTATAATAAATTCAAATTTTTAATGCTATAGTTCTTACAAATCAATCACTCAAGAATATTTAAATGGAACTGTATGGAATAGTACAAAAGCTTTTTTGTATTCCGGATAAAAGCACGGGTCCCATGTTCATGTTTGGTTTGTGAAAATGTAAAAAGCATGGGCGGGTAGCAGGTGAGATATAAGGGTTTTAAAATTGCTTGTTTCTCTTATTTTTAGAGATATCCTGTGTCGGGCTCCTGTACCGGTGCATCATGAAACGAAATGCATTTTACGGTGATAAAAAAGTATCCATTGGGATAAGAAATGGTTTAAAAATTATTTTCTAATTCAATTTTCCGTACAGTTTCGATGAAACTTAAGTTTTTTTATACATTTTACTATAAGCAATAATTAAATGTAAGGCTGAAAGTTTAAATATAAATTAAATAAGAAATGCGTATTAACTATTTTGAAGGTCAAAATTTATCATGTTAATTTATAATTATAAAAATATCAGCTATTAGAAGCTAGAAACAAAATTCTATCAAAAATTTGAGACTATATTATAATTCCATTTATAAATGGAATAATTTCTTTACATAATATAATCTAACGAGATATAAGGGTTATAGAAAAATATTATTCAGTTTTACAATTTGTAACTTAAAATTTTTGTTAAACTAAATTAATTTTTGCCTAAATTAATTTTTGCTATCCCAGTCTTTTGGATATATAAAATTGGAATTAGAAAATAAACCTACAATTTCTTCTTTTACTTTTAGTTGCTTATCCTCTTTACAGTCAAACAAAATGCTTTTATTACCTCACCATACTTTCCGTAAGGATTGTATGAAAATATTCACAAAATTTATTCAATGGAAACTTGTGGTAAAGATTTATGCCTGGTGTTTTCTATTACTTACAATTAGATTACAGTCTAGTGGAGATGAATATTGAAAATAGTATAAATGTCTATTTGTCTTTTAATGCACAATGATATTTGATTTACAAGCACTTATTAATATCGGGTCTACCTTCCTGAAACTTGAAACTTGTATAATTGAGAGGGAATAGATTAACCTAGTCCTCACAAATAAATAATGGACATGTAAAGAAGACAGCTGGAGGGAGTGATTGAGCTCAATCCAGTGTACAATTTTTATAACTGTTGATTGGTTTTTTAAATGTAATTCAAAGTTATGTTTCAATTGCCGATGATATTTTTATTCCATCGCTGAGGTTTCAAAACAAAACTTGTCTTCATGAGAATAGAAATGAGGAAAACGTTCTCATTACGAGGGACAGTTTGAGTGATGGGTGACCCTATTACAGGAATGGGTCAACTAGTCGACGTATTCATACGTGATGCGGATACCAGTCTTACTAGAACTTTGTTCGTGGCAGTCTGAAGAGCATTGCCAAGGACGACGCAAAATTCTTACATTACGAGAGGTCATCATGTTTAGTTGCCACACATTAGAGGGTTGAGGAAACAAACTTAATATGATAAACGTGGCTATCACGATCCATCTCTGTCAAATAAAAATTGACCTGAGAGATCACCAAGTTTTTGGAGACCAGAAAAAGTAACTCTCCAATAATGTTTGAAGGGAGGTCTAAATAAATAAACTTTATTTTAAAAAGCCGATGATAACTTATAACCCTGACAGTAATATTCATAAATATATTTTATATATGAGAAGGTTATAGAAAACAAAACATAATACAACGCCACTTAAGTGGGTTTAAATTTGTATAAAGCAGACAATACCCCAAAGTGAACTTACCTAATGGGTATTTGAACACTTCACTGTTACTACATATTTTGATTATATTGCCTTATAATGTGTTAAGGTTAGGTGTATTTAATTTAAAAAAAACATACGTAATATATATTTTATAAACGTATATATTTTGGAATATAATTTTAATAAACCCTAAACTTTTAATACAGAAAACATTAAAATATATAAAATTGCTCTTTTAAACAAACAGGCGGTTAAATATCTAACGAAAATCTTATGTTATTATATCATAATATGTTTTATTTATTTAGTTTTCATTTTATTCTCCAAAGTAAATTTAAAAAATAAATAATATAAAACAAATGGTAGAATAAAGGGTTATTATAGTGAAATGCTTAAAATAAACATTTCAACCATAGCAACCCGTTTTCGTGTACAATTAATATCGTATCCAATTATTTAATGTGGATTAAACATTCCCGTTTGTACTTCACGCGGTGCCATTATACCTAAACGACGCATTTGTTGGTCGTTTGTAAAGCAAACAATGCTAGATTGTGTAACTTAATATTGTAATGTATCTTTTTTTAAAATTAATTTCATATAAATTGCTACAATTTATCATTTACATTATTTCACATTTTTGTGTTTTAGAATGATATTTTTATATGTATCTCTTTTCGTTAATATGAATTAATGTACACATATGTATTAGTATAATATACAGTTGTAAATAATTTTTTATTTTGATTGTATGGGTTTTATGTTCAGGGTCAGTAAATTATTAGGAGACTTAAAATAGTATGTCTATTTTAAGTTTTACCATTATGAAAGTAATAATTATGTCATATCTCAGTTATTTCTTTTTTAAGGTAAGGGACAATTTAGAAATCAAGAAAAGTATGTAAAGTCTATGTTTATTCAAATACACAAACAAAAATGAAAACTTTGTATATTGTTATCAAATTAGAGTCGAGGTTTTGATGAAATAATACAACACGGCTAAGTATTACTTAGCTTACTTTTAATTAGTAATTATGCTTAAGGCTCTGCTGCTGTTTTATTTGCAAAATAGTTTTTATGTCTGGCGTCTGAACCGAAAATTAAAAGTGCAAGTCACGTTTACACCATGCGATTTATGTAAATAATTATTTCTGTTTCCGAATTAAATATTAAAAATATTATTTAAATAATATTAAATATGAAATGTGTTCTGAAAAAATAATAAGCATTCTTGTAATATTATATTATTTTTCAGAACAATATTTTGACATAATTGCTTTAAAAGTATTTGTAATTTCGTACTGTAATCGTTTTAACTATTTTATATGTACGTATACATATTTTGTATCTTTTGTCTATCGTATTATATAAAAAGTTAAGGAATCCTTTTTTAAAATGGAAGCTTGCATCTGTGTCGATTTTCAACGAAAAAAAATTTAAACTCTAACCTAGCGAGGTCTGCTATTGTTGGTTTTCTTAATGAGCTGAATTTTAACAATGGCTACTGATTACGTTTTGAAAAATAAAACTAGATTTATTGTTTTGGATATTATGAAAAGACCAAGCCCCTTTATGGAAAACTCCAATCTATTGTGCTTTCTTTCGCCAATTTTATAAAATCTAATGGTAAGATTTTAAATGAAGTATGAGTTTTGACTATAATTTTTTGTTTTTTATAGCCCAAAATATATAATAGACGAATTTAATGCTTAGAATGTTACATTACTTCAACTCAAAAGAATTAACAGTTGTACAAAACAATAAAGCTGTATAGGAGAAGGGAATTATATAATTTTACAAAATAAAATTATTACCTGATTTAAATATAACCTTAATATATACATCTAATATATAGCGTTATATACATACCTAGTTAAAAAAATACATATATAAAAAGAGAAAATAAGTAAGCAACCTGAAGTATTTAATTGTTTCAACAAATACTGTTAAAAATCTCTTGAAGATCAATATATTTTGAGAACTCTGTAAGTCTGTTATGTTGGCTTTTGTCAGAAATTAGCTTAAGATTACATTTTCCTTAAGAGAAACATTTTTCCTACCAGATAAAATTGTGACAAAATTTATTACCCTATTTCATTTGATTTGATTTGATATACTCATAGATTTTATACGAGTGTGTGTCACATATGCTATAAAAGCTTTCTAAAAGTACCGAATAATTTTAGGTTGGATTATGTAAACTCATAGCCCTGAAAGCAAGGATTTGATGGAAAAAGCCGAGGTGCCAACCAGTACCATACATTTTAGACCTCTACTAAACTTAGTTGTTCGACTTCACTGAGACAAAAATTCTGCAAATTTAAATTACTTTCCTATCTATCATTCAAGTTTGGTTATTAAGTGCGATAAATAAAATATAAAATTACTTATTTATATTTTTGGAATAATCGTATTAAGTTCCCAGAAAACCAACCATATTAGTATTAGGTGCTATTTATTTATTTAAGAAAAAACCATTGTAAGGTTTCAGCATAATTAAACAGGTGTTCAGGAAAAATAATAGACGAGGGTTCATTTGGTCTTCATAAAATTCGGCACACGCACTCATATAACGGCGGTCTTTGTTAATGTGTGGTGCAAGACATTGAGATTTAGATCTTGAACTTCAAAATCCAAACATTGTTTATTAATATACAATTGGTTTCAGTATGATAAGATAATCGAAGTTTTCATATAAATTTATTGTTAAATGTGCGAAAAATATTTAATCTCATTTTGGATTTTATGAATAGTTTTAAGTAATGATTCTATGAATCCGAGACACTCGTTATATGTATATTCTTTATTACATGATTATTTGATGTTTCTTTTTTATATGTATTCATAGGTTTTTCCACGGTTTCCACTAATAAAATTCCACTAATACAATTAAAGTCACTGGGACACACATTCTCATTTCGTCTGCCAGTGATCACGGTTGCTGCTAAGTAACCAAATCGTCAAAGTATGTTGTTAAAAATAATAAATATTAGTTTCACACAGATCGCACACTAGCTTTATCGCTTTTACTCTCATCAAGGATAATGGGAATATGTTAACGAATTATTGCATTGTCATTAGTCCTTGAGACATGCAAAGTTTCAAGTTAATCAGATGTTTAAAAACCAGTGAAAATCGTGCTCAAGGTAATATAAGCGTGTTAATAATTATAAACGCTTTATAAATCCAAAGATGTTCGTTTTATTGCATTAAATATTCCCGAAAGTTTTAGATCTGATAACAGTGACTTTGTTATTATTGTTTTCTTTCAGCTTGTAGTGTCTTTAAATATATACTCTTACGCTTATAAATTGTCCCACATCATAAGGACAACGTCCGAAATCCCGCAATTTGCACCACCTTTCTATTACTATTAGACAGATATACTAATGGATTCCACATAATACATTCACCTCATGCTTTTATACAAGTGTTTAGTGTTCGTATTGTTATGTTATAACAAATACGTCCAGTAATAAGAACTGGTTAATGAGAAATAGCAATAATATTCACTACTTATTTATAGGAACAAATGAAGTAGAAGAATAATTCCGTACCAGTCTTTAGCTTTAGTATATACCTTTATTGTAATAACGATATTACATACTGATTATTATTTTAACATTGTCGCATTGTTATGGCAATGTTTAAAGATAAATTTAAATTATTGTTATTATCAACGATAAAATTAAAACTTGTCTGGCTTTAAAGTATTGTGATTATGATTTAAGATTTTGTTTTACTTAATTTTTATTTAACATCGATAAAATTAGAAAATACATTTCGCTGCAGTTCAAACTTACTGTTAGTATATTAAATTTAGGTATATTTAATTTACTCATGTCGACTTATAATGAAATTCATTGTATTGTTATCTAAGTTAAATGTTTATATCTAAGGTAAATGTTACTTTAACTTTGGAATTACTTTTTGATGTTCAAATATCGAGCTTGAAGCATCTTTAATAATAAGGAGTTTATTTTTTCTTCTATATTTGACAGAGTTATGCAACATATTTGAATGTTCAAATCCTGCTTTTATAAAACCATTTTAAAACCTTTACCTAGACTCAGTTACTATATTAATCTTGATCCTCTTTAATGTATTAGCAATAGTCAAGGTACAAAGAAGTTGGAACTATAATGTTAAAGATTTCGATGTATATGAATAGTTTTACGTGTCTTCTAAGTGATATGTTTATTCGTATCAAAAATATCAAATATTTTGTTTGTTTATTAATAGTTATATTTGAAATTCGGAAAAAATATATCGGTGACATGTTAGATATATTTGATCCCAATTTTACAAGTCTTAAAAATATGGTAAGGCATATTATGTCGACGATTCAATGATTTACTCTTCAATGACTTTTCTTTCTTACGTTTATTGCTATGTAGTTTTTATTGAATTGTATTTTAATTTTGACAATTTATTTATTATTTAATTTTTTTTAATTATAGTTGTTACACAATTTTAATTGAATGTATCTAATGTATCTTTTGCTCCTATTTGTGTTATTGTTATCTAAATGTATATAATTTAAATTAATTTCTAACGTTCGTTAATGTTATTTGTTAATTTTATTTTTTTTTTGTATCAACAACTAAGTAATTAAATTTAATTTATATGTTTCTATTTTTCATTAATCTGGAATTGTACCTAAATAATGTAGAACCTGACAAAAATATTGGTTTTGTAATGATTATGCCGTGTACACATGCTTAGGAATATAATCAAGCTAAAAATAATTTTAGACTGTAACTCAAATATAATCCTGATTATATTCTGTTTGTGTGCCTAAATAAATAAATACATCCTTAGAATTATTTTTAACTTACCTATACTGAACTACTGAATCCAATCTGTATAGGTCGTTCTAAGGAGTCACACTGGTAGAAAATCTATACAATTTTCAATGGTACCTGTGAAGAATTTAATAACCAATCAACTTTACTATTTTGGATAAATAATATATTTTCTTCAAAATGTAAACCCAAACTTTGTTACCGCTCCAACACCAAGACTCAATGGCCTTCCAAGTCCAAGAAACTCTCACTTAAATTTAGATCTTGTACTCAGTTCTACGAGGATTTTCACACATTCACAGTTAAAAAAAAACTATCCCTTGAAGTGGAATTAACACTTTGCAATGAAATAATACCTCATTATGTAATATGAAAATCGTTAACAACGCCATTAATTATTGTTTACATGAGTTAAAAACAATTATTCAGAGTATAAATCTGTTATCCGTTGCCATTGTATTTATTTCGTATCCATTGCTCACACCGCAGCATAACTTGCCCGAATGTTTATTTATTTAAACTAGAAAGTAGCCAGTGTTTAATTTTATACACGACTACTTTGTTCACTTATAAATAGACAGGACAAATATTAGGTACTCCACATGATTATCAATTAAAAAAGACTTGTTAGCAAAATAAGGCAGAAGGAAAAGAAATAATACTAAAAGGTTTTCTCCCAAATCTCTTTAGAATTTCACTAAAAATGTCTATCATGCTTGAACTATTTTTTTTCTAGAAAATATATGACGCATTAATGGTTAGTGAAGAATTGAATGAAGGTAATCAAGATAACTTAAACTTATTCATGTAAATAAGATTGTTTTTTTATGAGATGGGTTGTTATTAATATTAAAATGTCAATATAATCTAAAAAAATCAGCTAGGAAAAGTATTATAAGACAGAATCATGACTGACTAATAGAAGGACACCATTCAACCCTCCTCGCTATTGCGACTACTTTATTACAATGAAATGCACACTGATGATTCAGTCAATTACTTCTATTATGAGTAGTCCCTAGATGGCTTAGTTAGATTTTCCACAGACAAGCCTACCTCTTTCAAGTGGAACTTGAAGTCTTTACACACAATTGTGAGTGGTATAAGTATAAATTTACACGTACAATATTATCTAAAATCGATTATCCGATACTTAACACGAAACTAATTCCTACGCGTTACACTTCTGTGTAACACATCGCTCTAATTAATGCAGCTTATTTTCGTTTCACTTTATTTATATTCTGTTCAGAATTCGTAGAGTACGCTTTTAAGGATCGAATAACTTTTAGTTTTTGCTTTGTTTTTAATGGGTTTCGTTTATTTTATTTGTTCTAATGATTAATCGTTTTAGCAATTACAGTTTCAACAAATTTATTTCATTCCCCACCGATCTCTAATAGCATTTTTGTTTGAAGTTTTGCTATTAAATTTAAATTTAAAGTCATTAAACTAATCGTGTTTAACTTTTTGTATTGTATCTGATCCTTGTGCTGTTGAATATATGTTGTAATTTATTTGAAAGTAGAGAGTTTTGTGGTTCAATAATTTTATTTATTCATATATTGGATGATAAAATGTTTCTATAGTAATATAACTTATAAAGTTACTTGTAATGCTTGTATACATAATATTGATTGTCAAAACGTTGCGGTCCATTCAACACGTACGGTAATTATACAAATTGATAATTACCCAGCGTTGCCTGCTCATTTTCATTGTTACCCAACATTGTGATCGGCATTTTCGTATTATTTAAGTAATTAAAATCATATTATCATAGCAATATCCTGTTTCATTCCAATTTTACACCTTACTTTTGAGTAAACGGGCTGCTATCAATTAAATACAATCACTACTGTGTTCAGGTCAAGTTATTATGTTACCGGCGAAAGTCAATCATGTAAATTTAATATTAAAATTATCGAAACTTATTTTAATTACATCAATTCATGAAGTTTAAGCATATCGAGAACGACGTATAAGTTGAAAATCAAAATAAATACTAATGTGACAACCAAAAAGGAAAATTATAATTTATAAAAACTCTGAAATATTTATAGCAGGACATGATCTTACATAAAACACAAATAATATATTTTTGAATAAATTACAGTTTTAACAAGCCAGATGATGATATTATGATGAATGATTTACAACATCCAAATTATTAAAAAAACTTTAGGTTAAAATAACGATACCACTACAGACGAGTTACTTAATGTAGGAATTAAGTGTTACATTATTAATTTGCTTCATATATTTTAAGCGACGGACAATGGAAATATAAAATTATGCTTATTTAAAAAAAAAAACAAGAATATAATATAAGGATGTACCTACATGAGAACCAATAACATTCAAACAATTTGCGTATTTATAAACAATATACATGATTAAATGATAGTTAAGTTATTGGATACTAGGGTTTTTGTTATTATTTTATTTTTACATAATCTCGAAGTGTTGGTTCCTTTAGGGCAATCGTGATCACGGGCAGAGGCTTTCATCTCGTCTCTTTAACAGAAACCTAGTTTCATTTCAACTTGAAAAACTTAGATATCAATAAAATAAAAGATAACAAAAAATTTTTGGTGTTTAAGTTATTAAAAAAAAAACAACTATATGGCAGAAGAAATAAGATCCAATTTTGCATGATTTTTATTATTTGTATACAAACGTATTAATAGATGTTCAAAATATATTCGGTTCTCTTTAACCGTAGTATTATATTTAGGAAAAAGGTTTAGTAAAGATCAATTAGTATATCATCATCATCATCATCAGCCCATCAGAGCCCACTGCTGAGCAAAGGACTGAGCGTTTGAGCGTTAATAACCACGCTTGCTCAAGCCGGGTTGGTGATTTCAAACTTATAATTGTGACATTATAAGTCCAGGTTTCCTCACGAAGTTTAGTTAGTATATGTTATCGTATAAACACACCTTTATTTGCAGTCATAAATTAAAAATATAAGTGTAAGCAAAAAAAGTAAAATAATTTAAAATTATAAATTACTTACCCTAAGTAAATATGCTCTGCAACCGTCCGTTTACCATCCTATTACGACAATAAAGTAAGCAAGTTATAGTACTCGCGGAAAGCTACCTGAATATATTTTATATTATTCGTATAATTTATATAAGTATTTAACATTAAATTTATTTGCATTCATAATTTTATGATGGTTGTATATTAAGTTTGTGTATTTAATAAATTAATGTTCTATGTTCATCGGTCTATTTTATTTCCTAGAATCGCTTGTGTACTTCAAAAAAGGGAAATGGATTTTGTTTTTATATAGATTCATCCGTGGATATGATATGATTCCTTTATAATATAAAGGATTTTATTGCAAATATCTCTGATTTCAATAAGTGAATTAATCTTAAACAAAGTCATTACTAATATAAGGTTTCCTTTAAGAAATTAATTAAGATTTTACTTGTATATTTTTGTACGTTTTAACGAGGCTTTATATCATAGAAAATTGTGATATTTGTCTCTTATTGCGAAGTCATAATAAGCCTAAATTAGTATCACGAGATGTTGATTTAACGAGCTCCATAAATTTTAAAGATTTAATTGAGTTATGATTACGGCGATTTTATAATCTCCGCTGTAGTGACATACGGTTATTAGATATCTAGAGACGTGGGTGTGTTATCGAGAAAAAAAAATTATATAGCTATTTCAAAAGAATATTTATATATTTATAAATTAAAAAAGATGACAGTTTTCTATCCACTTCGATATCCTAATTCAAGCATCTATTTTAAATATAAGTGATATTTAAAATATTGTAAAGATTTATTATGAAAAAACAATATTTGAGACTATATCAATATTTTTTACAATTGTCTGTATTAAATATGGCATATTATTATTACAGTGACTATCGATATAGTTATTAGACATCACTAGACGTATTTCTGTCTCGCAGCTGCTACAATATGTCTGTTTGACAACGTTGCGATCTGACTGTATGTTAACAACCTTGTTGTGACGTGTCAACTGTTTTCGGAATAGGGACACATCTTTTTTCATTTGAAATATCGAAATCCCTCTCTGTCTTATTTTATGTTCAAATTTATTATCAAATTCCTGTTTATTAAAAGATGATTATCATTTAATTTTATTATATTCGCGCATTTAAACTGCTTGTTCGTCTTTAAATCACAGACAGGATTATTTGAAATCGTTGATCAGATTGGGTTAACAAAAATATCCTTGCAAATATCTATAGGTTTTTTCCTAAAATCAACAACAATGCTACGAAATATATTGATTTAAAAATGTATAAATTTTATTTGAAAAAGCAATTCAAATAGAAATTTAGCATCACATCTTTAATTCAAGAGAATAAATTCTATAAGCACAAAGAATAACTTGCTGTAGGTGGCAAAATTGTCAGAATCCAAATTTAACGGAGGCTGAAAAAAAATCTCCATTGTCTAGAGAACGTGATCAGAATCCGTTCATTCGTTCACAATATATATTGAATGTTTTTACGCTAAATTATGTCTAAATAAAAATTATAATGATAATCTTATGGAATATATTACAAGCAACATTGTTTGGTTTTATAATGACTTTATAATTGTCATTCGTTCATCATAATAACTATTCATATACCTAGATGCATTTACACATATGTCTAGACTTTTTTTCTCATTTAGGTATTGGAAGGAATTTTTGAGACTAATTAGGCTCGTTTAGACATTCAATGAGCTAATTAAGATAATTAGTTACGCTTGAAAACGTGTGTGCTTTCTTATTGTTTTTGTATGAAATGCAATACATCACACACTGGCTTTTATTTTGTTTCAGTTGTATTTATAATTGATGTTATTGCTTACTTTTATTTACTTGTTACTACAGGTATTAGATTATTAAGTTTTAATTTAAATGCTCTTTAATGATAGTTTAAATTATAAAGTTTTATATCAGTTTATTCATTTTCACCTTTTTCAATGGTTCGATTACATATTGTTTTTAATATTTGAAATATATCTTTGAAATAAATAACATATACAAAGAATTCTGTATGGTGAAATAATAGTTTTTGTACAAAAACTAAGTATACACAATTATTCACATCAAAAGCGGGATCGCAACTAAAACCTAATATTTCGACGATAAATTTAAAATATCAAAGGGTATTTAAAGACAAAGCTATACCTGTTGTCGATGAAAATTATCTAAAAATAAAAGTCAAAGAGCCGACAATGTAGCGTATCTTTATACAAAGGAGACGACAAATACCGTAAACGTTTAAAACTATAATTAAAACATGAAATCTTAAATCATTGGGGTGTCTATTCTTGTATGAAAGATATTTTATACTGAAACATTATGTCATTATCCAATATTATCTGTTAATTTTATGAGCAATTTATTGTAGACACTATATCGAATAGCAATATAATAATCTAACGTACAAGCATTAGTATTTCGTATTTATCATACTTCATATATTATAAGCAAAATTTTTTGCTAAAATTTATTATAGGCAAAGCTTTAAAGAGATTTAGAAAAACAAGTTATTTGAATTTATCGTAGAAAAACTCCCAACTATATAATTTATGAAGCTGATACACAGAATAAGCTTGGAGATATTTATATCACTTAATGTCTAAAGATCGTCACGAGTGTGTTTAGTGAATCTTGAGCCGAACTTGTTTCATATAAATCGCATTCTTCGCGGCAAATCCCGTCTCTAAGAAATATGGTTTTATGTCGTGTTTGATGAATACATCCAGACGTCCACTATGAGTTGACCTGTCGTGTTTCAAGCATGTCATTCAATTTAAACGAGCAAAGACATTCTGATGTTTCTTTTAAATTGGACGTGGCAGTTGTATTTTCAGAATTGGTTTTGCTGTTCGGTGTAGAATGTCAGAATTGATTTTAAATTGTTGTGTACTTCAAAGTGATAGTTTACTGTTTATTTCTCGTATTTAACAATACTTATTTTAACGTTTAAAATTTGTTGCGTCTTAACTCATTAAACGAATATCAAATTAAAGTCAGCCAATGGATTCATTACTGGTTCATTTTTTGGCGCTTTATGATGGCTTCATGATGGAAACTTTTCTTTATGACACTTTGTGCAGTATCAATTGAAAGCATAACAAAAAAGAAACTAACAAGCTTTTATATTTCACTAATTTTAACTACAACCATGTCTAAAACAATAAGCAAAATATATAGAATAAAATTTATGTTCTTTCTTTCTATTACTCTCAATATATCGATATCATCTTCAGTAAAAAGGTTCATGCAATAAAATTGCAAAAATAATACTTCGTGTACACGACTTGAAAGATATTGACATCGTCTCACGTAATAAGACCCTTGTAAGAGTAAAAAAGTTTTCCCATTGACGTAAAGATAAACTTATTAGGAAAAGAAAGTAACACATACTTAAATTTTCACTTTAAATTTAAAACTTATTTGTATTTCATTAAAGTTTATTTTAACCAATCAACCAACCAAGAAAGAAGAAGAATATAAACACACCTTTAAGAATCTTGTTATATCATGTACAATAATATACATAAAATAAATACTTCCATTAACTTATAATTGAACTTATAATTAAGTAACATTCAACTACAACGCATAATTAAGACTTGAAGTATAAAGTTAATGAGATTTTCATAGAAAGAAATTTCTTTGAAATATAATTCTTTAGTGTTAAATACAACATATTCTAAGAGATACAGGCAAAATTTATAATCTGACTCTATAAATCATATATTTGTCATAAATGTTACAAAAAACAATACGAATTCTAAGACTTTCGCGAGTATTCATTAAAATGAATACTATGATAATATTTAAAATAAAGTAAATAAGTGTTGTATAAATAAGTGTTGTATAATAAGAAAAACATTAGTTTCATTTAAATGAATACTCGCGAAAGTCTTAGATCTCATTATGTGAACCAGTGCGGACTGTAAATGGAAAAACATACTTATATAGAATAGGTTCGCATAAAATAAGGTTTGAGAAACATATTTCATTAGATTATGCATAAATCAATAAGTAGAACTTTATTGTAATAGTTGCAATTGGATGTCTGTTTCATCAATGTACAACATCAATAGCATATAGCGGTTCAGTCTTTAATCTGTCTAACTTTATCTTCGACGTCTTCAACAGAACGCCGGGAGCGATACTTGGGTCTCAAGTTTATATCGAAGGCCGATGCTTTGTTGCGAAATATCGTTAAATAAGAGGTCCAATAGCGGTATTTTCAATGGCTTTTGCTATATAAATTATTCAAGAAACAATGTATTTGTTACTATAGTTGAATTTTTTTTATAATAATTCCCGACTAAATTCCAATTAAAACTTATGTTTAAGTCAAGTCTTAAAGTCCCATTAACCTATTGTAAGAAACAAAATATATTTTCAGTACCTCTAATATTAATTGTAATAATACAAGCAAGCATGTCGGTACATTCGTTGTCCTTCTAAATAACAACATTATTCAGTATGACATCTTAAGTTTGTGTGTTTTGTTTAAATGTATTTATTTGCGTAGCCGTCTAAATACATAAATCAACAGTGACTTAGGCAGCTTATTAATATTTGCTGTGTCCTTATTAATATGTGGACGTATAGTGACTAGATGGGGTAACTTGAATCGTTTTATGTTGCATCGTTGTTGAATATTTCAATGAAAGGAAAAACTACTATCAGAAATAACAAGAACATAGTATTATAAAAATTCAATAATTTCGTATACCTCTCACTCATAGCAAGATGACTTAAATGTGTAAAAATAAAATATTTGTCTATACTTTATTTATAAAGTATATTATTCAGTGATTTTAATAGTGTTGGTGTAGGTATATAACTTAAAAATATGCATTCATCTTACACACGCATTTGTTTTTTTGTTTATAAGTAATGAAATTCAGAGAAACGTGTTATTCTAAGTGAAACTGTATTTTTTTAAGTGAAACTTTTACAACACTCATTTTTTTTCATCTATAGCATGTGCTTTAAAATACATAAATGTAGTACAATGTAAAATGTAGTAGACAGTCGTACACACAGGACACAGTTCAGCTAAGATTTTCCGAAAAATATCAAAAATTTCGTGAGTGTTCTACGGTATTAGTTTTTGTCAGTTATTTTTCAAATTAATGTGTCTTTTTAACTCGATTCTATTATCAGAATTAATAAATATAGTACTTGAAACTCAATTGTCTCTATTTATTGCAGTTCTCGATTCAGATATGATTAAAAAACAATATTAATTCCTTGGACAGATGACTTTTTGAGTTAAGTGCTTTTGAGGTTTCATTTGTATCGCAGTTTTTGTTATGTACATGTTTATTAAATAATTGTTTAAAGTGCTAAAAATAATTCATGTTACAGTAACTAAATATTCTTTTTTCTTTCTGGTTATTTTCAGTTATAAAACTATTATATACTAGAGGGATTTCAATACGACTAGTCTGATCCAGTGGGGTGAAAACACATAGTTTGTCTCTAATGACCAAATTGATTATTGCGAGTAAAATATACTTTAACTGATATACGAAGTGATACTACAACATTATTTCTTATTCTCGAAACCGGGACATTTTTTTTTATCATAATTCAAAAAGCAAATGACTTTGCTGAAAATACATATTATACTTACCTATATTCAAAATTCACATACAAAATAGGAGGTATTTTTTTGGTAGGTATTTTTTTTTAATTTACAAATTGCTATTAAGGCTTTCTCTCATAAATATTATCTAGACTGCTTTTGTTCCAAGAGATAAAATTTTAGAGCCTTTAGAAAATTGTGTCAGAAATGTCGTATACAGATAAGAGCCAAAACAATGAAAAGTTAATAACTTTACAATATCCACTTCATGAATATAGACTAGCTTAACAATCCAGTTTTGTATAAAAAATTAAGAAATAGTAGGAGTATCGCACACATGGATATTCTATTGAAAGGGTTGATTTAGTCCACAGATTTTCTTCGTTCTTTCATCTAATATATCAATAATTGTTTGCTGTAAGTGACATCTTTTTCAACATTGAAACTTTTTAAATATTATTCCACTACAACAAATAATAAACATTTTTTTGGGAAGGTATACCTTGTTATAACACTACAGATAAATAACACCAACAATGAATGTATAATCGATTTCATTCAATTTATTTCAATAAAAGGCAATATTTAAAAATGTATTTATTTTTCATTTTATTGTGCTTCTCATATTTATAAACTGGACGCATTCGTCCGAAAATTTTATAATAGTGGATGCTTTGAATCTATACAATGCGAAACAATAGTATAAAAATAAATATCGCTTAAATAATATATAAAACAGAAAACAAGAACAACATTCGATGGTCGAATATAAAATAATTTACAAATTTTAATTAATTGGTTTAACATAAAATTGAAAGGTTCAAAAGATAATACAATGAAATATGCTGAAGTTTTGAATCACACCAAGTGTAAAATTAACTTATGAAGAATGCAAATTACTCGGAATATATAGCACCAGTGAAGAAGATTTTCGGAAGTAAAACAAAAATAGTGTGTAATTTACATTAATGTGATGTGGATAATTTTAATGTGATATGATTATAAAATTCAAGTCACTAAACTAGCTTAACGTACCTACGATTTTTACAATATCTACAATTAAGTAAATTCCACGATTTACAAATTCATCTTTTTACATAAAATCAAAAATTATTATAATTTGATAGACTAGCTCGACATAACTTACTAGGACAAAATGGCTACTATCTAAATATGGTCACAAAACTTTTGTACAAATCTTTCTATCCAATTGATTAACAGAAAAGCCAGAGAACTCAAAATAGTCACCTAATCGGAAAACTTTTAGCTAATTAGAACCTCTTTTGTACAGGCCTATAGAAATATAATCACTACCAAATATCACTAAGTTCCGTATATATATTCACAAACACTATTATCGAAGAAGGCAAAAGGCCGTACTGAATATCAGTGAAAGTAGGCCGTTAGAAGTAAATCTAATAAATGCTTGGAATTATATAAAAATTAATGTATCACTCAAATGAAACAGTTATGGCACTTCCATCACCGAGTCCAAATGATCCTATTGTTCATGACATAGGTATTTCAGCTGACAATCGATGTCTCGACGACGCTCTAGTGCCACATGTTCCGCAAGTATTATTACTGTATCCAGAATCGGAACCAAATGAAGAATCTCCACTTGGTGGTTTCGGAGAAGCCCTCGGAGCTCTCCAGCAGTTAACCCCGGGTAGTTCACCACCAGGCCAAGCTCCTCCTCCGCTTATTGGGATTGGTCCGGAAGGTCTCGCTCCAACTGTACCAACCTGTGGGTACAATCTTAGCAGCGCATCCAACAACACCCCTTCGTGGAATTCCGAAGGATCAGGTGGATGTATATGCCGAGGAATTCTGTGTTGACCTCTTCGCCTTTCTAATGATTTGGGCCGTCTATCCAATCGTTGCTGTCTTTGTCGATGTGGCAAGGATTGTGGAGCAGGTGGTCTAGAACATGTTCGACAAGGTACCGCTTCGCCAACGAGACTGAGTTCGTCTTCAGCGAAGTGGTCGTCACTATGAATGGAGTCATCAGACCGATGAGGCAATTCTTCATACAAAGGAGCGCCACAGGAATCTCCACCACAGGAATTACCACCTCTCCAAGAACCCCCTGTTCCGCAAACAAAGACCCGTTGGCAATTCGGTCTTTTTGATTCCACCATCTGTAAATACATATGAATAACATTTTTACGCCTGGTCACGTTAATAAAATCTAATTTATGAGGAGATTAGTATAAATAAATGAATTGTTATATTATGTGTTGTAATTTAATGTTTAATCCATCAAATAGTTCAAATACCATTTTTATAATATGGTTTTATTTAATTATGTTTAGTATTCACCTCTAGTTGGGGTTCCATTTCTGGTCTATGAGGTAGTGGCGGACGCCTAGGCAGGTCTTGTAAGTCCTCGTACAAAGGAGCGGGAGGCGGAGCTCGTCTTTGTGATCCTGTGGTTTGGCTATGAGAGGACTTTGATGGCAGAAGGTTAGTCACTTTTCGTTTATGTCTGAAAGAGAAAAAAACACGGTAAATTTAATGTGATAATAAAAAACTGTCCAAATTAAGATATAAATTTGTTACACATTTATATTAAAGGCACGTTGCAGCAAATATCAGATACATTAAAAGCTACAATAGTTAATTTAAATAAACTAAAATATTTTAAGATAACATTTGATAATCGTGACAGCCATTTATTTAGAGACTATATAATTAAACGAAATAACATTTCTATTGCTTCACAAGTGCTATAAATAACAGGTTCTACACAAACGGTTATTGGTGACTTCATTCATTGCGTGCGCGTACGCACTTATCGTGATATCTCCATTAATATTTGTCGGTGCTATACCGTATCTTAGATCTATAGCTAGTTGACCGCAAAATGGCTACTGAGACAACAATACTTAAATATTTAACCAACCATTGGAACCATAAAATATAGATAATCTCTAAAATTATTAATTCAACTGAACATAAAAGGCACGGAACATTTTGTAGAACTATAATATTAAGTCATATGACACATTAAGTTTTATAGGTAGTTTAAAAATAAAGTACAAATATTTTATTGCACATGACAAGGAATAAGGATCGTAATTGAAAAACATCTGTTCTAATTACATTTTGGGATTTCGACATAAAAACCTTCTTTATGTTATTTTAATCTAGGAAATATTCATTTAATGACCTATAATACAAAAAATGAAATTACGTCCATTACATACATATATTTCTCTCCTACTTTACTGTGCAAAGCGTGATTCCTTTCTATTTGAAAGTAATTTCGGTTATTGGGCTTATTATAAACGCATTAGTAACGGTCGTTTGACAGGTATGATTTTTAAGAATCAGATCATGAGTATACCTTTATTAATGATAATGTAATTGGTTCCGTTATGCTCTTATTTAAAAAACCTCGCAGTTAATCGAGTTTGTATGGAACATTGAATATAATTAACCATGGTCTGATATACTTCATGAGTTTAATAATGATTTTTCACAGCATTGAATACAAAATCTCTTGGGATTTGAAAGACATTTATTTATTTTTGTTTGTTTGGATTAAATATCACAATTCAATAAAATTTACTGCTAAGTCATTGTATAGTGATTTAACAATACATATAGTACCTACAGTTGAGAACTTCTCATAGATTTTTGGATGTTTATGATTTTGTTTGAAATCTTCAAATCTTAACGATTTATAGAAAAAGAATTGTAAATCTATTGAAATATTTAACAATGAGACTATTATTCGTCGGTTAATAATTTTTGCGGTAGCCATCAAAATGCAGGTAGAATTTTTAAGTTACATTAAAATATACTCCATTAAATTATTTCTGCATATATGAATTCGTAACTATGGATTATAAATACAATTAAAGATTTTAATAATGTTTATATATTAAAAAAAATAAGGAATTTTATCAAATTAATTTGAATAAAAATACAGTAGTATATGTAAATATAGAGTAATAAATTAATCGCTTTTTAATAAATTCATATGCATCGTGAATCTTTTGAATGAACATTCAAACATCTTTAAACAAGTATGACTATATGTATAAGTAATATGAAAAAATATTATTTAATAGTACGTAAAGCGATGATTATTTTACAAGTTTTATTTAGTTTTTATAAGGTACTATAATTTTGTGTAATTGAAGACTAATCTTCCTGGAATAATTATTAATATGTTTAACATATATAATTTCAACTTGTCAGTTAATTAATATCGATAATCATATTTGCTTTAAGAAATTAAATAAAAGTCCTGCCAATTTTATAATGATGTACTTAAAGAATGCAATATTAAACCGTAAACATAATATTAGACCGTAAACATAATATTAGACTAAAATCTTTTGAATACGCTTTGTATATAAAGTTTTAGTCGAATGGGAAGTATTTGTGATGGGGAAGAAATGTCTTTTATCATTCAGATAGACCGACCACCCACACTGATACACACGCACTGTAGTGAAATGGACACTGCAATAAAAAGGCCGTTAACACCTTGTTGTCGATTGAGTGATATCAACAAGGGGATACTTTTCCTTGAACACAAACAACTACCGTGAACTCTGGCCCTAACAACCATTTAATTTATGGGTTGAATTAAGTTTAATTCTCTGTGAAGCATAATTATTGCTGAGATGTAATCGGCTTGATTAAATAAAAGCCAATCCGATAGTACCAGATGCATATTTAGTCATAATGTTACAAAATATGTTTGAAAATATGTGTATTTATTTTATACGTTAGTTTTAAAATAAAATGAAAATAATAAATCGTATAAAATACACAAAAACCCATTCCAAAACGATAAAGTTCAACCATGTAAGTTAGATTGCTTATCTTTATCATTATTTTTCAAAAGATCTTTTGTAAAAAAATTACAAAACAAACTAGTCTTTATTAACAATGTCTTACGATATAGATTTCTCTATAATTTTTATTTGTGTAAGATCTGTAGTGATGTCATCTCATGCTTGTCGATAAGACATATCAAAATGGACCCAACTATAGACCATGTTATAATTTATGCTATGAATATTTTCTGTTATCGATAATTCCGAACAAATACGATTCAAATTAATGTCTTTAATTATTGTTATCTGTGATCGGTTTGTCTCTAGATGGGAGGCTTATGGCTCCGGAATTACAAAAAGTAAGGTGACATTCGAATTCAAAGATATTACGTGACCTGCGTTAGAGAGAATCGAGAAAATATTTTTAATCAATATTTACTTACTGAGAAATGTGGAATTTTTATATTCTTAAGTCAAGATTTGATTATAAAATTAAGTACTATGAACGTTACAGCTGCGTGAAATGAAATTCGATACATCAACCGTAGAGCATAGAATTTCTCACCAAAAAAGTGTTACAGATATGACCCATCTCGCCACACCTCATTATCTAAGTCGACAACAATACACCTATACGCCAATCAATCTCATATGTTGTCCAACCGATTAGTGACGCGCCACTAATTATCATCGACTGTCGAGAAATACGATACCGGTTCTCATTGTGGTTATCGACAAAATGCGGTGTCGACGTCGATTTGGCGCGAGACATGTCTTGGATGTTGGTAATTAAATTTAAATTACGAGTTTGTAACGGCATTGAAATTCGGATCACGTAATCCAATACTTTTTGTAAACAATGTATTTTTCCAAACTAAAGACGGTGAATTTATTGCTGTGCTTGCAATGTTAAAAATTAATTGGTCGTTCGTACCATAATTTGTGAACGCTATTTAATGAAATTTAGTATTAATGGGGATAAGACCTAGGAATATCATAGATTTTTTTACATAAAAGATTTCTACACAGACATTATCCAAGTTAATAGCCGTTACTTATAATGTTTTAATAAAATTTAATTTTAATAAATTTTATTATCTATACACAAGATATTCAAATTAACGTAATAAAAATGTAATATTTCTATAAAAACAATACAATTTTATTATAATTAACACTTGAGGAACATCTTAGAATATTATTAAGCACAATGACCTTAAAATTTGAGTATCTTGTTCCAATTAAAATTTGTCTTCTCGTTTCCCGTATAATATAATTGTATTAAGATCGGGAGATTCAATACGATCAAAGGCTTATGGGGATTGTTTTGACTGACGTGTTTGTGGTTTTAATAACAAGTCAAGTAATTAGGAGTGGAACATAATATAGGCCTATAAGCAGGCCTATATTATGAGGCCTGTACTACTTATAAAATAATAAATATACTTTTTATAACTAATGAATTGTAAATTATTTGCATTAGTAGTGTACTCTTTTCATGATTTGAAATAAAATATACATAATACAGATCTTTATTAGACACTGAAATTCCATTTAAATGTTCTCAACTTTCCCGACAACGCCAGGACAAGTGTTAAATAGAATTACAAAACTATTTATTTACAAAATCGTTAAATTCCTTGGTAATGGTGTGAAAAGTAAAATACCTAGACAACATTTTAAAGTGATGATGCATCTGCATTTAAAGTTCTAGGAGCACTAGACTCGCAAATGGTCTGAACATAATCGAGAATTGATGGTGCTCTTCCAGAGAAATTACTTTTTCTTAGTCGAATATTTTCTGCTGCATGCAACAATTCTTTCTTCTCGTATTACAACCATATATGAGACAATAAATTTACGTAGAATTATATTCTAGTTAAAAAGTACTGGAAGATAGTTAAAACAAATCATTTCACGGCATTTGGATTGAAATAGCTGCACAAAGGTTTTACAGGACTGTCAGATTCAGAGAGCATATAAAGCTAGATAGCATCTAGAATCTAGGTTACTCTAACACTAAGTGACACGTCAACATGTCAGAGCAAAGTTTATGTTCCATTTAGAAGGTACTTACGAAGTGAAATCTAATGGATACTATTGTCTTAAAACTCTTAATTTATAAATTCGATTGACTATTTCTTTATTATATTTAATTTATATTTTTATCGGCTGTATTATATCTGGTTTATCGGATTATAATCTTTCATTTTTATCGTACAAAGTTGGGAACTTTTCAACTTTTAGAGTTGCATATTTTTAACTTTCAAACTCGAACCCAATGGATAGTGTGAACAGCGGGTACATTTTAGCAAAGTTTCCGTCTCAAAAGTTTACAAAATTGGCATATCGAAGTTACATAGCTGTTCGGAACTTATTTCAACTTCCAGAATGTTCCTGAACGTTATATCTATTGTCTTGATCTAGTGTTTAGTTTTAATATTTATTACTTTGAACTCAGCCGTGCTTTTGAGGCCCGTTATATGAAGTAGGTATAATATATGAGAATACTCCTTTTAATTCTGTATTGTTAATTACATTTTTAGGACTTTCTTGTTCAATATAATATAAATTTATAACATACATAACATAATAAAAAGTTTAATCATACCATTCAAAACGGCTGGTAGCTTTCGAAATAATAGCACATTCTTGTTAAAAATACATTAACAGTAACATTTAATAATTTAAATAATTCATTCACAAATTGTTTACAAATACGAATTCGATTGTTAATTGTATGTAACATTTTACTTTATTCAAAATTCACACAATATCTCGTTATTAAAATTGCATGCTGATATTAAAATCGTTGCTAATTTCAACATTGAATACGTTAAATGTATCAAAAATAAATATGTTATTTGTGTTAATTGAATAACAGGATATGACAATTCGTGATTAAATTTTTTTATCAATATGAATACCTACCAAATGATTTGGAAATTAATAATATATTTTAAATGATAGCATTTAAAATATATTAAATAAGGAAAGCCTTTTCGATTTGATCATATGTATATGAAAATATTTCTCTATCTATGTAGACATCTGTTTATTTAAATCTTTTTCTCAAAGGAAGATATGCATGTATATATATTTATATCAGTACAGTTAATTCAAATGCAAGTGTTCAGATTGACATTTATGACTTTTATGTAAACTAAAAATAAATACATAGGTATATCTTTTATGTAAGAGTTATAGGTACCTATTATGTTTTGAAATACAAGAATAAGAGAGTTCAAGAACCGACATCCTTTTTATGATACTTCAACACGACCATATTTAAAAAATCTTATTATTTAGATTTTGATTTTTTCTTTCGATATGAAAGATGATAAGTTAATTATTGATTAAAACGACGCATATAATTAAGCTACCGTATCTTTTTATGATAATTGACATGATTTCTAATATATATAGGGAACAATAGATACAGACGGAATAACAATGTTCGGTGCTGCCATGCGTAAAATTCTGTGGCTATTCAAATCAGACCACAAGAATGAATTGAGATATCATGCAAATATGTGATTGTATGCAGATTACTGATAATAAGCTCTTGAACGGCTGAAATCAACAAACCCTATATTATCTGATATTCAAATAAATTTGAACTTTAATATTAAACAAATAAACACCACAATCATGTACTCATGTCTGTAAATCTACAGGACACAGAATTATAATTGTAATGCAATGAATATCAGTTCTTAATATTCATACAATAAGATTTTTTATTGCATGATCCAAGATGTTTCAAGACATACATAATTGTTCGACTATCCAAAGACAATGTGTATTAATGAAGACTTTATCTCTATATATTATAATATAACACTGCACTACGTAATTGAAACGTTCTTTTCTCAAAATTGATATATAATTATTTCTTTATTTACCAGAAAATATACTAACAATTACGAAAATATTGTTTTTTTCTTAATTGCCTCCAGGACCAAACCTTCAAAAGCAAAACGGCGTATTAAACGTCAAAAAATATATTTTAAAGACTGAAAAATGAAAAAGAAAACAGAAACGAATTTAGAGTCTTTCGGTTCTACGGTTATTTTGAGAGCTGAGCCCCTCAGAGTTAAGACAAAGGGACCCAGTAAATAGTCTATTGTTTGGACCCCAGTGCGGAGGGGGCTCAAGTTTACGCGGGTTTTTTAAGTACACTCAAGGGTTATTCGGTCGAGAGCTTCGGCTGCGAGATCTTTGATATTGGTAAAGTTGGCTTTAGTTGCATTGCACTGAATGGGAAATAAAATCTAGTTATGAAATGACTCGCGCAAATCGAAATAGTTCCTATATTGCAGTAAAATTTGTTTTCTTTCTTTGCGGTCTATATTTATCAAAGTTATTGCATTTTTATATTATATATTTAGTAGGTATATAAAGTCCATGTGTTAAAGTAATTGTAAAAAAATATTGTTTGCTACACTTGAATATTCATGGCTTTAGCTATACTTGCGCAAGAGTGGAACGCCCTCGCCGTTTATTGGCTAACCGACATTGTTTTAGCCAATCGCGATCGTTCTAGTTACAGTATAATTTTGGCATAATTAGTCACGCATTAAATACGACGCCAAAAAAAAAACTGTGAGAACATCAGTAATTCAAAAGGAAGCAATATTTGTATAGCATATGCTGAATTCTTTCTTCACAATTTCCTGTAATTAAAGCAAATAAAATTACAATTCCTATAACATATCAAACATTCTTTTATTATTGCAAACAATGTATAAAAATGTGTTTTTGTTTCCCAAACCGATAAAAATCATAGGTATTCTTGGTATGTATAAAATTTACAGGAAGCGGGATGTATGTTACCATATTGACATTCTGATGATTTATGAATCATAGACGCGCGTGTGCAGCCATATTGTTTAAAAATAGTTTATTTATTTTATTTAAAGCTATTTACACATTGTAGGGAATTTAAATTAAACAGCTATTTTATATTTGTATAAAAGTAATGCAGGGCTTAAACTTTGTTCATTTGTTACATTTTTACAATAACGCTAAATTAAATATTAAAAAAATATTTTGTTTACTTTTAAAATTGCAGCTTACCTATGTTGCATTAAAAGTTTCGTAATTCAATGGACTTTTTATAACATCATGAAAATATCAGTACACAAATACTCACATAAAAGCAAAGGTCAAAAACGCTAAATTGTTATTAACATGTACCATTCCTTATTTTATAAGTTTACAATAACCGTTGTGTTTAGTGACTGTTTGGATCCTTCTGTCTGGTAATACATAAACAATCAAGATAATGTGAGTATCTGTTAGTAATACTTGTCTTATATTTAGCTATTATAGAGTAAACTAAACAAAGATTATGGCCTCTGAATCAATATTAATTTTAGTATCGCACCTACAACGCTTTAATGGTTACAAATATTTGTTCAGAATTTTTATGTCACACGAAAAGTAATAAAAATATAAATAGTAATATTTCCATATAGGAAATACAGTTTCGATATTTTGCTAGGAAATTGATTTCTGTCCGTAACAATATCCCGGGATGACCCATGTCGCAAAAAGCTGTGGCGCAATACTATTTTTGATAATACTGTGATAAAGAATTTTCCTATTTCCTCCAGCTTTTAAGGAATAAAACACCTCACTCCACTATATTGACTATGAAAACTTCCTGAACACTCTTGTTGCGTTACTCGAATATTTTATGTGAGTTTTAGTCAATAAGAGAAATTTAATTAGTGTGAATTAGCTGCGCTTGTTGTAATAGGATTGATAGACCTATAAACCCTTATAATTGTCGCCGTAAGAACATTGTCGTTATTGTTTCCTATCAGGATAATATATATTATAATGCTTTAGATTTTTCTATTTTTCAGTACTAATAGATCCTATACAAAAGATAATTTTAATATTAATGATTTAATCTTTTTGCACGGGTTAGTGCTTTTTGGGATGTTTTTTTGAATTTCCATTCAAATTTGTCAATAAGAAAAGCCAATTATAATTAATTATATAGGTATAATGTTAAACTCTTACGTAATATAATCTCAATATAATATACACAGTAGGTATATTTAACATGATACGTGAATACACGATATGTATGAAAACAATACGTCAACGTTTTAAGTGCTCATCTTCGTAAATCTGACTCTAAACTGTCGTAATGACAACCCGGGTACCATTGCACGTAGTTAACATTGGTATGGTGGATGATACGAGCTAAGAGCGGAAACAATTATTTAAAGCTAATTATTATAAAGGTGTCGTTAGTTAAAGGAGTCAAATTTTTTGGCAACAGAATATTAATGTGTGTTTTCTTTGATATAGGTATACTGTTTCAATGTTAAAGACTAATATACTTCTAAACAAGTTGAGTTTTAAATTAATAATAGCCATATGTTTGAATTTTATTCAAATCCTGTACATTAACATTTACCACTTTTTTCATTAGGTATATGTCAAATATAACATATTTTCGTAATAATCTTTTCTTTGGGCCATCAAAATTCTTATTACTTACAATGTCAACAGTTTAAATTCGGGATTAAATCTAAAATAGGTGACAGCTACTCTAATCAACTTTCTCGAACCATTGCTCGGGACGTATGTGACGACAAGCTTAACGACTAAAATGTCACAGACATGCGGTATTCTACCATCTAGGACGCTAATTCGTTAAATTATTCTTCGGTAGAGAGGTTCTTATTATCTATCACTATCAATACTTGTATTTAATCACTTTCTAAATGAAACTAAATTATTTGGTGCTGTTTTAATATATATACTAAACTTCCGTGTCTGTGTTTTGCGACGTAAATTTAATATTTATACATTATTTAGTTATAGGCAACACTAACAGCGTATTAAATCAAGTTAGCCCACTTACTTCCAAACAAGTATGGCGCCTATGAGCACTCCCACGACGAGAACTATGGAGCAGAGCGCGATCACCGCTGACGTCTGAAATGAAGGACCGCTGTGGTTGTAGGCGTCTATCTTCTGTAGAGAAAAATAAACGTTATTATTAAAGTATGTCATATTATTTTACTTCGTAGGTATGTTTTAAAATCATTTTTTTATTCATATATAATTAAATTAACGTTTTTATTCCATGATTGTTCAATATATTTAAAAGCAACGTTATTTTATTTCGTAAATCTTTTCTTTGGTAAATAGCCAAGCAAGTTGTTTTAAACAAGGAGATAAAATTGGGAATGTCTGAAGATTTTGTAGCAATGTATCATGCAAGTGTAGTACCATTGATTCAAAACTTGGTTTTGGTCCAAAAACGACAATTTCATGTAAATTGAAAGAACGATAAATATTTTTTTAAAATTACATAATTTCTGTTCGCATTCAAAACATTCAGTCAATTATGTTTTCATTGTCATGAAAAAAGTTAGGAAATATATTAACAGCACGAATAATTTAATTCCGAAATCCTTGGACTTCCTCCAAGGAATCGACGGACCTGATACGATTGTGTCCACAACTTGTCATAACTCTCATAGCATTATAGGCATTCTTACTACTGTTGAAAGATGATTATTGCGTGAATGTTTTTCGCGAGTGCCATAATGAGTTTTGGACACTGTACATCTAATTTGTTTTATAAGTAAAGAATCAACGGTCTTTGCCAAATGTGTTTGCTTCCCGCTTTGTGCTTGTGAATTTCGTCGGTCATAGCTTATTTCTGCCAAATGTTATACAATTTGAATTCTTCATGGATGTCACCTTCTTTTATTTCTTCAATGGTAAATCTTTGCGTTATTCTTTGCCAGATAAAATTGAATATCTGAATGGCTTGAATCAAATACGTTTGTTTTTCTACTCGATTAGCTATTTTTGAACTATTTTATAAAGGAGGATATTAATTAGAGCAAAAAATATGTCATCTTAGTTTCTGAGATAGCTTAAATATTCTACGAGTAATTTAATTTCTCTTCACAAAATTATCATTACATTGCTATAATCACGTGCATCATAAGTTTTTGTGGCGAAGTTATAAGGTGTGCTGTATATTAATATCTTCATGCTAGACGTCACGCAAGGGTAAAAAGGGTCATTATAAGCCCCATGTAATTTTTTTCTCCCTTACAATTCAGTTTTTTGCTCACCAAGGGGTTGTTTTTTATTATAAAAAATGTTTGGTGCAAGTTTTAAATTGCTTTATTAAAGCTGACGTTAAAGGTGATGGGTTTGTAGGGAAGTGCAGACGATTGAGTAAATAATCGCATGATATAATGATGAAAAAAATTCTCATCCTCTTTAATTTAGGGTGAAAAAATATGGACAGGTCTTAACATTTTAAGGTTCAATTTCTACATTGTGTTTTCATATATCGTTTCTACTTTGACGATTAATAATTAATTAATAACTAAACACGAATTGTAAATTAATATTGAAACTTTATCTTTAGTTAAAATCTATTAAAACCATAACCGATAAACAGTCAAGTCAATTCCCGTTCACGACAGATGGCCACAATGCTCCAAGCCAGCTGTATAACCCTCAAAATATTGTATTGTTTGTTATTATCTATATCATTCATAATAGTTTATAATAACAGAAATAATTTTAAGCCATTTTGATCCTTATTTTATGTGCGTAATAAGGATTATAATATTCTTAAAATTGCATTGAATAATCACAAAAAAAATATGTTCATCGTAATCATAAAACTTTATATCTATATTTTTATTCGTTGCAAGATAGGGAGTCAGTAAAAGTTATTTGTAACAAGATTGAAGTATAAGGAGTGAAAGATTTACTAATCGCTACGTATGAAATTATGGCAAAGTGAATCTATTAATTAGAGGTATCTATGTACTTATGTACATTTTTTATCGTCTTCAGGACCAAGTTGCAAACTCATTACTGAAATTTTCACTTATATTGCTCGAAGTTTGAATCTTTATAGTATGCAATATACTGTAATTATATATAAACCGAAAAAAAACTTTCAACTGAGGCTCCGCCCTCTTGGATATCGGTTAACGGACTAAAATATCCGTTTTGTGGTTTGATTTGTTACCATACCAGAAAAATATAATTAACTGATTTATTTATATTATACTTTTACTAACTTTACATTTCTATAATTTTAAAAACCATTATTGAAAGTTACTTATAATTCAAATGATTCACAGGATGTCTAGACCACGCATCCTTCCCAGCTTTGTAATGAACTGACCGCATATTAAATACGAAATGTAAATGCCTGTGACTCAGTACGGCAAAGTAATGAGAAAGATGTTAGATTTGGTATGTTCAAACGTGATAATGGTTTTCACGAAGATTACAAGATCACTAGAAATTTTAATTAAACAAAGAAATTTACTAAAAGAAATGTAGACTCTGTTTTTAGAAAAATATATTTCAAACAAATAAAAGAGAAATATTGTTCGAACATGTATAAAATGGGGCTATTCAACAAGTAACCCTAAAAAACGATAAAAATTTCTAATAAATTAAGAAACAGCAATAAGTGTGAATGCTTTGGGGTGGAATAATGTTTTTGGACGATAATACGTTTATTCAACGCAATTAGGGTGTGGGGGAAACAAAATTATATACAATTCAATAGATTGTATCTTATTAGGGCGTATGGTTGTATCCCCCCTAGGAAAAGGGAGGGGCGTATAAATTGGTTGAATTAAAGGTTACATACTATAGGGCATACAACTGTCCATGAAGTAGGTATGCATCTGCGTGAAGACAATAGACCGTTCCATATGCGCGTGCACATTTATAATTCAAAATATTGATATAAGAAGTACATGTAACGAAATAAATGAACTCAAGGAAAATACATAATGTCAAACTGGGTAAAAACATTATTACTAATTTACCTGTTTATTGGTGGAAAATAATAACATACATTTTTATTTCTAAGTCGATTGTACAAATGAAGAACCAATTATCGAATGACGAATCATCAATTAAAAGTATCCGCATACATATTTTTAGTTTCCAAATGGATAATTAAAGCGTTCAGAAGATTGTATTGATTGCAGTGATTGATATAATCTGACGGCATTGATATGAAAAAGTTAAGTAAAATAAACTTATAATTACGAGTATAAGGTAAAGACTTTCAACCCACGACGAAACCTTTTTTGATAAAAAAAATACTATCACCTGAATTTTAATCTATTAATTACTTATTATTATTTTATCACAAGTTATAATAATATTTAAACATTTTTATGTCCATTGATTCTGACTTCTCATAAGTACATTTTATAAATATCAAAACTATAGGTAATATATATATAAAGTTTAAATATTTATATCGTCTGTGTAATGTCAATAAAATGCAGACAGTGCAATAAAAATGAATGGCTGACATAGTATCCTGAGCCTAGTTCAAACATCTTGTAGATCTTTCCTGCTATCGCTAACGATGAGACAGGCAATGTTAGCTGGCTTAACATTCTTTTGAAATACCCTTACAATGCATTTAACATCCCATGGTGTTATGGTATTTACACCAATTGAAATAGAGCTTAGAATCGGATGATACAAGGGCATCGTAACTCTGAGTACATGTTGGGTTATGTTACAGATCAATTGCATACATAGTTCGTTATTGATATAGACACCACAACATGGATAATGGAACTTGTATAACAGTATTATATTTGGGTAAGTTATATACATTATATGCGATACATGCATATTGTAATGTGCCATTGCTTGCTTTGATTAATCAAACGTATATAATTAATATAAACGATATGAACATTAAAACCAAATTATATATTATATAATATACTATTCTTAACTTTCTCACAAACAGCAGAAACAAAATTTTGGTAAAAATTGTAAATTCCCAAGATGGTCATCTCACCGGCAGTAAAAACGTTGATAAATATCAGAACATGGTCCCGAAAGAATTAAATCCGTAAAAAGGGACGTCGATTTGTCAAAACGTCCAACTATCTGCTGAGGAATCCGTCATCGGAGCAGAGACGATTTATCGGTACATATCTCACATGGATCTCGAAAGAACAATATCGAGATATCAACGAAAGAAAATTCAAAAATACTCCTGTCGCAGAGTAGGTGGGGTGACCATTTATAGCCATTATAAATTACTTGGATTCAAATCTTTTTTGATGTCAGTTAATATTCATGTTCTGATTCCTCCAGAAAAAACATAGCTACATCAATGTAAACTGTTGTTTTAGCAATCGATACAAACTCATTCCTTTTGATATTTCCTTCTTATATTTATATTCAACTAGAGAGTTGACGAGTCTTAAACAAAACTATTAAATCGTCCTCAACAAAAATCTCTTTAGTTAAAATTAGACTGATATTCAAAGATAAACTTAAATACTTTTTAGTATTATATTTTTTTTATTGAAAAACTATTCACACGGATGTTCGGAGAAAGAACAATAATTGCAAATAAAATTCAAATTTGGATCACGAAATTTCGGACATGTAAAGCGTTTTAAAAACTCTAAACTATATAGATATAAGAAGTATTTTTATGAAATTTCATCCCCATATATGCAACAGGGAGACTTGTTAAACATATAATAAGTAAATATACTCTTCATTTATATATGGATCACCTATCCGAAGTAAATACAAGTAAACCAAAAAGTAAATAATAGATTGGTTTTTTTAACGAAATAACATTATACCAACTGTACTTCATATATTTAGCTTCTACGATGCCTTAAACAAACAAACACCCAATTAAATATTCAAATGCATACAACTTCAATTCTACAATTTACCCTTTTCGGATGGTCGCATTTCTTTACTATAACGTAGGTTATATATTTTGTTATATTATAAAGTTATTATAATAAAAAATTTAACTCTCAATTGATAAATGAAACTAACTATTTTAATTGTCATAAAATACAAAGAACTCACACTCAAGTGAAAGTAATAAGTTAATGATTATTCAATATTGTCTACACTTTAATTTTTATAATGGTCAACCTATTTATCGTAGGATTGATCTCAGGACGGTAGCTATTTGTCAATGCCGCTTCTATAATTATTAAAAAGGAAAAAAAGAAATTGAAAAGGCTTTAATTAATTTGGCCCGCCTGGAACTTCTAAATTATGATTATCGTCCTAAAACTTCGCTTGGGAAATGGAGTTTTTATCAGCATTAAAACAATCCCGTGAAGGGAATTTGAGCGGTCTTTTGTAAGGTTTATAAAAATATAACAGGCAAATATTTAATAAAGTTGACAGTGAAATTTTCAATGAATGCCATTTCATCATGAATACTTTTCGTGCCTTTTTTGTATTTGAAATAAAATGGACAAATATCATCGGCTCCTTTCAAACAGTAACTATTAGGAACAAGAGAATAATGAGCATTGTTCAACGCAGTTCTAGTATATTTTTTTAAAAACTGAAATATTTTTCAAAGGAAGTTGGAAAATTTAATATCCGACGTGAGTTAATATTTTAACAAAGTCCATGCTTTTAAAATTGTTCAATATTGATGTGTTAAGTTCAGTTCTAACTTTTGTACCACGTCGGGAACCTTTATAATGAAATAAGTGTATTAAAATATTAACTAACAAAGATGTTATGAAGAAACTTTCTATTAAGTATAAAAAACATATTTTTTAGTTATATCTAAGAGAAATATTGTGTAAGTGAGAGTAACTGTCCACTATCTAATCTGCGAGTACAATGTGGCGTACAATATTTAATGTCGGCTTAACACTATTTACCCACTGATAGTCTTATGATAATAAAGGTCATTGACCCCAATATTACATTCATAATATAGCGAGTAAAATAATTTATTTAATAATTAAATCGTAGGTTTGATGCAAGAAGAGAGGACTTTTACAAAGCGACTCGATTTTTAATTGTTGCCTTTAATGTTGAAACTATTATGTGATCTTACGTACGCATTACGTGATTGTAAATATGTTGTACGATATCCATTGTAAGGCATTAGTGTACACCACATACATGGAATACACTCTGCCAGCCTTATTAGTGTCTAGGGTACACTAACAGTTTTTAATAGTTTATTACTAACATAAATCACAAAATATTATCGGCGACCACCACAGTCGTGTTAGTGTGTACAGTATTTAAATCGAAATAAGGAGATTTCAACTTTAGCCTAAAAACGATATTTTCAATGTTCAACATTCACAAATCACAGACAATACGAATTTATTAATCATTTTTGATGTTTAAAATAGAAATATTAAAACTTCATCTTAATTACAGTTACAGAACTAATAATAATATTAATTATTTAATATTTATCTTATAAAAATTAAATATACTTTAATGTATTCAGGATAACATTCGAGTCATGAAAAGTCTCGTATTGTCCTAAATATGCGCATAATAAACTTGCCACATCATCTTAGACAATTAAACAATATATAAACAAAGTTCGTCTCCGTGGTCATTTTAATAAATTATAAATGCTTATTGCTGTTCCATAGTCATGTATGTCTGTATTATTATTTATGATAAGATAATATTATGTTATAGAAACAATAAAATTAAATCTTAAACTTAAATATTTATATGTAAGTCTGCGTTCACAGAATTACGAAGTTATGTGATACTGCAATTTCTTTTTATTTAAAATTTAGTAGTAAAGTTCTTAAGTATATTTTATGTCAGGGAAAAATTCTGTAAATTTAAAGAATTAGATTCTCTTTATAGAAGTAACTACTAAATGATGAACTTCTTCAATCAATATAAAAACATATAAAAAACGGTTATCCCTCCTAGTTTCATAAACTGACTTAATTTTAAATACTAACAAGATGATTCACCCTCACAGAGGTGGCATACAAATATTATATATCAAAAGATAATGATCACACGGGATTAAGTCATAAAGATATTTAAAAAATAAATAAAGTCTAACAAGTTAATGATATTAAATTAACGATCTCAACGCGGCCGCAAAAGCGACCACCGCGCGACCACCCGGCGCTTCTGCGAAGGTGACTCAATTTGCGAATCGACACCTACTTATTATTAAGAATATAATAGACGGTTTATATCTCTAATGGAAGAATATGGTTTATGCCACACACAGTTATATATTTAGTTAGTAATATAAACATTCTAGAAAACATGCCAAATTTGGTTGTAGAGATTTTTTTGCACATAATATAAATAACAAATAAAAATTTTCTTCTTAGAAATCGATATTTTATTTGATTCGCTGCGATTTAAAAAGAATATCAATAAAAAACTTCGCTAAAAAGCTTTATTTAAAGTCTCGGTTGAATAGATATAGATAGCAAAAAAAACAAACGACATTTTTTATTTAAAAATAAGTAAACAAGTGGGCGGAAGTAATCACGGATAGTCTACGTATTTTCCTCTTAAAAGGTTAATTACTTTTCTGTATAGCCGCCCTGATATCTTAATCAAACGAGACGATGTTATAAAAACCACAAGAATTTTACGCTGGTTATAAAAATAAGATAAAAACGCGTTAAGTCTTCGTCGTTTCACGGCCCATTCACAGGACAGATCATATGAATTCCTTTTTACTTACGTTATCATAAACGCTATAAAATAACTTTTATTTAACAGGGTGACTGTAATAAAATTGTCTTTCTTGCACGAAATTCCATACCAGGTAAAAAAAAGAAGTAGAAAGTCAGAAACAATATAAATAAAAGATTTCTGGACAACAAAAGCACTTAAAGAGTGTGTTTAACACAAAACCTCAAAAGGTTATGACTAATGAAGCTAATCTTAAAATTACAGTTCCGAGCAAACATTTTAAGCCAGCATTCTTCAACAATAACCGAGTAATGAGGGAAGCAAATAGAAAGCGTATCAACCTTAACATTTCATGTACTTACGAAATCCAGACCATAAACCGTTATCCCAAACTTCTTGATACAACAGAAAGAGTTTATAATGTCGTAAAATACTGATGAGAGGATAAGACTTATTGTCGCTTGCTCTTGACTAAGAACCGCGTGCGTCAAATATTTAATATTTACTTAAAACGATATTTGTTTACTCATTAACGTTTTAGAGTGTGCGATAAGGTACTGGCGATTTGTCACGTTCGATGTAAAATGGAGCTTTCTTAATTTTTACGATAAGCACTTCTGAGAATAATAAAGAATATACCTTTATTTACAAATGAGAATAATTTTAAAATATTTAACGAAGGATTCGTAATAGCTGTTTCGTGTTGTGGCAGATATTATCCAAAGAAAAAATTAAACTAGAAATATACTTATAAATACCGCATAAAGGCAGTGTAACAATTTTGAAGTAGTCAATTCTGTTAAATTATTCTGTTCTTTAATTAAAAAAACGCTAACAAAAGGAAACAGCTCCAACTAAAATATATGAAACGTAACAAAATTTAAATTTATGAATTCTAAAACACTTTGTATTTCACTTTATGTAAGCTTTTTCCAAGTGGACTGTTGCTGAAATGAAGTGGCATTCTAATTAGAATTTGCATTAAAACTTTTAACATATTTAACTTATTCTTACGTTTCTTATTTTAATGCCATTTACATTTTTATTTTTTCCGCTAGTGCTCATTGATATCCAAAAGTGTTTATAGGAAAAATAATAAAAAGGCTACTCACTGGTTCCGTATCGCAGGTTTCCAAATCTGGTATAGGATCGTCACCACAATAATAATCTGCTTGTAAAAACGGCGGCCGAGGCGGCGGTGGCACCAAAAATTCCGGAGGTGGTCCAAGACAATCACACTCCGTAAGATCTTCCAGTTCCCACATCTCGTACTTATCTAACTTAAAACTATTCACAACCTTCTCGCTGTAATCACTAACGACAGAATAGCTAGTATCACGTTTGACGCGTTCCACTTCATTAGAAGTCCTAAGTTTTATTATATTGGCTATGTAAAGTTCGTCATCGACATCACTCCATACGTTTTTTCTAACTTCATCTCTATCGTCACTTTTAATTATTCCATCACTTTCTGATGCTATAACACCGTCATCAACAGTTTTTCTTGGTTCCTTATCCTTTTCTGCTTCAGGTTTATTGCTATTAACATTTTTATTTCCAATATTATGTAGGATTCCGCTCAAGTTAGACTCTTGGGAAGGTTTTGTATTGAAGACCTCATACTGAGCATTATTTGTCCAATGAGCGTACGATGACGCCTTAGTAGGACTGTCAGTGTATCTTTCGTCCATACGCAGTTTTCTTTAATATCTGTAACAAAACAAACATTTAAAATACAAGTCTTATCTTAAAAACAAATCTAAACAACTAATTTCGTGTCAGATAGTGGCCGTATCATTCCTTGCTAGCATCAAACCACTTATTATTTAATAGCGAAGCTAACACCTCATTTTGTTTAACAAAGACACCGCAATTAGAGACTACTACATCTTAGAGCACAATAGGTACATTACTATCGATATCATCTGGCTCCACTGGTTATTTTAATTTATTTTTTACAGCTTCAATACAAGCGGATAGTTTTTAGCTATGCACTTTATCGAGATGGTGTCAGAACGTGCTTTGAAAGATTAAAGTTCAATGTATCGGAAATAAAATGTTTGTTGTATCTATTTAATTGCAATGAAAATTTGATATAATAAATTTAAAGATACAAGTATACATAACATTTTCAATGAATAATTTAATATGAACAATTCAAATATATATAGTTTTAAATTAATAAAGTAGTACATTAGTAAAGGTCATAATGTACATAGAGAAGTTGCTAATGTTCTCAATTGTAATGTACAGAAGTACACAATGGTGAAGTGAATATCTGAGAAACGGCACAAGATTGCGGGGTCATGGGGTCAAAACACCTTTAAGACTCTCGATGTCATAGTGAATGTATTTAATACATTCTATGCTTAGAATCATTATACGGTATTAGTGATCGATCAATTGACAGGTTTCTCATTAGACACCATTGGAGGGATTTCGATGAATATTATGTTGTGATTACATTTCTTTTTGGTATATTCATAAATTATATATTTCAACGGTAATTACAAAATTTTGAACGCATCATGCATATTTTAAGAGTTAATTTCAAATGTATGTTACAAAATAATGATTAATAAATCATCGATTTTGTAAACATGGTCTTAATGTTATGTAAAATAAAATATTAATATCCATTGATAGGATTTTTAATTTTGACATTTTATTCATTAGAAAATCATGGAGGGATATTTTGATCTAATGTAGCGGTTATATTTTAAAAATATTCAGTTCTATGATCGGACAAAGATCGTTAAACACGTATGTGAATGTGGAATCGATGGTGCAGGTTATCTCATTAACATTTTGGCGAGTACCGCCGGAGTTGACACCAGCACAAAGCCAAGGGCCCTCGAGCTTCTTAACGAACCTATTCTATTGGTTTCACATGTGAAATATATTCGTTTCGATATCTATCGCTTTATGTTTTCATAATTAAACTTGAACATTTTGTTTGCAGACACATATGTAATTTCAATGAAAATGATTAAGCATGATTATAGAATATGATGATTGGTATATTGGTACTTATATTAGTATAACTGATTTAAGAAAACTGTTGTAATAAAATTTCTACATAAGGATAGATGCCAAAACACTTAAAAGAATAATATTAAAGGCGCTCCGGAATAAGCATGGACAGCATCCAACTAGACTCAGAATGTCAAGACATATTTAAAACATTGGATCGTGCAATGTGAACATGGCTTCACGACCTATAAAAATGAGTTTAAGTGGCATGGCGGGAATCTGGAGGCTTTTATTATTGCATTTCCTCTGTAGAGTGTATTATATTAAATATCTATTGCAGCATTTTTAATTTACATATATTTTATTAATATTATGTCAATATAGATTTTTTACTACGAGATTTTTATTGGATATTGATTAAAAAATAATGATATGTTTTTATAAAATATGTTAGCATCATGTTTAAAATTTGTGTGCTTACAACGTAAATACGGAAATCATAAGCTTATTCGAATAGGTATTTATAAAACAATTCATGTAGAAGTCTTTAGAATAACAATTATGAGATTAAATTACATATATTGCTTTGACAATATAAAACCATTATATTTGTTTTTCCTTTTCATAGCTTTAATATTGTTCCAGTAATTGAACTAGCCATGTTCTTCAAGAAAGAAATATCTTATTTATAATTATAAAGTTATAATATTTAAAAACCAACCTTTATATAAAATAATGTAAATCCAATCCAAAATCATATTGCCCACACAACTTAACGTTCACTTTCCATTATTTCGACTTCTCACAACACTAACACTCGCACGTACTTCGCTCTCAAATCGACAACATGCTTTCCCAAACGCTCACAACTAAATGAAATGTTATCCAGCATACAATCCCTTTTATAACCTCGGTTCTTGACGGGGATATCCGTCGATGATTGGTCAACTATTCAGGTAGTCCTTTTTTTATAAAAACTTTATACCAAAGCTACTTTCTTGTCAAAACGTATTTGAATATTTGTTATTTCGAATTGTAACGAAAATAATCTTAGTATAAAATAACAAATACAGTATAACTCTTGTGTATTTAATAGTATTTATAAAAAGCTCTGTTTCTTTTCGGATTTTTTTACGATTCTGGTCAGTATTGAACATGGTTTAAATATTGTTTTAGAAAGAGAGTTTAAAATAAGTTAAATAAATTAGCAGCCAAGTTAGAATTCGAAATTAAATAAAGTTTAATGCTGAAAAGTAAAGTTTCAAAAACTTTGTAAACACTAATTAAGAAAGTGCAAGCGTTAGGTATTTCTGTGTTATGTATAGATATATAAAAACAATTGAATTATGTATTAAAAGGACATTTTGTTCTCATTGTAAGAAGATTAATAATATTTAATTAAAAGCAAATAGTAAAATTTATTTGATGTTATTACTTTAAAAATATTTAGGATAGCTAAAAAAAATTAATTACGGTTTTTTTTAAGTTGGATGATTAATTTTTAACTGTAAGGAATTCATATAACACACTGATGTAGTAGTTTTTGTAAAATCAAGTACTTTAAATAAATAAATTTAATGTTCTATCTATAGCCATTCCAATGAACGTATTATGTCATAGGTTCCAAAATTCGTCTATTCTAACAACTCAATTTCGTCTGTACAATCAAACCTACCAGTTTAAATCTAACTTAAGCCATCAAAAATTCAACCCTTTCCGATGGTCAAACTTGCTTTCTATCGATCCCACTCACCCCACATTTAATTTGTACTTAACTGTGTTCAAATTTTAACATAGGTAATTGTATCACGTCTGCTTAGAGATGAAGTTCCTATTTATGAATATAGGGGCATAGAATAATTAGAGTGTCTGAGGGATTTGTAGAACAAAAATCATGTCATTTTGCTGATATTCACATGTTTTGTATGATTTTTGTATTATTATTTCGGTCCCCTTATATTAATCTGCATAAGACAATAGTTTACATCTCGTATATTTTTTATATTATTCGTAAGCTTCTGTGCTAGTAATCTGTGTGGTCAAACATTTTAACACTAAGAGGGTAAGCTGTTTTGGTGTTTGTTCCCATTTTAGCCGCGTCCTGACTAATGGCGTCTTGTTCCAGTGGCTGAGCTGGGCATATTTACTTTAATTAGTTTGTTTAATACCATATATAAGTATTATATGATATTTATATTCGATTGATTATTTAAAAATATTTATCAACTCTTAGGTTAGTTATCAGTTTTAAGACGTAGCTTGAATTTCAGTCTTAATAAAAATATATGATGAATTTTTATTTTATTTGTATGGTAATACACATATTAGTCCAATATAGAACAACTATCTTACCTCAGTTTAATGAGTTCTTTGCGTAGTATTTAGCAATCATTTGCTAACTAAAGCCATATCTATTTTTAAGTACTTCAAAGTTTATTTTGTAAAATTATATACAACATATAATATGTTAAACACTAAAATCACATAATTTATGTTAAACAAAGTACTAAAAGATAAATTTGTGTCACATATGAATGTGCATCAACTTGGCACTGTCTACAAAAAAAGGAGAAACGATTTACAAAGCAAAACGGAACGCTATAAAATGCAATAATGCTACCAATTTTCTGAAACGACCTTAAGGAAGACGAAAACAAGACCATAACCTAATTTTTCATACATTCATCCTCTTAATGGTATGTTCTAGATTTTGATCTCTGCGATGCCAAGAGCGCTGCCAAGTGGCGTGGTCTAATATACTCCACTTGGGGCCAGGATAGGGGTGTATCTATTTAAATGGGATGTTAGGACACTTATTATAGTAATAATATTTTAATGATTTAATTAATACTTTAATAATCAATTAAAAACTAAATATCGTCGAAAATATTTGAAAATGTAGACATATATATGTAGACATATATATGTATAAATATAAAGTCAGATAAATAGTACAAAGATTTTTGAAATCAAGTTTTAATTTTATTAAAGCAACTCTCAGATAGACTCTGTATATCTTGAGAAGAAAAATCTGCATTCGCAAACAGCTGTATTTTCGGAGACAGTGGGGGATTCGGGGCATCTCATTAATACATGCCGCGTAGAGAGAAACTGTATTTTGTTAGCACCACAATCAAGATACATGCTTCATTCAGTTGGTTGTAAAAAATACTATGTCAAAATCAGATTTATGTTTAAGAGGTAAAAATGATCTGAGATATAACATCAAGAACCATTTAGTTCTGGGCAAGATTTTTTTGTAAATGACAAGTATTAAGCTATTCTTAGAACTTTACTAAAATTGGATATAATATTCACTGGTTTAAAGATAAAAGGATAATGAAATAAATTTTATAATTATATAATAATTAAATTTTCTATATATTTTCGACGGTGTACTTGGAATTTAAATGTAGGGTATACAATCCGTGTTTAATTGACGAGATTTTGATTTATTTATGAAATTTTTATAGTTTAATTAATCGTCGTTTTTCTAAATCTTGCCTTGTTTTGTTCTTGTTCTATACAACTAAACTAATTTCTGCAGAATCATAATAATAAGTTTCATGAAATTTTTCCCAATAATGAAAATATCATTGAATTACGAGATATATCAACAATATCTAACCTATGTGGTTCCAAGAAAATCAACTAAATTGGCAAGATTCCGAAAACCGTTACGTGAAATTAGTATCTAAAATTGTAGTTCCCAAACTCGTGTTACCAGGACGTGTCCCAAATTTAATTACGTTGATATGCACTCACGAAAATCAGATTCAGAATTCAAATCAAACCACGTGCTAACAATTATAACTCCACCAAACTAGTTCAAATAGTGCGTATTAAAATGCCTTCCTTGTCACAACTAGCGATCAGTCTTCATAGGTGATAAGACTTACTCAGTTCATAAATAACGCGAGTTGAAACTATACCATACATTTTAAATGTATTGAAACATTTTGAACAAAAAATTCAATGCATTATTTGTACATTTATTTTTGATGAATTTTCTAGCTAATTTGGTACTATGCAGTAAATTGAATCGATTGATATCTGATATAAGTTATGGGAACTGTTTCTTACTTTTGTCACCCGGTCGAGAAATTAAAATTAACAAAGCATTACAAACACCCCTTTCTTATAAAGAATGGGTATAAAGGTCAAAGCAAAATTAGATTGACATTACTTTTCCTTCTTTTTTATATAGATACTTTATTCATTAAAGCTTTATATGCGTCTTGTATACATAAAATCATAGTGACCAAATTCGAGTAAAACAAACAAACAAAAAATATCAAAAACTAAACATTGTTTTTATCTTGAATTATCAAAAAAATCCATACAATATAGAATATTATGAACAATCCTACTTATTATTTATAATATTTTTATTACCAGTAAAATGAAAAAGGACAAATTAATGTTTTCCCCCTTAGTTCCAAGATAAAGGTGTAGCTGATGACGATTCCATCGAGTTTTAATATGCAAAAATTGTTTACAACTACCAAGAGCATCGAGTTTACAAGGTTAAATTAGCTTGAAGTTTAAATATAATCTGAATTCTACATACAAGATTCCCTGTTAACCAGCGTCGTTAGAGTTCTTAATTAAGTCTCTAGTTATAATCCGTTCACGGGTAGTCGTGGTATTAAGACACAAGTAAGATTTTAAATAGGTAACTATTAAAGGACTTTAAAACCAACAAATATAGGCATCATGTGCTGGTAACTTATTTTTAATGTGAAGTCTAAAATTGAATGTATATATTAATAATACAATAACATCATATTTAAAATTTATAACATGTTTTTATATTTAAAATTTCGTCTAGTTTATACTTATATATGTATTGTATGAATGTATTTTACCAAAAACTAAATAATTTGAAATACTGAAATGTTTACTTAACGGTTCCCGAAAAGCTCTTTAGCCCCATCCGGATTTGTATTGAGAGCAAACATTGACATGAAATGTTGGCTTTTAAATTTGGGATAAAAAATATCTATCTTGTTTACATATTATTAAAATTCTCATATACATATTATAGAATATATGATACATTTCAAAAGTAAATCGCTTATTTAATTATATTAAAAATAAAAAACAATTACGTCACAAATTATACATACATACATACATCTATATTTCTTAGCCCCTAAGAATTTATTTTGTAAATAAAGTATCTAAAGACACAAGGATCGCCGTGAATGGAAATAACGAGATGTTTTTCTGTCCGTGTCTTGATAACTAAATTTGCTAACAAATTTGCATCCCGTCCATTTCGTTTAATTCCTCAGCTATTTATTTATTTATTTTAACCATTTTAAATGATAATACATATGTTTCTTTTGACTCTTTGTTTAATTTTACCCATGATCGTAATATTTATATATATTTTATAGTAATAACTAGATGTTATATTTTCTTTTTATATTTTTATTATTAGTGTGATCATTTCATAAAATGAACTAAATAAATTTAAAAGTAGACAAATGAAAAATTATAATACCATATTTTTTATATATACATATGTATTTGTCATATACCTACGTAAGATAGAGTATCCACGAAGATTAAATAAATATTTTAATATAAAAGCCAACAACTTAAATTTTATTCGAACAGTGAAGCCTGCTTTCCATATATCTACTTCTAAATATTTCGACGGTACTTTTTATCCATAAAACTTTTCTCACATTAAAGGTGGAACTTTCTAAAAACTCTTAGTGCATTAATGGATAGCGTAGCTCAAAGCCTTGCTATGTGCGTTGATATATTCAAAGATCTTTGAATAAAAGTATAAACTATTTAGAATTCAAGAACGACATTCGAGTGCTAATAACAAAAGCAAGGGTACTCAGTATTTTCTAAAGCAAATAACATTATAAATGTTATTTCTGCCTTGAAGTATAGTCGTTAACGAGCTGTTTGCATAAACATGATATTCTTTATTCTTATTTAAAACAAACAACTATAGTATTTATTGAGTTCACTAGGAACCAGATTGCAAGATAATAAATAATGCATTTAACGTAAATGATTCCAATACAGGGCCAATTGACAGATAAAATATGTAAAATACTTAGTAGTTCCTTAATACAGCGACAATAAATCTTGGTACAAATGTTATGTAAAAGAAATATATCCAATTAAATAAATGTGAATGTAAAACACTACGGCAATCCACAATCTTGTTAAAACTGACAATAAGTTAAATCATTTAAAAACAAAACAACAGAACGCCATATTTATGCATGCTGAGATGAAAATTGGTGCCTAAAGCTATATTTTAAGTTAAATTTATGATCCCTTCTTTGGTGTAAGCGAATTGCTTGCGAAATTTAATTCACATAATTGGTAAAGTCAAGACGAACCGACAAATAGTATGATTATTATAAATGTAAACAATTTGTTAGTCACTAAACAGTGGTGAATAAGCTAAATATATTAATTGTAATAGATAATTTTTTCCGACTCTAAAAAATATTTCAAGACAAATCTAATATACTAAAAATATTTCATTTTATATACCAATATTGCTATTTTAGGTTCTTCTGAATAATAAGACGAACTAATTGGATACTACTGATATGATAAAATAAAGTATTTTGAATGGAAACACAGCTTACTTTAAAATTTAACAAATCCTCAAGGAAGAACGATTTAATATAAATTCGTGGATTTAAAAAAATTGTTCCCTTAATAAGGCCACCCAGACATCTTGCCATATATATTATTTGTGATGTAAACAACCACAAGATAAAAGCGATCCTTTGAAATCGCGTCTCGTATGACAAAATCCATGACGCTTTTGTTGTCCCTGTCTTTATGAACAAGACGCGCAAACAAAAAGAGGATCATACACATATATAAATAAGTGGCTGTCAGTTGCTCATAATTCATAGACAGTTATGCACATTGCAGGTTGAGAGATTAAGTTGGATTGACATTAGCGTTTGAACTTAACAAAATGTGTATTAACTGTTGCTTAGTGTTGTATTCCCTAGAGGAAGAAAATATACTCGTAACAAGATTATATTCCCGATATTATTGGCTTATATATTGTTAAATACTTTTATGGTACACATAGTAGCCCATTTTGTGACCTAAATAAAAAGCTTCATCGAAATTCAATTGACATAATATTTTTAGAGTTTGAGAAATAAGTAATTACTAATATAAATTTGCAACTAATATTTTTGTTATATTCTTTTAAATTAATATCTGCAACCAATTCATAAAGAGAGAAATAACAGTTAAATAAAATTAATATCAAAGTTAAAGATTATACATTCATTAATGTTACTGATAATATTTAAAGCAAAATATCGCTGTAATGGCAATGTTTTGCAATCACTCTCAGCTATAGGTATAGCCACGCAGGTACCGATAATGGATCCATAAATTAATTACAGCATGCCTGACTTAAAACCAGCTCTTCGTTTCATAATAATGCTTATTTGTACTTTAATTTTGACCGGTACAATATAATCTTAATTTTATTATATAAATTTTACATGAACGCACAAACAATGTGGAAACCGGGAGATGTGTAGAACATCCTAAACAATTTCGTAAGAAGCTTTAGAACATTTCGACAAATATTTCCAAGCCTACAGCCGTTTAATCAAAAGGAACTCAAGTTAATTTAATGTATAGCGTATTTTAATTAATTCCTTGCTCGAAGCAAGAATACTCACGTCTCAAACGTAAGGAAAATTACAATTATTTAATGAATCTACTAAGTTTTTGGCACGTCTGAGTGTCAATCTGTTGTATATTTTCACATTAATATGAGATTTTATTCACCGCATCTTTGTTTTTTTTTACAAATAATTATTTTTACCTCTATGAAGCATTTAAATTTGAAAACCGTTGTTGAACCTATTACATAAAAAATAAACAAACATGAGTTATTTTATTCGAGTAAACTTTTCAATTAAAGTATCTTTACCTATGTCTCTTTTTATTAAATATTTTTTATTCTTAGGGAAGTAAAGAAGGAAGTTCCTCAGGAAGTAAGTAATCCTGTTAAAGTACATGAGAAATTGTCGTTTCGATATCATTAAGTAGCATCAAAGTTCCGTATAATAATATTGTGGAAAGGTTTCTCTTTTTTACACGCAATTTTCATGAGCTGTATACCGAACACTCATCACGGAACTTGTTTCCTTGGACATTATTAGCCATAAGGAAAAGAGAAATCATATTGTTATATCATTATGTTATGAAATTAATATAAAAAGTTTCTATGATTACATCAAAAATAATTTATATATGAACATATTAAGCACATCAGTTCTTTATATTCAATAACTAATAAATGAATACGTTTTATACAACACAAACAAAGGGAATGAAATGTATATTTTCATATCATTGCCAGATTTAAATTGCAGAATTTTATGTCTACAACCTGACAGACGCTATCCAGTTTCTTTTAAAATTATCGACGCACGTACTTTTAAAATGTCGTGATCAAAACTAGAAGCGACAAAAAAGTTGGAATCGCTTTAACCGTGTTTGGACAGCGGGAAAAGTAAACAGATACAACAAGAAATAAAGATAAAGAATGAGATTAAAGGTTTAAAAAAAACTAATTCGTGAAAAGAAAAAAGTTTTTACTGTCATTCATAACTATTGTAATTACTTTACACCAATTGAACAATACATTTATAAGTATATATTTGTCTTTTTTATGTAAAATCAAGATCGCTAATATTCCGCAAAAAGTAATATGCTTAAACGAATGGTGAATGTTAAGGAGGCGATTAATTTTTTTCGGTTAACTCAAAACCTTTATGGAGCGTGAAACTCTGAGGTTGATTTTATCTACCGTTACTTATAGTTTTATATTAAACTTCGTTATTTATTTATGCTTGAAAGTCTGCAATTTAGGTTTATTTATGTATCCCACTAACAACAGAAATATGAATATTACATTTATCATATGTGTATTCTGTGAAACTAACCCAATAATGTAAAATCGACGAACTGATTTGAATGAAGGTCTGAGTTAAGTAGGCTATAGAACCAAATTAAGCCATAAGCTCTTTGTCACACGTGTCTCGAAAATATATGCAATTTAAATCAATGGTAAACCGGTGAAGTTTTGGACAAAGGCGTTAGTAACATGTAGTATATAAATATATATCTATCGAATGTTTTTTATTTGATGACTTTTGGGGGCAGCTGTTGTTATAAAAATTTATAGAATGCACCTGTTTGGATTATCCTTTTGAAAATATCTGATTTGAGAACATTGAATTATAAAGGTGATTCATAATTAATATCTGGTACAATTTGTAGCTTTTACAGCATAAATACTATACGAAAAATTATAAGTGAACGCTTGATTACAAGATTTATGTTTCTCAAAACATGTTGGTAAAACTGTGAATCTAAAGAAAGCAAAGTATTTTAAGGACGTGTATTTTGAATCATAAATCTTACACTTTTTTGGTAAGATTAACAAGTACAAGCTGGAAATCGTAAGATCGTGATTTTAATCGGTACAGAGTAAATACTGCATAAAATTCATATTAATGAATTGGGATTACCCAAATCGAGCATATAAATTCAACTTATTAATATATTGTAGAATCTCTTTAATAAGAAATGCCTTGTTTCCAAGTAATATATAATAATACAATGACTAATACACTTGTAGAATACGACTACTAGATTGATTATTATTCTAGGGATAAGAGCTTGGTATACAAAGCTACTCTACCATAATCAGAGATTACACTGACGTTTGCTCTCCGATCCCTCAACAGCTCATCAATCCTGAAAGTTATTTGATCCGAATTCCTCCTTAAAAAATATCTTTGTTCTTTCGGCAATTACCGCGTCATTTGTCACAGCTCACGGATTCTCTTGATTCCGTCAATTGATGGCCTCATAGTGATTGATTAAGTAAGGATTCTCTGTTTTGGAACTAGATTTTCTTTTCTTTCTATTACATTATGCTTTGGAAATGTCTATATTGTCTTTTATAAATTTGTTTAGTGAAGAAATTGATGTATTTTTAAGCTATATTTGTTTCAAACAATTAAAAAATACGTCATTTTTATATTTATTTCTTTAAAATAACGCTACCCTCATAGAATGTAATTTCGTTTCTGATATTCTCTAGAATCATCAAACAAAAGTATGCTTATAATACTTATTACTGTTTTGTTATTTGACTCCAGCTTTCATTCCGACCACAGTTCTATAGTAATTGGATTTGAACGTCTCCGTTGACAGTTCATTCCGTTGTCCCCCAATATATTTTGTTAAGATTATAAAGTTATTATACTATAAGACGTTCCTGATTTGGATGGCAGCCAATTACAGAAGAAGATTTTTTTTTACGAACTTTCCCGTTTCAGTTGAATTTATGGAGTAATTTCCTTTTAAGTAAAAGTTATGATTCCGGATTCAAAGATGTCGCAGAGGAAATGTAAGTTTTTAAAATGAATGTACCTAAGTATTTATTTACTTTTAATATTCTTGTTATTGTAACATAAATGTCTTTTATCTATTAAGTTATATATCGCAGCTTTATAATATGTAGAAACAAAATTAAACTGTAATTGATGTAAGAAAAAATAATTTATAAAAGATATAGGTGCTGCAAAAATAAAACACCTCAGACTTTGTGTAATTTTAATTAATTTCAGAATATTAAACAGTAATTGATTCAAGGTAAAAAATTTAACAAAGTACAAAAAAACGGCATCCTTCGTAATTAGTCAGTAAATAAATCGGGAAAGAATAATGAGGTAATTATTCACATGGTAGAAGCAACTTGCCAAGGAGCAAAAACTGTGGACAACCAAACAAGAGTTTTTGCGAATCACTGAATTGCATGACACTCGTTGGCGCAAAAACTTGCTTGTCTTAGCTCTTAAGTGTTTCGTATATAGTTTGAGTTTGAAACTTTCGCGTTGAAGACTTAATTGTTTCATTCTCTTTTTTGATGAGAACTTTTCCGTATCTGTTTTTTGTTACAAAATGTGTTTGGGTTAGTAAAATTTTATTATATTTTCTATCTCAAGTAATTTAGCCATTGCTGAAATAAAATATCGTTGAATTTCATATCAGAAAGAAAAATTCTTTTTATTTAAAAAAAACTTATGTGATAAATTGAATGTAGGCTAAAATTTATTATAAAACGTATGATATAAGACAAATTGCATAAAAAATACGAGAAGAGAGGACAAATAGCTTGTGTCAAATCGTTATCAGTTCTGAATGCATCACCTCTTGTCTTCTGATAACCAAAATATGTTTTGAATAAATCATCAAATTGAAATAGTGTGACGGCATTGTATATATTTTTGTTACACCATTATACTAAAACGAGACGAATGAACATCTCAGTTTATTCTTATTAAATAATTATTATATAATCTCAAATATAAATGAACAATCGATGCAGAATATCTATTTCATAAATAAAATATATCGAACAAAATACTTTTCATATTCAAATCACTTTAACGAAACGGAATTCTTTCCAAAGATCCCCTTAATAGGCGAGGGAACGTTGAAAATATATTAAAACTAACAAGATTTAAATAAACGTTGCTTATTTTAGATTGAAGAGACCGTCTTTGATATTATAATCCAATCGAGAGCAATATAAACAGAACGAGGGAAATTATCACGAGTGCAGGCGACATTTTTATCGTTTGAGATGACAGCAGCCATTGATTAGGTATTTTCACTTATAAAAACAAAAAATATATATGTAAACGGATGTTGTCGTGTATCAGTGTAAATGTGTACATAAAAATGATTGCAAAACCCCTTCCCTAGAAGAGTTTTTGTCAAAGCAGTTTACATAAAACAAATAGTTGATATGTTTGTAGCTTAGGGGAGTTATTAAATGATGTAAGATTTTTTTTGCGTGAACCGACGAGATTTTATTAATACCTAGCAAACCGGTTGTTGGGAGCCTTTAATTTCGGAGAATTATTATGAATTAAACATCAATACGTGCTTAAAACAGAAGTGAACGCAACAATTTTGGCTTAAAGACAAGGTCTTCTATAGGTTCTGATGATTAAAAGTTTTACAAAAAAAAAATTACAAGTAATCATAAAATACATGTGTCTTATTAGATTTAAATATACTAAGAAAATAATGATTACATTAATTTAAAAAATACCATTTACCTCATTTTAAAAATTCATTATCTTTAATATAATAGTAACATACATAAAATAATATAATAGAACGTAAATATATGGATTTCAGTTTAACTAGTTTTTAAACAATTGTCTGCATGAAAGAGTGAGAAAAAACAACAGCTCAAAATCTAAATACATACTTAAACTTTCGAATAAAATTAAGAATAGAATTATTCAAACTCCAAATCTCCAAACGTCAATAATAAGTTATAAAGCAAGGAGATGCTAAATCCGTCTTCAATGTGGTTATGATATAAAAACAACCAAATGTAAATTCATTAAACGCCGTACACTCGGCCACCCAGGGAGAACAATGTTTAGTGTATCATAAAATCAGGGTTTTTATCGTCCAAACTAGCTACAATCGTACAAGATTCACACCCACTCAACAACCCATCAAATAGTTTATAGCCATGATAATCAAAGAGCTTATTCTTATGAAATTATTGTGGTCTAATACAGGACAATGCTCTAATGGTTTTAATGTTCACACTTACCCTGTAAGTGTAGAAATGTGTAAATGATTTAGTCGTGATGTCACTGTAGCCGCGAGATCTTAAATCTTTTATGTCATGACTCTTAAAATCACACTTTTTGTAAGACTATGGGCAGATATACATATATACTACTTAGAAAAGGTAGAATTTTCTTGATTGCAAAAAACGTCGAAGTTATGAAGGAGAATCCGAATATATTCTTTATTTAGTTGTAAACCTATTATTATTATGTTTTTAATACAAATTTCACTCCGCTCGAATATAATTGCTATAAATTATAATTAGAAATCTCAAGTCACCATCACAGCCAATGAAATTCCTTAAAGTCACATTCTATTAATAATATAAGCTTAAGTTTCATTTTGAACGTCTAAATTGATGTATTTGTTTGTTTTGTGTCGACAATTTTCTCATGAATAATGTTTGTAGGAAGACTTGAAGATCAGATTGTTAAACAAGTTTGTGGCAATTTATTGTTAAACAATTTTATTATATAGACAGTCATACATTGAACGCATAGATATTAATGGGCATGCTTATAGCCTGTCTTGTATTATTTTTACTCATAATCAGATATTAATATTAAACATTGTGAAACAAACAAATCTCAAGTATTCACAAAGTCATATATCAAATAAGTAGAATGAAAAATATCTAATAGTAACTTTACAAGTAATTCCCTATTTAGTTTGTTAAATTGCATGTTGTAAATATCCAGCAGGAAAACACGTGTTACATCTATAATTACTCTAAAACCTTAACTGATTAGAGTATGCCAATTGCACAGTGGTTCTGTTAGAATTTGAGATTAACAATACACAATATTGTACTTAATTCACATCTAATATGATTCAAAGTCGCACGTCACCGATTGACAATAGATCGTCATGTTGTCCTTTATTAGTCTGACGTATTGACAGAACTAGAACAGAACTAACGACAGCGCGAGCCAATATTTGTATGTACAATTAAACACATGAAATCCTAGTATACTTGCGAATGTATTTAGGTTAAATGTACAAAAAGAATAACTGTAGTGAAAACTGTTATGACATCTGCCACGCGGGATTGACAATAGAAAATAATAACAGTTTGTTTTCCTATGTGAAAAGTTAAGCTGATTGGATGTACGCGGACAAAATTGGAATAACAATGACAGCTGACAAAAAAAAGTTAATTTTTTTTTGGCTTACATACAAACTAGTTACATACAAAATACTATATAAAAGAGGAATAGAAAACATTCAATTATACATATCAGTAACAGTCTACACTATGACAAGAAGAATATGCATGCAATCATTATCAAATTTAAACGAATTCATTTGTTTTATAGTATAGCTTTAATAACGGTCACCGGCCACTCACGAAACGACAGCTGGCACTACTAATAATAATGGAAGAATGTTGGCGGACTTTATCAATTATCTTAATTTTGTCACGGCTCACAAAACGTTACGATCGACATGTGCTATGGCTGGAAGCACGGTTGCAAAACTGGATAGATAAGCGACTTAAGTACTTTTATTTAAAAAACAAAGTCCGATAAGAATATACAGGCACGATTTCACTGTATTTTATGTAGAAAAGAACTATGTATAACTATTTATATAATTATTAATATTCTCATATGGTAAAAAAGAGATCTTCAAAGATTTGTCGTCACCTACATTATTGCAAGAACAATTTTTAATGACACAAATCATAAATTTGAGTTTTATCACTCATGATCTAAACTGTCAGCCATCGGTAGCTATCTATTCTCTCCTATCTCTCTCTCGCATCGTACTGGTGACCAATATTGTAAAAAAAAACAACAGGTACCAGGGGTAGGCTTCGTTAGCGGTGTCAATTCTAAAAGCGAAAAGACGATGGTATCTTTAAGTTCTAAGAAGTCTTTGGGGGACCTAACCCTCGAAATCATTTATACACTTTAGATATCTTAACTGTCCACACTCGGTAGTTTTCATAGAATGAGTTGTCACAGTGAAACGGTTTAGAGATAAAAAAAAACAATGTCAAGAATTTTATAGATATGTGAATAACTGGCGGCAAATGAGTCGTATCGAAATAATAGAAGGGTTAGAACAAAAGAAATATTTGAAATATCTCTAAAAATATAATAATGAACAATTCGAATGTTAAATGATTTTAAATAGAAATACTAAGCCACCGTAGCGTGACCCACGTGAGAAGGGTCGCGAGATCAGCGAAAACGAGTCGGTACACACAAAAGCTTTGGATAAAGATATAAATAACTTTTAGATTTTATCCAAAGACTTGACACCCAATGCGACTTCCAGGTACAAATTGATTCTCTATGATTTCGAAATATCGCTTCCATAATAGAGATATTTGGTTGTGTTAGTAATTTTTTTTATATCAGGTAATGATTTAAAGGTGTTGCCAAGAAATATGACCTATTACTATGACATGATTGATGCATAAAATTATTATTTATATCTTTTTTTTATTAAAAAAAAGAATAGTTTCATTTTAAATAAATTACTTAATCCTAGGGAGCAAAATGGTAAACTCCTCTTTTCTTTGCAAGAGTTTGTGAACGGAAAAAATAATAACATTCAGATCTGAATATGTATAAATAAAGATTGTATAAGTTTTCATGCCATTCTATCTCAGTATTAGATAAATAAGCAACTCATATCGTGGTGGTTTCTTGACGAATTCGTAAAATATAATCACACAATTTCTGCATAATCTTAAAAATTGAAAGGATACTTTGAGATATAGGAATTCTTAAATAACCTATTTTATTAGCGTCTGGACTTTATGGACTATTAGAAACTAATAGTCAACTCTGAGACATGTTGTAGATAAGTTAAGAATTTTTACAGGGACCGTAAAATTTTACGATACATTTTATTTTTAAAACACATTGTCTCCCATGAAATATTATACGCAATATTAATAAACATGACAATTTTACGCTGAAAACTGTTTCAAATAATGTTGATCATTTCATTTCTTTCATTGTATTGTAAAATTTTTCCTCAGGCTATTACCCGGTTACTGTTAAAAGCAACTGCAATTTATATTTTAATATATTTGTTATTTTTTCTTTCTATTTTTATTATTCCATAAAATTTAATTAAAAACTCTACAAATATGTACAAGCTTACGTATTTATTTTATGTTAGCTATTAAATATTATAAGACAAAGTTACTTTTTAATATCAAAGAAAACCTAATGGTATTGTTACATAATATTTTTACTAATAGTTTTTACTCAATAAAGTTAATTATTATTTGTATACATGTTTTATAGCACACATTACAATTAAAAAGTTAATTACATATAGTCATACATCCAAAAACACACATTTTTAATTAAATGTGTACTGACAGGCACAAGTATTATATGTATTTAAGTGATCAATTAATAATATTTAATATACATACCTATATGAATATTATTAAATTATTATCAATTACAAGTTCTTTAAAACGTACGAAATCTCTGGACATCTTTATAAGTGTCGGTAATAAACAAAAAAAAAAACACTACTGGCAATCGTAAAAGTCTTTATTGTAAACTTTAAAAGCGTAGTACCATATGCTTGGCGCCAGTAAAAACAACTTGGCTTGGGTTCGTACTGTCCATATGGTCTTTATGAGTCGCAGATAGTAAGTACCGTAGTTAATTTTAATGACCTTAAACACTTCAAATATTAGGATAGGTAATGTTCTTAAGAAGTTTATTACACCAACGTTACTAAATAGTATAAAAAATATTAATGAAATCTTATCTTTAAATTATTTTTTGAATGACTGATATATATTGTTCAGGAAATAAACAATTACAAGAGAGTTACATGGTCTCGATCGTGTTTGAGAGTATTCAAAGATAGCAGAACATGAGTTGGCGATCTTGTTTCAAAGAGTAACAAGCTCCATACATAAGTTAGCGAGTAAGTTCAATTTGAATTTAACGGCATGGTATTCAAAAGATATCTTTATTTAATAATATACATTCATCGCATATTATTTAAAACAGACGGACTAGATTGAATTCATAATCAAATAACCTAATAAACACGATTGCATTTATTGATACAACAATAAAACCATAATACAATATGCTCAACAATTTGTACCGAAATTTGTTCACATGGGTCATTTCAACCTTAACAAAATTCGTTTGCGGCGACATCGCCGTCGGCATTGTCAGCTATTTCATTTGTTGATTTTATATTTTGAATAGAATGTAGTGAAAAAATACCTATAGAAATAATCGAAATATGGATGTGGGGTACATTCGGCCATCTGTCGCCAGGGTTCTGTGCGATGGCGTTTTCATGTTACGGTTAAATGATTTTCGCATAAATGATTCAGGTAGATACTTTTTTTTATATCTTAAAGTCAGAACCGTAAGACGTCACCCTTTTGATTATTTGCGCCAAATATTAATTCATATTTATTTGATTCCTGACAATTAACTTGACAAAAAGATATGCAATGTTTTATGTCAAACCCTTCATTTATATACTTTAATTTTTTTATAACTAAAAGCAATTTACAATAAAAAAAATATAATTTGAAAATTCTTCTTAAAATTATGCAAAAAGACTATAATAAAGGTTCGTTAAACTAAAATGAGAAATAAACGAAATAAATTTCTAAATATAATTTAATTGCAGCACTGAGTAATTTTCGTGGGTGTATTAACTAATTAATATCCTACTTTCATTCAAGTGGCTATAACACTATCGCTTATTTTTAAAGCTTTGCTCTAAAATGTTTTCAAAGTCATCACAGCATAGACATTACATGCTTAAACACTGGCAGCGTCATAAAAACTAGTGGTCCGACCGAAACTAACCTGACCGTACACTGAATAAAACATCACTAGCATATGGCGTTCCCAAAAAAAAAACAACCACGGAAATTTATAACACGTCAAATCTTCAGAGAAATGGTTTCCTCTGGATAGAGACGTTATTTTTATATCAAATTAATTGTGCAGCCTCGAATACATCTGCCGCTCCTTCCATAGCTTTTTGAATTTGATATCTTTTTCTTCATCTATATAATAACCTTTAAGTGACCTTGGTTATTCGATTCGCTCATTAAAATTCCTGTAATAGATACGGATTTGTCGATAATTATTCGAATACCTAATTCCGATACAATGTCTAACCGAAACCTCTTTTCTCGTGTTACCAATAGCTTACGTCGTAAACCACGATAATGAACCGCTCGAAGCGAATGCTTATATTACATTTCAATTACCATATAAAACGTACAGAGCCATGATCGAACGCAACTCCTTCGATAATCATCTAATCACAGAACATTCAATGACTTTTATTTCAGACCTTCATATAATCACAACATTCAATATAGTACTCTATTCCCTTGGTGATAAGGATAAAGTGTATAAAACTACTTGGAAGGCTTCATTTAAAATCTTTTGTTTTATCTTAAAGGATTTCCAGTTGTCTATTTCTGTCACATCATGTGTGGCAGAATAGATTCAACTGTCGCCGAAATGGTTTGAAATGTTTCCGAACAACCTAATTTGTAATTCGAATGATTTGTTGTAAAACTATTTCAAAACTTCAATAAACGCGGTCTATATACAAAACATAAAACGATTTTTCTCGAGAAGTCGAAGCCACCACAGTTCAAAACAGTTGCCGCACGAAAAAACATTGGGCGCGATGCGATTTTGTTACGTGCTCGGAGTTACATTTTATTTTTTATAAAACAACAATACCACAACTTTTGCCTCATTTATCTCCATTGTTTAGATGAAATTAAATGCATTTTTCCTGTGTATTCAAAACTTTTAAGGTGGTAATATTTCGATTCCCTTTTATCCCTTGATAGTCGTAAATGTTTTAAAGCTTTACAACTTAATTACGTACATATGTTAAAGCAGACTGACACGATTTATAATAGGCCTTTGTGGCACTATAAATTGTGGTGGAGACAATAAACTTATTCGCTGGATGGTTGGACAAAAAAACCATCGAAGAAAACAAAGCGCATAATGAATTAAACATCATAATGAGACGTCAATTTGGGTTCGGGACCCCCGGACACCTGCGAAGGAACCAAAACGTCTTCATTAAAATAAGTGAGAGCTCGCTTGCACAGGTGCTTTTTAATAGGAGGTTGCCAGTATAACCACTAGTTCAACTCACAAAAATATCCTGTTTAATAATGTATTCGATTTAACGTTGTTTTTTATCTCCTCGTCTTATTTATTTAGAACATCTTGTTCAAACGCCTTTAATATTTCACTGACTAGTTTTCAAAACTGTATCTAATATTTGGACCTGTTCTTCGAACTCATGATCCTAGTAATTGTTTCGCTCTTCTGTTGACAGGCACCCCGGGGACTCCACGATTGGCAGGAATCTCGCAAGATGGCCGCCAACCTCGCCTGACCCATCCGTCAAACGAAGACGGAACATCTGTTTTAACATGTCGCTCTGACAGTTAATAAACGTTCCATATACAAACTTGAATTTAGAACAGTCTTCGGGGAAGATTTTGCGTTGACAACTATTGAGTAGATTTATGGGGGATTTAAGGCATTTGTGGATTAGACGCAAAAAAATTTTGTTAATTGTTGTGATATATGTGTGATAATGTTCGCTGTCATTCGGTTTTATAAACATCCACATTTCACAGACTTTACTGCTTTTTTTTTAGATAAATACATGATTTAAAATAGACAGCATATAACATGTTAGTTTTATATTTGAAAAAAGTGAATGATATATAAGTAGTAAAATATTTTTTATTTTTATTTTAATTAAATACAATTTAAAAAGAAAATAAATTCAATCACACTGTCAACATCCTTTGAATTGCCACTTTAAAAAAATCCAGCAAAGCCGACTATGAAAGCGCAATAAAGGACGACCTGATTTAAAAAATCTAAGCGAGCAAGATTACGTTAATATAAAAGAATATAATGGTTGGTGCCCGAGGCTAGCAATTTCCTCTTTGCTCCCGAAATACGCGAAGAAATATGCGGTACAACTTTGATTGTACATCAGAGGAAGAAAGAAGAAACTTTGTTTTCCTTTAACAAACGGTTCTTCATTCCACTAAAAGTCCTTATTGGGTTACAAATAAAGGTCACAATATAATCAGGATTTGTAGTCCACCATTCATCATTCCTCCCTGTTTACAACAGTCATTAGTGTGTTTCGGTATAATTCTGTGATTCTTAAATTTATCACTGGGACCAACACTTTTATAACAAAAATAAAGTTTATCTTCAAAGTTATGGCTTAACCAATTTTATATACTATAATAATTGTATCAACTTAAATAGTATTGTTCACATATACGTCTGATCTTGTTTATTTAGTTAGCAAATTTTATAAATAATCCGTAGTAGAGGCAATACAATTGGTTTACCTTGCCTGGTAAAACTTGAATAAGGGTAAGTTCATTCTGAATAGGATTTGTTCGAGCGTATGAGTCCAATACGTATGTAGTAAATGTTCTTTGTGTGGAATTAATATGTCTAGATTTTCTTTCAATTGGCCAAGTGAAATCGCTAAGCATTCTTCATATCTTTATCCTATACATACTTTAAAATAATCAAAACATAATATAACTTCATTTCGTTACAAACAGAGCTTTACAGTGAATAATTGTACCGGAAATCTCGTGATTGAGATACAAAACCACTGTACACTTGTCTTCCGCTACATTGCAAATGTCAAATGTAAATTAATTGCTTCGGTTCTACGGTGCAGCCATTTGTCTTGGGACAGTGGCTTTTAGCTTTTTGCTGCTTTACCTTTAATTATTAAAGGAAGTTATAAATAAATTTTATATATCTGAAAATTTATTGTAAATAAACGTCACCAGATAAACCTTTTTGTAATGGTTTTATTTTTCCGTTAACTTTTGTTTTATTATCAATAATTTTACCATAAACCGTGCAGATATAGGAACGGTAACTATCAAATTTATTGCCAGGACGTTAAAACGCGTGTAATATAATTTACGGTTTGGCTAGTTTCCTCATGAAATCAAATTAAGTTTTAAAACAAAAGTTTCATATAATTACCTTTTCAATTATTTTACTTGGGTGACGAAGACATCTGAAAAAAAAGAAAAATATTTAAATTTTTTTGTTAATTATTTAAAAGAGTATGTCGTATGTTACAAGATATAAACATTTGCAGTGTAATAATTTTTCAACCATAATTACTTATAGACAGTGAGTTCTCAAAGTGACGAAGCCTTTTTTCAATATGAACATCATTATCTTTTTAGTAAAATTGTTCTCTCTAATGGTCCCAATTTCAATTCCTTCGCACGTTATTTCTTTTACCTGGAAGACGCCAGCGCATCAAACAATTTCTAAAATCATTTCTTCTCTGTCATCATACATATGATTTATATAATCATCTCTTTCTTACATAGGATCTTGTGCGGCGATTTGAGCAAACATGGGTTCTGAATTAAGCAATTATAGTTAATTTCGAATCTCCCCATGGCCCGACGCGTCTGTAAGAGAATGTGTTATTTTGAATTGTAATTTGTGAGAAGGCATCCGCTTGAACAGCTGTAAATTATACATTATATATAGATAATTTTTAAGTGGAATATTAAAGCTTCACTCACTGTTACGCATCGATCATTGACAGTCACTGTCATTGTCTGAACATCAAATTTGTACTGCACTATGATATCAGACTATTAGAAAATATAGCCGCTAGTTTCTCTATAAAATGAAACCATTTTTAACTATATTTATTGTAAAAGTAATAAAATTCCGATACTTTTATATGCTTACACTATTTCTAACTACGGAACGACGTTTATTTTCAACTTGGAAGGAAACGTCAAATCCAATAATATTTTAACTTGTCTATGGTATGTAAAATAAAACATACTGGACATCGAATTCAAATTTTAAATCCTAACGACAAAGTGATTAATATTCTTATGCCAGACTGACACTCCATGTCAACGAACGGTAATATGATTGGACGTTTTCATATAAATTACAACACCGGGCGGAGCCTATTGGTATAATTAAAAAGCATAGATTATTATCGCCTTTCCAACCAGCCAGGTTTCCGGTGCGTAATTGTTAATAAGGCCGAATCAAAAAGGTTTATAATGAACATTGTTTTTCTGTGAAAGTATTCGTTGGAGTTAACGGTCACTTCGTAATTTTGATTTTAATTGTGTTCTTGGTACAGTAATCAAAAATATTCATATTTAATTATTAAAAACATGGGAAGAAAGAAAACAAAGATTTGAAAAAAAAAGGAAATAATTTAACGGCGTTCTACTATGGGTACATGCAAAAAGTAAAACAGATCAAAACAACAAAACTTTTGTATAAATAAAAAACTGATACTGTTGAGATAATACAGTATTTTTTGCCATATACAAGAATCGATATCTTAAATAATAAATTAAAACCAAGTAAATTCTAGACCTCCGAATATTACATTTTGTTTTGCACTATCTTTTTAATACTAATTTCGTAAAGAAAGGATAATTTTCATTATTTACCGGCACCATTATCGTATAATATTATAAATAATATTCAATATGTCACAACATACATGTATACATTCCATTTTTGGACAAATTTCGGGACCACAGTCTATTTGTTAATGTTATTTTTAGACAAAAAAAATTATAATACATAATAATAAAACATTATTACGACATTTTATTCACAGTCAGAGTTAAAACTATCTTATATATAACGAATATAATGTTTAACGTGTAGTTACAAATGAGATAATTTAGTAAAGTTGGCGCAGTTAATGCGCGTGATATTACAGACGCGTCACAACGTCTCTTATCATACGAATGCTTGGAAAATGATACCGCGAAGCTTTGTTACTCTGTGAATAAAAAGAATGTTGGCATTAAATCTTCACTTGTAAGAAAAATGTTACAAATCATTATTTAAAATAAAATATAAGGTAATTATAAGGTGTTCTCGAAGGCAACCCTAGTAGGTTCTTTTCAAATTTGGTTAGGTAGAGAAGCTTGGACAGTAGAGGTGAGTGTTTAACGCGCGTTACATAGGGACTTTTTAAACCTAAATCTGAGTCGCAAGTCCCAAGCACTGTTGAAGCTCCTCTCCCGTCAACGATGGACCAAACACCCACACGGTGAATCCATTGGATGCTGAGAATTTTCGTCTCTGATACATTTGCATTAAAAAATTGCTATCATTTTATTTCCTTTAACTTCCGTGTGTATTTTGAAATTAAAACAGAGACACAAGTGATATATAATGTATAAATGGATACGGTAACTATGCGACAGAGTCTGTGTCTGGTGACTTCACACAAATATAACTGTCATAGCATGTTCCCGCAGGAACTACACGTAATTCGGGATAAATTATAGCATATCCGTTACTCTAGTGTATAGTTTGTATATGAGTAAAGTTTCATTATAATCCATTGAGTACTTTTTGCAGTAACAAACATAGCCAGACTCCGCTTTCATATATAAGTATAATGTAGCTAAGGTTCATCTTTATTCAGTGATAACACGGACACACACACTCACCACTCAGTCAATATTGTTCTCACAACGCTTTGATTCTAGTATCTAATATAGCCGAAAATTCTATCCATTAATGTCGAAGAACCTACGAGACGCGTTTGAGATGCAAATTTTGAACGGGATATATTAGTTGCTGCTTTATTGGTTCGGTTCTGTATATCTAAGCGCAGTTCTAAATAGTTTCAGCAGCGAGCTATGAATAATGCGGTACATTTAAGTCAAAGGCCGTATAGGTGCTTCATTGATTTCGTCAATATTTAATAAGGTTTTATTACTTTTCCTTAAACTTTGTGTTCTTTTCATGATTTTAGATTTTTAAAACTCTTTTTTTCATATTATTCCTTTAATACACAACTAACCTTTACTCTCAAATTTCAATAAATAATAATAATTTAAGTCTCTGACCTTTTAATGTTCATAATACTTTGTTTTACCATACCATTACATTGTTCTATTGTAAGAAGTTCAAAAAAATATCTGAGCTTCTGAGAGATATAAATATTAATTTATACAATATTAAAAGTCGCTATAAGCACAGCTAATCGAGCTACTTCCCAAATCATGTTAAATCTCTTAGGAAATGTATATATATAAACCTGTCAAATCAAGAAATTTAAATATGACGTTATTTTTACATAACTATATTACACTCCGCAACTTGGTATGCGTTTTTAAATTTAAGTGAAGACTTTTGTTTGAAAAGTGAATTACAAAAAACGAGTTTCTGTCAAAAATATTGTATTTTTTTATCTTATATTTTTTTAATAAACTCTTACTTTTCATTCGTACAATCACAGTTTATGTTTGAATATTATTATATTATTGGAGTAAGTGCGTGACATAACAATATGCAAATGTATTTAGGGTACATTAATTAAACTCCGTCATTTATTTAATTGTGATTTATAACCTACCTTAGATATTCATTATGAACAGAATAATAACAAAATAATAGTTTTTTCATGTACATAACTACATAAAAGGAATTACTGATTAATGTTATTCGTCTATTAAAATACGGTCGAATATCTGTTTTACTTGCAAATTGGTCGTGCCATAGATATTAGAATGTAAATTGTCCTAGTAATAGCTTGTTAGGAACCGAATGACTGACGTTAATTATGTGTAACATATCATTTTAATAGTTTAGTTTCTAGTTTTTCTTCAAAACTCTTGGTATTTTGTTTGATAAAGCAAACTTCTACAATCTACATGTTATAATTAAATTTATTTATCTTATCCCCAATTATATTATATTTTTAAGTGTACATACATACTATTGTGTATTATTTTTTGCGCTCAATACTAAAACAAATAATATTTTCATCATTCCGCACAATGAACTTTGAGAATTATTTAAAGAGCAGACTTTCCAATACAGATAGGTACACCAAAGATATATGAATTCTCTATTATGTAATGAAATCTAAGATTTTCGCGAGTACTCATTTAAATGAAACTAATATTTTCACTCACTCACATTTCGTCTGCCCGTGATCACGGTTACTGTAAAGTAGCCGAAACGTCGGGAGTATGTAGTTTATATAAAATTCCGCTTGGTGGTGCTGTAGTGTGAACATCTCGGTGTTATACAGTCAAAAATAAAAAAGCGTAGTAATCTGAAATTATTAGTTTCATTTAAATGTACTACATATGTGTTAATTTTTTTTTGACATATAGTAACCAAAACTTTGAGTTTTAAGATGCACATTATATAAAAAAATATGTAATTATAAGCACATTACAAAGAATACGTGATCCCCTTCATACGAAGTGTGATATTTGATAGCTTTTATAATTAAAACGCAATTTTGTTTTTAGCAAAATTACATGCAAATTAATGTTAATAACTGTTGAACCACGTATCAATTACATTGCAGACAGATTCCATGTATCGAAATACTGATTCATGGTGTAGTGTGTTTGGTTTTGTTGTTGAAATTTACTTAATTGCTAGCATAAAATATATTTCTAATCATCGTAATGAACATTTATAGTGGAGATTTTTATGGTATATAAAAAGTATTGTAATGGTTAAAGTGTAGGCAATATTACATACAAAAAGTGGGGTTATTTGATAATAAATACATACAATTTAATATTAATTGTTTTGTTTCTTTATCAATATACAGTATTGTTCCTATTGATATGTTGAAATGACATTACCTTCTTTTGAGTTTTATACGCAATTTAAAGTATTTCTTTAAATCATAGGACATTTTTCCATCGTCAGTGACTTTTATAAAAAAGTTACTGTAATTTACAATAGTAAGTGAGTAAGTAGTCTATTCTTATATAAAGAACTAATTCACAGATTAATATATATTAGTAAACTTATTAAACGAGGTGAATGTTTATTAAAAAAATCGTAAATTTGTAAATCTTTAGACTATAAATATGTATCTTGCATCTATTTTATGTTCTGATAATATTTTATGGCTATTAATTAAACATTGAAATACTAAACAACTTTATTAACTGCGGTAAATTAAACAACTCCATAAAACAGGTGCCTAAAAACATAATTTTCTTTAATCTATTAATAAGTTAAGAAGGATTTAGAGAAAAGCAAGATTATTGGCACATTCAATATATATATATATATTATATTCAATATATATACATATATGTATATATATGAATGTACACATACGTAAATATATGTCAAAATAATATATTAATCATATAAATAATTATTAATTATCAATATTCATTCATAATATTTTTAAATATTTAACGTAATAAGTATTGTTACTTTCATTTAATAAAAACGTAAAAAGAACCAAGAGGATACGCAATCCTGCATAGCAAATGGCCGAAATTAAGTCATCACCACACGCTACAAGGGGTCCGTGCTACTTCAAATATCTCAGTCTTCAAAGGAATACACTTGAATATATACTTTAAGTCTTTAGAAAAGGGTCCATTACAGATCAAACGCTGTAAGATATAACAATTGGTGAATATCGAAACGTCATCCCATAGACGGCAAAGCGTGTCGAATCGCGATGGAGACGTCAATATCTTTAGATTCACTACAAAGGCTACAAGTATAGAAAAACCAAATACAGTAAATAAATAATACAAAGACGAGAGAATCCCGTTGTGACATCTCGTGCTACCTGATGACAGTGATGTATAAAAACTGAATCACTTATTCCGACGCTTAAACACTTTGAAGTTGACCTGAATCATGAAAAAATATATATAGTATAGTATCGCGAGATAAAATTAAGAGAAACAGTATTTTTCTAGAACCTTCCCCAAATAAAATGTTAATGAGTTAAAATACTATATGTACTTGTCATGAACAATATATTTTCGAGATTATGTTAACTAATTCAATTGTTAAACAAATAGTCGATGCATTAGTAACTTGAAATGAAAAGTGAGGGAGCTATACAAATTTGGTCCCGAACAAGTCGTGCCGTCGTGGGGAGCACTTCTCGTAGAGCGACTTACTAAATGCTCTTTGTATTTATCTTTTGTTGCCTTACAATTTTATTGTTTGACTTTGTTACTCTGCATTTGTCCTTGGAGAAGTTAAAAGATGTATTCTTTATCGTTGTAATATTAAGGGTCATTATGTAATATTTTACTATTGTAATATTTACTATGTTCATAGATTTTTTATACATTGATCCCATCAAAAGGGCATGTATCTATTTGAATATGTACATAGTTTCTTTGTGTTTCATCTTTATAAATATCTGTATTCATATTAAAGAGAATATCTTAATCGATTACTGTTTTATGTATTTCTAATGATATTTATAGTATTTTTTGTACTTCGTCTGGATTTACAAAGAGTGTGGATTAAGTCGTTAACTTTTGTGGTCATGAGCTGTAGGGTCATTAGCTGTTGTTCTGTTTTTATTACAAAATACAACATCCACGTTCCTTTGTTATCTTTCCGTATTCAAACGAAACAATTTTTTTTTTCTGTTGAAAAATGTTTTATGCTGGCGTCAACACGTTATAAAATTTCCGGAACGCAATTTACTCTTATAATAGATGTTTCACACTACACAATTTTCTAGTGTGAAATATTAACAATCTTGGCATATACTGCTATAATCAACGGTAAAATATGAAAGCACTTGGTATTATAACAAACTAATTTAATTTCAGCGCAAACAACATGCCAACTCAAGCGTTCTACTAATATTAGGGGCGAGTATGCAATGTAATCGAAAAACGATAACAATCACGATTAAAACTTTTAAAGGCAGAACATTATTCGTACGCCTATTCGACTTTATGATTAAGACAATAAAAAATAACGCAACAGATGGATGGAGGCGGACGCGCCCGCGGGTGCAAGGTATACTGTAATTACTGTTAGACAAACGCCAGAAATCAAAAACGCCGACACACACACACACACACACACACACACACACACACACACACACACACACACACACACACATGTACCGTATACACTCACACAGACGTCTTATTCGCGATATAAACACACGTGTTCGGTTCCTAACATCATAATTACGAGGGCCAGCGACGTGCGTCGGGTTGTGACGGGCATAAACAAAATGGCCGCTAATTTTATTTATACACGGCTACATGTAACTATGATAGTTTAATATTAAACTGATATTTCATAATAATTTGACCGGGTGACGTGATCACGGAATCGTAACTATCTGATAAAAGAATAATGAAATTGAGTTTTAATTAAAATCACGTATTTATAAAACAGGTGAGCGTAAAACATACGACGTACGCGGATAACTGGATCAGATATAATTTTTAAGTGAATATCGTTAATTACACTCAAACTATGATATGTTATTTAACATCACTGATTTTAATAATTATCAGCATTTTGACTGTGATATAAAACTGATTACCAATGCGACTTTAGTACCTATAACACTCCTAACGCACACCTTATCTTAATTTTACGAAATATATATGTATGTTTCATTTAAGCTATTATTTATTCAACATACAAATAAACCAAAAAAGTAAAGGTCATATTGTATAGTTTTTAGTATTAATTAAAAAAAACCTACCTATACATTTACGAATTTTCATTCATTAATATATTTTTATGTCACTCCAAGACTGAGATATAAATAAAATTGCTCGTGTCACTATCAATTTTGACATAATGCCTATCAACCCACGCTTCATACTTTTGTTATATTATAATGACTGGAAATAAAATTTGTACAGTAATTTATTTACAGTAGCCGGAATATTCAAATGTGAGTTAGTAAGTGATTAATATTTATTACCGAGCCGAGGAGGTAAGTGGCCGCAGAAGGTTCTTCCGCAATGTTGTTCGAAGATGTAAATTTTTAAATGAATTCATTTAGACAATTCTTCAGTCCTATGAATTAAGAAATAGAAGAGCATTTGAATAATAAATTTCTCATTTGAAAGAAATTATAATATGATTGAAACATTTTTAGGCTACTTATATTATGATACTTTTTAATATTTCTAAGTAATATTTGATTGCCTTATAAATATATTCCAACTTTTAATTTTGTTTATTTATATAGAAAAGTTTCCTAAAGGAATGTTGATTATATGAAGATAATCAAAAAACAAAGAGATTTGGATCTAATGAAACCATCAAATTAAAGAACATTAAAGGAAGGTAACATATTAATAGAGCTCATCAAGATTGTGGAAAGGAAAATAATAACGATTAAAACAAGATTATTATCGAAAATGTTACTAAAACCTTGTAAGTTCAAAACAAGTTCCCCAAATATTAATAATGGACGCCAGTCATTAACGCTTCCAACAGTAATTGCTTGGCACTATTATGATGAATTGTTACATTTTTGTTGGTACATTTAATAAACCCTTCAAGGGATTATCACCTTAAATCTCGAGAAGCGAGAATCTCTTACCGCGGATCATAATTGATCAGACAATTTCTTTTGCCCTCTTCAATCTTCGCTTTTCAAAAAGACTACTAACGAGGGAGGTTGTAACATTCCAGAAAGTATTACAATACGAGCCACGTTAATACGTTCTACTCTTAAAAGGCTAATTTGTTTACAAACGTCTACGGAGAGTCAAAAGAACTTAATTCAATTTTATTTAAATTAGGCACTAGAAATAATACAGCCCATTTTAATGACAACGAGAGAGTTCAAAACATTTGCCCTGTCTGAAGCTCTTAACAACATTGTATTATCTTGCATTAATTTAAAATCCTCTTTCTAAACCCAAACAGGTAACCACATTTCAAAGAAAATATTGTGTTATAAGATAATTCTATTGAAGAAAGAAAGAACCTTGGAAAAAGTCAATAAAAAAGACGAATACTCCTAATTTTAACATAAAAATATTTGACGTTATTCTATTTCTGGGGCACAATTTAATAAAACCTCACATTGCAAATCATAATGTTTAAATGAGACAGATCCTAATAATTTAGCAAATTACCTTAAAAAATATTCAGAAACTTTGCTACCGCGAGTATTAATACAGGCGAAGTTAAATCCGTCAGCTGGACGTAATTTCGCGGGGATATGAGGCGTTAACGATTTAGATCTTTCAAATTACACGCCATTAATTGAGACGTCAAGTTTGCAAAGGACGAAATGAAAAAAAAGAAATAGGCCCGTCTCCATACTAATTTAGATATCAAGCGAACGGGACCGACAAATTGTTGGCCATTCGTTTGGTTCGGGGAATTAAGACATCGGTCGGATGCTTTGTTCAAAGTATTTTTAGTTTCCATTTCAATCGCACACGGTCAGAGTTCGGACTTTGGCGGTTTTTGTTGTGGGATAGTTTAAAGTTTTGGTACCGAGGGATCAATTTGTGAACGGGTAAGTGAACTTGGAGTATTCGTTTGGGGCATTTTCTATTTACAATTTAGTAGGATGGCAATTTAAATTCTTATTTGTTATCCATGTTGATATGGGAGGCTAAATTTAGATGAACTTGTTTCATAATACATTCAAGCATTATAACTTTATTATCCTGAAGTAATCTTAATCAGTTCCTATTAATCCTATTATATAATCAACAATGCTTGAATAATCTTCTAATTGAATTATATGACTACAACATGTGTTTTATATAATATACATGTTGCTCCTTGAATCTATATATTTATATATATATATAAATTGTTAATTGCAAGATTTGACGTGGGTTTCATAAAAAAATAAAGCAATGATCAAAGGCCAGAAGTTAAATGATTTTTATGAGCGATGATTATTCATTGTCTTAAGATCATCTTTAGCGATAACAAAAAAATCTTTTATGCATGCAATTTGTAAATGCTAACGAAATTAATAATGCGTGAAATGGTTATAATAATAAAATACTAAATTATTATAAATAAGTTAAAGACATTGATGGCGTTATTATAAAAGTTAATAAAGCAATAAATAAAACTAAAGCAGAGCCCAGCGTGGACTAGATTCAAAGAAGATTAATTAATTGAACAAATTCCGATTTCGTCTTACGTATTAAAACAGGTTTCACAAAATTTATGATTTCGGAACCTATTCAAATGTAAATTAAATGCGTAATCGATGTTATTATAAATAGGAAAAATATGGTTCTATGGAGGTCAATGAGTTGGACATTATTTAATATTGCAAAGCTCCATTATTTATTTCTTTGTGTTTTACATACTTTGTGATACGTATTGTCAGAGATGTACCGAGAAATTATGTAAGTTTTAGTATATTAATATTGTACTCGTAGTTTCTTTAGTTATAAAATATCGAAGTTATTAAAAAATAATAACAAATTTTATATATCTTGATAATTTTTTAATCAAACGTAGTAAGTCGGGTAAAATGTTTGTTTAAAATATAAAATTGTAATCGTGTTTCTAAAATGGCGTTTTAAAATTTAATTTCCTTTACGATGTGAATTTTCAATTGAACGAATCATGGAAAAAAATAAATAATAAAGTAATTCTCTTTATATCAATATGATACCATAATATAATGTTTCTCAGTTTCCCGAGCCATGGCTATAATTCCATTGGATGAACGTGATTGCGCATGAATTTCGTTAATCGCTATTTGTACTTTCGTTGTTTTTTTTATTTCGTTTTATGTTTTTAATACATTTCTGAATTAACATTTAATTTCCAATTAAGAGACGATTATTGTATAGGTCGTTTATCTATTAAAAATTGTGATCTTCAGCTCGTACGTCACAATAACTAACCCCTTATAATAATTGCCTGTATTTATTGTAGAGAAAAAAATTATAAGATGAATGAATAACTTAGGGGACCCCTTAAGTGCTATTACGTAGGCATTCACAGTTAATACACTAGCCTCGAGCATTACGTATTAAGATACGACCATCAAAGCTAATACAACTAGACGTTAATGTCTCATCCAAGTTTATGATCCGACAGCATTAATAACAATTATTCATAGACACCGTTAATACAGGTATGACAGAATAATAGAGATACATCTAAAATAAATCATATGAAACTATTTTATAACAATAATCGTTCAAAACCAACAAAACTGTACGTATTCTGAGATTTAAATCGTATGAATAAAACAAAAACAATAACTTCAATAGAAATATAAACCACGAGAATCGTTAAAAAATAAATTAAACTCGGTTTCATTGTGCAATGTATACTTGGCGACGTGTAAAATATTGTCATCGATAATAAAAGTTCAATAAAACTCAGCAACAACTTTATATACGAATTGCATCACGTCCTAAGAAATCTGAGAACACCATGTAAAGCAATCTCGATGAAAATAAAACAAGAAAGCCTTTATGAATAAATTATGGCAATGTAAAGTATGATAAATGATGTAAGGATTGTAATGGAACAGCTTGCGGTGTACAATTAACAACACAGGTCCCGTCTCTTAAAACTGTTCGAGGCAACGAGTTTGATAGTGTTACATTTTGAAATTTATGAAAGAAGTTCGGTGGTAAGTTGTACGCCTCACATCGAGCTCAGCGGGTGGCTCGAACAAGTAAACTAGTATCTTGCGGGCTAACGTAATAATCTAAGTATGCTTGGCCACGTTAACAAGATACTTAGCGAAACCAGAACTGGAGCATAAAAGCTTTGTAAGCATGACTCTGGATATACGAACCCCAGAGGGGCGTTAAGGTTCTAAGTTAAACTGGCCGTCAGGTATTAATACGAACGCACGATGATAACTCACGATTCAGACGATTATGATGTTTCGAATAATAATTAAAGTTCTGACGTTTTGGGAGCACAGGTCAACGGTTCAACACGGTTCCGCGGGATATAATTAAGATTTTATTAAAATACAACTCTTATGGTGTCACGGTTCACACGATTAATTCTCTCGATGTAGCTTGTTTTATTTTAATTGTTCATTAAAAGTATTTTTAAAATAAGAATGATTGAAGTATATATTTTTTTCAAATTTAATCGAATATCAGAATTCAGAGTTAAACTTTAGAGCTAGGAGTAATTATTTTATGCAAAATCAGTGAGTTCTGGTGCTAATGCATGCCAAGACTTGTTCGTAAGTTAGATGCATATGGAATCGCGAAGTGAAGACGTAAGATTAATCGAAATCGAATCTACACTAAAGTTTCGTGTGAGTTTTACATTTAGAATCAAATACAATTTACTGTTTGCTGATTAATAAATTTAGTTATTAATTTGTTAACATTTAAAAATATATGACTCAGAGCATTTAAGTTAGTTACTTTATTTGTCTTATAATAGTTTGAAAAACAACAACGTATTCTGTTCATATTAGAAATACTTCGATTATCAATATCATGGAAAAGTTTGAGACAGTCCACTAACTGCGTATTAATAAAAAAATATATAGCGGATATTGCAATACGACAGTTTTAATGATATGAATGAGATTCCTTGTCATTCAACTTAAAAAAGCATAGAAGCTGAAGCATCTGAACTGGACCCGGTATGCGATCTCATAATGATAGGTCCGCTCGCTATAATCAGTATAGTACATGATACCGGGCAGGTGACAAAAACTGTTATGAATGCTGAGGTTCCAAGTTTTTACTCAAAACGTGTTTTCAATGGTATTAAGAATTCAGATAGACGCGATGCTGAGAAATCTGACGAGGTTTATGGTATCTTTAAATGAAAAAAAGACAATACGACGTGTCGATAATATTTATTAAAGTTGTCGTAAAATCTTTAAACTTGAAATGTCACTTTGAAAATTATTTTATAATATACGAAGATTTTAATGATTTTGTTGTCTTTGATATGTGAAATGCCGCTTTTATTTTAAATATTAAATAAGTAATTACACCTTAAGTATAGTTTCGATAAAATATATTTTATATTTTTATATCAATAAATTATTCAATTACTGCTTTTTATAAAGTTTACAATTGGTCTTATGTAATCCAATTAAAAATATTTTCATGACATATATCGTAACTTTAATAATTTGTATTCCAGAAATGCACAATACGCAATATTCTGTGGGTAACAATGACTAGAATAAAGAGGATTATAGGAATTTAAATTGCCTTATAAACCACAAGCTACTGGTTATATGGATCTCAGAATAAGCTACTTTTAATATGATAAAAAATACATTTCCTATATTTTAAGTGATGTAAATATTTCATTCTGAAGTCCTTTGATATTCCTGTCGTGACTCAGAACAGGCAATCTTACATCTTGTCTAATTATAGGAACATATTGCAGCTCCTAGAGAGCAGGGGATACCCCGTCAATGGGTAATTAGAAACGGGCACTTTCCCTTTAACCAAATGCAGACGACAGTTAATTTGAATAGAATGGGTTGAATGTTCATTTGGTAGGTAGAAACTAATGTTTTGAAGCATGTGTATATTGAGAATAATTATTTTATACAAAATAACTGTAAAGAAATATTCGTATAGACATTCTTAAATAATTCGGTAATTTATGGACACGGTATTCGGATAATTACAAGTCAGAAAGCCGGAGACAATCACATATGTTTTAATTATTGTGTCCACTTGCATTTTTAATATGTTAATCAATTTGAGATAAATCGTTGTACGTATTAAGGTCAACTTTTAAAATAATGACAATGTATTTCATAAAAGTTACAGTACAATATGAAAATAATTGTAAAATGATTTAAAATCAGACTTTTTTCTAACATTACTAATAGACTGTAAAATACTGCTAATGATTTCTTAATTCTAATGAAATGAAAATTACATAAAAAGTTACATAAACCCAAGTTCTCATACTTTATAAAGCTGCTGAGTTGCTTTAAAGGGACATAATGAGACAAAAAGTTGTAGATTCCAGATAAGTTGCATATGTGGTAATAGGACTCGGTTAGCGAAGCAAAAGTTACTAAGTTAATCGAGTATGCTGAAACCCGTTTAAAATCTCCATCACAATAAACAACGTCCTCGTTTGATTATGGGCATGAAAGTTTTTGTTAGTTTATCCTGACTATTGAATTAATATTTATAACAGCTTTATGTTATTAAAGAGATAGTTATTTTATTGTTAAAACAAGGACTTAAATATTTATAAACTAAAGTCCAATAAAACGTTTTATTATAGAGATTATTAAAAGTTGATAATAATAATATATGTACATATATACAGATCATTCGAGACTTGTAATTCTTTACGCGTAAGAAAACCGACGGTTGAGATTAAATTAACTCATATTGTTTGAGTAATCGGATTTATCATTGAGCTGTGAGATGAATGCTCTTTTTGGAATGTTTATTTTGTGATTAATGTTTCAAGACCGTAATTATAATTTGGTATTTCAATACCAAGGAGAGGACGTTTCAATTCATTCCTTTTATTATGAAGTATTTTATGAGTTATTTTTCTTTGAATAAAAAATGCTTTATTTATTATAATTGATTTTATGATGATTTATAAGTCACAAATATTTTATCTATTAAATCCCTATATAAAAATTAAGGAAGAAAAATACGATAAAAAAAACTGTTTTCATCACATTTGTTACCAATTACGGAGTTGAGATACGCACTGAGAAATGTTGTTCTCGGATGTCTGTCTTTACCATAATTAATAACTCCTGAACGGTCCCACTCAACACATGTAACTCTGGTTACAGATTTATTGCACATTTATTTCTTAATTAACATTATAATAGTTATGAAATTTTTATAATTTATATATTTCATATGAACCATTTCATCAAATAACATGAAGGAAGACTTTTGTTTCAGAAGTATAGGTATGTGTGTGTGTGTGTGTGTGTGTATATTTCTTTGGTAGCCCTAGAGCTTATTGTTTTTATCATATATATCGCTTTATTTGAATGATGTGAATAGAGTCGACTTGATCATATGACAGAAATTAAGCAAATTAAAATTAAAAAAAGACAAATTATTTCAAAATACTTCGAGTGTGTTATCGAAAGACTGTTTACAGTAATAAAGGGTGATCTTTATATGTACATATATATAAATAGTTGAACTGTACGTGTGTTCCCGTTTCTATCTTTTCATTTCTTAAATAAAATATATGAAATTTATTAATTAATTAAATTTAACCACCAGTATACCTACAAAATATAATTATTTATACTTCCAACCGAAACTGACTCGAAAGCTAATTGATAAACCAGTAGCAATTATGCTCCCTAGTGGTCAGTCACAAATATTTACCCAGCGTAAGACGTCAAAGGCCAGAAATTTGAAACCGGACTTAATTACAAAGAGGACCGCGCCTCAAAACATAGCTAACATTAACAGGAGCAAAACAAACATGGCGGGGGACATGGCGTTATCATATACATAGCTCGGATAATGGCCATGACGGTCAATATTTGTAAACCCATCAAACATTCGAAAGAAAAAATCGATTTATTTTCTTACATTAGCGTCCGGCTTTGCGTTTTATAATCAAAGGGTTTGTTTCTGGTTTATTAGTAAATAGATATTATAGTAATGAGTGACTTTTCGATTTAACCAAATTTATTTCAATTATGATTATTGTAATATAAAACATTCAGACGATATATTTTTTTTGCAATTTTATTTACCTAATGATGTATTCATTTATGCCAAAAATATTCACAACTCTATTAACGTCGTTAGATTTCTTACATTCCAAGCGAAAAGTTTGATCCTGACAGTCTTAAATAACGGGAATTCCCTTACTTAATTTTTCTCATTTAAAGTTTTACCATAAATTCTTAAAAGACATTGTAGCTTCATCTTTGTAAATAAAGATTAAATCATGAATTAAAGTACATTTAATAAGACATAAATTTTGTCAAAATTTATATCTCCTTTTAATTGTATTTGGAACAACAACGAACATACGCCCTTCTCAGACTACTTACTTTAAACTTCGTCTTATTTTATTCACTTAAAGCTGCTATCAAATAGAAGAGTGTCAAAACTAAATTATAAATATGATGAAGTTATTAAAGAGTTAGTCCATGTTATATTTAGTCTTTATTGTTAATAATCTCTAAAAACATTAAAAATTGACAGTGCATTAGTATTACGGCAAGGATATTACATTCTAAATGCGTGTAGGTGGGGATCAAAGAAACGTTATGCATACCGACTTACCATTTAAAGATAAGGGCGTGTTATGGAGACGCCTATACTTTAAAGTTAAGAGATTACAATTTTATTTACTGCCCCAAAACGTTTGATAATCCATGTCTTAATTAACCAAGCGAGGGACGCCTCATACTTTGAAATACTGCTCTCAGGCTTCTAATATAGTTGTTATTTTGTATATTAAATGAAAATCGACTTTATTTGTTCTCATATAAAAGTTATAATAGATAATGTGAGACATCATAGCTTCGATAGATGAAGGTTATCACGATATAGCGCTTAGTTTATTTGTAACGGATTCCTTTACATGTGTTTTGTCGGCAACCAATATCCATTAGCGCCGCGCTGATTCCAATACTGACATTTTTAATAATTCAACAGAATCTGTGAGAAAAATAAGAGGAACAAAAGATGAGAGTAACAGCTTTATGTCCGAATAGTAATTAGATTGTATAAAATAGATAAAGATTTGATTTAAAAAGTGAAGTTTCTTAACAAGTGTTTTATAAATCAGATGCCGTCCGTAATTTAAATTTAGTAATAAAACAAACGGAATTTTGAGCATATATAGGGCTTGAATCAATCACGGTGATCCTCAAAGCTATAAACAAAGTCGGACTAATGCCGATAAAGACGACTTTTACGACCTGCCACCTCGTTTATTACGAAGTGTGTCGAGCCAAAACAAAAGGGAATTGTGGTAACAAATCGAACCGAAGTCAAAGATATTGTTGCTATTGAGAGCAATATAAACGTATTGGAGCATAATGTCATTAAAATGTTCCATCGTTATCGGCTTATGGCCCGATTCAGATTTATTTACGACATCTTACTATTTCAATTCTTACCATTGTACGGACTTAACTGGTCGTGCTTGAATTATTTATGGTAGTAAATCACATGGCATACAAATCTTAGATCTACATTTTTATTGGGTCACCAATATTTTAAATTACATTCCTTGTTTGAAGAAATATTAAATTTCTATAAAAAAATCGACATTTAAAGTCACTATTATGTTTTATTAAACAATCAATATAATGTATTGCTTCCTTCCAACTTGAAGTATGACTTGCACACGAGATTATAAAAATCATGAGAATAGAAACCAAAGATCTTTCATTTCATGGTTGTTGAGAATAACTTTTTAATATGAATAGTGAACGCGTACTCTTCGTTAATACACTTGACCCTACGATTTGACGTTTGATTCATATGTTATGGAGAAAATTTGAATAATCAACATACTTTGAACGTTAAAATAGTCAAATAAAGTATAATATCGTATGGCAAAGTTCATAAACGTGAGGCTTTCGAATGTCAAGAATCATAATGTGAAATCTGAAGCCGAGGTATCATCGCTTTGTGTGCTTTACTAAAACCTAATGTTTTGTTTTATTTGCTTGTTTGAACAATGTTTAAATAAAATGTTAATTCTTAAAGTTCATGTCTATATTTTTATTATGTATATTATTAACATTTTTTACCTGAATTTCACATAAAATTTTGGAGGATTAAGAAACTTCATATGATTTAAAATATATTATGATGTTTTTGATAAATCAAAGTTATATTTTAGTTTAGTTTTCGCCTTACATAAAAAATAATTAAAATTTCCTAGTTTATCCCATCATCAAAAGCTACGACAAGAAGAAAGCCTTTATCAAGTCCCAAGGTTGCTTGAAAGAGACCACTCTTTAGCGATAAGATCACCTTTGTCACTAAATACAATCTGTGTTTTAATCATAATGATTCTTCTCTTTACAAACTGATTGGCCTAATACAATTAATATTTTCACGATATTGAATACCAGTTGATAAATTGACTTCGTTGTAGGGAGAATAAACAAAATACAATATAGATATATATTTTTTCAGATAAGGGCCAAGAGTTTAAGACATAACACTTCACTTGATATTTACGAAGTAGTTTTGCTGTGATGCCCGCACGATTGGAAAGTTCTATTATTTCATTTCTATATACCAGTTTAAAAAAAAAGAAAAAAATCTTAAACTATCAGAAAATAACAAATAAATCAAACAAAGATTACAAAAACTTAAAAACCAGTCACAAATCGTAGATAAAAAGTTACATTGACATTGAGATCACGACTTAAAGCGGAATCCGTGCTGTCATGATGAAGACGAGACTTTGACAGGGTCAAATTTACAGAGATGTCTTCTACTAAAATACAAATAGTTATCGTACATCAAACGAGTCAGAAACGTGTATAACATACCCATATCAGATACATCTTTTTATTGCAAATTTTTCTATACCTTAACATTAAGCTTGGTAACCTTTCTTTTTATTAATATTTAAGCTATTCCAATTGATATTTTCTGTAATATTACCATGAATATTCTATATGTAATAACCAGATATTTCGTTGTGTTATTGTTCTTACATCGAGAATACCATCCAATCGAAAATCGCTTTCATCCGCCGTGCTCATGATGTACGTCAAATAGTGACGAAATAGGTTTAGTAATAAAATTTCCTTTGTTTTCTTTTCTTATATTTCATTGTTTTCCTATAAAGTTACTGTGTATTTCTCCTTCCTATATTAAGACTTCCTTTCATCTTGAGAAATCTAAGAAACTTGAACTTTTCTTCAGTCATTTTAATATAAAATCTACTTTATGAGTAATAAACAGAAGGTTGCTAAATGCGATAAATCCTTAAAAGGAACATCCCTGATACCGAAAAACATCCAAGTATTTTGTTTGCATCTTGTTGTCAATTCTAAAAATCTCGAAATGGTCCAAAAACGCGTCAATTATTACAGAGAAAGCATTTTGATTGAGACACAATGTAGGATTTGGGAAGGTCCATTAAAAGAATTGGTTTCCAAGTTTTTGAAAGTATGATAAGATGTAGGAGAAAAAGGAACAAGAATACAAGGTTAAGGCGCAACAAAATGAAGAAATTAACTTGAAATCGGTGTAACAACGGAGCGATCACTTAATCACCGCTCGTCAGGAACCGGTATTTTTTCTGAGGTCAGCGGGCGCTTTGAAATGATTACAATTGTTTTTAATGGAACTTCGCATGATTGCTTGGATTTAAATGCATCTCCTCCATTGAATTAATGAAATAGAAAAGGAAAGATTCAGTTTCGTTGTGAGTTTAATATTGTATTATCTTAAATTTTAAAAGGTTTAAATTATAACGTAAAAACTATAAATAAATGTGATTTTTCTAATGTAACATTTGAATATACATTTAGCAAACATCCATTGGGAAATAAACGTAGCTTATCTCTAAATTCATACGGTTCAGTGATATTATAATATAAAATTCCCGAAGCTCGATGTAGTTCATAGGAGTTTTGTTTATTCGGTGATAGCTATGGTAACATTTATAGATATGAATTTTGTATACCAATTAACCAAAACAATCCCTGTATGGTAATTATAAAAGTTAAACAATTTATAGTATTTAAATAGAACAGTATTAACATATGTAACGCTTAATTGAAAACTAATATATGTATTTATATCAGCTAGATTTGGCTCGCGTAAATGGTTCGTTATTTTTAGACCGGTATTGAATTTCAAGTCTACTACATTTTTTTATGAATGACTTTTAGTAGATATAAAATGTTGTATAAATTTATATTTATGGATGTATTAGATTTTATATAACATGAAACAGTACTTCCATACATAATCCTGTAAAAGTCCAATTAAAGTTATTTTCTTTGAACCAATCAAAAATAACTGATAAACAAGTAGAAACAAATCAATAAGAAGTTATTTTTGAATCACAAACAAATACTTGAATTTAACGATATATTCAGAAGCAAAGTTTATTCTTTGTAAAACATTTTGAATCTTATATAACGAGATTAGTTGTAATACAAACTGATAAACTCTAAATACCGTTATTTTATACCCACTTAGAATAAAATTCTGTTTTATGGAAACCAAGCGGTGCTCTCTGAGGGATATTAGGTCCTGCCACCCGGTTGGTCCAGGGATCACGAACGCGTTTTGAAGTGTGCCTTAAGTTAAGAGATGTATCAACTAAATACGAAAATAAAAATATTCTAATTAATACGTCACACACTATTACTATACTTGCAACCTAAAAAAAGACATTATTATTTATTATTTAAATGTTATTATAAATTATTAACATGATCCACACTATCATTAACTTTATCTAAACTATTTGTAAAGTAATTTGCAATGATTTAATATGCAAGAACACTGCTTGTATGAAATATAGTTGCATGAAACGCTCTTCTCCTATAACTTACGCGGATAGCTTGACTGAGACGAATTATTATTTTTATAGTACCCGGTGTTCAGATAGATTGCCTGTGATTTAAAGCTTTCAGGATTTAAGCTTCTTGAAGAGCAGCGATCGAACTAATACGAAGATAAGTTACCTGTGTCTGTATCGAAGTAATTTAGAGGAAATTGAATTACTCTTCTTAAAGCTGGAGTCTTTGCGCTGTGATTTTTATTACATATTTCACAGTTAGATAAACAGATCTTTTAAAATGTTCATATTTATGGTTCATGTACATAGAATAATTGATAATATATATGTGATTATATCTTTTCTTTGAAAAATATTATAAATAAAAATTTTATGCATAAATATAATCAGTTATAAAGGTACACCGATCTCATACTTATTTACTTAACCGCGGAGTTATTTATTTATCTTAACAATACGTCGGTATATGTATAAAAAAAGAATCCAGTCAAAATCTCATTCATAAGCTCTTTATTTCATCCAAGGCTTTTTTGACGGCATTATTCAAATTGTAATCCCTACAACTCTCGATATTAAAAACGGAATTGTAAATCTTGAAATACGCATTTTGTATTTCGCCCCTTGTCGTATAATATTGGATATCAAGTTAAATGGCGTCGTCATATTACGAAGAGTTACTTAATAACGTTCATGTTAGGTTTCAAAGTATTATCATTGTCAATTTATAATTTTGATGACTATTGCGTAAGTCGTAAATCCGATATATCTCCCACCCCGCGGAGCTCCATCGGTTTTCCTTTCACTATCTCCCTCGGGAGCCTATATCTTGCAAATATATAGCTTTTGTATTCTCCTAATCATATTGTATATCTGCGGGATACTTGGAATCATGCTATGTTTTTTGTTTTCTGCACGACAGCTTTAATGGTCTAAGTTTCAACCAAATAAAAAACATTATTTCATTCTTTCTTCACAATACCTCGTAAAAGCCATATTAATTCGGGAATACAGTTCAATCTTCACATTAATTGTAAGTAATTATCTTTTAAATATAATTGTCGTTTTCTAACAGCTACGTCAACCACAGATTATCACCTAACAAACGTAACAAGCGTCAAAACATACCGCAGCCCTAATTCCCGTCAGGCGATTGATATAGGCACAATCAATCATACCTTATCATACCCACGTGTCCAAGTGTATCCTAATCCATTACAACTTTCCAGTTAATAAAATTCATCTGTCGAACGTTATTTACAAATTGATAAATATATGATAGTACAGGTAACCGCTACCGCGACGTGTCGTTGATAAGGCGACTTGGTAATGGTGCAGCTATCTCGCTCCTTCAGAAGCTTTTAATGAAGATGAAAGAGATGGAGTGCTCACCAGAGTTATCGTATTGTCAATACCTGATCAGCCTCTTCATATCTAGATACTTGGTGATATGGGAATGTTATATCCCGTTTGTGTTTCAATATTGAATGGCCACTCTTTATACCAGTGCTAGCATCATGTTTACGCTTTGAACATCAATTTAGTTTATTTGCATAATTGTTTATCAGAATATGCATAAAATTATTTAAATATATACATTGTTATATAATGAAACATAATATATCTATATTCATTTTCAACTGTAAGATGTATCATTTATTTACACTTAAGGATAGATTTTTTAATTCTTTTAAGATTGTCATATACAATAGACTTCTCTGAAGTTCGATACAAAGAAATTTTCTACTATAGGTATGGAGGGGGGATTTTTTAATACTTTTTTTATTATAAAATGTATTTTTAAATCTACTGAACTGCGTGATGATTCCTTTAAGATGTATTGGATTAACTTCGACATTTGTTCAATCCAGTGAATATTATTAAATGACGCGTGCAAGCTATTTTCCAGTTATTACGTGAAGAAACCAAGATAATTTTAATGATTATAGAAATGTAACTTCAAAGATTTCCAATAGTATGTTTAATAACTCAAAAGATATAATTAATATAAAATTAGAAACATAGTAAAATAATACATAGAATTAGAAAATCATTTATGAATTAAATTTAGTTTCTTGCTGCGGAGTAGATTGAAATCGAGCATGCAATCTGAATTCGAGACTACATAAATTCTAGTGACAAGTTAATCGAATACGCAAACCCATGAACCTGTCTTAAGCAAGAATTTACAGGCAAATGCGTTAATTACTAGTAAGTAGTCAAAAGTGGTCGACCAGTCTTATACAGATACAAAATGTAACATTGCAATTTCGATCTTAAATCTGTTAACACTACGACTAAATTCCTACAAACATATTATCAAGATGGTGTATCGTTTTACGTTCAAAGATTTATATTCCGTTTTAAGTAATTAAGTGGCTGGTACCTAGGTATCTTCATTGAGTCACATGAATCTAGAAATACTTGTTTGTTGCGACAATTACAGTTAAAGTTATTTTAAGGGGCACTTACTTGTATCGATCGAATCATAGTTTTTGTTCTCTCTTAGTATATTATTATTATATCTTATTAGTTATAATTATTTCTTTTTACTTCTGTAACTATTTTTGAATATACGGTACATATTGAATATGATAAGTTAAATTGTATGAAATGTGTTAGAAGAAATCATATTACATATCAAAGATTACATTTCTAGATTTAAAACAAACAATCAAAAATATATTCAAAAAGAACCATGTTAAGAAAGTAGCAGAAACTGAGATGTGCAGCTCTTAAATATAATATCTTTTTCTCTTAAATTTCTTAAAGTGAATAGGTTATACATACATATATATATAAAACTTTGAGAGTAAAATCCACTCTCGGACTTTTATCGGTATTAAATCTACATTTATATTCATTTCAGTTTTTCCACCGATAACTTACGGTGGCTGCACTGCCTTTTTTACATGCTACCAGATAAATAATTTATCCGAGTGAGTGAAGGCAATTGCATCTAAATTCACCGATAATTTTCCCATTGTTTTTGTTCAATTCCCTTTCGTTTAATTTATCTGAGTCGTCTGACTTTGAACGGGATGGTCTTTTTGTTTTTTTCTTTATTGCTTATACATATTTTCTTTACAATATTATGATAAGTTTTAATATCACTAATAATGGATCTATTCATAGAAATTACTTCGTAATCTTTACGTTGCATTCCAATGAAACGGTTTTTATTAGCTAAGTACTAATACTGTTCAATCAGTTATCAAAAAGCTAATACTTTCAATAGAGATTGTATAGACAGTTAAAAATTAATATTTTCAATAACATTGTACATAATCCTGCATCATAATTAGTATACTAAATTTATGAATGAACCACTTAGTATACTCGCTTGAGAGGCTATCGGTACTAGAATAAAAGAATTAACACGTCGCCTTCGACGACTCTAATAAATATAAGGTAATTATACAGATATAAAATGTATTACTTGATATAAATGAGATTTATTACAGACTCAGTGTAGTAAATGACAACAGTATTCATATTTTTATCGTTATACATTGCAGCTGAACAAACTATCAAATTCCTTACTAAATACTGTAACTGTGAACTGTTGTACCGTATACTGTGTCTGTTTACAGTTACAATTGCACACCGTAATAATAAATTAGAACAATACAATTTCTCGCTTATATATATTTTTCTAACATAAATAATATGAAGGTTTTCAAAGTATCATATATGTATATACATACGTTTGTTTTATACGTTTCAAACAATAATTTCTACAGCGTTTTTATTAATTTATATATATTTCTAATGATTGAAATGAAATATTTTCTATAATATACTTTTTCTACATAAGTTCCGAAGCACTTAAACTAAACGCGTTTACAATAAGGTTATGATAAAATGTTAAAAAGAAAGCTAAGCGCTTTTATTATTGAAAATTACTTGAGAATTGCTCACGTAGCCCCTAAAAGCATTCCCCTTGTTTTATCGAGACGACATTTTGTTACAATGGAATAACAGAGAATTAAAAAATTCTTCATATTGTATTAGGTTTTTCAAATAATATGTTTCAGATTCACAATTGTACAAGTCGTTTGGTAACAGAATTTATTTTGAGGAGATACAATACTCATTACTTAAGCTGAAATTTAACATCATATTCTAATTTCATTTAAATTTTATGGTTTATTATAAGACGAAACTATGTTCATAGTATAAGTAAATTTAAATAAAAAGAGATTTCCTATATTTCATATTATTTGAAATAGGTACATAAAAATACGTCCATTATTCGTTTATTTAAAATAAGGCATGTAACGCGAAATTACATGTTTGAGTCATATCCTTTTATTAGAACATTTTTTCATATTTTTTATATGTCTATGCTAGTTATACATATCTTGTTTATAAAGATACAAATATTATAGAACCAATTCATAGTTTGGAGAGTAATTATATTGAGGAAGCCGTTACTGTTTTTAACAACCACTTGAAAGCGAATGAAGTAATGTAAAATAATAAATCACAGTTAAAAAGATACTAAATAGTATAAGTGTATTTTTTACTTCATATCTTTCTGTCTGGTAGCTGGTTAAATACAAAAATAAAGTCAATTTGTTTTAAGATTATGAATGACATGCATAAGGTTCATTTACTCGCTGACTTTAGAAGATTCTTCATCTAAGCCTAATATAGGTTTTTTTTTCTTTAAATTTGTGCATTTTATCTCTTTACTTATTGTAAATGTATGTATTTATAAAAATAAACTACATATTCTTTGATGATATACAAAAATATTCTGTATTACTTCCCATTTCTAATATTATTCCCTTTAATATCTTATTCGTGATGTATTCGTTATAACCCGGTAGATTATTTTTTTTAATGGAGTTTTGAAATAACTTAAATTATTTACTACTAATACCATTACATACTTCACTACCTGGACGTTTTTTAACAATAAAAGAACGCCCACATGTATAATATTAGAGCATAAAAAATAACAAATTCCATATCAATGCAACAGATACTAATCCGTCAAATTTTTTTTGTAACTCATCCAACAATGCAGCAAAGGAAGTAAACATATTTATAGCTTTGAAAGACTCTGTGAAGCTACGGAACTTATTTTCGGGCATTGTTGTTTTGTCAATTGTACACAATATCTATTTGCTGTCATTTAAACTTACGCGAATCTTCATTCTGTACAGACTTCCGGTACATTGTAACGAACGACCGCAAACTGAAGGCGTTCCAATAAATTTTAATCTGTCCTATAGAGCAGATGCAAGAAATTGCGTTAACTTCGAATAATGCGTGATAAATGATAGGTAAAAGGATATTTATTTTTAATATTAATAGGTGTAATGAGATGTAAAAATATTTAAAACGAAGGATAGGTATTTAGTAAGAAAATATAATAATAAAATATCCTTTCTAGATTTTTCACAAATATATCAATATATTTGTGTATATATAAAAAAGATTGCTTTATTTTGGCGATTGAAGATTCAAGTCTTCATTTCATCCACATATTTCAATTTAATTTTGATTCAATCTAATATACTTTATCTAATTTATCGTAAACGAATTCCCTGAAATCAGATCTTCCTCCAGCTCAATTTTAGTCAAAACAAAATCAGTGCGATCTTTTGTGTACACTTCGGTGTCATGTTTAAGGGACGGCAGAAGTGTTGGCAAAAACGGAATCGGGTTCAAATTTCTGATAAACATTTTTTTCATCATAAAAATGTACAAACATTTATCACAATCAAGAGACCTTTTAAATATTGAAAAGTTTTTTTTTTGCGGCATTGTTTAGAATACTCTTGAGGCTATTGTTTTCTCGATTCTTATTATTATTTGTATTATGAATTAATTAATTTTTTGTTTGGATTTTTCTTGCGCCATTCGATATTAAAGCAATTCAATAAGCATTGATAATATTAACGCAACATTTATAATTCTTTAGCATTTTGCAAATAGAAAAATCATGTTCCACCTATTTTGTGTACGCTTACCCCATACATTGGCAAAACCGGGTACAAAGGATAATGTTACCCAAATAGTAAATATACACTGATACCATGGAATCGAGTTACATGTGTTGTTTCATTTACCCTTATGTTCGTTTATTTACTACAGGGCCCTTTATATCTCTACAATGCTCCGACAACCGGTTTAAAACTAAAAGACATTGAGTATATGACATAAGAATTCTTTTGATCCTCATGAATGGGATTTGCATCTACCTCCCTTTGAGTACATTTGGATATCAATTTATATTATTATCATATTTATAGTAATAATATTAAAAAATAACACTGTTACGACCACCCTGATCTCAGATAAAATTAAAAAATATCTGAAGTATGGTAATAATTTAGGTAGGTATATATGTACGAGTTATACGTCCGGTGAAAGGGAAATACTTGTTGTAACAATTGCAAAATAATAGAAGACAAGTGATCCCATACAGCATAAACTTTTAAGACTATAAATATTGAATGTATGAAAGAAAAAATGCAACTGCAATAAAAAGAGAAGGTATTAATTCACATTTCGATGAACACAAATCGTTATAATAAAAAACAAAGTCCAAAAAAAATATAATCCGATACACCGCTTATATTCGTCTCATTGACGTTGTATAGTGTAACTGCAAAAAAACGTTTTAAAAAGATTTTACTAAACCTCCAGACTAATACCAAGATATTCATAATTTAAGATCAAAGTTCCCATATGAGAAAGAACTGAGAAAATCATTTGGCAAGTAATTAAAAACTTAGTGTTTAGTTCCTCTGTCGCCTGACATTTGTCGATTAGTAAGAAATATGTAAAGCGAAAAAAATTAAGCTCGGCTTTGGAGTTGCAAGGGATTTTTTGTCCTCCAAATCTTGTTTTTATCGAAATAGTTCCCTTAAGTATTTAGCACTTATCCTGTCGTTTGCATAGTTAATTTACTTTAAAACTACTGATGTTTCTTATTTATATTTTAGATTCTTCACAAAATCATTGAAGTAAACTTCACCCATTAAAAAATATATAGTGTAATACTTTATGTTTACCATTCTTTTTGATTGTACTCTCAGAAGACACTGTTGTTTAAAATATTGTGTAGACTTTTTATTTTACCATTTAATTATTCCATATTATTACTATATTAATTAACGGCATAACTGAAATATATATTATTGACTTATTTTGATTTTTAAATTTAATATCTATGACAGTCACTTATTTTATTTATTTTTCTATATAAATGAATCTCGCGACAAGCTTTAGCTAATATTATATAAATTATATTATGACGTTATAAGTAGATAGCAATAGTTTAAAGTATTTATTTCTTCTTTTTTTGTAGTGAATGTTTGATTCTGAAATATTTTTTTTACTTATAATATATCGCTGGACACGTCTGCACTAATATTTCTTATATATTTTTTTCTAGTTTTTATTGCAAAGTACATTGAAAATAACTAGTCCGCCATCTTAAATATGGTGACATGATGACACATTAGTGACGTCACAAATTTAAGTTGCAAGGGTTTATCAACTAAAATAGAAACATACATAAAGAGATACGTACCTACATTGCAGGTTAATTTTTTTTGTCTATTATTATTCACCCCGTGGTAAACGAAAGAATACGTACTATCCATAATCCATTCTATTCTAGCTCATTAAAATAGGATAAAGAGATCCAACTGTCATGTAACATGATGTCGTGATGAACAGAATCACGATTCCACCCTCTAAGCTCGTGATAAAATAGCCAATGAGATCACGATCGTTATTAGCGATCTCCTTTATAAATCAGCTGAAATGTTAATATTTATTAATGGAGTTTAGCCCGATTTATCTCAATCAGTGCTTGGACCATGTCGATGTGATCATTTGTTTACAGATTCGGCGTAGTCTAGCTTACAACGGATTAGTATGTTTGAAGTGGATTTTGGTTTAGTCTGAATATGGTATGTATGCAATAGCATAGGATGATTTTAATACTATAAAACATGACGATCTAATATACATATGTATAAAGTAAATATATATTTATACATGTGAATGTATTTTGAAATTAAGTATTTTGTTCATTTTATAGTAAAATATTTATGAAGGGATGAAGATTTAACATTTTTTTTCATATTTCAAACCTCTCAAACTTTGTAAGAAATATAACGGTGTAAGCCATAACATGTTGAAAAGTTGACCAGTCGTTGAGACCGCTTTGTCTTCGTATTGTCTTCGAAACAGCAGATACAAAAGCCTCAATGGCCCTACAAATCTATCACAAACCATTTTCGTTTCGACCTCGTTTGCTATGCGAATATGCACTTTATCACAACTCGGTAAGGGCAGAGTAACACAGAACAAAGTTCCCATCTGCATCAATAACTTCGTCAAGTACACTTGTAACTTGTCATCGTTGTCTGTTAATTTGGTATGTTGTACGGTTGGCCACAAATCCTACAAACAATACGTGCATGCTATTTTCGTTCTTAATTGCTATGCGTATAGAATAAAGTTGCTTTAACTAATCTCCTATTTGCAGGTCGTATTTTTATTACGCAGAAAGTATTCGAGTGTCTACATAAAAACCTGCTTGTCAGTCTTTGATTATTCTTTTGTCTCATATGACATAGTTTTCGGTACTTAAACTTGGTGTTCTGTAAATGTATATTCAGGGTGAAAGCTCTTATTGAAATGTATAGTCCATTATTTCTGTATTCATATTGAATTATATAAATGTTAATGAGATATGTATATGTTCTTGGAGATTATTATACGAGTATATACGGCGAATTATTGCCACATAATCAAATTTAGAATACATTACAATATCCATGAACAGAATTTACTGCCATATATCAAAGTCCAGACAGTATAATGTACTGCAGACGTGGAGTAAACGGAAATCTTGATGTCCAATCATATCACAGTTAGTAATCTGTCTAGGTACTGTTGATCAATAAGCTATTAATCTTGATGGTTTCAAACGTCATTACTAAAAGCTCTTCGAAGCTACATATTGTATTGTATTTCAGAAATCTTTGGTAAAAGTAATTAACGACTCAAATTTAGTTAATAATATATTAGATGATTACTAATTAATTAATTATAGAAGTAAAAGGATATATAAAACTTTAGTGAACCTTGATAACCACAAAAGTATACAGGTGGAACGCATTTTCATGGGACGTATCAAATACATTTAGATACGAATCTGAATAAAGGTCCCTTAAACTTTGTTTCGAATTCTAATATGCGGCTGTAAAGGAATCCAAGCAAATAGGGGTTACAAGATCTGATAGGAAGTTCACTTCGGTATTGTGTGCCGTTTAGGAAAATTCAACGTTCGTTTTACGACTCATCAAATATGATAAAACGATAGGTCGGCTTTAAATTTAAACATATGTTTTAATTTAAAAGGCTTGTTTCATACAATTTAAAGATAGTAATAACAAGAATTAAATATAAATTAATATGGTACAAAAGGAGGTATGAATCTCATCGATTTTGATAAAAAAGACAATGAAACAATAGAATGATTTGAATTATAAACTCAATATATAATTTCTTTGCATACTTGATATCTCACCATAAAATGAAAACATTGTACGAAACAATAACGTATATCAAACAGGTTCTCAACTTAATGTCTTCATTTCTTGGAGGTAATCATCGCTCTGAGCTAACTTGTTGGCTGAACTTTTTGTTTATTTTCTTTCTCTCTTGCTTACCTAAATGAAAATATCTGGTTTAATTTTACTCTTGTTTTTATTTTAAATATTTTTTTTATAATGGCATTAAGAGTTTGCATATTATAAAATATCTAATAGGTAGTTGCATGAAAATATAATAAAAACAATCCAAGTTCGTAAGGAAAATAGAAACAAAATAATCTGTGGGAGGTACTGCACGTCTCAGCAAAGCGATTATCTTCACTCAGATTGATATCTGAACCGAGTTTAATGTCTTTATTACACCAACCAATTGATTCAGAACTATAGAAATTATTGACCTTGAATTGTAACCGACCACTTGTATAGAACAATAAGCGAATCTTTTCAATTGTGTTGTAATGTTGTTTATAGTAAGTACATCCATTTCGTTTCTGCGTGTGTGATTCTTTTTGCTAAAATTAAGAGTATTTTTTATTACTATTACAATGATTGGGATTAATCCAAAAAAATATTAGAAAAAAACTATAATAGCTGTTGTTAATTGAGAGATAAAGATTAAGATAAAATATAGGCAGACATGAAAATATATATACAATTAACAACGGCTATTAATAGTGTGAGAGGCAATGTACTTAAAATTACACAATTCATTAGGTGCGATTGTATTTGATGATTCAGCTGTTACTTTGTTCGCTAATGACAATGATTACTTATGTGGCTGTTTGTAAATTTGATGTTGGGAATATGGAAATTGTATTCCTGGTAACAAAAAAATTGCTAGAATTTTAAATCATTATTAATGGAAGTAATACTAGTATGGTTATATTACTTTTTCGGTTTAATGAATTTCTTATTAAATAATCTACTTATTTATTTATGAATTTTAAATCTGTCGCATTATTTTCTTAATTGAGTCACACGAAAAGTCTAAAAGAATTATCCCCGATGAAAGCAAATCGCTCTAACCTTTTTTCAATTCAGTAAACGTTAACTTTCAACGCGAGTAAAACGAGCTTCGCTTATTGGGTTAGTATTAAGCTGAAGATTTATTCAAAACAGTACAGCCGCTTATAGGAAAACGCCGCACATACAAATTAGCTGAAATATTACAAAAAAATTATTCCTAGCTCTATGATTCTTGGAAAATTAGAATTGAAATTGAATTTTGTCTCTTGTATTTTGTCAATGAAATATAAATTTTCATAATATTCTTAAAATATTTATTTGTTAAAGTGAAATTAAAGCTTTAATATTATTCATTCGTCTTCCCGAATACGAAATGCATTCCGACGAAGTGACGCTCCTTATCACGTACACACATTTACACCTCAATTATCATATGAATAATCTTAGTTAAAAACAGCTTTGAAAACGCCGCTCATTTGACTTCAACAAAAGTAGTCGTTAGTATTCAAAGAACATCCCTTCATAATTCCACTACTTTAATAAACACACGACCCTAGTATATTGAGCCCTCTGACGTCATTGTGTACTTTAAACGGTTTAAGAATCATACGTGCTCGTGGGAAGCTGTGAGGTCAAGATATAGTAGTCGTTTTAGCTATCCTTGCTCTCATCTGTTTGTTTCAAGAAACCGTGATATAGAAGATTAACTTATTACAATTCAGGAAACGCTTGGCTCGGGACACGGTGCGTGAGAAATGCAAGAAATGATAATAAACTTCCATTTTAAGATCAGTTTTATTTGTGGGATATTTTTATTTGGTTTTAATTATTCTTAATTGCTTTTACTATTTTGAGAGTTAATAAAATAAAACTTTGTAAGGATATTTTGTAGGTTTCGCGAAAATACCAAAATTTGAACAAACTAGAATGGTTTAACAATAGGTACTAAAAGAAATCTCTCCGATAACAAAACCCACACAGACCCTTTGAATTATTCCGTGTATCAATTCCAGTATAGTTTTTTTTTTTTTTTTTTTTTTTATGGGAAAAGGGGGCAACTGAGCAGACGGCCTACTTGATGATAGGTAGTTACCGTCGCCCATGGACATCCGCAACGCAGATTTGCGGATGTGTTGCCGCCCTTGATTGGGGAAAAGGTGGGAAAGGGAGGGAAAGGAGAGGTTGGGAAAAGGGAAAGGGCAACCGGCTCTCTCACTCACCGGACGAAACGCAGCCTTTAAAGACTACTTTACGCCGATTTTCTGTGAGAGGGTGGTACTTCCCCGGTCGAGCCAGCCCATGTTCGAGCTGTAGTAAATTGACTACAGCTAGGCTCTACCACCACAATAACAATAAGTTTTCCTAAGATTTATAAATCATTCATAAATAGAAATTTTACATTGTTGAAGAACTAAAGCCTAACTTAAGGAGGTGTACTACAACTATTTTATAGACCTCCACGAATCGGAAAGTACAGATCAAATACAACATATTCCTATCCTACATTTCCTTATTTTTCTTTTCAGATGCTACAAGTAGGTAACTCAAACCAGTGTCTCATTGCATCCTCTAACCGTCACCATATAGTTTACCAGTGACTACTCAGTTGCCGTCTCACACAAAAAAGGTTCATAAATAGCAATTTAATAATTATTAAAATAGCATAATAACAATATTACGTACACCTACTTGTTTAATCAGATTAAATTTTCCATTTCAGTCCTATAAAACCAAAGAAACTCGTGAGAATTAAAATGATTTCCGTAAATAAAACAGTATAGAAATTAACATGAAATTAAATAAATGAAGTTCTTATAAGGAGTGCTTTAATAAAAACGACTTATTGATTTTAACGTTTTTTAAATGAACAAATAGAAATGATGTGTTTTTGTTCAATTTTATAAGAAATAAGTTACCTACTTGTTCAATGTTAACACTAACCAACCTATTGCATTAATTGCATGAATATGATGTACACATTTCTTCGCATGATTTTAATCAATATTTTATTTAGATTACATAATTAAAACTACAATTTATCTCATTGTAGTCGAAATAAAGCTTTTTTCAATATTCAAATAAATATTACTTTTATAATTATCTTTAAATTAATGGAAAGCTTTTATTTTTTTATTATTTCTTTGAAAATATGATATAAGGTAAATATATTGTATATAAGGTTTTAGGAAATAAATAATGGAATAACTTTATATTTAGCATATTCACGTTTAAATGAATGAATACATGTTATTAATTAAAGCAAAAAAGTGAAAGGCCACGTAAGTTCATGGTTTTCAATAAACACAAAAACACTAGCAGGAGTTGGTTGAAATGAAAATATATATTTTGAATTAATTAATTTATCTATATTCGAAAACTTGATATCTCTTGAGATCGCTGCAATTTTAATACCCTGGTATTTCCATAGACGTGTATGGATAGTGATAAATCCAATCCAATTAAGAGTTTTTAAATGGTACATGATCATCAACGTGTACAGTAGAGATGAATCGTCCAATCAATTTTTTTTAGATAATTTTTTAGGCATGCTTCAATCAATTAAGATAATTTGAAATTAATCGCATTTTTTATCTTTAATTGATTATATTTAGTTTAAGACTAGTTCTTGAATCTAAAGTAAAAGTTTTTTCTTATAAGTATTAGAATTGTAAATAGTTTAGCTCTTGAGGTGACTCGGAAATGGGACTTGATTTATACAAACTGGAACAAATTAAAATCTCTCTTTTAAATCATGGTGCAGCATATTTAATAATATTATTTATTTCTCCTTCATTTAAACTATATGAAAAAATAAACTATTACATTAAGTATTAAATAAGTCAGTGACATATTTTAGTTCCACGTTTTTTTGACTACGGTTATATGTGTGTTAAATATTTATGTTTATGTATATAAATCTAAAACAATAAATTATTATTTATTAGAAGCGCAGCTGTTCTGAATGTAATATGCATCAAATTTCATACAAAAGTTTTATGACATAAATTTTAATATATACCTATTTAAGTATTATCATAAAATATTTATGAATAATTATGTTAACGAAGTTGACTTTTCGTTTACTAGTTTTATTTTATAAGGAAAAATTGCAAGTTTTATAGGATTTTTTAATCTTAAAATGTCCTAAAGTTGTCATATAAAATACCAGTAAAAACAAGAGTAAAGAACTAGCCAGTCCAAACAACTTAACAGGGATATATATGACGTTAATGAAAGATTACGTCAACTCTAATCAAGACATTCAAAGCTGTATCCAGATTAATGACTTTCTTTATTACACATAATACTGTTAGTTTGTTTCTTTATATACACAATTTTATACTATTACAATGTATGATAAACAAATTATTTTATTTCACATCAATTTACTTCAAAAATTAATTCCGCATCACGTTTAATGACCATCAACAATCGACATTATGTAACATTTGTCTAAGAGAAAAATTTTAGCTTGATATGTTTTGTTTAAAGTAAAAATAACTTTTACATAAATCTTGAAATTGCTTAAATGATTCGAAGGTAGGTGAAACATGAATATCAAGCAACGACACTCTGAAAGGAATTTATGTAAATATATCATTGAATCTTTATTACAGTAGAATCTTTATTATTTAAAGATATTTACAAAAATAATATAAAGATCACGCTCTCACAGATGTTATCACGATGACCTGCCCAATTAGACACATATATACGAGTATATATCCCTCGCGAACAAGAAAAACCATAACCACCAACAACCTCGACCAATCACAATTGAACCGCGATGGTTCAGTGAACTTAGAGAACATTAACAATCAGAGAAAGAAATTCGATGAGCCACGGTTCAAAAAATACCGGTGACACTTAGATTATTATCAGAATCAACTCAAAACATTAATTGAAACTCGATAGTCAAGAATAACAAAATTCAACGTATTCATGTATATTTATGATAATCATTTTATTTATGTGTTGTGTTTTGTCTGTTATTTTTATTTTTAATTGCCGGTGAAAGCAGCGTGTAACCAGATGAATTCACATTGGAAATATTTTAGTTTTGTAACAAATATATTCTGTTAATTATATAAGTTCATTATAAATTTAATTTATAATGATGTCTAAGTTTTGCTAGGATACATTTAAACATTTTGATTCCGTCTGCCAGTGATTGTGGTTGCTAGCCATCGAAACGTCGGGTAAAATAAAAAAAGGAAAAGCAAAATCCATAGTTTATTTAAAATGTTATATAATATTACAAAAACAATGTGTAATTTAAAATTCACAAGGAGATAAAACTAAGTGGATAATTTTTTCGTATAAAAAAGAAACAAAAACGCTTAGTATGTTCAAAAATCTTGATTCTGTTTAAATGAATACTCGAAAAAAGCTAATATATCAAAATATAGAAGTACCCAATTTCCATTTTCTATGATGAATATATGCACATATAATTTTGTTATATGTATCATCTTTCTAAGTGTATAACTTAAAACTTTATCACATAAATATTTGATTCATTAAATATTATAAACGAAATAAATATACTACATTCAAAATAGGTACTTTTGTTTCTAACCCGGATTGGAATGACTTAAAGGGGATTTAACCACGTTTATAATAACGTAATTTACTGTATACATATAATAAAGAATAGGAAAAGAAAGTTATTGCAAAAAATATCTTTAAAAAAAGGATAATTAACACTTCTGCTTACAAATATAAAAACAGCTTTTTTGACTGTTCAGAAGTCGGGTAAAACGCTTGTACATATAGGGATGTACATTATGTTTCAAACACTTCTAAATATATATTCTATTTCAAATATCAAGGGTCACACTTAAAAGAAAATGATAAAAAACTACTCACTCGTATCCACTGATGGACCTTTCAATGAAATTTTCTATCCTTAGTTTCTTTGAATCTCTGTATCGATAAGAATTGTGAAACAATCTTTTGATGTACATTTAAACAATAAGAGTACAAAAGACCTGGACAAACATGGCTTGAATTTAAGTCTATAGTTAATTATGCATATAAATGTATATGAAATGGATTTTTTAGTTATTTTCTATGAGATTGTTGAAACAAATACCTTGAATAATAATAATAGATTTCAGCACTCTGTAACTTAATACAAAATTTCATTCTAATAGCTTCTCTGCGTTTCGGGATGATTGACTGACAAATAATAAACACTCAAAATTTACCATTTAGAATATTATCACGAGATGGATTTATAGTTTCTGTACTCGGCAAAGATGTCGTTAACCAAGGAAATGCTGTGAATTAACTATTAAAATTGTAGATAACACATTTATGGGCGATTTCTTAGCCAGTTAGGTATTATGTAAATCTGGGCAAATGCTCGTTCATTAAGCGAGATAGCACCTGATTTGTGATATCTTACAATTTACTGTATCAGATGCAAATTCAATATTAATTTATTCGTATACATTATGTGCAAATTGTAGGTGTTGTTTACTTGTGTGCATATTTACTATCATATTTCATTAGATCATTTTAAAAATATGTATAGAGAAGCATAGTAGTAAGTATAGTATGTATAAGTAAAAATGATGAATTTTAATCTTGAATGAATTATATTAAAAAGTAATATGTAAATTAAAAACTACTAAGTAGTAGGTACGTAATGTTTATTTTATTTTGAATTTATAAAATTATAAATGTAAACGATATTTAAATATTAAATATTTTTTAAGATTTCTTTACTATTAAGACAAAATTTTTCAAAATTTGATACTTCTTTTATCAAATAAATAAAAAAAACTATTTTTCTTATGTTAAAATACTTTATTACCCCTTAAAAAAGTTACCAAATGATAAGATGTATGTTTGTTTTTAAAACATATTTGTTTGCCTTCAAATGAGTATCATATTATTTATTGGTAGTTGATTGCTAATCCCACTTCATTCATTAAGTTGACGTAAAATTAGTTTTTATAACTAGTGTTATAAATATACATTTTTATACTATCATGTATTTTTAACTTTTAATCGATACATAATAACTGTTTATTGATGTTTTTAACCATTTTTAAAACATTTAAAAAACACAAAGGAAAATCTAAATAGTACAAGAACCGGATGCACGAGTTAGCGATGAATGAAAAAAGAACCATGAGGGTAGATAACAATTGTCCAAACTACACGAGAACAAACAAAAATGGATACTTCAGCCCTATTGTTTGATAGCAAAATGTAAAAATCACTTAACACCTTTGAAGTTTAGAACTCCAACGGTTTTTATTGATTCCATCCATGACTCGCTAATGAGACCCCGTTAATGTAAACTTCCTGTTCGTTATTTGTCTTCAAACATTGCATTGTTAGGAAACCAATACTCTTTTTTTCTGTTTATTAGAATTAATGGATACGGATGCTGTAATTGAAATTAATTATGGCTTAAACTTGTCTTTCAGTTTTAATTTTATCTATAAAAAGTATTAATATGTAAAATATATTTCTATTATACTGACGGTAACTGTGGGGACGACATAAAAATTAATAAAAAGTTTCTTTCAATAACTGGGTTATTATGATTTTTTTATAATTGGTATAACATTTTTTCCTCATCAATTTGTAAATGCTAAAAAATATTCAATATTTTTTGTCGCAAATATAAAATTAAGAAAAAGGATCAATAAAATTATTGATTTTAAAAAGGGTTGTAATATTTTGCTTATTTTCAAGACATGAAACCTAAAAATTTTATTTGCATATATACCCTACACAAGTATGTATTTGGCCATATCACCTTGTCTTCTATCATCCAGCGTGAGTCTAATTAGAATCAAATCAGCTAATCCAAATATGTCTGGGCTAATACATGAAAAGAAAGACATTTTTTGTTTTTACATTACCTGATTATTCAAAGAGCTATAAGTAACAAGGCACATACGGTAATATCGTTTATTAATCACAAACTGTCTCTTTAACTAAATCATTAAAAAGCACAAAACTAGGATAATATTTGTTCTAATTACGAGTATATTTTAAAATCAAATATATAGAAAACAGTCAATATTTATATTTAGTCAGATGATTAATTACTCAAAATTTTATACAATATTTTGTTGAAAACAAGATCTTACTCCAATTATTCTCGATTATCATTACTTTCCACTTTCTTTTCTTATTATAATTGAATGGGAATAATTCAGAAGATATTTTTACCAACGGCGTTTCTTTCGGCTAGTATATTATTTTTATTTATTAAGAGTCACATATCCCATTTACAGATACATATTATCAAAATATGCGCAGCCATATACCCTTTGAATAATTTTAATTATTCAATATGCATTAAATCTTATTAAATTCACTCTGTATTGGTATTGGTATAAGTAAGGATATAAAATTTATTTTAAAAAATGAAAAAGATATTTATTATTTATGAATTTAATGATGTTATGTAAAAAAATGTCAAATTCTCCTCCTAGAAATTATATATTATTTTATCTATATACATGTAAATTATCACATAAATATTCAAGAGCGAATGTTCATTATATATTTTTGAAAATTTCATAATATGATAAAATTATATCTATGGTTACATTCACATAGTGAGTGTTTCGACGGGGCTTCATTTAATTATAAAGACAGCCAAGTAATACGCTAACTTTCACAAAGTTTGGAGTGCCTATCAACAAATATGTTATTAATGTACAATAAAATTTATTAACATAATTATCTACATATCTAATTTTAGCATTAAATATCTTAAATGTTCAATATGTCTACGTTTCAAAATTATCTTCCCGTGTACCTGAATCAAATTGACATAACTTGGCGGTGAAGTAATGACAAAAGTTATTTCATAAAAAGCATGGTTGTTACAAATTACTTTAAGTTTGTCCATACTTTTATAAACTCAACTTATTTTCTTTATCACTTTGAAGGAGAAATTCTTGTACATATTGTATAAAAATATTTTAGTGGCGTTCTAACGATATCGACGTCAGTGGGCTCTTAGGTATAAAATGAATCTAATTAGTTTTTATTTTAACGCCAACCTTATTTCGCAGTTTTTTCAAGATTCTCTTTTCTAAAGACTTCATGTTATTTTAACTTTAAGATAAAGAACATGCCACTCTCCGATATCATCAAAAACTTGTACCTAATATAAATAAAGAATTTTGGTTACTTAATGCCATATTGTAATTTTTTCATTGGAATTGGAATTTTCAATAAGAAATTAACATTTTTTCAGTTCAGTTCTATATAAAACAATTGGTACCCAATATTACTCTAGTATGTATATTTTAATACAATACGTATGATGTTATCATTTTTGTCCTTCTATTTAACCGTAGTAAAAATCAGTAAATTTTATTCATTGTCCCGGCCATAAATCACGTATGATCTGTTTTTCCAAAAGTTTTACAGAAAAATAATAAGTTTTCCAGCAAACACTTTCAGTTTGTAATTTGTAATTTTTCGGGTGTTTTGACAGGAATTCCTTTCATAAGACTTATTTTAGTAGAAATATTTCTAACATTTGATATATGAAAAATCAATAGAGCAAATCAGGGTTGTGTTCATAGAGTTAAATAAAATATCTTGCTGTATTTTGTATATTGAAAATAACTTAATTATTATATACAACTTAAACCTTTAAACTGTTGAAGTAAATAAATTGTAATATTTTTTATAAATATAAAATAAAATATAAAAAAAAATATTTATATTCCATTGATTTCCCAGAGCTTGACACGCGAGACACATTTCGATTTTAATTTTGTTTTTATTATATTAAATAATAATAAATTATGATCTAAGAACGATATTTCAATATACTAAAATACCTACTTATGTATATTACTTACTAACTAAAAAACAACAGAAATCTGTTGGGATTTCAAAGAAAAGTTGATTAATTTTGTATGACGAATAATGTAAAAATCTATCCAACGTTTTTTCGCGTTATTTTCTTTGTTATTTTTATAATATTAATGCTCTTTTAATTTTCTAATCATAGGTAACAAAAGTGAATCTTCTTGGCCCAGCCTCAGAGAGATCAAAAGATTTATAAATAGATCGTTTACCTTAAACATTGGATCATAAACGTTTACGTAATAGTATTGAAATAAACAAATCACAAAATACATACAAGCTGTTATAATCTCTCACGTATTGTATTATGCGCTAAATTCGTATGAATAAAAAAGATTTTACGACGGGAACTATTAACGCATTAATAGAAGTCGATCCAAATGCATAAAGGTAAATATTATAACTTTAGTTTTTATCCGATTTTAAGAAATATTTGATAGGTTGAAATATTTGATAGTTAGATAACCTAAGTCAATTTTAGAATATTTGCATATAAGTAGCTCCCTTAACCATATAATTCGGCAACTGTTAATTGTAACGTTGATCCAATATACATTCGGTTAAATCTGAATCAAATATCTTAAGAAACTATCTTGACAACTCTATTATACAAACACACATCAAACGTTGGAGACTCAAAAGATTTCAAACGTATTTTCTGTACCACTGCCCTAAGGGAATTATAATCCTTGGAGACTTTTAAAGGTACATTTTTATATGAAGGTCTGTTAATATAAATATATATATGTTGTTTGATGTTTTACAGAAAATATAATTTTTTATACTTATATGAAACTAATATTTCATAAACCGTGATAACGGTTGCTGAAAAGTAGCCGAAACGTCGTTAGTATATATGTAGTTTCTAATCAAAAAATAAAACGCGAAGTAAAATCCGAAAATATTAGTTTCATTTAAATGAGTACTCGTGAAAATCTTAGATCTCATTATTCTTATACTTATTTTGTACTTCCAATTTCATCCACTTTAGTGATTTGGTTGTCTAAATGTTGTTTCATCGATTGATAAATACTTAGTACAACATAAAAACGAATAACATGGATACTTGAACATTTATAATACATATTTACCAAATGTTTCACCTGTCACCTGCTTTAATAAAGTATTTTTTTACATATAAAATTAAAAAGGGAGATTAAATTATACTTAAAAAATATTAAAACGCACTTTTACACATTTATAAAACCGTAGAAATGTTGATAAAAATGTCATAAAGTTTCATTTACTTTGTACCATAAGAAATTTATAGGGAATTCGCTAAACCGTCGACTTGGATCTAATGAGGGGAACGGTCCTGAACCAGTCTTAGCATCATTATCAAGACAGGGCATTATCTATTCAAACAGGCGATGGCAAATGTCGCTTTAGTAAACAATGAAGTTGGTTTAACCGACTAGCACCCTTAAGAAAGAGCATTAGAAACTAAAATTGTCTGCTAGGATATATTTACGTGTGGTCTGCGTGTGGCAATGACTGTAATTTCTAGGATAGAGTAATTAGCATTAAAATGCAAGGAAATTGTTACTGCCACAATGTTAACTAATTTAAAAAATGATACCAATAGGATGGAAATTTGCTCTAGTTTCTATTTTAAAATTTTATTCAAAAGCAATACCAACACATTTTAAAATAAGAACAGTTTTAGAATTAAACCCCGATAGTTTTTTATCTTAACTAACCAAAGATTCCTATTACCAAGTTGAAATACATCCAAAGATTTATATGGAGTTGGTCTGTTAAGTCGTGCTAGATCTTTCACTGTGGATAAATGTTGGGACACGTTTTGCATAGCACAAGAATTTACGATTGGATATTTTTTGATTTACCGAGTTCAATTAAAATTTTCATGAGAATTTTTAGGAAAAAATGTATGCAAAGGAATACCTAGAAGCAATTTCTCTTATAGATTTTTCATATGGAATAACGCTCTATTTATTAACATCAAATTATTATATTGAAAAATGTATTCTGATTAATAATTTTCATTATTTTGACAGGTTATTTTTTAATGGATAAAAAAATGTAATACATTGAAACGCTGAGGTTGTAAGAATATATTTATACTCTTCTTTTAGTATCAACAATACTTAAGAAAGAAAGTCATCAATCCAGTGCCTCGTAATGTCTACAAAAAATTCTAAATAAAGAATCTCGCTTCCACAGAGGCCCACAATATATTTATTTTTCATTTTTCATCCGAAACTCTAATGTTCTTTAATGAAAAGAAGTCGATACAGCTGTATTCTTTGAACTTTTGCTTTGTGACGCTTCATTACAAGATGGCTACCTCATTATCGATGGATTAAAAAAATACGCGAGTCCTAGATTTAAAATATCTATTGTTAATGTGATACAAGCCGAGTTAGTAATTCGAAAAAAAATAATTCCTAATCAAATTCTGAATTCTCGAGACTAGTTCACGTTTATTGAAATATATTTATTAGGTAGTTTTACAACACATATCGTAATAGAAAATAAAAATGGACTGTTTATTTAATGTGTGCTATAATAAATTTACAGTAATATATAAAAAAAAAACCCACAGGTTTTTATTCCTAACATTTTGTATCAACAAAATAAACTAGATACATATATCAGCTCCATAATATTTGATGTCTGAGTGTAGCATAAGCCTAAGTTTCCTTTTTTCTCTTCAATCACTGTCTTTTCTCTTTTGGCCCTAAGCTTCAATAGTCTCGATGGCGAAAATAGACGTATACTTATATATGCACAAGTCCATGATAACTTACCATTCGTCAGACCATTTCCATTTTCATACCAAATTTGTGAGCAAAAAAAACTATTTGCTTTGAAGTGTTCATAAAGCAATCCAACATTTTAAGGAGCCTTATGCACCTCATCGTGCTTATGTATTGATCATAAAAAAACATTAAGTAATTCTTGAATGAAAAAAAAAACAAAAGATATAATATGTGAACAAAAATATCTTGTAAAAATAGAAATCAAATAAGAAATTTTCTTTATTGGGAATGTTTTTATAGAAGTTATACTCGAAACATATTATATAAAGTAGTCAGTCAAATCAAATAAAACATTCAAAACTCAAGGTAAAAATATCAATGGGCCTACAAAAATCTCCGCAATACAAAACGTGACTTAAACGGAATTTCTCAGAAATATATAATAAGTTATAATTGACTAAATTATGTATCTCAAACGATATAAATAAGAAAGTATTAACTTACTTTGCCACTTATTTCTTATACGAAAATTCTGATTCTTATCACTCACTAACACCGTATTCTATTTTAGTAGTTCAATTTTACTGTCCTGTTCCTTCTGTCGAAAGCGAAAATGGGATTTTATAGCCGTCGGTTTGCTAGCGTAGGTTCAATGAGATCCGTTCGGTACACGAAATCTGACTCCCCATGGACCACGAGACAAATAATAAAATACTTTTATAATATTAATGAACTAACCGCATCGGATCATTAACCACGGACCGTTACTAAAGTTCAATTGATATTGTTCGTCCACTAATTGATTTTGTTTTCATCATTGTTTAACTTACGGATGTTATTTGTTGTACAAAACTGCTTTAATTATATACAATGCTCTATTGTGTTGGTTTCTTTAAAAAAAAATGTTCCATGTAATTTATTTTTCATTAAAACAATCATACACCCACACGATAATCATATTTCTTCATATGTTTCCTCGTGTGTGATTTTGATTCTTGTTTTTGTTTGATGTTTTTTGGTTATAGACACAAGAAGTTTATTTAATATAAATATTACAATGTAAACACAAAATTACTATGTAAGCTCAGTTGAGGTGTCAGCTGAACCCATTTACAAATGCAAATTTTCCGCGCAATATCTAGTTGCACTAAATGTTTCCGTAGGGCAAAATACAAAACATAAACTGGATCATTATGTTTCCTTTCTAACGTTACATTTGCATCAATCCATTAAAATCATGTCAGACGTCAACAAAGTCTAATATTACTCGAGCGATGTTTTTGCCTTTGATAAAATCAAACAAATCTCATTGCAACCGCATCCGTTTTTATAAATTGTAAATAGCCACCAAACCGACAGCACTTTCACAACTATAAGAGTAACTTACACCGCAGTCTCTCACAGCACTGATAGATATCCGTTTTAAGTCAGGGTTTTGAGGGCACACTATCTAGGAACAAACATCCCTATACAAACTGGAGATTGTAGTTGCGATGTTTCGAACGCGGGAGAGCCGACCGGCAGCGATACACCTCCTTCGACGGCCGGAAAGCGACTGGATGAAAATTATGTTTAGCTGCGGGCCACACCGGCTAGTGCATCCGAACATAAACGAAAATGGCCGAGTTTAATTTTGAGATGTGAAAGAGATATGCGAATTTTGTTTTGAAGTGAAAGAGATAGTTGCGTAAGCAGGGTGGGAGACGGCTGCATTGAAAATAGGGGTTTTGTCTGCACAGGCATTGTAGGCACAGATTAAGAGCGCATTTGTTGACTAACATCATCAGTACGGAAACAAAAAGTAAGGAAATGCTTGTAACAAAATCATAATAACTTTTATGTTATATTTTCACTCTACTTTACTCTACTACTCTACTCACACTAGTTTACTCTACTACTCTACTCTATATGTACTCTACAACATAATTGCATTTAAATGTTAAGAATATGTAAGAACAAAACCTACTGGATTAAGCTATTTTGAAATTTATGAATTAATGTTTTTTTTTAACGGTAAATTGAGTAATTTTAAATATTTGCATATTAACAAGATCCTTCACAGTCCCAAACATTTTTAAGAGGTTAGATATATTTTTGTTTTTTTAAGATTTAATCCTTTAATATAGGTATGGTGAGGTATTTATTTAAAAGGATACAAAGTATTAAGATTCGGTGTTATATGGTATTGAGCTAATAAAAATGTTTTTAAAACCTACAATGATTGTTTTAGAGATATAATGATGTGTCAATTCGATTAACTAATATTATAATTTGACAATAATGGTATAATCAAGTAAGGTATATTTATCTACTAGTTAATATCTATTCCTTGCTTTTCTTTTCATTTATCCCAACAAATTTAATAATTTCAAGTTATTTTATTACCTACAGTGACTCGGAGTTGGTTATAAAATTACAAAGTACCGATGGAGGTAATAAAGTTTTGAACAACGTACCAAATAAGTAATTTCAAAGAATTCTGATTAACTTAGAATCCCTTTTTTAAGTGTCATATTAAAGACATTTTAATTAAAAGCAGGTATATGATGTTTTAAAAAATATGTGATTTAACTGACACAAGTTTGATTAGGCTCGGAACAGACTGAATAATTAATTAACAGAGATAAAGCTCATCACGAAGCGGACATCGTTAAACCAGGCGATTTAAATCCTATTCATCATATCAACAAACTGGATACTAAATTGTCAGTTTTGTGATCACATTTTGGGGTAAATTTAAAAGCAAAATCAATTCCGAGAATTATGTTTTACTTAAAAATATTTTGAAAAAACTTCTCATGAGTTAAGTTTGGGCAAATTAATTGTTGTAATCGGGTAAGTTAGTGTTAATAATTTAAAAATAGGTTAGTTAAAATCATCAACTTCGGAATTTTTAAACTTCAGTCAATAAACTTCAGTCATATATATATATATATATATATATATATATATATATATATATATATATATATATATATATGACTGAAGTTTATTGATTAATTATTTATGAAATTATTTATGAAATTATAGAACTGTAACTGTATGAAATTATTAAAAAATACTTAAACGAAAAAGCAATAAATCCCTTACAGACTAATAAAATTCTTAAATATATTATTATTAAATATATTCTTATATATGTAGTTCTTAAATATATTTTCTTATATAGTTCTTAAAGTATACCATGAATAAATTTGAGAAGTATTTTATCATTCGAGTAGCAGTAAATCCAAGCAGCGGGATGGTTGAATTTTTGATATTCAAAACAAAAACTACTTAACAGATTAAAAAAAAACCTGTCGTATGTTATTCTTATTAGAATAACCAAAAATGTATGACTTCATAATACTTAAGTTTTATGTCAAATAAATTATTTAAATAACTACTACGATGATTGACAAAAAGTATGCCAAATCATATTTATGTACTTGTGATATTGAGCTTTTGCGAAGACATTATTAAATTACATTTAATTGTGGGTGAGCATGTGTTGTAAACAATAATTAAATTTACAAAAAATCTTTTTTGCCCTACGAGTGGGATTTTTATATATTTTGTAAATTAAAAGAGCAGGTGGAGATTCGTATGGAATACTAAAGAAATATCAATTTTTGTCTCAAAGTATTTTTCTTAAAAAAAAAACCGTAAAAAACTAAGAACATAATTTTTATTTACATCAGCTGAACCCATTTTGGCAAAGATTTGTAATAAATGCAAATTAATTATTACTGTTACATATACTTATTGGGGAATTAAAAAAAATACCACCAGTTATATTCATAGCTATTTTCTATGTATATTTTATAAGAAAATAATACTATTTGATGTCTTGTACCATTTCAAATCCTTGTCGGATCAGACGATATAGTTCCATTCCTTCTTAGTAAAGGGGATAATACGATTCTGTAAGCATTATCACCTCCTACTCAAGCCACACTTATGGCATCCGTCTACTGGCTTCCTACACACATCGTGGGTGAAATCCACGATTTATTGTTTCAAATTTACATACATTTTTAATTACTTTCAGGTTTTGCATAAGCCTTGTCGCCTGTCGTTATTTTTGCTGCATAAAAGCGATGAATTCAGAAATATAAATAACGCTTAGTTTTTTATACCGAACCTGAAATTATTGTAGGGTTTCTTTTTATTAATATAGTTTATAAAAAACTTGATATGTAATTTTAATAAAATCCTGTTTTTACACATAACAAAATCTTTTCAAATAAAGTACATACTTAATATGTAGTTTTTCTGTAGTTTATTTTAATGATCCATTACTATATAAACGGCAATGCCTTTATGAAATTGCAATTTGTAATTTGGTTATATCTTTTCAGAACCTGTCGTGTAATTGCAAGAAATATATATATTATATTTTTATTATTTCATATATGAAGACTTTTTGTAATAAATCCCAGCGTATCACAGCAACATATACGAGTTGCATAGAAAAGTTCTTGCGGTTATGTGACATTTAATAAACGGTACAATTATACATTTAAACACATCATTCCTACTGAGAAATGATACAAATTATTCATGCAGATTTTTATAAAGCTAACTCAACTATACGACGCATTGTATGCGCATAATGGCTCCCAGTCATAACTCGCTACGCTGTCGCGTTAACAGATGACTGCAGACCATTGTCAAATTAGACGGACTTGTTATGATTTTGTATAGGACACTTGTATGTCATCTATTTCCTGAAATATAAATTCATTTTCCTCGTTAATATTCACATATAAGAATAATATATTATGAAATAGATATTTTTTTCAACTACGTTTAGTTACCTTCAGACACTTAAATGTTTTAGAATATAAAGTGTACATATATTTAAAAGAAATATTGTTCATATTCTTACTCTGTAATTATCTATTGTGTGACTTTTTTCTTGTTTGTATAATTTAATTTGGTTCTTACTATATTCTGGTTTTGTAGCAATATTAATGAAATAAATATATTAATATTTAAAAAATACAAAATTCATTATCATTTATATAATGGATTTTAATAAATTGTAAAATTGTATGACGACGATTGATATTAAAAATTATTTATGTTATGTTTATATCAACAAAAATTTATTTCTTGTCTGAAATAAAACTTATACCTTACTACTTTCGACAACTCTCTGAGTTTTTAGTACATGGTAAAGGGTTTTTTTATTGAAACGGACAATCAATATTTATTGATAAGTACAGGAGATAAGAATTTCGACTTGGCTGCACATTTTAACATATTAAAAATAAATAAACACAAACTATATTTATAATTATGACAAGATTAGACTCATTATAAAACTTGTTCATCTAGTCTCTCTCTCTTGAAAAGTTTTAATTACTATACACTAACTTGTTCAGTTTTCTGCTTGAATTCATTATTTTGTAATAAACAACCCTTCTTAACTAGTGGGCATAGTTTCGCTTGAATATATGTATGCAATAATCCTTATCCTTTAATGTATCGATATTAAATTTGTTTGAAGTCTATAAATCTCTAAATTAAAGCTCCATCGTTGTGTGCCATAAAGACGACCCTTTAATATGACTTTTCATTTTCTGCCTAAACACCAACTGCATACAAGTTGCGATGTGAGAATTTTGAAACTAGTCTTTAATTTACGACACTTATTTGTTGCATTGTACAGTATAGTTTCTGTCAACTGGAAGAGTAACTTGTGTCAAAGATTTTGAGTATATAAGATTATGTATATATACCAACTTGTTCTTAAATATGTAATATTAAGAAAAAATAGTTGTCGTGAAACAATTTAATCAAAATCACTAAAACGTTATGCTCAGTTCATATCTTACGTGGTCTACTAAAGCACCTACTGATTATACTTTAAACTAAGAAACTGCCATTGTATACGAGGATGACCAGAACTCGTAAGAATACTGCGTATATCACGTTCTTCCTTAAGACGATAAATTTAAACGATCAATATGATCTTAAACATTTGAACAGCAACTCAAATTTATGAAATCCTTTTTTGTGAACATCCCGTCATTTGTTTGTGAGTCATCGCCTCCGCTGCCCGGTTTCGTTCGATATTTTATTCGTTCAATTCAATAGAATCTAAGTCGTAAATTGTTTCATTTATTAAATATGCAATAAAAACATAAATTGTTTTCATGCAGTAAAAACATACTTTTTTATTTATGTGCATATATAAAATGTAAGTCACTAAAAATATTTTATATTTGTACTCATCTTTTTGGAAAACAGTTACTGAGAGATAATTTAAGGGCAATTTTATTTCACTTCAATTTATAACTGCGTGTTATTAATAAGAACTAAAATACTAATTGATATTTTCTGGTATACCAAGAGATCTATTATAAAGGTTTCTCTTATACATAATTAAAACAATACTTTAAATACCTGTGCCTTTCATTAGGCCTTTGTTTTCGGATGGAATCTTGGGATCAAATTGAAAGTTCCGTATTTGAAAATAGAAAATAACTAAAATAGCAACTCATTTTAATCTTGTAAATTTATTTTTACGTACAATAATATTAAGGTTGATATTAAAAGTAAAGCTGTTCGTAGTTTATGTGATAAACTCAACGACTGACTAATAAAATAGTCTCAACGTCCGTTTATTATAATACACCTTAGCCTGTAACATTGTTGACAAAATATACGTTACGTCAACACACAGGATTTTAGTACTTATTTACATCTTAATATTACACTTAAACCACAAAATTGCATGTCTGAGTCAGACAATGTCTTGAGACATAAACAAGTCTGCAAAAAATATTTATATCTAATTATTATCTACAACTTTGTATTAGTGAATATTATGTAAGTGAAAAATATTACACTATTAACTTATTACACATTTAAATTTATACCTTACTTTATCTTACTCCAGATTTAATCATGTATACAAAAACTATTTTTTCATAAAATTTAACAATTAAGGCAAATAATTGATTACATATTTATTTGATCAAAAAGACCTTCACGAAAAAATATGAACTGAGTTGTTATACCAACAAATAAAATAACATAATATGGTTACGTTTTGATGACAATCCTTTAATACTTAAGACGCGCAGACAGAAAAGCTATAAATATTTCAGAATACAAATTTCAAAACAAAAAGTCCCCTACACATAGCACGCGATAATATTTGAGAAATAAACACGTCTTAAATGATTTACGCTTCAATAACTTCACTCGACTACTCGACTTTGTTCCGATCTAATTGCGGACACTCAATTTCGCACGGATGCGGGACAATGGTAGGGCCGTTTTTGTTTTTTACAAGTCTGTACAATATTATGGGCGGGCTTTTAAGCCTTTTTGAAATTTCGTAAGATTGAAAACGATTTTTTTTTTCGTTTTAGTCATTTCGCTACCACTGATTGATATTAATTTTTGTAATAGTAATATGAACAAAAAGTATTCCTTCTCAAAATAGAACTAAATAACTCATATTTATTGCAATATATGCAAACTTTAGAAATTGTTTTTTCAATTATCATTTGAGATTAAGAAATAAAACACTATTGCATAACTTAATATATGTACTTACCTTTTAAAACTGAGAACAAAGTTTTATTCACTACTTAAAACTGTTAAACTTATTTCGCGGTTTTAAAAATCACATTCCTTATCTGTATTTATCTCCCGTCGTATACCATATTAATTCATATAGCCATAAACGTTTATGTATACAAACTATACAAGTAATGGATTGATACTCTGATATTTGACATATGGTCATAAGATTAGTAATGAAAGGCGAAAGATTGGATTGAGATGTGGTATTTTTTGCATATTGTCTTTGTCGTCAGGTCTATTTCTCCACGGAAGATCCATTTACATGCGCGAAAGCTAGAAATAGTACGAAATATCAGGAGATTGGAAACTTTATCCTTTCAGTAACGCCAATATTGGTGGCAATTCTTTGCCATGGTTCCCGCCAAATAAGTTCAAGATAAAAAAGGCAAGCTTTGCTGTAGGTACTTTTCCTGGGTGGTTGGTTACGCGATGCTACGTATATTAGTCCAAAGGAAGAACTTTAACAAAGCCACTGTATTAAAGGGCATTGAAAAGTCTAATTTCGAAAGCAGTAACCATTGTAGTGCGAAACAATCAGGTTATTTAAATTTTCTGGACCTTTGTGTCTCTTTTAACCTGATCATGAAATACTTCTCTCAGTCTAAAGAAGAAAGCTACCTCCTTAATTTCTCTTTTTATCAAATTATTTATTACAATTGTCGAATACCACGTAGGTTACCTCACTGTGGTTTTCCTATGTCAGAGATTTGTATTACTAATAAAGATTTATTTAAAACTCTTTGTACATAGTATTGACGTGGTCAAATATAGTGGCGTGTATGGAATTTCAGACATAATAACAAGACTATGTGCATCCGAGTTATCTCATAAACTTTCGGAAGGGTCAGTTGCACAAGCCTTATTGAAAAGGAATTGGCTGACTTTCTGAGAGATCATGCATCGTACAAGTAGTTATGAATGGCTGCTCAATTGAGCAAATGGCAGTTGATACAATTATTTCTGAAGAGTCTGTCTTCTCCGCGTCATATTTTTGTTTCTTATAAACAAATTGCTATTACTGGATGTGTTACTGGAATGATTTCTATGCAGCTCTTGGGCCACTCAGAATTCCAACTTTTCACAAAGTATCTTTATAATACACCGACAGACTTCAGTAATAGGGAATCTTTGAATTTTAACTTTAGGCTGTTCAATAAGTCCAAAAGCAAAGCATGAATATTAGCTATCATTATTTTAATTAAAAAAAAAACAGTTTTTTCGTAATTTAAAAATAATTTTGTTAACATTCAATGGGCAGTATTTTTCATTCCGATCGCAATTTAAGGGTGCTAATAGAAAAGAGGCAAATATGAAATTAACCAACGATATCTCATAAAAAGGAAATAGATTGAAATAAAAAGAAAGCGATTAAAATGTTTTTATTTTACATAATGTCGTTTTTGTAACAGTTATTAGGAATGAAAAATGCTTTAAAAATTATTGTTGTTTTGTGACGTTATCCCTATTATGAGGTAGTAAATAACCATATTTTTTATTGTAAAATAATTAATTGCTTTTTTTCTGCGTCATGAAAGCAAGAGAAATTGTAATTTTTTTTGGATTAAAACATAATAGCCATAATTGTACATATACTTGGGGAATACACTTTTTATTCTAATCGAACCTTTATATTTCCGATCGCATCCGAAGCGATATTAAAGCGATGACGCTTGGTTTGTTAACTTTTACGCGGGAAAGTATTTTGTGAACACGATTTGTATTTTTGTAAATTGAATGTAACTTATTTAACCTGTATTGGGTTAGGATAATAATTAGTTTGTTCTACTTATGGTTTCATTTGTTATTTAAAAGTACTGGCTTTATAAGAAAACTATATTTTATAAGGCTTTTTTTAGAATCATATATATATATATATATATACAGGATGACTGGTGAATTACTATCAATATTTAAGGAGAATACTCGGTACATGATTCTCATTCGAATTATGTAAAAAAGTAGGTACTTAATTTTTGACCAAATTTCCGTATATATAAATAAAGTGTAGACACGTTCCAAGTGTTCCAAGTGTGGACGCGTGCGGCGGCGTGCTGATACAAAACCACGCCGCCGCACGCGTGTGTGTGTGTGTGTGTGTGTGTATACCTAATCTGTAAGGTGTTCACACGATGCGTAATTAATTACATAACTTTTGGTTAACTTTACTTAGAAGTTTATTAATATTTATGTTATATTAATTTTTATTTTGTCATATATGATCTTCAAATATCACGTCCTCAAGTATCGATAGTAATTCACCAGTCACCCTGTGTATATATATATGTAAATAAAAAAACGTAAAACAAGCGGTTAATAGCATGGAATCACACCTCTATTTTTGGTTAAATGGTATTTACCTTTCAAGTGGGATCTTCCGGGTAAGGATTTTGCACTCAACTGTATAATGTGGAAACCTTTTGTCAGATCTGAAGGGTGGCAGTGGTGTTATATCACTGGAAAAGATTTGTTCGTTTGTAATATATGAGGATAAAAGTATGTATATACTTCCATACTTCCCTTCATATCTAAGATTTCTGATTATGTTCTGTTGTCAAAGAAGTCCAAGAAATTATTTCTACTTTTAATTATTTCTTTACTGTATTATTGTGCATGAGTAAACATTTTTCTTAAACACATTTTTTTTTCATATTGAAAATTTAGAAACCTGATATGCTGTTCAGTTTGGAATATTCTCTTAGTTAGTTTCTGTTAAAAACAACGCTTCTAGATTCCTTTTGCTAACCAAGCTCCTTTGTTAAACTAAATCTTTGTTGGGCCTACAATGAGAGAGTTAAATGGCCGTTTCTAAGGATCAAAAAACTCCTTAGAGACTGACCTATCCGAACTTTTTAAATATACAAAAATGTTTTCTGAGTATATATGCGTAATATTATAATTTCGTTTTTTTTTTAATATACCACTTTTATTTTTAATATATGACTAGTAAAAAATACATTGTTGGTGACCATAATTTTTACCTTAATTAAGATTCCCTGTCCTGGAACACCAAAGTCATCTAGATTCATTCATTTTTTTCATTATCATCAGGATACATGGGTCGTGATTCAGCAAGACGCTTCCATTAAGGGTAGTACAAAGGTCCACAAACACAAATAATTTCAGAATAACAAGGTGATGAATTATTTAAAAATGATTCTAAAATTATTTGTTCATAGAAAAGAGTCTTTATTCAGTTTATTTTACACACCAGTCTTTGCGTTACTGTCTAATTTATTTAACCATGTATTACATTATATATTTATAGACAAATTAGATTTGTACAAGCTATTTTTTGGACATAAATATTTAAGTAATAATAAAAATTTTAAACTTCTCACATAAATTGTATTTAAAGAATATCTGATTTGTTGCCAAATGTATACATTTTCAACAAAAGCAGATATTCTTATAGCAAGTCATTTACCTAACATATGATCAGTCTAAACATTTCAATCTATATTTTATTAAAAATCTATATAAAAATTCTATTTCATTCTAGTGATCTAATCATGATTGAAACCTTTTTTTGCAGGTCAGGTCATAACCAAGAGAATGCCATAAAAGTTAACCTTTTGTACTGTTAACATTAAATCCTTAGATAAAACCCATTGACTCCGAATAAAATGCCTAAAACTTATCAGTTATTTCACAACAATGGTTTTTGAAACATAAATTCAATCCTCAAGGGAAGTGGAACTTAAGTTGTTTATATTTTCCATCACAAAGGAGTAAGGTGCGTATCAGAGAAATTTGAAGCCTTTTAATATGGTTTTTAATTATTGTAATGTTTATATTTTTATGGTTTTTAAATACGGGCAAATGTTTTATTATTCTAGTAATATTATAAATGCGAAAGTCTGTATGTATAGATAGAAAGAAAGCAAGAGAGGAAGAAGGAAATAAAGAAAGATAGCTGTATATAATTATGTTATATGTTTTATATCGATGCGTGTGTGTTTTGTGTCATTATATGTATGTATGTAAATGCGTGCGTGCGTGCGAGCGGCTTCATAACTCTCAAACGGGACTATTGATTTATTTGCAGTTTTCATTTGAAATCAGTTTCCTGGTAGTGGATCATAGATAATATGTTTGATCAATATCGTTCCGTATGTAAGAGTATCAGCTCTATTTTATGATTTAACAATTAAGTAAAATTAGTTAATACCACTAAAAGTTGTTGCATGTCACTATAATACTTAAGGATTTTTTTATAAAAAATATTAAGTAATTTAATTTGATGCAGTTTAAACCCAACTGAAATTGCTATAATTTCTAAAATTTTTTCATTAATAACTGCCAAACTAATTAGCATTCAAATCGTAAAATGCCTAACCGATTTGTCTACCAGTGTTTACTATACCACAATGGCTGGAAGTATCGTATATTAGAAATAGCGTTTTACACTACCAGACTTTGCTCCAGGCGTTCGTATATACAGGATGTTCACACAATTTATTTTTACCGCCACAGGTTTTGTGCTAGATTTATTTTATCGCGAGACACAGTAAAGTAGTAACTCGTGAAAGGCTCAACATTTATGTGTCTGTGATAAATGTGCTTGTATTCCTGTTTAGATTTACGATAATTAGATTCCATTGAATTCGGTTTTATTGGTAGCACATAATTATTAGCTGTTCATCACCATGCTTTCAATGCTTAACGAGACCCTACAAATGTACCTCTATAACAGTCAGTTACACAAATGCAAAAATATAACATCCTTTATGTATCAACAATATTAAGGAGCAAACGATCGAAGATAAGAGATAGAAGCGATTATATTCAGCTTTCAACGAGTGATTTATATCTTTATTGTGAGATGGAAAAGTTTAGATGAGTCTTGATACTTGCCTGTAAAGAGCTAGGATGATCTTAAGGAAGTCTTTTTATCTTTTAAGAATGGAGTTCATTTTAATCTTTGACACGTTCATTAATTACACGTTAGAAGTTTTCTCAATTCAATAAATAAAGATTAGAATGACTTTCACATATTTCTAATAGATAAATTCAAATTACTTTACAAAACAAAGTTCCCTGTCTAATAAGAATATGTTTACATTATGCCAAGTTATCCAAGATATTAGTTTATTAACAAAAAAATAAAATCTGTACAAAATCGCCATTTTTTTCTTTGCTTATATTGACGATGGACTTTTATAATTCATTTTAGATAGTATCGGCAAAATATCGACGGTCAGAAGACGTATACGTTTTAGGAGCCTGTTAATTATTAAATGTCAAAAGGATACGTGTCACATGTTGAAGCCTGTCAAAAGAATTAGTGCCAATCCCTTTCAACCCTGACGGACTTAAGAATACATCGTATTTAATGTCACGTCAATAAGCTCGTATTTATTTTAATTTATTTTTGTAATTGGTTAAAAACAAGGCATCACTTATTTTTTTAGATAAACAATTAAGTAACATTTTTTTTGACAAATAAATTGAAAAGAAATATTTTTTAGGATTTTAAAATGGAAAGCGAAGTTTATCTGTCAATCTCAAGCCATCAATCCACTAAGAACAAGCTCATATTCTAACAAAATGGAACTTAGATAATATATTTTGAGAGTAGCTTCAATCACTCATTTGATTGTTTTATCTGCCTTCTCCATTTTAAAGATTTATGTGGACCATAAGACTGAATTCTAGAAAAATAAAAATGTATAGTTATTTCAGTCAATTCCATCCAAATTCATTACGTTGTTAAGGATAGGAATAGTCTAGGATAGGAATAGTCTAAAAGCATTCAATGGGTAACTAAGCACTGGTTTGAATAAACAGTGAACAATACATATATTTATTATTGGTGACCGAATAAGATTATCTTATTCATAGTTTCATAATATCTGCTGCCGCAAATGATCGATATATTATATGTATGTTCAAGCGATATGTAGTAAATAAGATATCACACTTAACAATTACATTCATTGGTGATGAATCATATTTTTTTAAAAGAAATTCAGTTTCTGATAAGAGTTTGTTTGTTCATTTATTCATCAATTTTGTTTGTTTTTTTTTAATTAGAAAATATTTTGTATGAAGAATACTTCATTCTTAATTTATGTAGGATTCTCAGTCTAGAAGTATTAGAGCCAAATTATGATATTAATAACAGTAATTGTCCCTTACCATTTGTCTCATAAAATTATAAAAGCCCTTATAGCCGTCCCGTTATCTAGCTTCTGTTGTAATATTGCTTGAGCCATCTATTACGGCAGTACATATTCATCTAGCCGTGGGCCGATGACACGGCCCAAAATGGTTTGTTCCAATTGGTTCTAACTTAATAATAATAAAAAAGATATGCTTTATGAAACCAGTTAAAGTTCACTAATAAGTATCTTTATTACGACACTTGCTTACTTTGTTTTTTTGCACGTTACTCGTGTTTAAACATTTCAATAGTATTAGCTAAACATACTAATATAAAAATTGATAAATTTTGTTAATTTTTTTATTTTCAAATTGTGATACATTGATAATTAAGTACTTAATTAGTATGTTACTTAAATAAATATTTAAACTCAATATCGGTTTGCTATAACCAGGTGTTTTTGGTTACGCAGATGACAGCACAGTTGTGAAGTGCTTCAATCCATTGGTGCGAAGTAGTATCAGTATAAAGGAAAATAGAGCTAATTATAGTGTTCGTTAAATTCACAGTTCGTACAGCCGATGATTGAGGGCATCTGAATCTTATGGAAAACACTACCTAAATTTAAATATTACTTTGTACCCTTAGATATAGGTCCGATCGTGTGTGGAAATCGTGTTGGAGTTGTTGTATCATGTTCGGACAGGTGTCGCCAAATGTCCTCTCTTTAGTCTGGACTAACTGAAAAGAAGTGCAAAAACAGTTATTAGTTAGAATTGGTGTAGACCAACACAAGTACACCATGAATAGTTGCTTGAAGAACCTATCCTCTGCATTTGTGTTTTACCCTTCAACAACATTGCAAAAAATATTGCAATAAGTTTTGAAAACAGATATTATAGTGAATTCACTACAATACTGCTCATTTGGAGATCAACCTCAATAACAAGCATAAATAACCTAGAATTTTTGCCAGTTGACAAAGGAGAGCTATTAAAATAAATATTATTGTAGTCATTTTTTTATAGAAAACTTATTGTTACAAGGTACTACTAATAAGTTCGATTTCTGCGGCTAAAAGTGAAACAAGCCTTCTGTTCTTACTATCTGATCGATTCTCTGATTAATAGCAGCTCTTGAGATCACGATTGCGTTTCACTAATTAATTGGACGATGTTTAGCTTCCCTCAGATTTCAAGATATCTTATTTTAACCATTATATAAAGCATTGGTTTAAAAACAAAGCATAAAAAGATAATGTCGACTTCTTATTTTATTGTTACCATCATAAATGAAGATAAAACCAAAACCGCTTTCGGAGCTGTTAAAACGAATGCAACGATTTTGCGAGTTCAAAATTAAGATGTTTGGGGGCCTAATGTCACTAATGAGATCCTTTCGAATTAATGAATTAAATTACATTTTAAAGTGTCTTTGGCGGTTGAATTTTATTTTAAGCCACCTATAAATAAATAAGTTCATGAGAAAGTTTTTCAATTTAAAAATAAAAAAAAGCCTTTTTTAAATACTGAGTGCATACTTAAAGATATTACTTTAATACAATATGCTTTAATCTCCAGATAATTCCGATATCACTTATGTATTATCTGCTTATTTAAAACAATTCCAACAATAGACAAACATTTACAATTTTCTTTTGTCCATCAATTTGCAATAGTTTTAGATGTTCAAAAATAAAAAAGGAACTTTTTATATTTACATTTTTTTATAAGAAACCTAAGATAATTTTAAAATGCAAGGTATTATCATGGCTATATGGATTTATTTCGTAATATGTTCTACCAAATCACCATACTTTAATTTACTCACATGTATTCGTTTCGGAGTTTTAATTAAGCCGTCTTGTTGTCCTGATTAAGTATTTGTTTATTTTGTCACAAAGTGGGAGTTTGTCGCCAACTACCTTTCAATTGGAAACTATCTCTGTAACATGAATACAAGGTCCATTATTCTTTGTAAATGCAAATGTAATTATAAACTAAATGGAAAAAAGTGACATTTTACAATAAATACTTTAATGCAAGTTGAATTTTAATTAATACTGCAACTCTAAAGTATGTATTTAATTGATAAAAATGTTATTATTTTCTGTTACATATATTACCGGTTGATGAAGTTTCGTTCTTAATTTGTAAAAAAAATAAGTAAAACTTTTTAACAAAACCACATCGTATCACAACTTATTGGGTGTTCTTTATCTAATCTAATTTCAATAAAAAATTACGATCCTCTCGAAAATTTCTGTGAGAATTTAAATATGCTATTTTTAAGGCATAAATGTAGGTTAGTGATTATTCACCAATTAGCGCATTTTCTGCTCCTATTAAATAACTATCGTTGTTGTAATTTTCCTTTTTTTTATTGAAATAACAAAAGTTTAATTTACAAGTTATTTAAAATAGACTTATAACAAGAAAAGTTAAGATTCATAAAACCAAAATTGCTAAGAAATAATTCTTAGTAATTAACAAGAATAAGACCACCTCGCCCGATGCGGGTGATCATAAAAGTGAAAAATAAAAGATAATTGCATGCTCAGGACTTGCTTCCGTTTAAAAATTATAGGGGATTTATAGTTTCACTAAATCAGGCGGACTGATTATTTATACTCTATTTGTACGCACATATGTACATTATTTAATATTTTCTCGGATCACATAAAAAATGTGGCATAGAATTTGTTTTAAAATATTTAATTTTCAAGCATAACAGACAAACTTTTTTCAAGATTTCAAACCGATTTATAGCTGTCCTTTTAGTAGATTTGAATTGTCCTTTCAGCAGGAATTTATGTTTTGGATATAGCTTTCAGGCTACCATTGTTTTAACGGTGATTACGTCATATGATATTTCTAAATCGACTGAATTATATGGCTTTGCTCTTAAACTTTTTTAGTGTACGAAATGCTAAGTCAAATAATTAACTAAGCGTCTTGGGTGATGTAGGGAAATTAGTTTTTGAAATTTAGCTCCCAGGACTACTCAGTAATGCTATTTAAACACAAAGTGTACCACATACGTATGGTCTTTCAAAATGCAAGTTTACAGGTTTCTCCTGTAGAAATTAGGCGGACAACGTTTCTTCAATAATCATCAAAGCCTTGCTGACAACGTTCATAGCCCGCGTTGGCTGCTTTCCATCTTACTACATAATATGACTATAACTGCAAATGAACTATGTATTATAAAATGTTTAGTATATAAGTCTAAATAAAACGTATAACTACACTTTTAGCTATCAATTAAATATTGATAAGTCCTTACTTTGTCGAGTTTAAAACTACCAATTCAATGATAGTGGTAATCGAAAAAGAGCAAAATTTATTCGACGGCTAGCGGCTTCCAAAGATTGTCGGCGATTTATTATGTAGTTAAAAAGACATTACTATTCCGATGTGAAATAGAGTTTTTTCCATACTGTAAATATTCTACTTAAATTCATAGAGATTTCATTTGATTTTTCTCTTAACGTTTCATCACATGATTAATATCTTGAAACATATTCATAATTTTAATAAATATCAAATATATATACCTGCATGTCAAACACAACTTAGAAAAAAAATTAATTATAATATTATAGTATATAATAAATAATGATAAACCAAATAGGGATATAAAAAAACAGAGTGAGGAATAATTTTAATAAAAATAATAATATATTCAAAGCTAAATTTATATTTACTTCAACGTTTCAATTAAAAAAAAATGATATTGTGATAAGGAGCCTTTTTTCTAATCTACTAATATATGTGTGTTTGTGTGTGCACCTATAATTTCTTAAATTTTTAATCCTCAATTGATTGTTTCCTGAAATGACATTTTTAATATAGCAAAAAGACATTGTCCGAATACAATGTTTTGAACATATAGTCTAGACGATATAATAGGACTTAATAATTAGTGGAGTTCTTATTGGTGTCTAGTATGACATCTGGACGACTGGGATGGTTCAAGAGAAAAAACAGAGAATAACTCCCTGATGTAAATGTTATCTATCCATAACATACGTAAAATAAGAACGTTGTCACTTCAAATGTTCAGTGGTTTTATATTGTAACACTTACAATATGACGAAAATAACCAGTTGTTAATAAAATTTTCTTCCACATTTTATCCACCATCATAGACTTCCTGGTCTCACTGGTTGCTACCATACTTCGTGCCATACTATCGTATTTTAAGATACATCGTAAATAAGAGTTATATATGTATTATTTTAATAAATTTTTGTGTCGAAAGAAATTACTGGTGTGTTTAATAGGTTTTAGGTCTAATTTTATATTTTTTTTGTCTATTCTGATCTTTAATAGAATCAAGTGGAACTAAATCAAAGGCAATAGCATATTCAATATGCTATAATAATAATGACAATAACATCACATACAATTTCTGTTACAATTTTATAACATTTCGTTGAGTATTCTTAAACGTAGTTATTCTGTTTTAATGTGTAGGCTCTCAACCTTAGAAAAAGCTAGTTGCAAGAAAGCAACTACATATAAGAAATTAAAAGTTTGAAAGATT